>JAWWEE010000122.1:23520891-23694337 GCA_035221455.1 Xenops minutus | reverse complement strand
AGGGTTGTTTTTGTTTTTGTTTGTTTTGTTTGGTTTTTTCCCCTCAATCTCCTTCTCTACTGTGCCTTAAATTGAGGTTGCAATTAAAACAAAATCCCAGTTGCCCAAGAAGCAAAACAGAAATTCATGGGGCAGTCTAAATACCAGCCTCATCTTGTTTTCCTTTAGTCTTCTGCTTTGAGAGTTACAGCAACTGGGCAATACAGGCAGCAGTGCCAAGATGGGAATTCAAATCACAGCACACACGTCTTACAAGGAAAACATGGAAGCAACATGTTCACTGGTCCTTGTGATGGCTGCACCTCTCCTTGAAAGTGCAGAGGGACAGAGATTATGAGCACGGACCTGCAGGAAGAGGGATTTGATCTCCCAAACCACAGTCTGCTTGACAAAGCTGCCAAACTAATGTGTCTCAGCAGTACAGGACCCTCCTCCCTCTGCCACGAAATGTCAGGCTTTGGCACCTGCAGGGTACCTCACTGCTTTGAAATGACAGCATGGCTCTCCAAAGTGTCACCAATGATCCAGTCCCCAATTAACAGCGTGGCTCTGTGAGTTTCTGACACTATTCTTAAAGCTCCTGTGGGCTGCTGCAGCCTACAAGCCAAGGATCATTTCTGCTTTGCAAGACTCAAAGGAGAGAAAGAGAAAAAAGCTGGGAGGGAAAAGCTATGGTTTCATTATTCTATGCTAGCAGGATAACAGAATACATTTCCTTTATTACTAAAATGTGTCATTTGAGAAAAGATCCTGCTGTCTGATCAAGCTCTCCATTAGTTATTTTTGCATGTGCATGCACAAATCCAGCAGCTAAGCCTACAGCACTGCTGTATATTGGAAAACAGAAAATGCTGCAGGGCGTTTCTAAAGAATAGCAATTTGGAGGTTGTGGGTGGTTTGTGGGTGTAATCAAAAAGGCTGCATACAGAGGCATCTGAATTAGGCTTCTCTTTAGGCTGCTTACAGTCTCTATCAAGATTGTTAAGAACCTCATTCTGCCACTCTTACTCTCACCTAGTAGCGTTTTCCCCTGTGAGCAATTTTATTTCAGTGCCACCCGTTGTATCCAGGGCCCTAACACAGAAGCTGAGCTCCCGTGAGGCTGAACGCAAGTGGAAAAACACTGAGCTTTACCATACATACTGCTGCTGCCCATATTTTAGCAACTGCTGAAAGCTGAGAGCAGTTGGTGACCAAACCATGGTGCACTGGCGACACGCTGTCTGTGTCACCCCTCCCTGTTGCTCACCATCCTGGAGGCTGCAAGACCACCACGGTCAGCACCAGCAGAGGGTGAAAACCATGCAGTTGCTTTCTGTGCTGCTGACTCATGCTGCCCGCCTACCCACCATGCTGGAGCGTTGCCTCAATGCCCTGCTGGCCCTACGGGCTTCCCCCCACTGCCACCCATGGTGATCTGCCACAGCCACCACCATCTCAGTACCCTCAGTAGCTCTTATCTTCCCAGTTGATTTTGTTGTTGTTGTTTTGTTTGGGGTGGTTTTTTTTGTTGGGTTGGAGAGATTGTTTTGTAAAACTCCTTCCTCTTCCACCTGAGGATCCTTGTTCTTGCTTGTCTTGAAGGGAACCTGTGGAATGTCATCTGAGTAACTTGCACCTCAGGGAGGCAGAATGCTGCCAGGCTTCCGGCTCGTGCCCTGTGGGCAGCCAGCCCACTGCACAGGCAGCTGACTCCAGCCTAGCCTAATCTGGTTGATCAGTTACTGTGCAGGTAAAAATCCCCAGTATTCAGGCTCTCTTGAGCCAAAGTTCCTCCTGGCTTTTACCTGCAGTAATAGAACACACTTTATAGCCTCTGCACTCCCACTATGCACCAGCGCCAGAGCAGCACAGAATCCAGCTCAGCCCAAAGCATTAGTTCAAGAGCATGTCTAGCAAGTTCCCCATGTCATTTATAGCCCTTATTTTGCTAATGGAAAGTTAATCATTGGTTTGAAACTGTGAAAAATGTTAAGGGAAAGAATCACAAGATCATAGGAAGAGCTCTAATGTGTTTCCTAGTACGTCCCTTTCATTTGCCTCCACAGATCGCAATTCTAAATACCTTGGGGAGAAATGTGTCTGAGCATTTCAACACCTAGCAAATATTAACTACCACAAAGCAGGCTCAAACAAGGAGGTTTGGGCATTGCTGAGGTCTGTGGAAATAGCCACTTTCAAATTCTGTCCTTCATTTCAGTAATTTTGTGAACGACCAGTGCTGGACAAAGTAAAGCCACAAAAGCACTCACAATACTCAAGGATCCTTCAGTCCTTGACAAATATTATTTCATTAAGGTTTTTGATACTCTTCCAAGGTAATTATGGCATTGTTGTCCCTTCCTGCTTTTAGAAATGGGAAATTAGGTATTCTCAGGGAGTAATACAGAGTCAACTGACTTGTGATGTCCTGGCTTGGTCTCTGCAGACCCCCTCACCACCATCCAGCCCTTCTGACCTCTGGAGCCCACTTGTGTCCTCTAGCTAAGAAAGCTAAAGACACTGACAGCTGAGCTGTAAAGTGGAGGGTAGGGGGGTGGGGAAGGGAAGGGTGTGTTCAATAACGCTAGACACTTTTCTTTCCAAAATCTACTTTTGCTCGTTAGAAGTGATACTGCACTGACTGCCCATTGGAAGCAAACACAGTATCATGAACAGCAACCCCCACGTGAGGAAGCTGAACAGGTAGGATTACTTTCAGGTATTGGCTTTCTTACTTCCTGTATGTCCTCCTCTAACATTCATTACCGTCCTTGCCAGGGGAATAGTGGATACTGGGCTGCATGAACTTCATCAGTATGTATCAATTTCAGTGACCTGCTTGGTCAAAGAAAATAAGAAAACAAATCTGCAAATATTTGGAATGTCCTTCTTGGTGGACCAAGGGGACTAGGCCTGTGGATCTTACCTGGTAATGTATTTCTCCCTGAATACAGAGCAAAGTTATTTTGCACCCTCTTTTTTTTCCCAAGTGATGTTTTCTAAAACAGGAATGATACACAGCTGGTTAAAAATCCATATGGCAGAGAGAAAAATAAAATTCTGGTGTTCATGCTGAACAGGCAAGTGGAGAATGTGGAAGTGCTTACATGCCTATTTGACATTTTTTTGTGATGCTAGTGGTTTTTTGGGTGTTTTTCTTGAGAATATAA
This sequence comes from Xenops minutus, assembly GCA_035221455.1. Lineage (NCBI taxonomy): Eukaryota > Metazoa > Chordata > Aves > Passeriformes > Furnariidae > Xenops > Xenops minutus. Next base: position 23,691,185 of record JAWWEE010000122.1, on the reverse strand, counting down.
TCTGGCCACCCATAGAGAAAACTTGAACCCTTGCGGATGGGCTTGTTTGCCTCACAGCAATGCAGCTGTGCTCTTTAAGGAGCAGCATCCCATAGGAATATAGCAAAGCAAAACAGGCTGGTCTTTTCCTTTCCTTTCCTCAGATTTGAATCACCCAAACAAGGTGGGGGGAAAAACTTACAGAAACAAGAAAATGTACCAGAGACAGGATATTGCACACCTGGATCCATGTGTCAGCATACATCTCAGACTTCGAGTGGTGGTGCTCCTGCCCACAGCACCTTGGTTTCACCACTGTAGCCCCTGTTTGGCTTTCATATCCTTGCCCACAGCTCCCTTTGGCACGTGTGCGGTGAGATGTTTGTCAGTGGAACAGCACAGCCTCGATGGCCTCGCCAGTTGTCCCTCCCTCAAGCAACCAGTTTTCTGTCTGCAGCAACGTGCATCATGGAGGAGTGGCTTTGGCATGTTTGCATTTCATATTGCTTGCTTAATTGATTTGGTATAAATTATACTGATTTCTAGCAAACCCAAATGCTTATAAAATTAATGAAGCAGGAGAAGAGCACTATAGGTAAATGCCAGGGAGTAACCTGTCCTTCTGTGATTTATGGTTGTATTTCACTGTATTATGAAAGCTCCCACTGAGGTACAAACTTCTCCATGCTGTACAAGTTTTAAGATTGAATACAATGGCCAAGAACTAGACATTTAAACAACACTTAAACCTACTGAAACCAGGCACATACTCACAAAAGAATAATTATCTTCTCCGTACCACTGTGTTCCTTTCTCTCTGTGGCATGAGAGCAATCATCTTACTCTTTTGCTGGATTTCATGGCAGGCCCCCCAGATGGGACTTCAAAGAAACAATGGGAAGCTTATCCCTGAGAAGGCTTAATCTCTGAGTGCCAGCCACTGTCAGTGCTTTAGTCGATGGTGCCTGTCCCAGGGCACGAGGATGTGGGTAGGTGTGGGCACATGGGCCAGTGCACATGTCCTGAGTCAGATGGAGTGGAGCCGGCTGTAATAACTTGGGTCCCAGCCCTGTACAGTACCTGGTTTGTTGGCCAGCTGTTTTTCAGGACCATAAGCAGCTTCCTTACATATTCTGAGAGTTTGTGCTTTAGTGCTCTGTATATTTCAGCAACAGTTGTTCCTGGAGAGCTTGTGTCTTTTCTGCAACTCATCTTCTGTTGTTCAGGCACTGATGAAGGCAGATGTCTATAGTCCCTCCTGCCTGTACAAAACACTGATAAACATGTTAAGTATCTGCTGGTTCATTCCTTTTGGTAGCAGCCCCCTCCTGCTAGGGACCAGTCTAACCAATACTGACTGCATAACATACTCTTTCCATAGGTCATAAGTAATTTTGTGAAGGGAGCTTTTGCCTTAGACCTAAACAGTAAATCAGTAGATGCCTTCCTTCGCTTTTAATATGAAGACAAAGTAACAATAATGACTCCAGAAGCCATTTGTCTGACTGAGACGTGCCAAAATCTGTAAGTGGTACAAATGTACAGCACCATCTCATATAAAGTCCCTAAGAAGTAGGCAGCACAGATGTGCTCGCCCTGGGCATGGCCAGCCACGAAGGTACATCAGCGTAGGGAAATACCTTCTGGTTTATAATTTTATCTCATGGGGTTTTGTCTGGCTGCTGTGGTGCTGGCTAAAACTGCTGTTCCTCACATGCTGGGACTGCAGCCCTTGACCTGCCAGCGTGGGTGATCAGGTAGGTCCTCTCAAACTTCTTTACATCAAAAGGAATTGAGAAGATGGGTGCAGCTGGTTGTAACTGAGACATGATGAAAGGCAACTGCTCCAGGAGGGCTGTAGCACCTGGCAGAGATCAGCAGGGAGAAGAACTGCTGTGGGAGATCCCAAACTATATGGATACATTAGATAAAACTCTGGTGTTTGTGGGACTGTGGTTTTCAGCCAAGAATTACGCCTCACACAAGGTAGCCCTTCATACTTTGCTTCAGTGTTGGCAAAACAACCTCTTGGATCAAGAAGGGCTTGGATCCAGAGAAACTTGGTTTTGTCAAACTATAGCTACTCTTTCATTACATCCTCCTCATCTTGACTTTCTAGAGATTTGTGCCTTTTATTTTATGGCAGAATGTCAGTGTTACTGTGCAGTTGATGCACCTACCTCTGAATTGAATTTGTTCTCATCTCATAATTGCATCTCAGAGGAAATTCCAAGTGTACTGTGGACAAAAGAGTACAGTCACTCTTCCAGGTCTGCCATATGCTCTGACAGGAAGGGGCTCTGTGGATGCTCAGTCGCCACCAGAGCCCAAACTGTCCCACTCATCCAATCACAGTTCCCAGCCCTTCTGCCTGAACACTCCTGGCAATATTTCTGGCCCAGGCAACAAGCCCAAGAGGAAACAGGTGCTTTAGATTAAGACTAGGTAGTTACACTATGCATATATATGAGCTGCTCAAATATTGTCAGAGGTTTCTTACAGACTTTTTTCTAACATGTGACCTTCTGCCTGGATCTAGCCAGGAGAAGTTTGCCAGCAGGGTGGTGGTTGTGGATTCAGGACTCCTTGGATTTAGATGACTAATGGAAATGTTCATCTCTTCTAGCAGATATATGCCCAGGTGAAGGAGAGAACCATTAAATGCTCAGCTGGGGAGGAGTTAATTGCCATGTTGATACAGCTACAGCTGACTATTTGAGACTGTAAGCAAACTATCCCCTGGTACCTTTTGACCCCAAGATAGTTCCTAATGTCCACATGGATTGCTGCAGCAGCTATAGCCATGGCGAAAGATCCACCAAAAGTACAGGTAGGACACAAGGGAAGTGAATGCCTCTAGAGGTTTGCTGGACTGGCTTTGGCAAGAGGTGGTTAGCCTGGCAGAAGGGAGGTGAGCTGCAGTGGAGCTGAGCCTCTGCAACACAGCCTAAAGGACACATCTCTCATCCTTCTCAGTTATTTTTCAGTATTGTAGTTTCAAGATGTGATGCTTCATGTACTGAGACCTGGGGGCCTCCATGCTGTTAGGAGGTTGTGCTCTCTTGTGGAGGCAACAATTTTGCTTTGGGGGGCCAGGACTGAGCCGCACACAGGGCTTGCAGTTCACTCAGCGCTAGCCATCCTCTGGCTGCAAAATAACCTGCAACTGCTGCCCTCTGCATGTTTCCCTTTCCCTTCTGCTGTGTCACAGTGCAAAGCCATAACAATCAATGTGTATCTGAAGTGTTCACTTTGGCCTAATGGTTTCTTAATCTTTAGCAGGCGGGGAGTAGGGGTGGTGCACTGACACTATACAAGCAGCAGACAGCTCTGTCCTCAATACCTCAAGGTACTCTAAATTAATGCTGATAAAGCTGGCAGCCTATGCTAATCCTCAAGTAAATGCATGAAAACTGATTAATAAAACAAAGCTTCAAGCTCCAGCAGCTCCTGCATTCAGGTCACTGACCCTATTTTAAGAAACAGGCTTTTGTGCTCATACATGGCTCCCATTTCCAGGATAGGGAGGCAGAAGTGACAACCAGGACCACATGCTGGTCTCTGGCATGGCATGGCATGGCTTCCCCCAGGTGGTTCTTCCCTGGGCAGAAAAAATTCCTATTACATATTCTTTTTTTACTAAATCCTATGCTTTGTCCTATGAAATGTTTCCTGATGATTTGTACTAATGTTCTCATTATTTAGTAGTGACAAAAGAATATATTGTGTTTCCAGGAGAGCAAAAGCCTTATTTTCTAACTGTGTTTATCTCACTTGGGAGTTTATTCTAAATGCAGTGCTATTAAGACTGCATAAATTTAAGCAAGGAGTGGTTTATGGCATGCTGAAACTGTATCTCTAATTTGTTTATACTGTTGAGTTGGACAGGAGGTAAAATGCATATTAGTTCTGGACACAATCCAAGGGTTTAGCTATATCTAATTCAGACAAAACTGGTGAAGTATTTCAGTCCAAGAGGTAGAGGCCTCTGCCTTAAAGAACTGCCCTTTGTGGGAGGGCAATGGGACTCTTTCCACTAATGCTTTCAGGGTGTTGGATTTGACAAGCAAGGTAGGCATCATCTAGCTGCTGCCACCACGGTCTCTTGCCCACAGAATAGCCAGGAAATAATAAATAGCTGTAGGTTTGCTGTAATTCAAGGCCAGCACAGTTGTCACATATCCCTTAGGAGCTACCCTCATGGTTGACCTCTTTGCTGTGGTTAAGCTGCAAGGAATTCAGAGATCCCACGAACCTCAGTGCTGGGATTTGCCTTTATCCTTTGAAGAAGGATGTTATTATTATCATGTTCTTTGCCAGGAAAAGATTGGTCAGAAGATTACAGGTTGCTGTTCCATCCCAAACAGTTCAAGTTTGTAACCCATCAGCACGGGCTCACTTCATCTACCCTTCGGGTCTCACTCTGAGCCAACTCGTGCTTGCAAGCAGACATGGCATGAGGGACTCTCCAAGGGTTAAACACAGAAATTTGCTGGCCAGAGCTTGCCTCACCTGAAGGCTGAGCCTGCTTCCGTGAGCTGTTGTCTCTGTGGAGATGCCCTGCCCTCCTGAAATGTTTGAAGGCACATCTCAGCCCTGAGCATGGGAATTCACAGCCATTTTCTTCAGCTTTCACTTAAGAATTTTAAACTGCTATTTGAATTCTCTGCAAAGCCCTCTGAGTACAAATCCTTGCAGCAGTGGCTAATGTTTGCTCCTGCTGCAGTCTGAAGGGTACATTTACAGGCAACAGAGGCACATAAAGCATTCATCTCCCATGCAGTTTATAGATGCATCCCTCTTGTCTTCCAAGTGTATTCTCTCTTCAGTGCGAAACTTGTGACAGAAATTGGATTTCACTGAAGTATAAGGTGTTCAAAACACTCATTGCTTCTGTCTCACTTGAAAAACAGCTCTCTCTCAGCCCCAAGATATATTAATATCCTTCCCCTGTCACTTCCCCCGAGTTCAACTACAATAGGAATGAAATTCAATGGAAGTTGCAAGCACCAGATCATCTTTGTCAAGAAATGCTCCATGATTATTTGTTTTCAAGTTACATTTAATCAGCGTTTTTCAGAGACTCACAGACTGGTTTTGCCCCCCCTTCTTTCACTGAAATAAAACTAAGTTAATTTCAGAACTGAATGAACCTTCTATGTTTGCTTAGTCTAGTTTCGACTGGGGAGCCTGAGTTAAAATAAGGCTGTACTGGTCCTGACCTTGAACAAAGCAAATTGAGAGGCCTGAGGGTTCTATGCAAGGGAGAGAGCACATCTCCATCTGATGGTACATAGAGCTCATCCCGCACTCTCCCTGGGTGCTGGAGATTTCACTCTGTGCCACTTTTTATGGGGGCAAGCATGCAGTGCCTTGAGGAAGCTGTGGTGCATCTCATGTTGCTCTGTTAGAAGTAAAATCTAAATTAAGATGGTGGAGGTGGTGGGTTTCTAGCCGAGGAGAGGAACAGAAAGACTTGCCTCCAAGAGGAACATAACCAGCCAAGCTCTGTAGAAAGATTTTAGGACTTGCTAGACATTTCTTTTTTAAACCTACAAAATCTGAAAAGCAAATTAATAGGATCTTTGAGTCATTCTATGAAACCTATAATAAGCTGTGAAATTTTACTCAGCAGCTGAACTTCCGTGTAAATTGTTTGGGCTATTTTTCCCCCATGAAAAGGGATAAAGCAAGATCAGGGAGCTACCAACTGGGAAAGACTAATGATGAAATAGAACCTATGGCAGAGTTGAATTTCATTCCTCTCTATCACCTTACAAAGCTAACACCTGGCATGAGAGGTACAACGAGAAGGACATATGCTGCATCCTCTGGGAAAACCAGGGCAGTGAAAAAGAGGTGCTTTTTGTAAAGAGAAATGAGCAGACTCATGAGTGGGTTGACTCATGAGTGGTTTATGCTACTTTAGATCAAATCACCACTGTAATATATTGGCTATTTTATCCAACCAAAATTTTGAGTGTGGTATATCACAAATCATTTTACTTACATGGCAAAACTTTTGCTAGAACGAGATAATAATGAGTCATGGTACTGAGTCCCAGTGAAAAATGTCCTTGTGTCTTCTTGGGATATTGAAACACAGACAGGGACTAGCCTTTGTTCCTCTGATGGTTCCTTACAACCTCTCTGTCTCCATGCCTTTCTTTGCTTTCAGGAAATCAGGCTTACCTGAGGGTCACTCAAGAATTCCCCAGGTAGAGCTCTCCCAACTGACAAGGCTCCCCCATTTCGTCAGTGTTTTCCTTTCCCCTTCTTCCACTTTAAATTCACTGTGGGACCAAAGAAACCTCATGTTCTGCAGAAATACTTTGTGTGGCTGTTTATGGGCAAAACTTGATGGAAAGGCTGCGCTTTTCAAAACCTCTCCAGGGGCGTAGGGGATCTGCGTGGGGGATCTGTTTTACTCAGGCTCTGAAACATCCCAACCCCAGATCTCCACATTTTTTGAGGAAATGCAACTGTCTTCAGAAAGAAAAAAATTCTCTTTTACTGAAGAGACAAAATAATATCTTCTATGCTCAGGGCAAATTTCTCCTCTTGGATCAGCATGACAGATTGCATCTCAGGTTGGGAGAGGCTCAGACATATGGGGAATGGGATGGGGACCTGTTTTCCATGTAGTGTGCCTGTAACCCTACAACACTACTGTTAGCGTGGCAAGCCAGTAGTCATCCCCTTGCAGTTTAAGCTGAATAAGAATTCAGCAACTCTAGTTATTATTTGAAATGCTCAGACTAGAAAGATTAATCTGGTATTTCGACCTCCAGGCCCCCAAGTTCATGCATGGGATTCCTAGTACTTGTTGTGTCCTATATTGACCGAACACAGCAAATAGACAAAGCCAGGCTTTCTGCTGTGACAAGGGCTCAGCAAGCCAAGATGAAACAAGATATGTTCCACACTTTTACATAAGTAGAATTCAAATGTAGTTTTAAAAAAACCCAAAGATTGGAGAATGCCTCTGTTCTTTTTTTTTTCTCTCTCTCTTTCTTGTCCCGTTTTGCTCAGTATTCTGCTTTTCTGTATAACATCTGTAGGAGTCCAGCTACTATCCCAGAGGCACAGCAAATCTTTACTGTCATGATACAGAAACAGTATTGGAAGATTCTTTAGGCCAGATGGAACTGGTTCAGTTTTACATAAAGTCTGAGGAATAATGCTGTTCAGTTAACATAAAAAAAATTTGTCCTTTGCCATCAATAACTTGGTCCCTTTCCCATATATCATTATACCATTTCTGTACTGTGTGCAAGGCTCACCCTTATACATGGAAAAAATATTCTTCTAGTAAAAAATTTATTTTCTTCTACTTGTATCCTTCTTACTTACTAGTAAGAAGTATGAAAGTCATGAACATTATATACTGTGGCATGTAAACAGTCAGTACAAAATGCCACTTAAATGTAGGTAACTGGGTCCAGCACAAAGACAACCACATTGGTGGCTGCCGAGAACCCCTCTGGAGGTCCCCTCAAGGGACTAGAAAGGAGAGGGAATTCCTTGTTTAGTTTAATGAGAACTTGCAGTTTGGGGCTTGTGCTTTCCACCTAAGTTTCACCAGAACCTGTGGCAGATTTCCCTTTAGCCCCTTCTGTTTCTCCGTCCCTACTCTGCTTCTCTCCTAGGGGCAGGGGAAAGAAGTCCCTACATTTCAGATACTGACAACATAGTATAAAACCAATGATCACTGCTTTGCATCACATTAAGGCTGTGAACCAGTGAGGCTAAAGGATGGTCATGCAGCTTGGTCGGCTGCCTTTCCTGCAAGAAAAATGATGTTTACTGGGATGGCAGCTGGGGGAGGGAATACCTTTAAGCCTTACATCTACATCATTCAGACTTTGGCTTTAATCACTCCTCCAAGAGGCTGAGTAGGAAGTTAAAACAGCTGGAGCCATAATTTCAGTGGTATTCCTGGAGGTGATAAGTCTTTTGCAGTATTTTTTTAAAGTGCCAAAGTATATCCTGCGATAATTCAAAAACTTTGCCATGGTGTCCATTACAGGTAAGGGAAAACCCTTTTTTTTCCCCCAAAAGCCCAGCTGAGACTTAAATCAGAGCAACCAGTGTAACATGTTTACATTTTAGGGGGAAAACCCACCATTATTAATGCAAGAAAAGATTGTCTTGGCACCGGTCTCTTCTGCTGGAAAACTGAGCCCCTGAAAGGCCCTGGAGCCACTTTTGTGCAGGGGAGATGCGGCCATGCTGATGAGCTGATGTGGGGAAACTAGTCCAAGAGAGAAGTCTTCAAATCACCCTGAGTTTGAGACTGATGTTAAGAAAAACAAAAGCAGCCTCTGGTATTTCTGCAAAAAAAAAAAAGGATGAAAATGTAGTTATAGGGAAAGTGGGTGTTGGGGGAGATGAGAGCTATGAAATGCATTTATTTCAATCTTGCGAAGTACCATGGCATATCGAAGCACTTCAGTGAAAATCAGGAGAGAGAGATTTTGACACAAATGTGTCTTCTGAATCAGCTAGATGCACATCTCCCTGCCAACATTATGCAGAGGTGAACTTTGAAAAGTGCTAGCCTCATCAAAATGAAAAAACAGATCTCTTCTTTCCATCTCCAGACAAGCTAAGTTCTGAAGGAAAATATATTGTTAGCTGCAGGGATATGAACTTGGATGAGCATATAGGGCTGGATGGAACTCTGGAGATCAGCTCCTGATTTTTTTTATTTTTTTTTTCCTGAGAGTCTGAGAGTATCTCTACAAGGAAAATGCAATTTTGTGTTACTGAAATAAAATCAATTTCTCATTTCTTCCTATTTCACACAGGCCCTAACTTTACCAGCTACTGTTGCAAAAATAACTAGAGTGTTCATAACTGAGAATTTAAATGGAATATGAGGTGCTATAATCCATCAGCACACTCAGCTTTTCTTACATGCAGTGCAGGAGGCTTAACTGGAGTAGAGGCAGAACCTCTCTTCTAACACCACCAGGATCCATTGTGGTGTTGTAAGCTAAATTATCTCAAACAAACTACAGGGGTCCTACTGGTGTCAGGCAAAACTTTCAGCTTATTATTCTTCCTCCTCCAGTTTTCCAAATGGGTATTTTCTGGCCAGTTACTGCCAAACGTAACCTACAACCACACCAGTCAAAATGCTATTGAGCTGCTCAGGTGGACCAGTGAGCTGCGTTAAGTGGCGAGGAAGAAAATGAGGGGGGGAGTGGGTGAAGTGGAGATCAAATCATCAGAAGCCTGAACACCATGTACAGCTACTCTGGCCTGATGGAATTGCCACCTAAGGGAAAAGGAAGCATGTTCTGTCTTTGCCTTTCCAAACTGTGTTGTGATGTTGGTGAGATTTTTGTTGGTTTGTGTGCGCTTTCAACACTTTCTTTTATTTTTCAGGTATTTCTGTGGAAGGATTGTAATAGAAAGAAAACAATGAGGAAATACAGAACTTTCTTTTAAGCTCAGATCAATGAAAGAACATATCTGAAAATGGTGTTGGTAGATTTTCAGTCTGCAAAATACTTTATTTTGCTATGAAAAAGATGACTAACATTCCCTGAATACTTAAATTTGATTCAAAACTCACAAAATCATGCTCTGATGTGGTGCAGAGGAAGGTTTTTAAGATTTTATTTCCTGATGCTTACAACTAGCTAATGTTTATATGAACAATCCAGCTTCTTGGCTAGCTGTTGCCTGTTGGGCATGCTCTGATCTCTAGTGCACACCCTCCCAGGCAAGCCTGCACCCCAAGTCTAAAATTTAGGAAACTTCAGGCTCTTTTGCCAAACCGTAAGAAAAGCCATGTTAGTTGTCAGTACCAGGGAACCTCTGTTCCCTCAAAGCTGTGCCCAGGAGCAACGCCCCATCGCCCCTGCCTGCTGACGCTCACGGGAAAAAAGAAAAACATTTTTCTGTTGACTTCAGCAAGGCAAGGAGTGGGCCCAGCTTCATTCACACCCACACGCTATGTTTAATTAGAAACTATTTTCCTCCAAGAGCAGGCATTTGAATTTCTTGAGATGTTGCAAAGAGCTTCAAGAAGGAGTTGCTGAGAGGTGGGGGTGTTTCAGGTAGGAGGAGGCAAATAACTGTTGGAGAAAAAAAATAATTAGGGTCTTGGATCAAGGTAGTTTTGTAATGATCCATAATTAAAGGCTGTTTGCATGTTCTTCAGGCAACTGAAGAAGGGGTTTCCATCCCTTTCAGAATAAATTTGACCATAATCTGGCTAAATCTGTTTTCTAACCAGAGTTAGTGTGGGCAGGGCTACCCTGCATCAGGGAAGATACCAGAGCCATGAGGAGCAACCACCTTGGCCAAAACTCACTTTCCTTTCGATATCCTTTTCTAGCCTGCCATGGACCTTTTCCATGGTGTGCCTTCAGTCCTGTTCCCAGGGATGATAGTTATTTGCGATGTAAAGAGAAGGTGTGTGCTTCACAGAGGTTTCTTGCTTGTTGCTCGACCATTAGGATTTAGGAAGGAGCCATTAACTGTTTGCCTTGTATATGCAGATAGATGGAATTACGGCAGATTACAGCCCACGTGTGACAGTTTAATGGCAGTAGTAAAACACAGCTGAAGTCAGACGTTTCACCAGAGTTGTCCTAACTCATGCCCTAGAGGCATGCTTGGAAGTTTGTGTTTGTAAATACCCTCACGGCTTGCACAACATGCAAAACACAGAAGTGGGGACTGAAAGTCATTCTCTGACCACAGAGAGGTAATAAAAATCCCCTCCTTATTACAGCCAACAATACCCAATCCCCACAGATGGGAGGGCTGCAACTGAGGTGAGCTTTGAGGCCAAAGCCTTTGAAAGCAGACAGTAATATTTTGAGAAGCGCAAACATGTAGTGAAGCATCTCTGAGGATGCTCCTTTCCTTGGGATGTATAAAGGAAAAATTACTTTGGCCTTCCAAAGAAACCTTTCAACCCACCATGTCCATCTCAGCTGGTGGAACACAGGAGGTATTGTGAGTGCTGACCAAGTGGAAGCACTGCTTTTGGTTAAAAGTGTGAGAGGGACTTGATAGGAGTTAATGACAATTTTAAGCCTTCTTATTAGACTCTCCAAAGCAGGTAAGGACAGCAGGCATGTGTGCATAATCATACTGCAGAGATGAGCTGGACTGACAGCTGTTTCTGAAACTTGGTGATAGGTGTGGCAGGAGGTGCTCTGTTCCTGGTGTACTAGAGTGTTCAGGGGTGCTGTCTGATGGCAGTGGTGGGGACCCTAGGGGGATAATAATGAGAGAGATCTACAGTGACTCCCTGAAGCATTCCAGTGCCCACTGCTTTATTGGATCCCAGCACCATCCTTCCCTCTGCTGCTTAATTCATTCTGATTACTCAATAGCTGACTAAAATTGAGTAAAACTGTCACTACCAGCGGTGAAAATGAAGATATGCTGTGCTACTCATGTTTATTTTCCTTTCAGTTTGGAGGATAATGTAGTGCTGGGCACAGTGGTGCTATGCCTGCCCCTGCTTTGCTGTGGTGGTCCCTTGGCTCTGCTCAGCCACGGGAGGATGAGGAAGAACTGGTGGGGTGGCGAGGAGCATCTTCGTTCCGAGGGATGGGATGTTCAAACAAGCTGCTGTAGGCAGTGCAGTTCATGCAGCTTGTAAAATGGAAAATTACTGTCTCAGGCTGCAGGGTGGAGGCTACCTTAGAAAAGAGGATGGTATGATTTAGCCTCAGTGTGCTGGCTGTGAGGTCTTTTTTAAGAGCAACTACGGAGTGCAATGTCACTGGGGATATCAGGGAGGGTCTTCAGGAGTGAATGAATATTTCAAGGGAATGGGGTTCACTTGAAGGCAAAAAAAATGAAATCTTTATTGGAGGGGCTGTGTAAGGGACTATGAGCCAGTGCCGCTCTGCTGTTTGCCATCTATTTAGCCCTCTTGTACTTGATATTACTGTTCCAGTTATGAAAAATTGTTAATCTGTTACTGGATATTTTAAGAGCTGAGTAACTGCTGTTAGGCTCATTGCAGTCCTGTCATTCGCTTGTAAATACTGTTCATTAGGAATTTCATGTTGAACTGTAGTTCTTCCATAATCTAACTTTTACAAAGGAAGAGTTCTGATTTTCCAGAAAGGACAATGCAAATGGAATCTTTGACTTGCTGTAGGGTTAGCACTGACTGGAATCTTCATGTTTGTGGCACAGAAACAAAGTGTTGTGTTTGGAGTGAGTTCAGCATTGATCTGTACCACCCTGAATATGCTTTCTGGGTGATACATGTTGTGTTCCCCATCTTCCCCCTGCTGCAGGTCCCCAAACTGTGCTGGACCTGTCCAGCTTGAAAGAAAGTGGTGCACGTAGCAGGATCATTTAGCTGCATCCTGCAGTCTCACCAGTGCCCTCATTTTTTGGGAGAATGGGCAGCCCCCTGGTGATAACTAGCCTACCATAGATTTATTTAGCTGAGGCATAAGCTGGACCATAGGAAATATATTTTGCACGGGAAGCTTCACTGTGGGAGAGTACATGGATGTGCCATCCCTGTATTGTCGGAGCCAAAGCAGCATATTTTATTTGCCTCAACATACACAACTAAATCAATTTTGTTTCACTCAAAATTAACGTGTTAAAAAATGTCAACTTTGCATTAGAATTTGTATTTCAAAGTAATTTAATCAATTACTTGCAATTTAATCAATTAATTGCAAAATTCCCTTTGGCATAGGAATTCAGATTTTTGCTCAGGTGCATTGTAATCATTGCTGATTAATTTGTCACTACTTTTGATGATTACTGGTTTTCTGTATCAGTGGCTAAGTAAGGTATGTTTTACAAAGAGTAGCAAACTCACTTTTGGGGAGAAAACTTTAAAATTAGGAGAGGTTGTTTAGTGCTATTTTCTGGCTGAAAACAGTGACCAGAGTGCAAGTTAACTGGGCCTTTCTGGTCTGCTCTGATGTTTTCTTCTGGTTTGACCCAGAATTGTTCCTTTCCTCCCAATGACTTATTACACTGTATTTTTTTAATTATGTTTTTGTGTAATTGCTACTTGAGAAAGGGCACTATCCTGCTATTATAGGGCTTCTGGCACAAGGGGAAGCTAAGCATGACTGCAGCTTTAATACATGATCATATTATAATATGGTTTTCCATTATATGTGGGTGGTGTTTTTATCAAGATACAGTTAAAAATGTCCTAGTTTCAAAGAAGCTTAAAAACCAGTGTTAAGGTGATCTGCTAAGATTTTATTTGGGATAATATTAATTTCTGATATCCCATAGGCAAGATCTACAGGCTTTTTTCATTTGGGGGAACCATGCAATGAAGTGTGTTGTAGCTCATGTGCTGTTGTAGTGAGTTATGTGTCCTCTGCAGTGGCAGGCTGTGATTAAGGGGAGTTGGGTTTCCTCCTTGCACAACGGAGAGACCAGAAAAAAGCCATGCACCTCCATGGAGCAATCTGATTGCTTGCTGTGCATCACAGTCATGATGCGGCAGTCCCAGGGGCAACCCAGAATGAAACCCCAGCCAGCAATCAATGTACCTAATTTTCTTTTTACTCTTTTTTTTTTTTTTAAATTTTTTTCCTTTCTTTTGTGCAATGAAAGCAAATAATTGGATGCTGTGGATAGCTGCTTGATCCAAGGGCTATACTTTGTTCCTCCCAATAAAGATAACAATGACTCCCCCTCTTTTTTTAAAAATCTGTTATTGAGCTGCTCAGTGGGAAGCTCTGAACCCTTCTTGCAGTAGTGGGGAATTTATCCTAGTGAAAAATTTACCATTTCTAAGGACAGCAAGTGTAACATTAAAAATCACTAAAGCAATGCTGTTTACTCAAGACAATGAGTATAGTCAAGTTTTACCCTCTCTTGCTGATGAGCAAATTCATGCAGAGAAGATAAGGGGTTTGCCTGGGGAGTTTTCAGTGGGGAGCAAAGCTCTGTGAACAACTATTTTCCCAGAAATAATGCTGCTCTTCAAAGATATTAGTAAACAGTGAGTAGTTTGTCATTCTGGTGAGATTTACTTTATTTTGTTACTGATATGTATTGTGAAAACCTTGACTGAAAAGTTTAGTGCCATTCTAGATAAGGGAAAAAATATGAATGCTTCTAAACTGACTCAAGATTTGTATAAGGCCAACCTGTCAATCTGATAGGTCATTACCGAGTGCTTCTTAAACTGATTTATAGTTTTGGCTCCTCCAGTGCTTCGAGAACTGGAGAATTCAGAACCTGAAGCTTACTGCTGAAGCTGACCTGCTGAGTTACTGAGCTTTGAGGAGGATGGCAATGGAGACTGTATTGTTTATCATCTTCTCACTCTGGGAGTTATGAAGGGAGTTTTATAACAGAAGTCAAAATTACAAGTAGGAGTTTAAAATTAGGCAAAAAAATGCAAATATATTATAAAAATGCAAAATCTAGAGATAATAACCTGAGTGTAGGTTGGACAGATTCTTCAATATAAAAAAATGAACATTTTTAGATTGCTAAGAGTCCTTCAAAATAAAATTTCTGAAAAATTAATGGAAAGAACAAAGATGGGCTAAGAAAGGAGGATGGCAGTAAAGCTCAGAGAAAAGGGGCGTTTAAGCAGCATTTACGTTTTTATGTCAGATAAGGTATAGAAGATTCATGCAAAGAAAATTACTCCTTTTAGATGGTTTTTCCAGATTTGGAAAATAGAGATGAATATGGTACTTGTTCCACGCAAGCAGCAGAGAACAGACGTCAGCCAACTGTCCCAGCCGAGAAACCCAACAGTGCTGTTTCCAGACCAAGATGGAAATGAGAAAGGAAGTCTGAGGCAAAGTGGTATCTGGTAGTTAATTCTTTCAAATATGGCTCAAGAGTTGTTTTCCGTGGGACAATATCTCAGACATGAGAATTTCAAATCTATTTTGATTTAAGAGGCAGGGAACTAGTCTGTTGTGAGGGTTTTGAAAATGTTCCGCCTGTCAGAAGGTAGGTCTGATGACAGAACATGAGAATAGTATTCATATAGGATGTGGATAATTTTAAGTTTAAATGGGAATATCTTGTGTCTTGGGTGAATGCCCTTCCAACTGGTAATTGCCAGCTCTGTGGTTTTCCTCTCCCCTTCTTGAATTTCTTATAATTTCTGTTCTAGACTTCAGCAGTCCTGCCAGTGAGAGTTTCATCAAAACCAATATGTTATTGCAAAAAGGGTCAGTTTTGACTTTACTTTTTTGATGAAAAAGTAGTCAGAGAATTTTCAAACCAACTCTTATCTCAAATGTCGGTGTCATTCTTTCTGTAAAGAAAAAGCTTTTTGTAAGGAGTATTAAGCTTTTGTTTTACTTATTTCCTCCAAAAAAGCATTTCCAGAGATAGATCCCTTCTAACAAAAATGCTTATTCTGAGCCATCACAAGTTTTATCCTGGATTTTTGGGGCTGTCTGTTTTTGGAAACATGCAGGAATTGCTGGTGGTGATATACTGAAGTTCAGACTTTGGCATAGCTGAACCTTGAGTTTAAAACCTTAACCACATACATGTAACTAAGAAGTAAGAGTGCTTGAGGACAAATCTCTTATATTCCTCTAGACACAGAGAAGGCAAGGAAGTGAGCAACCCTGTACCCTATCCCAAGTGGTAGCCTAAAATACTTGTCGTATCTGGCATCAGGTAAATATTTGCAGATGAGTCATATGTATTGGGATTGTTGTAGATAAATTTTCATAGAGAGTTGTGAGCAGAGTTTCAAGCCACAAAAAACACACTGCCTGGTCATCCAGGCTTAGCAGGGTCAAATAGAAAGTGTGCATTGCCAGACTTGGCCATGTGGAGAGGACAGGTGAGTGTCTTCACTGGTTCTCCAGCTTCCTCCTCCTCCTTGCTAGTTTTTCATCAAACTCACTTGACCCAAGTGCTTTTCACTTAAAAGCTGATTTTCTTTCAATCATTTTGACTTGTTAGGAATGGGATGGGACTTAAACCTACAGACGTCTAAAAAGTTAGTTGTTGTTATGAAATGTCTTTTATTCTGGCAGAAAGCCCTTGAACTGGTAGTGAAAGCAAACCTGAGAGTGTTGACTGTACAAATGCCCTGCTTTAGAGAGAGACTTGGTATGCAGGCACTGTCACTCAGGTCTGTAATGATAGTGAATTACTGAGGGGAAAGGTGGGCAAAAAAAATGTGTTAAACACAGCAATAAAGATTTTTCTGTACGGCTATCACAGGTGGAAAACTGAGTTATCTTCCCACTGCAGCATGAGGGGGTCTGACAGAGCAAAGGAAGTAGATCTCCATATAGTACTCACTTGGAAAACCCACCATGACTTTTGGCATATTTTAATATTTTATTAAAAAAAACCCCAAACAACATGTGGACTTATTATTTGTAGTCTAGCACAAATCTAGACAACAGCCCTAGCAGTTTCCCAAATTTAAAGTATCAGAGTTGTTCATTACAGAGAGTGCTGAGCTCACGGACACTGCTACAGGTGTGCTCCCAGATATGAAGGAGCTAGTTATGCTTTAGGAACAGCTTGGGGAGGAATGGGAACCTGTAGTTTCAATCAGCATAGGTCTGTCAGTGGATGTTGAAGTGACAAAACAGTGTTTTAGTCACATATCCTTTTTCTGCTCCATCCTCAGCAATGAACCTGTCCTTAAGAGAGGTGTTCCAGTCTAGCCATCAGTGACTAGGGGTTGATGAGTTTGTTTTTTTAGAATTTGTAATGTGGAGAATGGAAATATAAAGCTTGGTAAATATTAAAGGATATACTGAGGAATGTTTAATTGCTTTGAATTATGAATTGTATCAGTCACCAGGGCATACAACCAGTTGTTTAAACTTACTTTTTACAAAGAGGCAGAAGTACAGACTGGAATAGGAGGAGAATAGATTAAAGAATATTTAGATAAGATGAATGTATTTCAGTCAGCAGGGCCTGATGGAATTCACCCCAGAGTACTCAAGGCACTGTCTGAAGCAATTGCTGAGCCATTAGTGATTATCTTTAAGAACTCACAGAGGAGAGAGGAGATCCCTGAAGACAAGAGAAGGGCAAACACACTGTATTATATTTTAAAGAGAGGAAAAGGAGGACCCAGGGAATTACAGGTCTGTCAATCTAACTTAAGTCCTTAAAAGATTCAGGAACAAATCATTAAACAATCAATTTGCAAGTAGCCAGCTGATATGGTGATGGAACAAAAAAAAAAGGGGGGGGGGGTAGAAAAACAGGCTTGTCAAGAACATTTGATGTCAAATCAATCTAATTTTCTTTTTTGTCACAGTAACATGTCTAGTGAATAAAGAGGAAGCAGCAAATGTACTAGCACTTGATTTTTAGTAACGCTTTTTGACATATATGACAGACTAAAGAATATGGTATAGTTATAATTACAATGGGGTAGATGCTTAGCCTGTTGAAAAATAGCTCCACAGCAACAGCTAGTGCTGGATCACTGTCAGGGAGGATATTTCAAGAAGGTCATTCAGCAGTTTCCTTACACCCAGATCTATCGAACAGTCTTTTAATGACAACTGTGCAACAAGGAAGCAAAGTCAGTCTGTGGATGACAAAATCAGGAGATACTAGAAATCCTAGGAGGTCAGGATCTGAATTTGGAATTATCTTCACAGGTTGGAGAAACTACTCTCAAATATTTAAATGAAATTCAATCAGGAGGAGTCCAAAGTGCTGTGCTGTGCCTGGGAAAGAGAGATGCAGATACTTTGGCAGGGGAGGGGAGGGGGTGCGTGGAAATAACCAAGCAGCGACATGTTTGTAGAACACTTGAGGTTTGCAGGGAATCATAACTTAAATGTTCTGAATTATAGGAACAGGAGCATCATCCTTGAGATACAGCCCATATTTATTTTCCTTTCTTGGCTTCACCTATGGTACTGCAACCAGTTGCAGGTGCTGCCTTTTCCTGCAGATGAGGACAAGGTGGCAAAAATCCAGGGAAAGAAGACAGAATGCAGGGCACTGGGAAGCACAAACTGTGAGGAAATGCCAAGGGAATTGAGTTTTTTTACTTTAGAAAAGCGGAGGCTGACAGAGTAACATGGCAGCAGATGTCCAGTGTAAAGGTGGGGGCTGTGAAGGAGACAGTGAGCAATTGTTCTCATTGGTTGTGGAGGGGATAACAAGCAGAAATTATCTTGATTCACCGCTTAAAGTCAGGGTGAGAAGAGCTGGTGCAGTCACACAAGGATGCTCCTTGCTGATTTTTCCTTTTGCTTAGGACAAGTCAGACAGTGCCTGTTGGGAAGTCCTGGCTTTGTGTCAGTGTGGGGAACTCGTGCCATGAGGTTTCTCCTACAGCCACACATTTCTACTCAGAGAAAAAAAAAAAATGTAAAGATGTTCTTATCTCTCAAGTTTCCATTTAAATGTTGCTTTGACTGTATGCCAGAAATTGTTTGATTTGATGGTCTTGCATTGCTCACCATGAAAATGTCAACATTTATTCCCCATTACCATCCTCTGTATTGAAGATACTGCAGTATTTTAGTTCATAATAAGCCAGCTGGTCCATTACACATACTCTCTTTGTGAACATCAATTACTGCCTGCTTTAGACTCTCCTTCCTTCTCCATGGCAGCATCACTCCAAACCTTATTTCGTGGAAGATAGGAGACAAAACAGGCTTATATAAATATTAATTGAGAATGTTGTGAAAAGAGATTATCTGAGAATCTGTCCCTTGGAGAGAGCAGCAGAGCAGATTGCTGCATTAAAAACATCTTAATGCAGCTTTCCAGCAGAACAGACACCCCTAAATAATCGGAATAATCAGATTTGGACACAGGCAAAAACACGAAATTTTTGTTGTTGTGTTGTTAGCAAGGGTGCAGCTCCTGATTTCCATAGCTGGGGTTCTGCTGACGCCCGTGTGAGTCTGAGAGGTCTGTGGGACTAAGCCAAAACTGCTCCAGCAGAGGCATCTGGGGGAGCACCAGGGCAGCCCCCTCTGTCCCAGAGCCATCCCACGTGGTTTCAGGGCACCCACACAGCCTGTCCCACGCACAAGCGCTCTCTCTGCGGTGAGGAAAGCACAGGCTGTGCTAACCTCACCCACAGCACCCAGCATGTGCTCCCACACACCACCCCTGCCAGGGCACGTCGGGCTGTAGCCAAAGCTGCACTGCCATAAGAGAAGGTTGAATGAGCATCTCCCTGGAATCAATGGAGACTCGGGGCCTCTGAGCCTGCAGTTGAGCTCTGTTTGCACCAACACTTACCAGCTGCCTGTGTAGGGGCATGTGGCTCAAACCCCAACTCAGTGACTATTTTTCCCAATGCCACCACCTATTGCAACCCTGACAGTCCCTTCTTTAAATGATATGTAGGCTACCCCATTGCTGTGAGAAATCCTTGATTACAGGGTATGGTAGCAGTAACCCCACAGTTAATGTCGACAGGTTTGTTAGAGCAGTGAACACCCTCAGCTTTGCTTTCAGCTATTAATTAACCAACCAGTCATTAACTGCTGCTAACAATTGATTTACAGGGAATTATTGCTTAGATAGCAGGAGGTATTTAAGAGGAAAATAAATTAAAACAAAGAACTGCTGGATCCTTGGGCACAAAAAGGACTTCTTGTAATATAGAGCATGGCTGCTACAGCACTGTAATTACAGAGTGATAAACAGTGATTGGGAAGTACGTTCCTTTCCAGAGACAATGACATTATGTCTCCTGGAAAGAGTCCTTTTGTCTACACTAATTGAATGATCTGAAATGAATGATGTTATCAGAAACCTAACCGAGGCAACTAATGTTGTATTTATGGGTTATCAAAAATGTTTAATCACAGCTATGGTCTCTCTGAGATGTGTCATGGACACTGCAGCATCCAAAAACATGATTGAGGGCCGGTGTGGCACATTATCTTAATTAGAAGGGAGAATTACAAGTTCTTCCATCAGTTCTGCCTCCCTCCACACTGGCAGAACAAATGAGACCTATTAACCTAAGCACAAGCAAACACCGCCTCCTAATGACATTTTTCCTCTCTGTGGACAGAGTGAACGAGCGATTGCATAATTTTTTTCCCAGGAAATAGTGACCCAATTCAATTTACGGAGTTTGTGACATGTGAAACCCCACTCACGACTCCTCCTGTTGAATCTGCCTGCGTTTTTGCTGCTAAGGTCAGCGTTTGGCTTGACTAAGCAGGCATTGCTGTGCAGGTCAAGGTGCATTTGCCCTTTCCTGGTCAAGTTAAGCCGTGTTTCACTGCCCTCTCCTGGAGTGAGAGGCTGCCTGCTCTGCTGTCTTTGAGGTCTTTTTGGTACTCCAGCACCAGCAAAAATGTATTTAGTATTGGGGATACAGGGAGAGGGTTGCAGCTTTTTCAGACCTGAGGCTGTGATTTCTCTTACTGTGAGGCTCTGTGTGAGACAGATGGAGAAGAGTTGGGAAGTATCACTGAAAAAACAGATCCAGTGCTTCAACTTCTGTGATTGTTTGCTTTCATTGGATGTATGTTTCCCTCTCACCTATGTTTTTGGGAGTTGCTTTCTTATAAATAGGCTAGTAAAACTGTGACCCATCCCAGGTGGCAAGCAGTGCCCATGCCGGGACTCAGGAATAACTGCTGACGGTGTTTTGCTTGAGGATTAGGATAATGAAGTAGTCAGGAGCTAAGAAAAACATCCCACTTGCTATAGTAAGAAATGGCACATCTTTGGTCATTTATAGAAAGTAAATTGGCAAATCCCTGAGCAGAGTCCTGTTCTGCTGCCTCCTGCCAGTAGCTGTGTCCTAACCTGTGGTCTTCAGCTTGTTTGTCAAGTGTTTATGTGTTTTGAGTTGAGCTTTGTTATGGATATCCTGGAAAGGAAAATCCATAGTAACATCTTGCCTTAGACAGCTCCCCTCCCCTTTCATTTAATACATATAGCTACAAAAATATTTAACTTTTTGATTATTCATAAAATACATAGCTGTTTATAAAAGGCTGTAGAGAAAAACAAAAACGGATCAGGAAGGGAGGATAGGGGATATTTTGCGTTTCTTTATCCTACTATTCCTGGATAGTGGCTGGATCTGAGTATGTTTCTGTACCAGGAGGTGGCACTGATAATTGCAGGGATCTGTAGCAGACCTGAACAGAAAACTGGCTGGTAAAACCTCACAGTTGATATGAAGTATGACTAAAGTTGTGTAAATCTTCAAAAGGGTCTGCGTCTCTGTTTTGGCTTTATTTAGCTGCCTGCAGAAGAATGGGAGACAGCCTGTCTCTAGCCAAAATTCTCAACTCAGTCTCAAAACAGCAGTGCACGAGTTTTCTGGATTATCATAGGATGTGTAAAAATGAGCATCTGCTAGCAAGGAGAGTATCAGTACTGCGGTTCCCTAATGCGTTTATAGTATTTCAGAACACCACCAAACTGTTTCCCGGTCAGACACACTTAATCCTCCCAAAATATGCCTGAGAAAGTTCTGGTGCTCCTGAAGGAGGCAGAAGTAATTTCAGCATGGTTTATGGACTGAAAATTCTTTTGTGATGGTTGCAAAAGTAGAGTAAAGAAAACAGCCTAAATGCCTTGGAGCACTGCAATGCATGACTCTTAGATTCCTGGGACAGGCTAAGTGCTTTGCATCTTGGGGTGAATGAGCAGATATCAGAGTAGGGAATCCCATTCAAGGTGTTTCTCAGTCTTTGGTCTATGGATGGTGGTACTCTGTAAGGCATCAGAAGGTATCCTGCTTGAAAATTGCAAAATTATTTTAAAACTCTCATGCCTGCAAGCAAGGAAAGGAGCAAAATTGAAGAATTAAAGTAAGAAGTGAGCAATCAAATGTCAGCCTGCCTGATATTTGGTTCTGATGGAAAATATTCCAGTAACACCACACAGAGTAGTTCTCAGGAGAAACAAATGTATGTTTGTTTGTTTGTTTTTAGCATCTGGTGGCACTCTTTCTTCCAGGATGTCTTCTCAGGGCTATGAGGAAGGACAGCAGCTGCCTGCCTCTCCTGAGGATGGGGCTTTTTCCCCCTGGGTCTTTCAGGAAGCAGAGAGGAATACAGTCTTGTCTTGAAAAATGTGAAGGGGGCTTGAGGTAACTCTTGTTTGAAGGCATTTTGGATCTACTAGAAGTGTGTCGTCCAAACCTCCTGTCAGCCTAAGAAAGTTTAAAGCCACATTTGTGATCTCCAGATAGTTTTGTAATTGCAGAGTTGTAAGCATGAAAAATGGATGTCTTCCTCAAAGCTCATTCTAGAGCTTGCCTGTCTAGTTTCCTAATCCCGATGGAGGCATAAGCACGAGGTGCTGAATACATCAGCTGTGCTTGTGCCCACGTGTGGACTTCTCTTCTTGCACAAATCCTGCTTCCAGTTCTGGGCTCAGCTCAAGCAAAGTTAGCTGAGCATCCCAAGCACAGCCCTCTTTAGGCTTACCCTGGCATGCCTAGGTAGTAAGATGTAGCAGAAAACCAAAATAAATTGGGGTCTGTTGGAGGTCTCAGTAATTTTAGACAGTTGATGTGACTAGTCTGGTGGGGTATAAAGCCCAGTCCCTCTCATTAGACACAGCCTATCCAACTTGAGGTGCAAGAAGGCCCAGAAGCAAGCAGGCTCTCAATTTTCCTATTTTAGCTCCATGTATGGTATAAAGGAACCAATAAAACTAATACAAAACAATTATTGATTTAGTTTGTCTAGTGGTGGTTGTCTCTGACTGTATCACCAGGTCCTCTCAAAACAGTTACCATAGTAATGAAAAATATCTGTAAGGTTTTAGGTTTTTAGGGACAATAAATGCACCGTTTAGTCCAAGGAATATCCAAGAAAGAAGTGATTAGGAGATCATACTGGATTACTTCTCTGGATGGTATTTCTCTGTGCACATAAGGACATAACCACAGGTCCTGTTCATTTGCACACCTCTTCTCTGATCTTATATCTACATCTCCCAAGATCAATAGAGTTGTTTATCAAACAAATTTGCTTCCTTCTTTAACTAGACTTTGACAAACTCCAAAGAAAATGCTTTGCCTAACAGTCAGCACAGTTCACTTTTTATACTGTAGGAATCAGCCTGCCATTTATTTAATGTCATCCTTGTTTTTCTCACATTTAATCAATTTTAATTGATCTCTAGTGTTCTTAGTTCAACTTAATGAAGTATTGCATGTTTGAAAGAACCATGTAGCTGATAAGGTAGATATGATAATTACTTTGTTGGGGTCTTTTTTCCCTGTTGTTATGTAATTAATGATTAATGTGTTTTTGTTTTTTTTTTTTCTATTTTCAGCTTTCCTTTGGAATACAAATTCAAGGGACTTGATACAGGGAGAATGATTCTATTACTATGATGTTGAACAAAAATATGAGAAAAACTGCTAACATCCATGCCAGAGCATTAGTAGCAGCATTTGAAATGAGCTTACTTCATGTTCTCTCTGGTCGAATGTGGTTTGGTTTTGGGGGATTTTTTTGGTGACTATTAGAGAATTTAGGCCGAGCTACAGTGCAAAGAGACTCTGAATAGAGCCTATGAGGAATTGTAAGGCCCTGATTAGTTTATGCGTTTCAGGTATTTGAATGAGCTTTGTGTGCAGTGTTGCCTGCAGTCATGGATAACTCACAGATTGGTCATTATATTAAACTTTGTTCTTTATTGTTTGTTTTTTTTAAAATTTGAAAGGCAGAAAACCATTTCCTCAACTTTTGAATTTTTCTTAGATGCTTGATATGTCATTAAGTCCCTGTTTAAGAGTCCAAATAAAGATTTCAACAGTTGAGTGTGAGCAGGAAAGGTCTGCAGCAAGGGCTGAGAGCATCTCTGAAAATGCCTGCAAAGGTTTTCCTTGCTCCAAGCTGTACGAAATACTTGGAGCCAAGGAAAAAAGAGAAGGCTGACATATGTATTAAGGATTGTTGAGCACTGAGTGTTTTTGAGACTGAAGTTCTGGCAGCAAATAAGGTGAAACGAAGTGTAGCTTATCTGCTTGGCTGGATTTCCAGGGCTAACAAGTCTCTTGTCCAGGAAGGCAACTGATTCCCGAGGGATGAGTGGGGCTGGAAAAATATTTTTTCACTGAGGATACTTTCACTGGTGCTCTTGCCTTTTGATAACTACTCCCAAGCAGTTTTTTTCCTTCAGCTGTGTGCAAGACTCACCTGCACCAGAAATTTGCACTTGAAGGGCCATTTTTTTGAGGAAATAGGGCAGACAGTTTCTCAATGGCTTTGAGATTGGTCTGTAGCTGTCTGGACTTTTTATCCAGCACTTCTCACCAGAAGTTAATTCTGTTTCACTCACAGGATTTTGTTCAAGATGATTTCATCCAGAACATTTAAGGTATTGACAAATAGTAAATAATAAGAACAAAACACTAATTGAAAGCCTGGAAAAGAGAAGGCTCTGGAGTTACCTTATTGTGGCCTTTCAGCAATGAAACAGAGCCTACAGGAGAGCTGGAGAGGTACTTTTTACCAGAGCATGTAGTAATAGGAGAAGGGCAATGGCTTCATACTGAGAGGGTAGGCTTAGATTAGATAATGGGAAGAAATTCTTTATTGCAAGGGTGGTGAGGCACTGGCACAGGTTGCCTAGAGCAACTGTGGGTGCCCTATCCTTGGAAGTGTTCAAGGCCAGGTTGGATGGGGTTTCAGCAACCTGGTCTAGTGGAAGGCATCCCTGCCCATGGCAGGGGGGTTGGAAACAGATGGTCTTTAAGGTCCCTTCCAACCCAAACCATCCTATGGTTCTATGAAAGAGCAAATCTTTCCCTCAGCTGGTTTTATTTGAAACATCTGATGTTATTTCTGCATAAGTGGAACTCTCAATGAAGAAAACATTTCTTAAAGGAAAAGAAGTGTCACGTGGCATGAGAAGGAACTTGCATTTGGCATCCATGGTGGAAGGAGGGCATAGATGCTTAATACTAGTCTCTGCAAATTCTTTAATTCCCTGGGGATAGAATGAAAGACAGAGAGAAATTCAGCTAAATATAGTTGAATAGACTCCAAAATACTGGTAGGAATGTTTTCAACCATCTTATGGTGTTCACTTATGATGCTCTGATATTTAATTTCTGCATGCAAAAAATACCTTTCTTGGGAATTATAATTTGATTTCTATAGCTTATTTCCACAAGGGCTGAGCAGGTTTGTCATATGACCAATCCAGCCACACCAAGTCAGCTTGATATTTCGTCTTAAAAGTTCCCAAGACTAGTGAAGGTATGAGTGGCAACACCCCTCCCATTGTGCTCTTCATCTGAAACCTGACTTCATATACATGAATGACTCCTTGGAAAATTGACAGTTGTTGTTATATACATAGCAAGAAAGGAGACCTTTTTAAATACAGTGGTCATGTCTTTGTGCACATTCTTTTCCCAAGATTAAGATCTTTTGGCCTTGAGTACAGGAAGCTTCTCCTGTCACTTCAGGAGCAAGCTTGAAGTCCTCATGCATGCAAATATGTCCCAGGAATTAAATAAAAAAAATAAAAGTATGCAAGCAACAGGATCTTGTTTCAGGACAGGATTCAGGTACCAGCACTAGAACTTGCCTTAAATTGCTTTGCTTTGCTCTAAGACACTAGTCAGGGTTTATGGATGGACCCAGGGAAACTTGAAAGACATTGTTTTGAAGGGCTGCTGGCTTTCCCTACAGTTCATTGCAGATCTTGTTAGGAAATGAAGGAGAGGAAACTGGGCAACTGTGCTGCTCAGCGGCGAGGAAACACACAATGCGTGTGATGAAGCCAGCAGCTGCAGGACAATGGGAACAGGCCAGGGCTATTTTTGTTAGATGTGAACAATCAGTTGAACGTGTGAGACCTTATCATGTTCCCTCCTTGCCTTCTCCCCTTTTCTTCAACACTGGAAATTTTCCCAAAGAGAAGCAGCTTTCCTTTTCTCTTAGCAAAGTTGATTACCATAATAATTTTCTCTTTCATCTCGGAGCAGGTTTCTTTTGCAAGTCTTTGATGGCTTCCTCTGAGAGCAGTTATTGTCTTGCTGTGGCTCAGTGACTTGCAGCTGGGTCATACTCGGAATTCTGAAACCTGGAACAGCATTTATCAGTATTTACAAGTGGGTAAGGGTCTACTCACCTCTCCTTTGCTGGATGTGGAGGCTGGAAGCATTTGTCCCAGAGTTATACTCAGGGCAGAAATCTGAATTTGAACAGGGCATGGTTTTCACGGAGGGAAAATAAACAGCAAGTGTTTCCATCCTATCAGACGTAATGAGAAGAAATACATAATTAAGATGGTAATCAGTGCTCCAATAGCTGAATTCCCTTTTATCTTTATGACTCTTTTTCTCAGAACAGTCCTTTTAAATGTCACAGCAATATTAGCTCCAGCTTACAAATGGAAAAACAGGGGGATATAAACACATGATTCATGGTGATAAGTGAAGAGGGAAAGAAAAAACGTATTTTCTGCTTTCTCTAACCAGAATTACGTTCTTACTTTATCTTCAGATAAGTGTAAAACCCTCCCAATATAGTTATGTCTAATTGATACAATTTCAATGTTTTATGTACCAATACCAGATATAGTACCCTATATTCTCATAATTCATAAATATGAAAGGAATATTAATTTGTAAATGAGCTTTTCCAACATCTTGTGATATTTCAAGTATGCACTGAAGCAGCACTTCAGGTTTGCTATTAGTTTATTTTAATCTTCAGTTCTTCAATGTGTGAGTCTTTCTCCATTTATTAAGCAGCCTGTTAGTCACATAAAATCAATACTTTTTGAACTTCTATTATCTTAATATCACTGAGATCTGGCTAGAACTTGGTACCATAGTTCTTGCTACTACTTTAATTTCATTATAATTATATGTTTACATTGGTAAGGGTTCAATCAAAATTGGAAGTGTTTATAACACCCCAGTTTAGATTAACAGCTTGTGTCTACTTTGCTACAAGGAAACCACTAAACTGACTGTAATTCCTAATCAATATAAGTATAATTCTTAGAATATAAATAGGTTTTTAAGTTTTGCCCATGCTGCTAAAGGTGACATGGCTGTCCTGCAATTTGTCATCCAACTACTGCAGAATCCATTTCCAAAGAGTCAATTGTTTCATTCTAATTCCAGTTACCAAGCCCAGTGAGATTTAATTGCAAGCAATTTTTTTCCCATTTCCTACTGCCTTTTCTTCACCTAGGGTTGGTTTAATGAGCAGTGATGTTATATCATGAAAGCAAATCTCAAAACACGTAATGACTCCATCCATCATTATAACAAATGCATGCCTACCGCAGAGGAGATGACGCTGGTGTGTAGAGCTGGTAAGGAGCCATATTCCTTTAACCCCTGAGGATTATAAACTTTCTCTTAACATCCCATCTTATCATCCCATTTGGGTGTTAACTCAGGATGATAACACCTCCTCACAGCACTGTCCAAATATGCTTCTCTGTTCCAGATTTGTGTCTACATCATTTCACCATCATTTTTCTCAAAATGAATTTCATTGGGAAGAGCTGCAGCACAAACTGAGCTCAGCGCTTAGAATGAAGACCACAGGTTTCTCAGAGTGGTGAATTTGTTGGTCTGCACCTTGAATAACCATTTTTTGTCAGTGTTTTGGCTATGTTTCAGCTGAGGATCCAAGTGTGTTTTTGAGCACGCCTCAGGTACACACTGCTCCCATATCACTGGGCACCTGTCCCTACTCAATACCTTCTTCTTTCTCTTCATGTGGGAAGAAAACCTGCCCACACCATACCAGGACATTTTTTTTTTGATAGGTCTCTCATTTAAACTACCAGGCACTTTCTGGGTGTACCATGACACTTGGCCACTGCTCAGCTCACATGTGCCCCCAAAGAGATTTGACCAACTTCTCTTCCTCTCATTAAACCTCCCCTTCACAACCATCACATGAGAGGGAGTTTTGGAATTGCATTCTAGAGCAAAACTTCAGATCAGATGTAATATGGCATCCTGATATAGACAAGCCCTTTGTAGGCTAGGCAGAAGCTCTCACTGAAAATAGATTCCTAATTCCTATTAATTTAATTTCTGTAACTGCTCAGCTCCATAGTGATAGAAGCTTTTAAGAAGGTGTTGGGTCAGGCCCTACCAGAGATATTTTCTTTCTGGATGTAGCTCCACTGGACCAAACTGCTAAAGATTAGGGAATAAGAGATTCCAGATAAGTAACCCACATCCAAGTATTATAGCACTATGCTTATTGTTTCTTTGTCTCTTTTATCCCCTGATTCTTTTTGAACAGAATAAAATAAGATTCAGAAAAGCTTTTTAACAGTTTGCATATTTCCATAACTTGGTTTCCCAGGTTTCCTAACACAAAAAGCAGCTTCAAAACCTCTTATCTGAAACAGCTGAAACTTATTTCTTGCCCCTGTGACCCTTCCCTGGAAAGACTGCTGCTCTCTGACTTTGGCTCTGAATTGCACAGTGAAGTGCTCAGAAACTGGAGCCATGTTTTGTCAGTGCTTCTGAGTGCTTCAGAGCTCTATCATCAAGGAAAGATGACAGCTTTCTTTTTAAATCAACTCAGAGGGGAAAAAAAATCAAACAAGAGGAAGGGGAAAGAAAAGCTCTCAGCTCACACAACACAAATCTTATTTTTGATGTTGCTGGAGACAGACAATATTTTTAATGTATTTCTCACAAGTGAGTCTGAGTTCAGTAAACCTGGGATAGTGAATCAAAAGCAGATTGCCAGCAAATCCTGAATATACTGGTCCCTCCATCTTACTGGAGTAGGCAAGGCTGATGGGCCTCCAGCTACCTGACTAAGTAATGCTGAACCTGCTTCGGGAGCTCCAGTGTGAACAGACGGGTCCCTTGAAAAGCACCCAGCTCTCTGCACTGCTCCCTACTTTCTTAGGCACTGACTGCGTAGGTGTAAATGGTACTTATCTGGGCTGGTGGGATCATGTCCCATTTTCTAAGCAGTTTTTCTGTATCTAACGATGGGAAAAACTCCTTCCCGTTTCCAGTGCCTGAGACTGTAAATGTGAGTCCTTTTCCCAGTGAAGAAGCTTGACAGGTTAGCAATGGCAGGTTGTTAATACTTATGATGACTTCAAGTACAATATCAGATTTGTTGCCTGGCTTGGGGTTTGTCTAGACGAGTTGTTTTATTAGATAGCAGATGGTTTGGAAATTGTTTGCAGTGACAGGGCTGAGTAGAATCTGCATTCTCTGTTCCCAGATCAAAAAGGAGTGGGGTAGGGAAAGAGGAGAGCAAAACTCCCACATTTCCCATTCAGATTGAAAAATACATATATATATATATATATATACACACACATATATATATATATGTATGTATGTGTATATTATTGAGGAAAGTGAGGTTCACTGCACTGGTCATGGATCCTTATACAACTCTGATCAGTCATAGGATGAATTTCCTTAGCACACCCTTACTGCCAATATTGGGGAAGCGAATTTACAATCTTTGAGTGTTCTTCACTTTGAGTTGTTCTGCGCCCTTCTCCTTTGCCTTTCTCTGCCTTTCTCTGTCCACTTTTCACCTCTCCCTACCCCTCTGTCTCTGTCCCTCCCCTTTGCCCTTCCTTCTCACCTGCTCTTCTCTGCCTTTCTCCCTTGCTTTTCTTCTTCCTCCTTCTCTGCCTAGCTCCTCCTGTCTCCACCCTTCTTATTTGCCTTTCTTCTCCTCCCATCTTCTCTCCCATCCCACCCTCTCTGCCTTCCCATCTCTGCCCTTCTTTAACCATTTCTGACCTTCTCCTTTGCTCTTCTACTTTACCCTTCTTCTCCACCCTTCTTCTCCCTCCGTCTTCTCCACTGTTTTCTGCCCTTATCTACCCTGCTCGTTGCCCATCTGTGTCTACCCGTCCCTGCCCTTCTCCTGTCTTCTCTGACCTTCTCTTTTCCCCTGCTCCTTTGCCCTTCTCCCTCATTCACCTCCACCCATCTTCTCTGCTGCTGTCCCATCTGTCCAGCTCTCTCTGACCTTCTTTGAACTTCTCTAACCTTCTCCACCCTTCCATTATTTTCTCTGCCCATCTCCACTCTTTGCTGCCTTTTCTATCATTCTTCTCTTACTTTCTTTTTCAACATTTTTGCCCATTATTTGCCCTTCTTTGCTCTTCTCTGCCATACTCGCCCCTGCTCTGCTCTGTTCTGCCCTTTTTTGACATTCTTTGACCTTCCCTGACCTTCCTTGTCCCTTTTCTGCTCCCTTTGTCTCCACGGTCCCTGCCCAGCCATCTCTATATATTGTTTTCTGCCTTTCTCTGTCCTTCTTAGCCTTTTTCAACCCCTTTGCCCTGCTCCCCCGTGTTACAAAACTAACTATAGCCCAGGCATTCCACTCCCTTTACCTTCTTTTCTGCCCATGTTCTCTGCTGTTCTCTGCCTTTCTCTGCCCCTCTCCACCTCTTTCTTCCCCTTTTCATCTGCTGTGGCATCAGAATACCTGGAGTTAGCACTGTTAATTTATTTAGTACTATTCCCCAAGATTAGTAAATCAATTTTTTTTCTGTACACTTGAAGCTAACACTTGATAATAGCTGCACATCACCATAGAAACCAGGACAGGTTTCTCTGAAAGTCAAAGGTTAATTTATCATTATTTTTAAAATCATCTGACTCAGGAGCATCAGTTTAGACAGTACTTGTCCAAAACGTTATTCCTTTACCAAAAAATCTATCATTCTATTCTAGCTCTTCCAAAAAGATTTTTAAAACAGCTCCTGCTTGCTTAAGGCAGATTCTCCATAAGGTGTTATACAAGATAACTGTCTGATTTTGAGTGTTTGTAGCTATGTTTGCAAATGACAGAGTTACTGACAGCACAAGCTCTCTGTGGGATGGCTGTGGACCAGAGCACAGATGACTCATTGTGTATGATGTTGTTTCACACCAAAGTGTTTGCTCTGTATACTGAACATGTGTGCGAGTCAATAGCAAAAAGTTCAAGAGCAAACACAGCTTAGATGGAAATAAATTCACAGTGACTGAAATCATTATGCCCAAGTCAGAAACAACCATTTAAATGCCTTTTTAATGGAGAAGTTCTTCTTGGGATGGTTCTTGTGTCATCCGCCAATGTTTGAAGGTCAGGCAGTGTGAAGAGAGGGTCGTGGCATTTCATTGCAGCAAAAGCCTTTTCATTCTAGAAATTGCCAGAAGTGACTTTGGGTCACTGCTCAGATTTCCCCCATACAGCAGCAATACCCAGTAATCGGGTGCTATTTTTCCCTTGGAAGCACTGACTTTTGCCAAAACTGGTTTTCTACATGTTTCCCCAGCTGCCTTTTCAGAGTCCAGCAGAGATCTGAATAGCTGGCTTTGTATTGGGAACTATTTATTTGCCTTGTTGCCAATTAACCCTTCCCCAGAGCCCTTGCACATCTATAAGGCATAACTGAAAACAAAGTGCTTTTGCTCTGGTGGTGCTGTTAATATCCTTCTAGGAGCAGCCTCAATCTCAAGCTGGCTTAGTTGTGTGGAAGTGTCCCCTTAGCTTCCTCCTCTCTCCCCAGCTGAAGCAAAAAGGATCTCTGAGAACCACACAACATTGCCCTAATCCCTCAGGGATGCCTGACTATACCTCTGGGCCACATCTTTCAGTAAAAAAAATCCCTCTACAATGTATGTTGAAAGACTTACAAAACATATAAAGGCAATTTCACTTACTTTAGTGTCCCTTCTGTGAATGTGTGGTAAAGGGATGCAGAAATAATGCTCTGACCTGGCTGGCAAATAACAAATTGCTTTTATGCTAGTGTGGGAGATTAAACTGTACAAGTTACTTTTAAAATCAAGTTTCTCATGGGATATGAGTCGACAAAGACTCCAGGAGTCTTTACTGGGCTTTGAATTGTGTACATAAGAACCTGTTGTAGGTGACAAACTGGTTCAGATAGTGCTGTCCCCTAGGGATCACTGGGGTGAGTAACCCTTAATTTATATGGAGGCTTCTGTGTGTTGTAATGTGCACAGGGAGCTAGAGAGCAAAGGAAATCCTCTAACTCATTCCCCCAAGGTCTCTGGCAGTGTGCCCTCTGCAAAGTCTGTTTCCACATCATAGACCTGTTCTTGCAGCCTCTGTGTTTCTGGAAGCACGTAGCCAATGAAGACAAGATATTCATAGCCCTCAAGGAGTGTCCCAGGACACAGCTGAGCTTTGCCAGCTGCAAGGCTCCAGATGTGGCCAGGATGGGGGAGACAGGGAATTCCCATTTCCTTCTGCCACAGACAAGCCACAAGGCTGCAGTACCATCCCTTTCTTCCCCGTGCTTGCAGAGGCTGAGCTGCAGCACTCCAGTTTCACCCCAGGCGAGGCACCTTCTGGGACCAGCCAGAGGGACAAATTCAACCTTGAAAAACAGTCAGCAGGATGTCATGCAGATCAAAGGGGTATTGCAGAGCTCAGCTGCAAGAGATCCCTTAGAGACTTTTTAAAGCCTTTTAGCTCACCCTTAACTTCCTTAAAATGGAGCACAGGTTCCCTCCGGAAGAAATATAAAAGCAGAGATTGGTACATGCCTTGAAAAACACAGGCACCTGAGGAGTATTGCTGTCTCCTATCTGCTCAGTGACCATGTTGCTTACAACAGGTTTATTATTGCTGTTGTACCTTTAGAGAAATTACACTACAAATCTCTGAGGCTGAAAAACTGTGTTTTGATGACATTTAAACATTTTGAACATCATCAGAAAAATTTTAAATGTATTGTGTGTGTATCCACTGTCCCATGAGGTGTGGGCAATGTGTATGGGTGTGAAGGAATCTTCTCAAGAGCAAGAGATAGAGCAGTTATTTCAGTATTTCATGTGTCTTGGTCAATTTATTTTTAATGAGAGGGAAAGCATTCTTTTGGGTTTCTTTTGGGTTTTTTTCTTTTTCTTTTCTTTTTTTTTTTCCAGTTTCCATCCTCTAGTTCAATTTATCGGTCCGTCAGTGGACTGTAAGTGCCTGAAAGTATCTGCATGTCAGTGCAGGTTTCCAAAAGCGTGCAAACTACAGTGAGCCATCCTATTTTGCAGTTAAATTCCATGTCTCTGATGGATTTCCCCACACTGTTGCTAGGAGATGAAGGTAATGCCTAACAAAGGGTATATTGACAAAAAATTTTCCAGAACAAATCTATCTTGTTATGGTAAATAGAGCCTCACATAAAATGGATATTACAGGATTTATTTCCCTAGTGGTGGCACTGGCAAAATTGCATATATCAAGTTAAGGTGAAATTTCCCTATCATAAATGTGTTTTTGTTGTGTTTTGTTGACGTAAGAACTTTTAGTGTGTTTAATACTGAAAGCACTGTTGCCTTCCAGTGTGTTTTGTTGCTAGGCTAATAGGATGAACACATTCTACATCAGCATTTTTCCCTATTCCCTTCTCTGCTAATTCTCTCTTTCAGGAAGAAATGTGGCTTATTATAGTGGTTTCTCTTTTTTTCATGACTCTTCTGGGAAACATGGATTCCTTTTTTTGAAGCAGAGAAGAAGTGTGCATGACTCAGGACATGTTGAGATTTGGCACAGAAGCAGCCAAATGCAACGGAAAAGCAGATCAGCCTCTAGCTTTATAGCTCTAGGCATATGTACATTAAAACAAAACAAAACACAAAGTTAAATGGAAATCTAATAAAGAGAACTACTTCAGGAATTCTTCTCATGAAAAGATTAAATTTCTAGAGAATGACAAGTTTGCTCCCTTTCTTGAGGTGACATAATGAACACAGAACAAAGTGATTTGAACAGCAAAAGCCAACATGGCTTAAGTCACATAAAATAAAAATATATTCTGAAGGATAACTTTAATTCTGCTGAGGCAATTATATTCACTCATCCACTGCCATCCCAGCAGTTCCTGTACCACTGTAGGAGTCTCTGGCTCTAAACACATATAACAGCTTACATCTAGAAAAATGTGAAGGCTGAAAACGAGATTGCCTCTTACCTTTCAGAATAGGAAAAGAGTCAGGGAGAAACACAGTCCTCTTCATTTTCCTACATGCATCATTGCACAGAGGGAATGATATGAACTTTTTTGAGTTAAAGCTACTTGTGTCCCTTACTCCACAAGTGTGCAAATATTGGACTGGTTTCATCTCATGTGTGAATCTGCTCACCCAGGCGGACCATCTGCACAGACCAGTGGCAGATGAGGTCCCCTCCTTCTCTGTTCACAAATGAATGGCATGGAAGGGAATTAAGGCAGAAATTGTCTCTTCTTATCATCTCACTCCTTGACTGGTCCCCTCTTGGGACACACATTTACCTTCTGCCTTGCAGGGCACAGTGAAGGTGAGCCCACCAGCTGAGCAGAAAAATGAAGGTGGGGAAAGATGTGACCCATCGAGCCTGGAGTCACTTGATTGCTCACGGCCATTCCCTGTTTTGTGGGGAGAGAGGCAAATGCTAGTTTTGTGGTGTGGATGTGAATGCCTTTGAGAAGCACTCTTTCCAGCACAGTTCTGAATGTCTGTGTCAACTTTTGCAGCACTTGTAATCACAAACAGAAGTCGCCAGAAGTCAGAAATCTGCATTTCATTTGTCTATACACTTGCAGAGAGTTTTAACCAGACAAAGAGTGCATGGAGATGTTATCTCTACTTGTTTCGGTGGGTGGGGGAGAAGGGACAACTGGGAGGGGCCTTGTAGCTCCTACTGTTACTGCACTTATCCGGCTGTCTGCTGTAATATCCTGTTTTTAGATGCTTGCAGTTTAGCCAAGCATTAACCATTTAGGATAAGACTGACCATACTGGAATGGGGCAGACCTGCTTCCCTGAAATATACATTTTAAAAAAATGCTGTATTTTTTTTCCAGATCAAAGCCAAGCTGGGGGGAGGGTTGGGGGGGGGGGGTGGTGAGGAGGTGGGGTAATAGTTTATTCTATATTAAAAGATTGCTGCAATTTCTTTGCTTTGAGATTTGGCATGGTGGTAGCTCTTAGGTCATAAAGCTGTTTGCTGAACATATGGCAAACCAAGTACATTTAGCCAAAATAAAAAAAATACTAACATTATGCCCTTAAAGCACAAGCAGAACACATTTTTATTCAGCAGAGACTTGGTTGTCATAACTGCATTGATTTGCTCCTGCCAGATGTGTCCTGGGGGTTTCCCCCAACTTGCAGCTCTTCAGAGTATGGAACCCCTCCCCATGGACCTGTCCACTGAGCCTTGGGTGTGCTGTAGGAGGCACTTCTCGATTATATGCAGAGGTACAGCTAGAGAGTGGGTAATAGAGCAGAGCTGGGAGCTCTGGCAACCTTCACAGGAGCTAAAATAAAACTCTGGTCTCTGCTAAGTAGGGATGTCTTTTCTGGGCTGGGGGCTGCTTGCAGTGGGATGACATAATGCAAACAAAGTGTAGCACCACAGCCAGTACATTACACTCTGTCATTTGCACATTACACCCGGCAACCTGGAGTGGGAGGTTTGGGAAACAATCTGTTTGATGGGAAAAGACAGAGAAAAGGTACCAAAGGAGATTTTGCGAGGAGAGGGAATTTACTGCGTAAATCTGAAGGCAGATTGTAACAACCAGGAGCTCTGAGGAGGGTCAACAAGTTGTGCAGTAAAAGAGGACCATGGCAGTGACTTACCAGGACTGAGCAAAGTAACAACATCAAGAAATTAAAAGAACAAGAGAGGAAAACCAGAGAAGAGAGAGTTTTTCCTTCTTCTTTTATATTTATGCCCAGTGCTCATATTTTTTATCCAGCTCAGTGTAGTTCATATCAAAGGATCATTTATGGGGGTGGCTAAAAATCAGAGTAAAGTTTTCTTCAGATCTTTCCACATTTATGCTGAGCACAGGGGCCACTCTCTTTGCTAGACACACGGGCCTCTGTAAACTTTGTGAAACTGGTGACTTCTTTTTGGTAACATCAATATGGAGGTTGTTGTAAAGCTCCCATTTTCTACTGCATGACGTAGAACAGCAACTTATAGCATTCCCAAGAGCCAGACTCACACCACTGCTCAGCTTCAGAGACCTCCCAGTGTTGTGAAGGGCTGCATTCTCCATGATTTTTGAGTATCAACCAAAAGTTGAACATGGACTTTCAAAGCACTCAAGTCTCTATTAGTTTAAATGGAGCTTAGAGCATGAGCTGCAAAGACTACAAAAGTGTGAAAGTGTTGGTGGCCAGGGTGCATTCACAATGGAAAATTTTTGCTTACCAAAGAATCTGCCTGAAAGATGCTCGCATAGAGCAGTGACTCTACATCACTGTCATTTGTCAGGTATTTACTGAACTTCAACAAGCTGTTTTCAGAAGGCTTGAATCAGCGTTCACTAAGTTGATCAAACGTGACTGACCTCTGTGGCCCCTTAGCTGTGAGTTAAATATACTTTTTGTTCCACTGAGTGTTTTTTGAATAAACATTTTCTGTTATGCTCCCTGTAGGACAGGGACTGCCATTGCCCACATATTTAGTTAGCTCATGCACTGGCAAATTAAACCTTTTCAGAGAAGCTGCAAATAGGAGAAAATCCTAGCTTTATGTAAAATTCCATTTCTTTTGTGATACTTCCCTTACTAGGAGCAACTACAACTCTTTTTCTATCCATCCAAACTATATATCTTTCAATACTTGACTATAATATTCATCTGCCTTAAGTGGCTCCTGACTTTGTGAAGAACAGATGGCCTGTGATAACAGTGGGCTGCTGCACTAAGCATCTCAAAGCTCACTACAGAGTGATTTTAACTGCTTTTGTTTCTCCTACATTCCTAGCACTGCTGTTCCAATATCTTAGTTTATTAAGCCTGCCTTGGACTATAGTCTTGTCTCCTTCTGTTCTATTTCCCTCCCTCCTCAGCTCACCCATAAGTGTTATTAATTCAAATATGTTTCAGATACTTCTGTTCACTGAAACCAGTTTATAGGACTCTTTACAGAAATTGTTGGAACTGACTTCAGATTTCCACTCTGCTTCAAAGAGTTGGTATTAAGATATTTTCTGTGATTTGTTCAGGTAGGTAGACATAATAAAAGATTCCTTGAATTGTGTAAGATGGGAAAACTCTGAAAACATAAGCTGTAGTTTATAGTTCTCTGTAAATGATGACTTATCTGATCATTGCCTGATTCAAGTATTAGCTCATACACGTTGTGTGGTAGTCTTTGTACAAATGATACTGAACAGTTGGAAAGCATTATAATGTCCCACAAAAATTTTTTGGGGAAAAAAATACCTCTATTAAGGTAACTTCATTTTCCCTAGCCAGACAGGAGGAGTTAATTGCATTGAAAAAAAAATCCTTTCTGGTGTTTCTGCTTCACTATGAGATGAGATTTTTTTTAAAAAAAAATTATTTATGAGAAATTAATTAGTTCTTAATTCTTTGTTACAGTTACTTCAGTCAATCTATAAGCATGAACTTCACCATGTATGCAATCAGTCTTCCCTGTTTGCCAAAGCACACACTATAAAATTCTCAAAGTTCCTTTTGAAAGAAATACTGATCGTGTTAAGTCACTAAAAAAGTTACTTTATTGTTTCCTCTTCCACATTCTGATTTTCTTAGAAACTGCAATTTCATAATCTTTATCGAACGTAAAAAATAATTTCTTATAGCAGGACCAGAATGAAGATCTTCCAAGAGAAGGATGCAAAGTTAACCAGGTAGACAGAATGGGATGTCAAATGTAGTTCCAGAATTTCTTTGACAGGTAAGGAAAAATATCCAAAACCTTAGCAGAATGGCTTGATTTCTTAGTGGAACATGATTGTGATAGCACTGTTGTGGTCTCATTCCAAAAGGGATGTTAAAATTAATTACAAATTCATGAAGATTCCAATATTTATTATTATTAAACTGTATCTCTCCTTATTCTTCTTATTATTATGAAATTATGATCTTTGTTTTTGTGTCCTGATGATGTAATTTTTCTTCCATACAAAAACAGTTTAACTCATAAAATATACAGAATAAAGTCATGTTTGGATACAAGTGTGGCATGCAGAGCAATCTAGCTGCAGTGCTTTTAATTAGACTACAGCTATTTTGCATATCAAATATATCTGTTTGAATTTCAGCAGGAGGTGATGTAATTTAGATACAAAGACTGTAAAGACATGTGGAGCCCTTTGTGCGTAAAGATACTGCTTAAATGTAAACCACTGCTCTTTGATAGGAAGTACACAAGGTTTGATCAACAAGGGGACCTGGGGAGTACCAACAGCTTCCAGTGGAGATGAAGCCACTTGGATCCTCACTGAGAAGAAAAATCTCCTCTTCTTTCCCCCCACAGGACCCCACTCATGGGGTCAGGCTCAGGTTCCTCAGATCCATGAGCAGCCTGGCAGAAAGACCTAAGGGAGGACCGAGTAGTTTTTAAAACTGAATTTTCTATGTCTGATCCTCTCTTTACTTCACATGCAGTCTTTACTGTAATAGAAAGCAAGTTGGCTTTCTAGCACACTTCCAGGTTCAGTCCTGGACATATCACATATTGGGCCCTTGCACAAAACCCCTGCTGCTGCTGCTGTGTGGCAAACACTTGCTGTTTACATAAGCATTAACCATGAGAAGTTTTTATTTCTTATTTGCCATTTCCTTCCCAGGTTTTCAAGTACAAAGAAAAAAGATTTGGAGAATACACAGTTTTTAATCCTGCAAAAACTCAGAGGAGGAAGACACATCCATATTCCATGTACATAGTTCAGTAGAGCAACACAAAGGAAGGAGCTTTTTCTTTCTCACTTTCAAATTCTTTAATTTTTCCAAATAGTTTAATTAGCCCATGCGATTTAATTAACCATTACACTGCTTGCTTTTGCTCTGAAAAGATTTAAGTGAATCAAGTCTTCCCCTTCCTTTTGCATCAGACTAACAGTGTAAGGATGACTCCTTAGGCAAGAGGGAACTGATCAATCTAAGCAACAAACTCACAGAAAAGGGAGCCTGAAATCAGAACGTGGTTCCCAAAACTAGCTGCTGGCTTTGGCTCCCTGCACATTGCAAGGGAGAAGGCAGCATGGAGCATAAAAACCAGAGAGGTTTTCCAGGTATTGGCAAGGAATGTTTTTTTTGCTTTTGGGGTTTTTTTTAATGCTACATTCCCTTCAGCCAAAGGGCCCACAGTTCAGCTGGGAGCCCAGTGCCTGCTGCCCATCAGCTGTAATCCTGGCCCAATGCTGGTGCCGCCCGCCGGGGCTGGGGAAGTGGCAGGGATCTTCTTGCTGGCAGTGCTCCTCCTCTGCGAGCTGCAGTGAGCAACCAACACCAACACTCTACGCTTTGATGGCCATTGTGTTTTAAACCCCCAGCTTTCCTGCCCTTCCCTCCCCTGGCAGCGGGAGGAGCAGCCCCAGACTCAGGTTCTGTCTGGCTGGCTGGACAGACACCGAGGTTGGGGCACAGCTGGTTATTCACAGCTTCCACTGCTGTCAAGGAATGCTTCAGGATCATCAGTGTTTATTAATGAGAGTCACTTTTGATAATACAGTTGTTCATGGATTAGTTTGATGAGGAGAGGCTGAAGGCACTGGCTGATTGAATGCCAGCTCACATAGAGCTTGATGGCAAACCCCAGGCAAGGTGTCCTCTCAGGGCTATGGAACCTTGAACTCTCCTCAGGGCACCCTCCTGCCTCATAGCCCTCTTCACCCAGCAGCTCCTGAGTCACTGGGGTAAAGTCACCCACGGCAGGCAGCAAGAGCAGAGGCCTCAGAGACAAGAAGTCCTCAAGAATTAAATGAAAACTGGTGACTGGAGAGAGGATGGAGCCCCCCACGTCGTGTCCTTCCTAAGGGAAATCAACACTGCTGACCCATGCTCTCTGCCTTCTCCACTGCCTGGCCAGAGTGTGTGTTTTGAAGCTGCACTGAGGAGAGGTGCCAGGTAGTGCTGGTAAGAGGGGTCAAGCATGCTGGGGGCACCTGGGGAGGGATAGGAATAGGGAAAATGGAAACATTGCAAGAATGGGGAAAGGGAGAGAGGAATTACCCAAACTGAGTGTGGTGTGTTAGCTTCTCAGACCTACACCACCCTCCCTTCTTGCTTGCCTAAATGGAATATGGCTGAACTGCTGCACTTGCAAAGATGTGGTTATTCCCGAAGCTCCTTTCCTCCTGACATCTGTTTCTCTCCAATTTGAAAGTTTACTGGTATATCCAGATATTACAGATTTGTGTTTGTTTGTTCTTAGGAATTATTTTTATCATCCAGACAATGTGGGATGTACCAGGAAGGCAGGCAGTGGTGTTGCTTTTACTTTGCTAACAGTTGTCATGATGGGTGGTGACAGCAGAGTTTCCATCCACTGTGTAGATAGGTTAGTTATTTGAATGTGACATGACCTTCAGATTAGGTAATCACAGGCAGTTGTTTTTTATCAGATCTGCCAAGAAAAAATATTACTTCCTTGAAAACTAAATTAGAATTCATTATTTTTCCCAAGGAAGCTGCATACTTTTTGGGTTATATTAGGGAGATGTTTTTGTGACCAAATTCTTCTTCTCTTATGTATATGAAAGAAGTAGAGTAAAATATAGCCTTGACATTTCTTAATGATGCTGTGCACATGTGATGCCGTACAAGACAATGGTTCCTGGGATCCTGGAGCTCTAGATAATGTAGACACAGGCTTGTACTTCATTTAATTTTTAATCCACTAGGCAATATTATACAAGGAAAA
Source organism: Xenops minutus (assembly GCA_035221455.1). Classification (NCBI taxonomy): domain Eukaryota; kingdom Metazoa; phylum Chordata; class Aves; order Passeriformes; family Furnariidae; genus Xenops; species Xenops minutus. The sequence goes on along the minus strand of JAWWEE010000122.1, from coordinate 23,650,641 downwards.
TTTTTATTCCACAAGGTAACCAAAGGCCCACCTTTATTGAGGGATTATTCCAATTCATTCATATGCAATGAAAATATTCCAATAGTTGCTGTCAGTGTTTTCAGGACAACAGTCTGCAGTCTGCTTGGGTTGTGTGCCTAAGCCTTCTCTCTTTTGTATTGAACATTTTGGGGTAGGATTTGTCAAAAAATAAGAGCTTAGCCAGTGTGTCTGAACATCAAAGACCCTTGACGCTGGGTTCAAACTGTGGCAGGGTTTTTTTCAGGCAGTATACTTTAACTGCTGCCAAATATTATATTTACATCAGGAAGTGAGCTTTCCGCCACTGGAAACATGTACTGCCAAGTACAGCATTCCTAAGTAAATATGGAAGCAGAGATCATTGTTTGTGGTCCACCTATTCACGCATCTGAAAGCCAAAGAATCCAATGTCTGAAAGAAAAGGGGAGTTTCAAAAGCACGCAAGACTGCTTTTCTCCTGATCAGAGTCCTTGTGAAATCAATGGGCACAGATTCCAACCCTCTACAGCAGGGCCCATTCCAGAAACTTCATTCCTCTTTTGGAAGTGGGATGCAATTTAGCAACCATCTCGGGATGATTGACTTGAATAGGAGGCAATTTTCCCCATTATCCTGACTCTGATTCCACCAATTTGAGGCAAACCAGGACTGGCCACCTGAAAATTCCCACTGTCATATTTTTGTGCTAAGTGATCTGAATTTTTATGAAAGGTGAACTGTGACAAAATGACTTCAAATTTTTGCATACATATGTATGTACAGTGTAGTACATTATTAATATACATTTGATATAACATGTCTCTTAAAAGGAGCACTACTTGGAACAAAGTCATGCCTAATTATTTAGCACTCAGCTCAGTTCTTGCCCCAGGAGAAACTTCCACTAGGTGCCTGAGTAAAGAAATGAGAAAGGAAAAAAAAAAGGTTGTGGAAGGTGATGTACCTCTAGTTAAACAAGTAACAGCTTCACTGGACTTACATCTCATCTGAGACTGTGTATTCTAGCCTTATTCAGGCTTTGGTCTGTGTGCCTCAATTGCCATAAACATTTCCATTTAAATACAGAAGGAGGTTAGTATAAAGAAACTTATTGTTTATATGCAGAGTAATGATCACACCCATCTGGATGGTGTGGGATGCATTTGCTTTACTGGTTCAAGTGGACCTGATCCTGGCTATAACAGCCAAAGGGTCCTGTGTTAGCATGTGGTGAAAAGAGGCTTTTTTATTTCCAGGTGGTTTCTCGTTGCAGTTCTGGTCCACAAGGGCAGTAGGCATTCAACATGGTGCAGGGTAATGTCAGAATCACTCTGGCTACTACCAGCCAGTTCTAAAAGAAGGAAACTGGGTTACTGCCAGATTTGCTTGCTTTTTTTACTGTGATATGCACCCAGTACAACTCAACCAGTCTAGTAGCTCTGGAACGTTATTTCAGTTTCTATCAGTCTCCTACAACTGCTGTCTAACATCATTTGTTTATTTGAGGAGATAGAGCATTGTGACTGCTCTGTTGTTTATATCCTATTTGGGGATGTTGCAGAAGGTCTTTAAACAAAAAGCTTTGACTTATTTTTTTAAGTCTTTGTGCAAAATAATCTGCTGTGCATTTATACCTTGTGCTTACCCCTGTTGCTCTTGCATCCACGTACTCATGTTTCCGTAAAAAGTGTTTTTCATCCTGTGCTTATTTAACATGTTTAAATAGCAGTATTTAATACATATATAGGCATAAATATAGGAAGCTATTAAAGCCCTTCTCCTTTGGGGGCTGTTACAGACTGCCTTTCAATAGATATTTCATACATTTTAAAGGTCCAATTAACCAGCTTTAACAGTCCCAGAACTCCACAATGCACTTATGCCATACTTTCTATACAAAGATTTGTGAGGGTAGCTATTACTGCACTGTATGACTTTTTAAGTGGAGTTGAATGCAGTGGGAGCCAGGGAGGCTGCATTTTGATCATTACATTTTAAGAGTGTCTTATTTTTTTGCAGAACTCACATATTTGCAGTCCCTTCTACCACTATATCACTGTAGTTTGAGCTTTGGCTTAACATGTTTAAATCTCCAGTCTGTGCTTAATGACAGGATGAAGAATGATGTTTTTCTGTCTCTCCTAGGAGGAAAGCATATCAAAGGTATTACTTGTGGTGGCAGCACGCTTACTATAGACACTACCTTAGAAATGACTTGAGATAATTATTAACTGTGATTTATACTCATATGGCTGAAAAGAAAGAAAATCAATTAACGCTGACCATTACATAGCCCCGAGCTAGTAATATATAGGCAACAGATCCTAGCAGTTCTTCAGGGATTGCCAATTATCTGGCTTGGACAATACTAATATTATTAGTATTTGGAATAAAATCCTGTTAAGAAAATTCCTTCAGGACAGCTTGGCACCTCTGATTTTGGAATGGAAGGGTTGCAAGAAGAAAAGAAAAGTGAGTGAAAAAGAATGAAGCTTAACCACCATTTTAACTAAAAAACTGCCTTTGAAACTGAAAAAAGTTACAGTATTTTGTACATAACCTTTAGTTTAACATAACCACTTGCAGTGAGGGGAGTAAGCTGGATTTGAAAGTGAGTAAGAACTAAAGTGTGACTTGGGACTTAGAGTTGTAGGGATAGAAATGTTGCTACTGGTTCCTTGAGCAAGTTTTTGGAGGGTGGTATGAAGACAGCTTATTTAAGTGAGAAACTTCTCACTCTATTTAGAAGAAGAAGTAGCCAACTTCCTCCTCTTTACCGAAAAACTAGGTGATGGAATTGGAGCACGCAGAAATTTTACTATGTGATTTAATTCAAGTTGGGTCAGTCTGAAATAAGAATAGAGCAAGACATTCCTTCCCAGAAGCAAGGAACTGAAACATGCAAAGATACATGCAGTTATAGTGTGCAGTTGGATCTGTATGTCCCCCTCAACAACTCCAGTAGTATTCTCTTAATCCCTGATGCTCTGCTGGACCCTTGATGGGCAACAAGTCAGTTGTGAATCTTAGCAGTAGCTCCAATGTCCTGTGACAGTTGTGCAAAATCCAAGGGTATATGATCCTTCCTTGTGTCCTACCCTCCTGTTCAGGCCAGGGCTATAGCTACTCTTTAATTTTCACAGTCATGAAAAAAAAAAAAAAATCTTGCACATAGCTCATTCCAGTATCTCAACTACTTTGGAGGAAAATATGGGGAAATAATGCTTGACTATTTGGTGTGATCTGTAATACACAGAACTACAGAGAACTAGAGGCACCACTTGCCTACCCTTAGCAGTTTCTATCTTACTCACAACATCACTCCTGAGACCTCTGTTGACAGAACATTCTGCCAAATATTTTTTTTCGTTCATTGTTTGGTTGTTCTATGTAAAGAACCTTGAAGAGCTGCAGAGAGAAAATCATTTATCAGTTTTGTTTTGAATCTTTGAAAGGAAAAGCAGAGCGAATTCCTGAGAACCTGCAGGAACTCAAGGCTAAAGAGCAGAGGAGCCATAGAGGAAAGCTCAAAGTTACGAGCCTGTGTCTGATTCAGCTTGCAGGGATCTCAATGGAAATGATTTTACTGATTTTGCTGGGAGCTGAGCCAAGTCTTTTTACAAGATAGTGTGGCATTATGCCACTGCAAACTGGGTGATAGGACTCTAAAATTGCATATACAGAACTTTGGATGCAGGGAAAAGTTTGGACAAGAACAGGTGATAAAATCCTGTTCAAGACAGGAAAAATATAACAGAGCAGTTGAATCACTCTTGCAATGCAAATAAAGGATGTAGCAACCTAAGGGCAACTCTAGCTTCCATTAAACTCCACAGTTGTTTTGCCATGGCACTTAAGAGGGCAGGTGTTATAGACATTAGAGGTCAGGTTTTGTCCCTTTCCACATTACTGAGAAAACTCCAATTGACTTTAGGCAGTGGGGAATTGTGCCACTCATTTTGTTACACATAAATGATGTTTAGTTTATTTGTTTTGTGTAAAAGCTGCTACAAGAGAAGAGTCAAGATGTACAAGGAAGGACAAGATGAAACAGCAATTCAGTGAAACTGGAGTTGCTTTTAGCATTTGTGTTAAAACTTCCTTTTGAAATAGTCTCACTGATCTTACATGGGTTGTTTGAAGATAAAAATAAGACTAAGGTTGGCATTTTCAACAGGGATTTCCTTTTCAGGTCAATTGGATTTCCACAATGGCAGGTCAAGGAAATGCTGTATAGAGAGAGCATAATCTAAATCAAAGCCCATTTACAACCTCTAGTCCAGTGGAAGTCCTTCCCCAGTGTCAACTTCTTCATAAAAAATACTTAAAGAAGGTAAATTTCCTATGGATGACTGCAGTGATACATCTAATTACTGATATTAGCCTGACTAGTAATAAAAACACACTGCTAGTTAGAGCTTAGTGCACAAGAAGCTTGATAAAAGTTATTCCAGCCCTCTTGAAAGGTTATTGATCTCGTTTGTTTAAATTATCCTGTAAATAATCAAGGAATTCCAAAGACACAGGTAAAAGTACAATTCAGCTCCGTGTACAAAGCTGGATTATCAGGCAACCATTCAGCTGAAACATGAGGATCCTGGTGTGTTTTATGATCATGAAATGTGTGGACCCAACCTTGACTTATAGTTGGGATTTTTTAAGCAAGCATTGCTTAATAGTTGAAGACTACAGATGGAGAAATCAGTTTATTGCAGGACCTTTCCATTACAGTTTGGAATGCTGTTTCATTTATACCCTTGCAGACATCACAAACTTGTTTAAGCCACATTTGAGATCCCCTAAATTACATTATTTAAATTTTTAATATTTTTTAAAGGAGAGATCAGGTCTTGAGCTGCTTGGAAGATGAACTTGTATGTAATAACACCCTAAAAGGTATGTCTGATCTCACTGAAATAGCCAGGTCTCAGTGGGAGGGTTTTCCTGAGTTTATCTGAACTAGTGCATCTAAGAAATGCCTTGGAGAAATGCTGTATGACAGCTCAGAGAAGAGAATACTTTCACATTTTTTTAAAACTTTTTTTTTATTTTATTTTATTTTACAGCTTGCTTTTTTAGGAGGTAATCTGAGCTGGTAATCCATCACCTTGTTTCTCAGGCACACAGAACAGAGAGGTCTGTCAGGCTCCAAAAGCAAGACAAGGCTGGTGATCACATGGTTGTGACGTGGTTGTGTGCTGCAGGATTCTTTGAAGGGGAGTGCAGAGGACCACTTAAAATGAGAGGTGTTCTTCAGAGAGCCCTATGGTTCACCAGGAGGCACTGGGGGTGATTGTGGAACAGTGCTGGTGTTGCCCCTGCTCTGCCATGGAAGGCAGGTAAGGAGCTGGTGGGTCTCTAATTGCACTGGAAATGGCTTACTGCAACACTACACGTTACCCTGCAGACTTGTCCACTAAAACAGTAGCTGGAGATGGAAGGAAGGAAATCAATGAATCGCCAAGAATCTGTGCACAGCCCTTCCTGATTTCTTTTGAGAGGTTTCTTTAGGCCTCTGACTAATGAAAGAGCTGAAAACACAGAAGTCCCTGGTAATTACTGTGGGGCTCTGGGTGAAGCAAATCATAGGTGGGGTGTTTTCATAATAGTAATAATGTTTGCTTTTACAATTTCCTTTGCTGCAATATTGAACCACTCTTCAATCTCAACCAAATCACACGCATTAGTAAAGAACAAGCTCAGTTCTGCGTTTCAGCTACCACGGGTATCTTCCACTAAGTAGTTCTTATCAGTTTGCTAACTTGATTTTACCAACAAGGATGGTGAAAATAAGATCAGGATTTAGCTATCCCTGAATTAATGATCTGAGTCTTGCATGCATGGCAATGCTCCGAGGGGAAGCCCTTGAAAATTAATCTGCAAAGTTTCTTTATGTTGTATTTTTGCACAAATGTGCACTAAAATCTGTGGAGCAACTTTATGAGTGAGCTCTTGAAACAGTGCACTACAATTGCTCACTTAATATTATCTTCCACTGTCATACAGTCATAGAATGGAACTCAAAGATCATCTAGGTCCAACACCCTCCCCTGCCTAGGCAGGGACACATTCTGCTAGACCAGGTTGCTCAAAGCTCCATTCAACCTAGCCTTGAACTCCTTTCAGGGCTGGGACATCCACAGATTTTCTGGGCAACCTGTTCCAGTATCTCACCTTTACTGTAAAGAACTTCTTCCTAACACCAAATCTAAACCTACTCTCTTTCAGTTTAAAGACATCCCACTTTGTCCTATCAGTCCTCATCTTGTTTTTCACTCTGCTTGCTGCAGTGAATTTCAGAGAATAAGCAGTTCTAGAAGAAAAAAACAAAACCATTCTATAAAATTGGAGATCCACCCTCCTGTGAAAATGTTTTCTCCTTTTATCTAAGGAATATTTAAGAGTTTAAACTCACAAGTTACATTTTTGAGCTTTGTTTTCTCAGTCCTGTCAGTAAAAACATTTGCCACCTTGCTCTACTCACTAATTAAGATGGCTATGGTCTTAACAAAGCTTCTTCCTTGTGCTATTTTTAGTGTTCCTTTGGATTATTCCCTACCTCTATATGACCAATCAACACTATTATCCTACAGTCATTATTATCCTATCCTTCAGAGAAAAACTTTCATGAATTCATTTAGACATACAAGTGTTACACTAAATTCAGTTAAGGAATTCAGAAAGATTTTTGCTCTTTGCAAAACTATTCAAATGTAGTCACTAAAAAGAAATCCAGACAGACAATATCTAGTATATGTGCTCTGAGGACTTCAGAGACAAATGCTGCCCTGGTCTGTAAGGAATGAATTAAGACAAATCAGTGCAAGGTGTCTGAAAATAATGGGAAAAGACATAAAAGGACTGTACTAATTAAAATAAAAATCAGCTTCTAAAAAGGGTTAGTAAAATGGTTATGGCTTTTGTGCATAGGAAAGTCTTGAGAAAATAAGAGCGTAATTACATTTTTATTTGAAAAGAGGACTTTCTAGGAACAGAGTAACACATTTGGTTTCGATTTGTGCTTCTGGTTTGGCTTTGGCTTCTGCTTAAGATTTGGCTGAGGTTTTGGTTTCAAGCATAGCTGTACCCTGGAGTCATGTTTTCTGTGTTCTGGAGGGTCCTGACAAGGAAAACAGAACCTCTTTAAAAGTAACCAATTAAAATAGCTTATTTTTATTTTTATTGTCAAGTTCCTTGTAGGCCATCCTGTTACCAGTAATGTAGCAGAGACAAACCCACTTCAGCAGAAAAAGGCAGGTAGTTTCAGCTGCTGGAGTGTATGAGGTCCCTGGGACCTCAGGGGTCCCTGGTCTTGCAGAAGGTGGGAATGGTGCCACTGCATGGGCTGGAATCTCCATGAGAGCCTGTGTAGCTCTGCTGGAGGCTCAGCATATAGATGGGCCACGAGTGGCTTTTGCACAGATGGCAAGAGGAAAGGAAGGAAGCAACTGTGGAAAACTCAGCGAGACCTGAGACCACTTCAGAAGAAGCTGGAAGGAGGGAAGGAAGCAAGGCAGTGGCCCCAGAGTTGTTCTGGTGCCCAGTGTTCCTCCACAGGCCCTGCCATCCTTCCTCCCTTCCACCTACAGAATACTATGGCAATGGGGACATTTGGGGATGTATTTACAGTGCAACTAGAAAATGAGAGGCCTTCTGATTTCATGTTTGACCTGGAAGTAAAACTCTAATAGTAACTGAAAATCCTGGTGCTCTTATTTTAGAAGCCTAAATTAGGCTTCTAACCCCCACATTTAGGTGCCTAAAAAGGCTAGTTTCCCACAACCTACTGGACAATTACCAGTAGCAATAATCAAACTACTAATCTTGGTGGCTAAAAAGGATTTAGGAGCCTAACATTAGACATCCACTTTTGGAGCATGCTGACATTGAATTTTAGCCCATTTCTGAGTTATGTATTTTTATTTTTGTGATTTTTTTTCCCAAATGCAAGAGACTCCTCTCAATTGTCTTGTGTTAATGGATAGTGTTTGCAATATACTTGCCCTAACCCATCCCGAAGTCCGTCATCAAACATTACATGGAATTCAGACATGTTGACTGAAGGCTGTCAGCAGTTGGCAAAAGGTGATAACTGTGGTAAACTGAAGGAGAATGGTAGCAGGAAAATAGCCTCAGCTTTTCAACATCTGAAATAATTTTCCATAGTAACCTGAGGAGGCGTATCAGCCAGCTACAGAACTGTGAGCACTATTTCCATTTTTCTCTGCTGGCCAATCATTTCTCATATTTTTAGGATCTCCAAGAGAATAATTTAGCTACTGAGACCTTAGATTTGTAGGTCTGCTGGGTAGTCATATGGTCAGAACCCACTCCAGCTGAGTATATACTGCATTGCCTGTCATATAAACAAGGAAAAACATTCCTTGTTTTCAGTGCAGGTACAAGGTGAAGTTAGAGTGTATGAAGATGCAATGTGGGGAAAAAAAGAAACAGAAGTAATGTTTGTTATGAGGAAGTGGAAAGCATATCAAAACTGTTGAAAACTGGGAAACAAAATGTTAGAAGTTTTGCAAAAGTGAGTGCAAGACAAAAAGAAGTGTTCAGCCAAGCTTCTAGCTCCATGTTGTTATGGGAGGTGCAGAAACCAGAGAGAACTGGCCACGTTAGATTGCTCTCTCTGCTCACTACCATGATAAGTCTGTATGCACAGGGTACTCTTTGGTTACTATAGCAGTTGGACACTCAGGTATCTGCAGGTCACATTAGCAGGGTCCTGTGCAGTTGTAAGTGACAACTGATGCCTGTGTAAGGAGTAGCTGAGCTGCACAAGGGCAGAATCAGTTGCTTTATTGACATATAGATCACATCTGTCATACCTTTCAAAGGGAACAAATGTGGTGTGTGCTTTTTGTTTCATGCCCTGCTACTTAGAATTGTCTATACTCACTTGTTTTCATACACAGTGAATGTCTCAGACCAATGGTTCATCCAGTTCACAAGTAAATCAATCCTAGATCTGGTGTGGTGGAAAATTCCTGTTATAGAAAATTCATGTTGTTGTTGGTATTGTTTCTCATTTTTAAGTTCCCTTATGTCACATAAACTGGACTAATCCCCAATGGAAATAAAGATTATCCCTATTCCATGTGGTTCCCACTCTGAATGAGGCCAACATGCTAACACGTGTGGGAAAGCAATATGAAACTGAAGTAGGCTACGGGAGATTTGCAGAAAACTGAAATAGAGGACTGCTATTCACATATCACCTTCCTTCTCCAGAGCCTGTTTCTACGAACACTTGAATGTATAACTTTCTATGTTAGGATGTCCAGCTGAATTTGATAGGAATAATGATTATGCACTCAAAAGTATAGATTTGTTAACCTGTCATTAAAGCAAATAGTGAATAGATATGACCAGAATTTTCCGAAGTAATCAGACCTAATTCTGCTCACCAAAATCAGGGAAAGGTTGGTTCTGGGTATTTTCATTGACTTCACTGGGAGCACAGTTACACCACTCTGGAAAGATCTGAAGAATCTGCCCAGTAACTTTGTCTAGAGAGCAGATCTGGCCTGGCTTGAGCACAGTTCTGGTCTGGCTGCACACCAGAAAACGTTATTTTCAGTTAAATTTCTCAGCAAATATTGCTATTTACTCTCCAAAAATGCATTGAAAGGATATGTATCATCAGCTCTGGAGGTTATCAAATATTTTAAAAAATCTTTCACAAACAGATCTTTCGACAAAATGTAGAAAAACTCCCTGAATTTTAATATTGATAAAACAGTATTCCATCAGCTCTACTGTTTGAAAGATTTTGAGAAAAAAATCCATTTTAGAAGAGGGAATAAAATAAAAATATGGTCTAAAAGAAGCATATTTCTAATACAATTGCAAATGTTGTCAGCAATCTAGCTGGGATGAAGACACCTCCCAGTCATTGTTATTCCTGAAGGATTTTGTGACTCTTCCTGTTGTTTTGCAGCTGGTGACTCAGTGACTCACCCCAGGGCCTCCCAGTAAAACAACAGGATCCTAGGGTAATGAAAGTATTTCTAATGCCAATTGCTACCAAGGGATTGAAATGCAGGAGCTCTCCTTCCCCAAAAAGGTGAGGAGTGATTGCTATAAAGAAGTACTCAGTCACAGAGGAGGGGCTGGCTGCAGGTTACAGTCACATCTTGCTCCTCTTGCTCGTCAGTGTCCTGCTGGAGCAGCACTGGTGACTAGATATTACTTCTTGAAACACATGTTCTTTCCAATGCGTTTTTCTTTCAACTCCTGAGCTCATCCAGTCTTAGTTGTAAGGAGATCCAAGCGTCAGGTTATACAGTGATTTCTAGCAGCTATAAGCTATGTTGGAACTGTGTCATCTGGTAAAGGTCTGCCATGCAATGAAGATGACAGAAAACAGTCATAGAAATTAAATGAAACAAAACTCTTTGGTTTCCTCAATGAGTACTGAACAATGGGCAACACCTTCCATTTCTTCTAATGCAGTTGAAGCTATTCTGCAAAACTGAGCTTTCTGCCAATACAGGAATACCCCTGTGAAGGAGGAGGTTTGTGCTGTCATTACATCTGCTCAGTAAATGTGAGGATAAAGCATGTCACATCACAGGTTTTGGCTATTTCGACCCATCTTTTGTTAACACATGGATTTTATAGACTATGCTTGAGGAACTGACACCTAAGGTAGCCCATGGTAGATTTTGCATTTCATCTTGTTACTCTAATGGACTAACCCCTGGGCTCCCCAGCTGTGTTCTTCACATGCAGGCTGCAAATGGGTCTCCATATCTGTGAGTGATGACAGAAGTTCAATAAGTGGTGGATTAATAAATAGATAAATGATACATTTTCCAAACTTGAATTTTACTTCAAGATGCTCAGGATAGCAAGGGCTCTATAGAAAAAAGAGTCAGATCTCTACCTCAAATTATGGTGCATCATCTCTGACTGTTATCTAACCTTTTACAGAGGCTCCCAGCAATGGCAATACTCCCTGTCTTCAGCCAGACCATTCAGGCAGTAGAAAATCAGATGAAAACAATATGCTGTAGTTTTATTGAGTGCTTACTTCCTTCATTAACATGATTAGGGTACTCAGCCTGAAGTGATAGTTGTGTGAATAGCATTGTCCCAGCCTTGACATTGTTCCTTCTTTATTTGCCCATCCCTCAAGAAACAAAAATAACTTGTCTGTAGAAGCAATTGATGTCCACCTGCTATACCCAGTGCTGAAAAACACTGAAAGTCAAGTATAAACATCAGTGGCTGAAGTGCTGAACTTCTGAGTGTAACTTCTGTTGATTTACCAGAGCTCATTAGGGTTTTGCCTTTCAGCTGAGCCATGGGGATTAACAATCTCCTAATGTGACCCAACTGTAAAGAAAAAGATTTATTTTAACTTGTTAGAGCATAATACGTAGGTTGTATGTGGTCCCGTTCTTCATGGAAAGATGTAGGAGAGGAGAAATTTTTTTTTAAACTATTCTTTGCTTATCCATTTGGTCATGGGCCCCAAACTTATTTGCATAGGTCTTGAATACAAATCAGCACTTTTAATGTTGAGATGTAGTGTTGTTGCTGCAAAGACCCATAGTGCTAGCATCCCTGAACATAGTTCTATAACTCTAAATATATGACAGCAATTACCATAAAGTTAATTTAAAATAGTCATTGGCATAGTATGTAGTGGTTTATTAGCCCCTTTTGTTACTACAAGCAGTTTTCATTGCTACTGAACAGTCCTAAGTGCAGTATGCAGCAGTATGGAGTGCTGGTAGTCCATTTTTATCTGGTTTTGGTGTTAGTTTTTTCCTTTAAAAAACTTTTAATCTTATCCCAGCTATTTGGAACAAAAGTTTAGATGAGTGTAAGTGAAGACAGATGTGACTCAGTGCATTCCCGATGACAAACTGCTCAGCAATACAACAGATTACCAAAAGCATGTATGTGTGAAGTATTGTGTGTGCCTTTTCCAGCTATCTGTGGATGATCTGAAATACCTGCTTTTAGCAGGTGCCCAAGAAGCTTTTATTTTCAGTTGGCTACTTGCTGCCTGACTATTACATGTTGTGATAAGCATTTTTTCCCATCTGGATTGCTGAATAAATTGGAAAGTAGAATTGCAGAGAACAGGAAAATGTTTATGATATCTGTGAAGCGGCAGATACGCAGACTTCTAGGAAGCTGGAATGCTGGGGGTATATTTTGGCACAAGGATTTTACCTACTTTTCTTGGCAATGTTGTTTCCTTATCGGGCCAGGCATGCATTGTATTTTGCATGTGTCAAAAAGTGTTTGCCAGCAGGACTCATTCTGATAGCGACAACAGGAAGTCTGAAATACACCAAAGGAATGAAGGCTTGGGAAGCCAGACACTGAGGAGCAGCAGTAATAGCTAATCTGGATAAGGAGGTTAAGCCACAAAGAGTTCAAGCCTATCAGTGCTGGAAGCTGGATTGGAGGAGATGGTAGATAGCTGCAAACAAACAGAAAGAAAGGTACAAGAAAAAAAGCAAAGCAGGGAAGACTTGTCTTAAGTCTGAGAGCAACTCTGTCCAACAGAATATCTCCTAGACATTGTCTTGGAGCCCAGCTTGGTCTCAGATTCATAATATGTGGATTCTGGCTTCTTGTTATGAGTTCCAGAAGCAGCTGCTCATTATGAATCGTCTCTTTACCTCACTTTCTTGACGGAATAAGAGATGCAGGAAATGAGTGTGCTGGCCCAGCAGTTCCTGCAGACTCTATCTGCCCAACACTAAATTCTGCACAGCTGCCAAATCTGCTGTAACTCTCCTTTTTTCCAGCCCCATGTCCTGCAGCTCAGAAGCTCCGGGAGTCTTCTAAGAAGTAGCCCAAGCCCCCCAAATGTCACAACAGAAACAAAACTGATCAATGAGGAATCTGGAGACATTTTTTTTGGTGACTCCTACCATGAGTGGATGAAAACTTGGGATACTAGTATAGCCATAGTGTTGGCTGCTAGGAAAACTATAATATTTGTGTTTAAGTACAGTAGGCTCTTTATAATCAGATATTTTATAGTGTTCTAAGATGTGTCTGGCACTAGTGGTCTCAAAACAAAGCTTACACTGTTAAAAACTATAGCTTAGACAGACCAACACACAGAGTATCCCCTCAAAAAACTGACGAGAAATCTGATACATTTTTCCATTGCTTGTGCAGAGGAAACCAAATGGAAAAGAGAAACCACAAAAACTCACTCAGCAGCTTAATGGCCAACAATATCTTGCACAGGAAAAATGACAAGTACAATTGGAACAGAAAGCACATCTTGCTTTTCAGTTCTGAGGTCCACTGCAGTCTCACACCGCTGCCTATTTTTTAACCAGGCCCAAGCAGAATGAGCTCATTGCAGTTTACCACAATAAAGACAAGATATATGTCTGGATAGATAGCAGTTGGATTTACTCATCCTTTTGGAAAATTAAGGCATGGTTCAAACACATACTTCTGTTTTGTTTCTTCTGAGACAGCCAACCGTATAATCATTCCATGCACGTCAAATAACATGAGAAGCTGAGACTGACTCAGTATTTCCCATTTTGTTAGCTCAGGACAGGATGCAGATCCTATAAACACATTCCATGTGAGTCTTTATATGACATGAAGTTCCTTGCTCCAAGTTTGCAAACCCGTGTTTTTTTATATCCCTGGAAAAATTGCTTATGGTCTCTCTCTTCCTGCTCTTCTGATTGCCCATACATAAGCATGAAATGTGGTTTTGAAGAGCAGTACTTTTGCCTCCATAGCTTTCTTCTCTTGGCTACTGTAGTTATGCTTAAGCTTCTCTCAGACTAACAAGATCAAAATATCTATACATCACTAACTCATCAAGGGAGAAAGAATGGACCTAGAGTGGTGCCCTTAGAAGGACCCTGGCTATTTAAGTAGCACATTGCAGTTCCAAGCCAGGAGCTCACAAAGTCAAGGGAAAGCCACATGGTGACTAGTCCACAAAAACAGCTTTTCAAGTATGTAACTCCTGAACAACTGAGTAACTCCTGAAGTCAGTGAACCAATTCATAGTGTATAAACTGGTCCCTTCCATTAAAATATGTTTTCCACTAGATTAGGATATAAAGACTGAGCACAAAAATGAGACTGTCTTTATTGATACCCAGGACTTATGAAATGGTGAAATAAACTGTGGCTCTGGATGGAAATACAGTTTTTGGAACAGGAACATGACACATGTACTGTAGAGCCCTCCTTCTGCCTTGTGTTTTGCTTGCAGCAGCAGTGGGAGTGTACAGTGAGAGGTGGACAGGAGTGTAAGGCTGCTGCACCCTTTTGACAGTGATGTGTATCTTCTGAATACCTCAAATGTGCAACAATCCTTTAAAATCTGGCACTCTAGTTGAGTGGCAGCTACGTTTCTACAAATATGGCCCTGACTTTTATCAATTGCAAGTGAATAAACAGTTGAGCCAGATCCTTCAAACGTGTTTTTGGTCTCTGTAGGATATCAGTAAAATTCCAGGTATGTAAGAGTAGGAAAAACATGCTCTGCAGTAGTGGATATTGTTGCAATCTGTTGGTAACGCAAATAAACAATCTTCCGATAGCTAGAGATACAATAATACTATTGGCCTTGAAAATATCTTCTGGGAAAGAAAAAAACAGACCAAAACAAAAAATCCTAGACTAAATGCATTTTTATCTTTAGTGCCTACATAAAGGCATCTAGACACTTAGAGATTCAATGGAATTTTTCACATTAGCAGCTGGCTCTGAATCAAATCAATGAGATTTAAGCAGTTCCATCCTTCAAAGTAAAGGTCCCTGTCTTGGGTTTTTTAAGCAATTAAATACATTTATAAGCCAAATCTTTCATATTTTTAATATTATTTCCTGCAGAGGACACTGACAATTCTAGTCTATGAGATGTTCCAATGCTTCCATAAAAAATTCAGAACAAAATATCTACATTTTAATATGTCCCACAGCATGAATTTTTAGAGTAACTGCTATACATAACCATCAAAATATCTTGGTTTTATACATCTATATTCAAGTTCCTTTGGAGTTCTACTTTATATTAAAATTTTAATATATGTAATAGACTAAAACCCAAGTACTTTTAAAAACAATTTTAAAAAGAACAGAAGGCGTAACTAGACTGTATTTCTGCACTGCTACAGCTGCATTTTTCAATGCAAATTTACCCTCCTTATGGAAGTGTAACTAAATGTACAGGTAAGTTGTAGGTAATTTCTGATAAAATATTACTTTGAAAGTATTTGCTGAAATACAGATGGAGCAAAACAATAGAGTTTGAGATTAGCTTGCTCTTTTTCTGTCATTATGGTCTAAGAGTTAAAATAGCTATAAGTGGAAAGGATAGCAAGCAGTGGTGGGAAAGGCTGGAAAATTTACTCAGTGTGTTTGTTCCCTCACTTTAGTAAAATACCAAAGACTGTATACTTTTTGTATCTTTTTATTTTGGCTTTTGTAAAGACTTTGACAAATTGACTCTTCACAGCCATATTGGAAATTGTCAGCAGCCCACAGTGAGGTGACATAGCTATCCATATTATTACCTGTTTTATGCAGTGGTGCTTCAAGAATATTGAACAATATGTAAAATTTTTACATTCTCTAAATCCGAAGGGGATTATTTGAACCTCATAGGAGAACTGTGCATAAAAAAGCAATGTTTTGCTCCAAGCAATGTGAACCAAGAAAGAATATATAAATACAGCCTGAGACCAATAAGCTGTAACTGCAAATCCACTGTGGCAGTAAATGGTTTCCCTTAAATAATGAAATACCACACCAGCAAAAATAAATGTATAACTCAAGCTACCCCAACCCATTTATTGGACTACAAAATAACAGTGTTTTAAAACAGAGAGTCCTTTCATTCCCTAGAGTGCTCTTTTCCTCTGCAACTAGGAGGGCTAAATTCTTACTTGAAAAAAATGTGGAAACTCAGACTGTCGCACAGTCACTCGTTCTGGGACTTGAAGTGAAACGCCAGATATTCCAGCACTGGCAGCAATACCACAGTTGCCAGCAGTACTGATGACCAAATTTCTCTTTATAAAACAAAGCACATGTTGGCAATTAAGCTAAGTTTCTTGGTTTGAGGGGAAAAAAAACAAAAAAATTTATTCAATAAAGGAAAACTTATTTGCCAGTAAGGAGGAAAAGAGATTTCTGTTCAGTGAGCAAATAGAGGAATGTTCTTTTGATGCAAAGACCTCTGCAAGTTTTTAAAACATTAAATGATTTATTTTTAAAGGAAAAAGACTGTTTCCATTGACAAGACTTGTGAGAATCTCTTCTGCAGCTCAGATAATCCAGTCAGAACCTACAACTCAGCTTTAGCCAGAGGTTTTCTTTTAGTGAGTTGAGCTATTCCTCTTCTATTCCTGTTATTTCTTACAGTGTGTGCTGCTGCTATCCAAGTTTGATCTAGCAAAATTAGTTTCCTTCGAAGCTGACGATAGTGAGTATCTCAGAGGGACATAGCTCTCTTCATGCTTCAGGGAGGCAGTAAGTCACCTTAAGACTCACTTGAGATAGAACCTGATTTGCATGACACAGTGTAAGGCAAAGGCACTTGTCCCTTTTTCCTTTCCCTCCCAACCCCTTACATGAGGTTGGGGAGCCTTTTCCACACTTGTACCTACAATATGAATAGCTACTGCAGGGCTGCAACACTTTGTGCCCTTTTTGCCTTCAATGAGTTGCAGGTGAACCCCACAGTCACCATCTTCAGCAGCAGCAGCAACAGTGTGCTGAGGACTCCTTGGGATGCTGACACTCAGATAAACAGCACTGAACCAAATTAATACTCTCCTAGGCATTCAGATAGTGTATCTGAATCTCAAAACCCAAGGTAGGGAGCCTTTCCTCATGCTTTCATGCCTCTTAGATTTTGCAGAGATTTCATATCAGTCAAGAAAATAATATTCCTTTCTGTATCCTTCTTCAGAATTAACATTTCAGGTGGTAGTTTGGCAATAAAAAGTTAGAGTCAGTCTCATCACATCAGGAACCTGGGATTAATTCACTCTCTGTGTTCAAATTTGTCTTTTTTATTGAAAGCTTTCTGCTACAGCAGTGATTGCTTTTCTAGCCCATTCTAACTTTAGGTCCTATGTCAGCACAAAACTAGCATAAAAACAGAGCACTGGCTCTAGCTCTCTGTCATGTGCTCCAATCAACTTGACAACAGTGTCATTGTGTGGCCCACCACTTTTTGAGTCAAGTTTGTATTAATGTGTGATCCTTTTCAATACTGGTGAAGACACAGTCTTGCTAAGGAGAACGTACGTGTTTCCATCCCTCATGGATGCAAATATCTAAGTTTGTCCAAATGAAGTGCTAGAAATTCATTGTCTACCATCAGATTTCTGCTGAGCACCAGCTTCTATCACCTGCAATAGGAAGAGGATGTGTCATAGTCTGAAGATGTAGCAATGTGACCTCTTTAAACAAAAGTTGTTGGGGTCTCTTCTCACAAATAACAAGCAATAGAACAAGAGGAACTGGCCTCAAATTGCTCCAAGGGCGATTCAGGTTGAATATGAGGAAAAATTTCTTCACAGAGAGGGTTGTCAGTCACTTCCCAGGGAAGTGTTTGATTCTCTATCCCTGGTAGTATTTAGATGTGTAGGTGTGGCACTTAGGGACATGGTTTAGTGGTGGACTTGGCAGTGTTATGTTAGCAGCTGGACTCAGTGATCTTTTTAAAGGTATTTTCCAACCTCAACAGTTATAATTCTATACATGATGCTGAGCTGCTACCATTTTCCTCATCCCATGAATAAAATCACACTGTGGTTGGAAGCACTGTGGCTTAGTTCCTGGGAGTTCCTGCATGTGAAGCCATTCCAAAACTTCCCCTTACAGTGAGAAAGAGTAATGAAGAAAAAAAATCTTGATTACTGAAATAAGTAGAGCAGACTGTTTAATGACCTAGGCTGGTTGTCAATTTTTCCACCCATTTTTCCCAAGAGATGACAAAGAGGGAGAAGAGCAAACATACTGCTCTGCATTCTCATTGTGGCTGAAGTTTTGTAATCAAATGCCATTAGCTGCCTTGAATCGTTAAGGCACAGAGCACAAGAGTAGTACAAGAACATGCTTTGATAGCCTTTATCTCTAGAACTCTGCTCAGATTTCCTCCACAGAAATTGGAGGAAGGCTGTGAGAAGGAGGGATATCAAAGTTTCCCAGATCAGTGGGTCCTGAGGAGAAGAGAGCAATTCTGTGGTGACAGATTAGACAGTCCAGGTAAGAGGCTTGCTTTGGCGACTGCATTCCCAACCTGTGGCACAGCAAGTACCTATACAGAAGAATAAAAAAACCTTTCCACAGTTTCAACTTTTCTAATTAAAAAAAAAAAAAAAGAAAAGAAAAGAAAAGAAAAAAGAAAACAAAGAGACCCATTTCTATTTAAAGGGAAAAAAAACCCCCACACCTTAGCTCTAACTCTGAGGAGCCCAGAGCCTTTCCCTGCTGGGACACTCTGCTGGAGTCATTTCCTTGCCCTATTCTGGTGGCCCCTCGCATCCTGTTGGTTGCAGGACAGCAGTGAGACACTCATGGAGGCACTCTCTTTCTCTACCTTTAACATGAAGCAGCTGTGATTTTCACCAAGGCCACTTTGCACAACCCAAAAAAGTCAGATGAGGGCTCTTGTTGTTTGTTTTGCTCTTCTGTTCCTCTTTTGTGTTATCCATCACTACCTGTGCTCCCTCACTGCTCGTAAATGTCCCCTTTAAAAGTATCCCGAGCTACAGTATGAAGCTGGTGATGTATAGCATATTCTAAGGAAAGATTGCCTCTGCTCAAAAACCTTCCTGACCTCGTGACCAAAGAAGAACAAAATAATGTATTAACAAAAACACTGTTCACTGCCAAAGAAAAGGAGTTCCTGTGAGGACTGAAACAATAAATCTCCTCTGTACTGAACTCCCAGAGGGAGTATGTTGTGTTTCCTCCTGTTCTTTATCAAAGTCCCCAAAATAAGCAGGAATGGGCAGTGACTAGGCACAGTCTCTACACACCTTTTTCCATGGAGTAATTACGGCCTGCCCCAGAGTGAGAGAGCACTCCCTGCCCAGCTGTGTAAGGGAGAGCTGACAGCGTAACCACCACTACCACCACTGCCATCAAGCATGAAGCTCCTGGGGATTGCCTTCTTTTTCTTAGCTGTACTCTGTGTTTGCACTGTGGGAGGTAAGTTCTTTGGCTTTCTTGGATAGACTTGTCACAGCTGTGGGGTGTTTTGTGAGCAAATCTTAGCTGTCAGTAGCTGGATGCTATTTTCTTTTTTTTCCCCCACTGCAGTGATTGAAAGACTGTGTGTTGGAGGAAAAGAAGGTACTAACTGGTAGTTGAGTTATATGTGTTCTGTGAAAAAACTATCCTGCCATTGTATTTTTGTGACAGCTTTCTTTTTAGGTGTCATGAAGCTCCTAAATCCAAGAGGAGTTTAAAGCAGAGGTATATTTACAAAAGTTTTGTGTTCTGTTTTTCTTCCAAGAAATAAAGCATCTTTTATAGATGTGGCTTTTTGGGAGGGGGAGGGAATTGAAATGCCTGAAAAAATTTGCAATTATTGCTCTTGCAAATCAGATCTATTGTGATGGATTTCTGTGGCACTACGCCAGCAATAAGTTTAGCCAAGGGTATCTCTCAGAATTTATCTTTGTTTTGCCCCCAAAGATATAGGGGCTTACAACATTTGTGAACTGTCAAATAATGAGGGATGCAAGCCTAGGGGTGATATGAGTTACCAAGTGTAATGTTGTTTAAATGTGATTCTCAAATGCAGATTCAATCAAGCTTTTTGATGTTCACGTGGTCACTGAACTGATGTTTTCATTATTCTTCAGCTTGAAAGACAATGCTTTTAAAGTGGAATTAACTAGTAAACCCAGAAAGGATGAGAGAAACTGCAACAAGGGCCAGAGTCTATCATCACCTTTGTCAAAAGATACATTTGAAGTAAAATCTTCCTTTTGTCTGTACTTTCACTTGCTGGCCCTCTGGGCTAAGTCTTACACAAGTGCCTATAAATTGCCTGCAAGGGACCTATGAATCAGAACTTTAAAAATTGATAATAGATAGATAGATAGATAGATAGATAGATAGATATTAGATAGGTATTTAATAGAAAATAGATACTATATTAACTGATCTAAACAAAGTTAATCAACTTTTGCTCCAGTTATGTGTTAAAATCTAGTCTTTTGTAGTATATCTTATGCTATTGCTTGGGCTCCCTGCTGTTAGGAAAACAAATCAATAAAGAAGATTAAAAATAAGCTTGTGCCACAGAAAGAACTGCTTTTAAAACTATGTTAAGTAAGTACAAGCTCTGAAAGTCTGTGTTGAAGTACTATTTATTCTCTGTCTGCTACTCCTAGTAAAAATAGCCTTCCTGTCATTGTTGAAGCTTTAATTTCACAATTTTTGAAAAGCAAAGTAGAGTTACATCAAAAAGAGCATATTTAACACAACAGTCCATAAAGCTTACCAGAAAGCAACATACAAAAGTGGGAGGAATTCTGTCAATTTTATACAATCCTTTCTTTAAAAAGGATTTTCCCTCCTCTGCATCATATGAATGTGGCAGAACTGATGACAGTGAATAAGCAAATTTTATATATGATACATTTGTTCTGAACAATTTTGTTTCTGTAAAAGTATTTTTTAATGCTTTATTGCAAGGTAGCTATGGTGGTGAAATTCTGTTGGTAAATTCACATTAGAAAATTAAGAATATTTGTGGGGAAATTTGGAGTATGTCTCTACCTTGTGAAAGTAAAGGTATATGATTTGGGTCAAGCTTCCTTCAGGCTACCCCATGTGTCAACCCATTAAGACAGAAGCGGTTTTATTGTCTGTTTTATGAGGCTGGACCAAAGTCTTTGCATTTCCACTTTTTGTGATCTCTAAAGTGTCCTAGGCTGTAACAGCAGGATTTTAAAATCTGAAGAGGAGAACTGATGGTAAGGAAGCTAACACCAATCTCCCTTGTGCTCAGTCTCCATTTTTTGAGCACTTAAGACAACAGCAAGACTTTTCTCCAGTTGCTTAGAAACACCTTTAGTATTTTAAAATTACGCCCAGTAAAATTTAGAGAAGGTCAAATCACACCCAGCGTTTTAATACTCCCTCCCCCAGGTTTTGGGGTAGTTTGCCTTCAAAGCTTACAAAGGCAATCTGTGGGACTGCAGTCTTTTCATGTAATGCAGACAAGTTGCGTGTCTTTGTATCTTTTGTGCATCATACAGAAGTGGACAGGGATGTTTCCACTGTGGTTAGTAAAGAACATACCGAGCCTCCTGTGGGGCTTCCAAATTTCATGCTCTGTCTTCAGCTTGTATGCTGGCAGTGCTTTCCCTGGCAATTTTCTAAATCCATCTTGGGACCTTGCATCGTCAAAAGCCCCTAATGATTTGATGAGATCTACCCTCTGTCAGCACAATACTAGAGGCTGTTATGTACAAATGTAGAGGTTAATAGCCTCCTGACAACTAGTCCCTCCTCTCAAGGCTTTTCTCAACTCTTTGCAAGTTAAATGACATGCTTAAAAGAGGAGTTCCTTCATGCCCATCTCCCTGTTCAGTCCTCCTGGCATATTGCCCTTTCTTACCTGTTCCAAAACAACTCCAGTAGAAATGCTATCTGAGTTGATTCGTAGCATTTCCAGCTTCCAACAGACAGCACTGGAATGCTGTGTCAAAAAATACATAGTCAAATTATAGTAATCAAATATAAATGGTCTTGAGTTTGCATTAAGAGGTAATCACTTTTAAAGTATGTAAATGTGAAGTTTGTTCTTATAAAAGATGAAGGCAGAGGACTTGGCATGTGTTTATAAGACAAGTGCTTAGAGGTAACATCTTCCTGTGCCTTGGGCTTGTAATACAGCATGGCTATGGCTATGCAGCATAGCAGATGTCCTCCAGAAAGGGCTTGTAGCACATCACAGCATCCTTCTCACTCAGGCACCCAGGCTGGTTTCTTGCAGAGATGATAGCAGAAAAGAGCGGGCTGTGCTCCCCTTAGCATCAGTCTGGATGCACTCTGGTTTATCCGCTCAAATGTAGGAGCTGGAACTCCTGTCTGGTGTTGAAGGTTCACAGTGGGTCGGTTTATTAACGTCTGATTACTGACCCCTGTTGACAACTAGCAGTAACTTTATCCGAGTGCTCTGTCAAAATCGATGGCACTACAAAAAAATGAGGGTACTTTACATTTTGGCAATATGGGAGCAAATCTTGGCACTGAGAACCTGGTCTAGATGCCAGTGAAGTAATTTGGACCTATTCCATTACACTGTGGATCAGCCCTAAGTTCCATGTTTCCCAGCCCCCTCCCCCATTAAGGAGGTACTGTGCAGCATCCCAGCCCTACAATACAGCTGATTAATCCTGACTACCAGGCTGGCTGCTTGAGAAAAGTTCCGCTAAACCAGGGCTCATGTAGTGATTGCATACATTTGCAGCTGCCTGGATTCTGCTCTTGTTGATGTAAACTAAAAGAGATGGATGGCCTTTTCCTTTTCCATCTTCTGTGCTCACAAGCCTTCAAGTCTTTTAGAAATTTATTTTAAAAATTAAATACTAACTAAACTGTTTTGAGCACTTAGAGCTTGTGAGCATAGTCTTCCCTCACTCCAGGTTATTATTCATGTCTGTTCTCTGGAAGACCAGCAAGGCACAGACTGTCACAGTTGGATCATTGTCTCATCTCTGAAAAACTGAGAAATCTAAATACACTTTGCATAAGACTTTCTTACACCTTTAACTTGCTTGAGCCCAAACTTTGAATGTCTTGGGAGTTTTCCTGTTGTGGGGGGAAAAAAAAAAAATTATGTTTGATGTTTTTGCTGTTCCTAGTATTTTGCAAAACTAGCTTTGTCAAAAATCAAATTGTAGTGCTGGAGCTTATCATAGCCTTTAATTGAATATTGAATTTTTATTCCTGTACAGACTTATTTTGTTCCTTTTTTTCTTTTTTTCTTTCCCTGCTGCCACATTCCTTTCTTTCCTTAGGTCTTTTACATATAGGGCCAGTCTTTGCCTAATGGATTTTAAAAGTGTATTTATTACTGGACAGAAGAAAACTGCTTGTTCTAGCTCCAAACCTCAAGACAAGTCTGCTGTATTTACTGAGGATAAAAGCAGATGGCTTGATACCTGCTTGATTGGGATTGACAGCCAAAATAAATGGAAACTGAGCATGAAGGGCAAGCTGCCTGCTGCATTCAGCTCCAACCCTGAGAATATGTAATGCCATGGCCAACAAATGGTTGTCTCTTCTGAAAACTTACCAGAATGTTTTCTTTTTTATTTAGCTGTCTCTTTTTTCTGTATTTAAAGCTAGAATTCTTATTAATATTTATTCCACTATAAATTAGGAAAAAAATATCAGCTGGAGCTTATTTTGGTTTGGTTTTGTATTTCTTTTTTCCTAAACAGGAAAAGTACCTTGAATTTGGGCTCAAATTGTTTATATATCAGAGTCCTGTGTAAAAAAACTGAAAAAGTATGAATTAAAATTAGTATCTAAGAAACTCTTAACCTAGGGAAGGGAATATTTTTAACTGGTACTATTCAATAGTCAGACTAACTTAAAAGTCTAATAATGCAGTAAAGTTGCATGGAATGCTTATTACATGTGGCCTTCACAAAGCAGGCATAGAGGGGTGTTGCTTGTTTGCATTTTTTGCTGCAACAACTCAAGGAAGATCCTTTAATGGGCTGGTTTGCTTTTGTTTTATTCAAAAAGAAGAGAGACAATATTGGATTTGTGTGTAATGGCTGTTATTTCCAAATACAATTCAAGAATTAAAAACGTGGCTCCCTTGAAAGGCAAACCTCTCATTTTGCTTTCAGTTAGCACTCTAAAAGTGGATTTCCCAGATTTAAATGGAAGGGTCAAACCTCTGAGTTGCACTGTGTCCTGCCATGGAAGTCACCACCTTTGTTCCAGCAGCTGAGACATTGCATAGCGATACTTTAGCATTCATCTTGTGAAAATTGGCCCTTGGACTCCCCAACAGTGGCATGCTGTATCATCCAGACCTACCTGGTTTTACACCATTTAATATGATGGTGTCTTTACACTGTGCCTTCTGACCCTGTCTCCACATGTAATAAAACTGCACTGACTGTCACTTGCTAATATAATGACTTGGAACAAAATTCAGCAAGTGTGATCTGCTGGGGTATTGTAGAATTGGGGTAGGAAGCCCCCTGCTGCCACCTGCACATGTACTAGAAGCTGCTCTGGAAGGGTCCAAATTAATTCAAAAAGGGTTTTTTTCTCCGCAGTCAGAGTAGACAATGTCCCCTTTCAGGCCAGACTAACTAGCTAATGCTCCAAAGGTTATGTTTTGAGCTGATAACAGGGCATGGATTTTCTGACTGCTTTTATATGGAAAGTGGATGCTTGCCTGACTTTGGTACAGGTGCAAATTCTATCCTATTTAGCAACAGAGTATTTTTACAACAATTTTTTGGTTTGGTTTTTAGTTGGTTGGGTTTTTTTAATGGCACTAACATGCTCCTGGTTGTTTGCTGCATGTTGTAGGTAGCAATGCATCTCAGGTTTCTAAAATCCCAAAGCAAGTGGCAGGTAGTTTTGCATCATATTTGTCTGCTGTAACTTTTCTGCCTTGTCTTATCCCTCTAACGAAATGATGTGTTTTGCTGGGATGGGAGCACTATACCAGCCTTGCTGTCTGAAGATTGCTTCAAGATAAGAAATCATACTGTCTTAATGGTGTGATTTCTTGGTGTGGTACTTGGTTTGAGGAGTGTCAGTGTAATCAAAATTTTAGGGTTAAATTATTTAAATCTATGATTATATTAATGAGATATTTATGTTTTCTGCAGATTTCTTCTTTCATAATCTTTAGTAGGAGATTAATGTAATTTTTGGGCTTGACAGATTTGGTTATCAACAACTAAGAATGGCGAAAGCTTTAGATTTTAGTCGGTCTGAGGAAAACTGTGCCAGGAGATTTACAAACCTCCCTGGCCAACAATTTTCTTTTTTTTTCTCTCTGTAAAATACTCATTTGTTGAGATGTGTTTTCGTTGCACATTAATTACTTGAGGTGATCAAAATCTCATATATTCCTTTGGTTTTTATCAGTTTTTCTACTTTTTCTCCTTTTCAACATTGACTCTGGGATTTTATTTGAAATACAGGGTTAATAACCTTCTAAATGTTAGTACATGGGCTGCTATCTCTCCCAGTGTAAGGACAGTCTGAGGTCATCTTTCCAGACAGATGAATTACTCCTCCTCATCTCAGCATGGGTTATATATTACAGCAATATAGATGATGTAAATATCAGGGTTTGCAAACTCATTCAAAGGTTGTGGAAGCAAAAATGTCACCAAACATTGTTAGGTGAAATGGCAAAAATAGGTGAGGATTACTCTCAAGAAATGTGAAATTCAAATCTTTTCCCACTCAAATTCCCTGTCTCCTGTCCAGTAGAGAAGGGCGTCTTTGGACATGATACATGGCTAATGCTTTCGCAGCCAGTCCAAGTCCCCAAAAGCTAAAACTGGGCCTCTTTCTTTTCTCAGGAATTACAGATTCTCTGAAACTCCTGCCAAGTTGTCAAGCCTCATTTGCCCTTGACTCCTCCATGGTCATAAAGGCAGAAATCCATGGCAAGATGAAATGTTTGGTGCCAGTGTGCAATTCCCTTGTAGTTGCCCATTCCTGCACAGGACTGTTAAAATCTCTTTCTGAAAACTACTGAATTCTTTGAATTATGGAGCTTTCCAGACATCCTATGGAGTCTTACTCTGTTTTGACACAAAACACATAGCTCTTGAAATTGTAGCTGCACCAAAAGCTGGCTGGTCAGACAGCCTCTTCCAGCAGAGCAACTTTAGGTTCTCTTCAGGCAGGGCTTTTTTTTTATAAGAGTAGTGCATTAATACATTTGCTGTAATTCAGAAGACGGCAAATGTATTTAACAAACTATTTGGCTTGCAACAGCTCACTAGTTTTCAACATGTAACAAAAGGAAGAACTTATTAGAGATCCATGCCAAATAACCCAATCCAAAAGATGTGTTAATGACAGACAGGGAAGGACACAGCACATATATTAGAGACAAAAATCCTCCCAGTGCAGGAGGTTTGTTTTGTTTTGTTTTGGTTTTAATCCTGTCTAGTTCAAATGGCTTCGAAGGATTCCATTATTTCCCTATTGCATGTCATTCCTGTGCTAATGGAGTCATGTGGCTGATATGTCTTAATGCTCTTGAATTTAGGTGAACTAGTGCACATTTATCTTACTGGTTTAGAGACACTTTCTTGTAGTGCATTCTCTGCTTCCTCTCTAATTGCTTTCACCTTGCATTTCTAAGAGCTGGCAGAAAATACTGTTTTTCAGATGGAAAATGGGGATTGACCATTTATGGGAGAAAAGGTTGAAGAAAAACAGAAGGGTTCATGTAGGAATGGAGCAGCTTATTCACAATAGTTGTAACTGTCATAGAGAATAAAATTACTCTATTGACAAGTATATGGGATGTCTATAACTGTTCACCAACATGAGATGTGTCCCAGCTCACCATGACTTCCCAGTGCGCTGACTGGGACATGGGATTTTGACATGCCTGAGCATCCTGCATGTGGACCACTGGGAAGCTGGTTACCAGCATGGGAGCTGACAGGGCTATCACAGCACTTCCCACTGCGCTTTGGTAGGTTCTCAGTGCTGACACTGTTTCAAGTGCTCTCCAGTAACAACTTTGGGTTTTTAATAGGAATACTTCGTGCATAAAGTATGTGAGAAAAGAGTTTCAGCTATGCATCTGATCTTAGCAGTTGTATTGAATTGGTAGAAATTCAAAATAACAAGAGTATTCAATCAGCTTGGCAAGACACTCACAGACAAGGAGGTCTTCATCAGCTATGTGTGCCAATTAGAGAAATGAGATCTTGTCAAAGTATGCCCTTCATCCTTGCATATAAAGTAACTCCAGTGAGACTGTACTCCGCTCAGAGTACAGTCAGGCTTGCAAAGCCCAACTGGGGCCTTCCCTTTGGGATAGTCTGTACCACTTAACCTTTGTTCTAGGCAGCATGGAAAAGATGGAGAGAGTCTCAATGGACCATTGAGCACGGAATTACATTAATTATAGAAGCAATTTACAGTGTTTCCATAGAGTTTTCTGACAGGAACTGTTTTTTGATGCTCCAGAGGCTTTCAGGGCTTTGTCAGGAACAGCGTGGCATGGGCGGGTGTGGCTGAAATGACTGTCTAAGCTGATCCCGGATGTTCTAAAAATAAATACATCATAGCAGACACCGCAGTGACCCTTTCCTGAATTATACAGTTAGTCATGTTGCTGGAGATGCATTTGGATCACAAACATAAAACAGAAGAACTATGACTTTACTAAATTCTGCAGCACATTGCAAAGGAGAGCTACTGATTGACCTGGGCTCAGCTTCCCCTCTGGCTGTTTCATATCTGCCCTGCCCAAACACACTCTTTCCTGGGAAACAAAAATAGGCTTGCAAATAGCATGGTAAGGAAAAAGTGTTGTAAGCATTACCCAGAGAAGGACACAGTTTTCTCCCCGCCTTCTGGGTGGGGGTGCCTTACGCCAACAGTTATTCCTTCCTGTTGCAGGGGAAGGCACTCTCCTTTATTTCTTTTGCTTGTTCTACTCAGCAATGCACAATATTTTAAAAGCTTTCTGTATAAAATTGCACCCATTAAAGGCATTTTCCAAATTTATTTAGCATGACTAACACAAGGAGGGGGTGGCTGTTCGTTTTTCATACTATAAAATAGCCCTTAGAAACTCCCACCTTTTATTTTACACATGGACAAACAAATATATCACCATCAACGGGAAACAATCTGGTGGCTTAAATAGCTTTAAAGAGTTTAATTAAAACCTATTAAATAGGTTTAACAGGTTTAAATAAAGAGAAGTGCAGAGTTTGGAGCCTTCATTCGAGGCAGGCTGGAGTGCTGATGAGCATGCTGAGCACATTTATTGTTTTATGGAGTGCAAGCAATGTACTCATCCCTCTGTAGTACACAGTAATAAAGATATCCACCAAGCTTCATGTAGGAGCAGAAGGCACACTGAGAAAGCTTGTGATTAAAAGCTTTTGATAGGGAGTTTGCATTTCTTCTGAGGCAATAAAAAACCCCATCAAGCTGGCTAGTTAAGCACCCAGATTTCTATGTCCACATATGCAGAGAGGCAAATGATGCCGTACTTGGGTTGTTTCAAATACTCAGTAACACCGGGGTAATCACCAATGCTTCTCATTAATGTTTTGATGAGGGGAGCCCTTAACAACCTACAGCCACGTTAGCTGAGGCTGGTCCTTGGCAGCTGCTTTGTCAGTATTTCTGTGTGCGGTGGGTCCCAATGCAGGGGCTGTTTGCTGGGTGCTTTGAGCAGGCTT
Organism: Xenops minutus; assembly: GCA_035221455.1. NCBI lineage: Eukaryota > Metazoa > Chordata > Aves > Passeriformes > Furnariidae > Xenops > Xenops minutus. The sequence goes on along the minus strand of JAWWEE010000122.1, from coordinate 23,622,208 downwards.
TGCGGAAACAGTGCTGTTTGCCTGAGGAATTACTAATTCCCAGCAGCTCTCTGCTAATGCCTGGTGTTGGGTCATGCTAGCCACATGCCTGGGTGAGCACCAAAGCTGCATTTCCTGCTTTATCCCTGTTCCCTGCTGGAGAAGTTTCTCTCTCCTTCGTGCCCTCAGCTCTTGCTGCTGGCTGCCTCCAGCTCGCTTACTTTATGTTTCCTGTGCACAACCCAAGTCCCACACTGCCCCAATCACTGCTGCCAGTTCCCATGCTGTGCAGGAGGAGCAATGTCCTTGTCTCCTGTTCCAGCTATGAGGCTTTGCATTTATGCTCTCCCTTCCCTAATGTCCGTCTGTTACATGCTTTCAGGTGCTTTTGCCTTCTGCAGGGAGTGTTATGCTTTTCTGGCCCAGGAACTTCTCCTTCCTGCCTTTGTGTCTTCCCCTATGCTCCTGCCTATAAGGTTTTCCCCCACTTTTATAGCAGGTTGTCACTATCCTGTGACACCAGCCTGCAAACCAGGACAGTAGCTACAGTGAAGAAGTAGGAAGTTGAACTTACATTTAAGATCTCCACATGTAGGTTTTGCATAGTATGTTTTTTGTTTGTTGCTGAAGAGTGACGTGACTGAAAGCAAGATAACAGCTTGGCAAACGGGAGGTGGTTTCCCACCTCCCTAGGCAGCAGGAATCACAGGTTTCCAGCTGGTTGGCATAGGCAGCAAAGGATGTGGCCTTTCTCCCTGCCTTATGGGTTTTAGCATTGCCTTTAGTATCTGGCTACATCTCAGAGGGGTTCACCTTAAAACTGACCAGTGTTGGTCAGGGCTCACATTGTCTGTGCAGTTGCCATTATAAAATATTCACAGAGGAGAAAATCCTGAGGCGGAAAATGGCTTATGCCGAGGGAGGCTGCGTTAAGAGCATTTGCAGCAGTGCAAAAGCATTGTGAGACCAGGCTGGAAAAACACTTTGCAGTTCTGACTTCTGATGGCAGTGAACTGGCAGTGATCCAGCATGGGACTGTTACTAGGGACACAGCTTTTCTTTCACCAAGTGCTCTCACAGCGTGAATAGTTGCGTGCAGGTCCTCTTACAAACACCTCTGAATGTGTGTGTGAGGTGTGCCGTGCTTTATGTATTGCTTTAGCATACTAAAGGAAATATGAAGACATAGAGGCTGTATGTTTCTTTGACTTTGCTTCAAATTCATGAAGCTTGCAAATGGCTCTGTTTAATTTAACATCCTTTACTACACACTGTTATCAGCTTCGGCCATTCACGGGATTACATCAGAACCTTGATTCTCATTTAAAATCTAGTTGATATGACTATAGAGGAAAGATTTAAAGTAGGAGTCCTTAAGGACTAAATGTACTAGAAAAAGTATTGCTTCTATAAAATTAATTCTTTCAGAACAAAATATCTTCAGGTCTGGAGGGTTTTTTTTTTGTTGGGGTTTTTGTTTTTTTTTTTTTTTTTTCTGGAGTGTTTATAGATTTTGTATTTGTGATCTTAGGTGTTTTGAATAGGAAGAAAGGAATTGATTGTTTCGAACAATACTGTTAAAACTGCCCTTAAACCTCTTCTACCTGTACATTTCAAATTAAAGGTTTTGTGACTGGAAGCATGTATGCTTCCTCTAAGATTTTTTTTTTTGCAGTGCTTGCTGGTTTTCTAAAACATTTGCAATCTATCAGTTAGTCATTTTCAGCCAACCAGTGACTAACCTACAACCACAGGGAGGCTGGACCAGATGACCCACTGTGGTCCCTTCCAGCCCTTCCCATTCGATGATTCTGTGGGTAATCTCTACTCCCAACTCATAGCCATTTATCTCATTTATGATGATATATCCAGGAAAGCTGTAAACTGACAAGCTAACACACTATTTATGGTAGCACAACACTGCAGTGTGGATGCCACGGGCATGCAGGAAATCAGGTAGATCCTTGGAGAACTGACCGGCACCATATCACTACAAACCAACCATAAGCATCAGTGGCAGCTACTTTAAAACATTTTTATAGCTGTCTCGACAGAACATTACCCTGAAGATGTGCAGGAAGCTGAGCCTGGGTTTTCTGAACACTGTAGCACTTTGCCTTCTCTCCCCAGGCTGAAAGTGCAACCTGGGAATCCACAAAACATTCCTCAAGGGGAGAGGCCAAGAGCACCTAAATACTAAACCTCACCAGGTAGAAGGCTTGTGTAGAAGGCCTAGTTCTACATCAGGAACTAAACTTTAAGTTTGATCCCTGAACTAATGTACTCAGGTGCACTTCAGTTCTGTTTGGAGGGTCTGAGTAGGGTTTGAGCAGTGCCTAAGATTTGGTTTGGCTGTCGGCACAGGGCAACAGTGTGCAATTACTGGCAGATAGGAGATCATCTATGATGATGGGAGGCAATCTATTTTTTTTTCCTTTGGAGAATGTACAAACCCTTGCAAAAAATGCATTACAAAAGAAAAAAGAAATTTTTCTCAATGTTTAGGGTAAAAGGTTATGAACTGGAAAACAAAGACAAGTACTGAAAACAGAAATAAGAGGAGTATAAGAACTACACTGGGCATGGGGAAAGATCAGAAAAGAGAATTAAGAGACAAAGCAGCAATCAATGAAAATGAAAGAGAAAACATAGTAGACAACAGAGCTCCAAGGTAAGAGTAAACAGGTTGTGTACACTGTCAGGCAGCAGCTATTGCTTGAAAACTCTGAGGATATTAGTACCAGATTTTCTTGCAAGAACAGCTATAACTTTCTCCAAAAAGGGCAAAATGTCCAATGAATTGTACAGTCTTTACACGGGTACTGCTGGAGCAGCTGTTACAGAAGACTCTATCATGGTCATGAGGTCTGGCAGCATTGTCAGTTGCTGGAAAGAGATCACTATTTATTTCTGATTGCAAGGAAAGACAGAAAGCAAAAATGCAACTTTGACTTCTCCTTGACTTGCATGTCATTGCAAAGGCCCAGGGTCACACAAACAACCATAATATCCTGAAAGGGAGTAGGTTTAAATTAGATATAAGGAAGAAATTCTTTACTATGAGGGGAGTGAAGCACTGGAAGAGACTGCCCAGAGAAGTTGTGGATGCCCCATCCCTGGAAGTGCTCAAGGCCAGATGGGATGGAGCTCTGAGCAAACTGTTCTAGTGGAAGATGTTCATGCCAACAGCAGGAAAGTTGGAACGAGATGATCTTTAGGATCTCTTCCAACACAAACCATTTTATGAATCTATGATAATGTACAATAAACAAACATAATCTAACAGCACCAACTGTAAATTCTGCTTTATAGCCTTGAAGCAGGGAATTATCATGTATAGGTTTCTTCAGGAAACTTCTTTGGTAATTGCTCCTAGCTAGAGCTTACTGGGGAGTGGTCTAGTTTTGAGTGGGAATACATTACATCAGGAAATGGTTAAAACACCAACTTCTGGCTGTTATGCCAACAGCTTGACACAGGCACTGAAAAACCTGCAGAGTTTATGGTCCAAATTCCCCTTGTCCATTGCCTCTCATTTCATCTTCAGTGGACATAATAATGAGTTTATTCCTTTGTCTTTGCTGCAGCTCCTCACCTGCTGTTGTTGTGCCTTACGTTGATCTTTCCCTCTCTACACTAAACAAATGCAACTTTTGCAATACTTCGAGTGATTTTTCTCTAGACTTCTGATGATTTTTGTGGTGCTCCAATAACTCCCCACCTCCAGGAATCCACACCCTTCCCAATAACCTTCTGAAGCTGGACCAAGTACTTCATCTGACTGAACAGAAGGATTTTAATGATACAGTTTTATTTGCCTAGTTCAAGGTCAAGTGAAAAAATGTCAAACAGGCCATTTCATTTGCTATTTCTATAATAACAATGACTTTTCCATAAAAATAATTTCTTTTCCAAATCAGATATGGATGCCAAACCAGACAGCACTTAAATTCAGTAATTCGTGTAATGAATATAATCAATATCTACTTTGAGCAATCTGTTAATCTTAAAAAATGTTTTTGCTTTGACATTCAGCTTTGTATTATCTGTTTCATGTGGTGTTTTAAACTTTGTGGTTTGTGCCCTGTAGTACCCTGTAGGGTATAAACAGAACTACTGATGTCATATCATGCAGTCATTTCTTCTTTTTTTCCCTGTCTTGATTATAGCAATAACAGGCACCTAATTAACACAAGGTCAGAACCTGCTTATCTTAGTCTTCCCAGTGTAAAGGCAAAAATAATGAGAGAGAGAGGTAAGGAATTATGAGACCTCCAGGCTCAGGCCTTGGAGACTAAAGCCTGCATCAAAAGCTTCAGTTTGAGGACAACTGTGCCTGTTGGTCAGCCCTGTCTGAACTCAAAGACTCCTTCTGAATTTAAAAGAAAAAAGTAAGTTTGGTGTTTCAGTTTGTCCATTTTGAAATCTGAAGACCAGATACAAATTATTGTACCATTGCTTTCATTTTAGAACAAATATAAACCATTTAAGTCCAAGTCAGAACAGACAATAAAGGGGAATTCTGTGACCTGGAAAAAACAACAACAGCAACAAAACCACAATAATTACTCTCTTTTCAGTTGGTCTTGTGGCCTTGTGTCAAATGTTCTTTGATCTTTTCTTAATTCATCCTCATTTTTCCCTACCACCCTGACTGTCATACTGTCTCTAGACCTTTCTATGCTTCCCCTCTCATCTTCTTCCCATCCTGTTATCTTTCTACCAGTTCTGATTTCTTTTTGCCTTGTTATCTGCTTTAAGACGTTTGGGTTTGTTTTTTGTTTTTTTGGTTTTTTTAATCTCAGCAGCACCACCATCATCCCCTTTATTCAGCCCAGTGTGATATCTGAGCACATTTTAGCTCCATGAATGTTCTCCAGACATAAAGGTGCTACATCACAGGTCAACTTTAGCCTCTTTTAGCTGGGTTTATTGCCAGCAAGCACAGCAAATGGCAGTGGTTTCTCTGGGGGGGCAATTGCTGCGTAGATTTTGGCTACTCCCACATCACACAGAATACATCAAGGTGCTCTTATATCAAAGGGATCATTGCATCTAAATTTGCTACAAAATATGCAATTGTGACTTTACTTATTATCCATCACCTGAAGCTACAGCAGCTCTGACACAAGCAGAAAAATGAAGCTTTCTGTCTCTGTCTAGCAACAGTTTCTAATTATTTTCTCAATAATTTTTGATCTCTAGCTTTTATCCCCCATAGGATTCTCCTTAGTCACAACTTAACATTGCAAATAAGAGCATAATAAACCACCAGTTCTATCATTTCTTTTAATCAACCAGTTCCCCCCACCCAATCCATTCAAGTTTGCATGCATTTTTGCATGTTGCTTTCAAATTAACTTAAAAGTATACTTAATTATTCACCATTTTAAGAAAACAATTCATAAAACTCTGTTTTATTATAATTTGTTAGTTGAATTTACCTTAGTTTATCTCTAACCCGTGATAAAATCAGCAAGTAATGAGTCACAACAAAACTGTGCCTTAAATCTCTTTTTTTTTATTATTTTTTTATTTTTGAGGAAAGCTTGGCCTATCAACATGGTTATTAAATGGAACACCTTTAAAGGATGAATAATCTAAGTATTGCCATGGGCTTCCCAGAAAGTCATGCTGAGCTAAGAGGAAGAGTTTTGGGAAGAGTGGGCTGGGGAATGATCTGATTGGCCAGCTACTGCATTTAGCTGGTGTTAGAGACATGGTAGCTACTGAGAGATGTTAAAACAAAACTATATGAAATGTAGGCACTGTTGAAAAAACATTCTGTTCTACTGCTGTGGCCTTGTGGTGTGGGGGATTACAGGAGTTTTGTCAGCAGCACATAATGAGAATGAAGAGACAAAAAATGCTCGCTGTTTGGAGAACCAAGATTGCCTTACGTCCCTTTGGATAAAATTTGTTTTCCAAGCATTTCAAGTGCAGTTTATGAAGCATTATTCTGACTGGCTAACTGAACGACAGGAAAATCTGTATTTTAAATGGAGTGTGCAAGAGTATGTACATAGTCTGACTGTATCCATGTGTTCCAGGGAGTAGAGCTGGGGCAGCAGCAGGCCCATAGAGGACTCATTTAATTTTATATAGGATATGCCCATATCAAGCTGGGCCAGCATGTGCTGTGGTGAGGCATTATGAAGGCAGCAGCATACCAACAAAAGATATCTAAGAAAGGGGCTCACTGGGAAGGGGCTGAGACCCATTAGAAACACACAAGTGCCAGGAGGGCTGATAATACACTGCTTGAAGAGGAGTTATAAGGGCTCATCTGATTAGACCTTAATATATTCCTGTAGAGCCCCTGCAATTGTATAATGTATTATTTTTTTTTCCAGGTTAGATCTGTGACTCTGGCAGGCATCGGGTGGTGCTCATGAAATGTTAATCAGAGCACAGCACACTGAGCAAAGGGAACAAAACTCACTGTTCTGCCCTGTAGCCAAAAAAAGAGAGAATGCCAGCAGATATTACCATGAATGGAGTCACACAAGAATAGTGACATGCTGTCCTGACTCAGTTTTGCGCTGTCTGTATTACAGGATGCTAATACAGCCTGACAGGATGTCACGCTTCAAACCTGAAAGGACTAGGGGATTAGTCTGTGCCATTTTCCTCTCCCATTCAGTTACAGAGTTGATCTAGTCCTCCCCAAATGTACCCACACTTGTCTCACAGCAGTATAAAATGGTTGAGAAATGCCACTGTTTCTGAGTCAATGTAGTTTTTTCACCCCCTTCATCACCCCCGAATTTCTTTTAGTAGAAAAATATGAACAACCCAGCAATAAGACTGAAAATCTTGTTTGAAGCCAACAACCTTTCACCACAAGCAGAAGATACAGAAATTATCTTGCTTTTTGGTTGTTGGGGTTTCTTTATTGGATGGTTTGCTTGTTTTGTAATATTGAAGACTCACCTATTAATTTGACCTAGAATTTTTAAGACTGACATCATTTACTGCAGTAAAATCTCAATAGCTGTAGCACTATCTTGAGGGCAGTGGGGAAGGTCAGTCATTGCTCATCCTGGTGCTTCTCAAGCCACATTCTGTGAATTCTCCTTTTCCTCTTACATATAGGGATCAAGGTGATATTGAAAACCCTTCCTGAAGTGCTTATACTAGCCAGGGAACTGTTATTACTTTGAGGCCAGAGAATGAATGCTTACTCCTGTGGCTAGTTGATTTAGCTAATCCTTCACCCTGAAGGCTCAGAGCAGATGTGGTTGTACTCAAGGAGAGGAGGAGATAGCAAAAAACCTTTAATAGTTCGATTTTTCCCCCAAACCAATCTTGGAGACACCTGTTAAAAAACAACATGAGGTCCAAGGTGGAAGGCGGTAGCAGATGCTCCACATTATAGCAGTGAGGGCAACATGAAGAGATTTAGGATACAGCTTGAAGAGATTGTTAGCAGAGTGTTATGATATGGTTGCTTCTGCTAACAGGCTTCTGAATTTGATTTTCCGGGAAGGTTCTTACTACTCTCTGCTATAAGACTATGCAGTGCTAAATAGATCTGGAAGGTGGCAGAAGTAATATGATTCTTTCTGTGCTTATTTCAGAAGATGGAATCCCAGCCACTACTGTCAGTACAACCACTTCTGCATCAGGATCAGAATCTGGTAAGAGTTCAAATTCACTGTTATCTGCTGTTTTGAAGCCCCTGTTGTCTTTCTGGTTTTCAGCTTTTCCAACTTCAGGGAGAAATCAGGTGAATTATTTTATGTAGGGTGATTATGAAACTTTTTTTCAAAGAAAGGAGTGACATCTTAGTACAGAGACAGTTAATTTGAGCAGACTACATGTTTTGTTTCAGGTGAAAAAGGTTGAAATTCTGTGAGTTCCCATATTCTCCAGGAATGGTTCTAGAATGGTTATTAATAAATTACTGAAGATTCACAGTTAAGAAGTTGTCAGATTGAGAATAATTTGGGACACAGTTAAGATATATGGCAGCAAAAAGTAGTTGATTTGATGAGTGTAGAATGATGGAAGAAGAAGATGGACTTCGATAGTAAAGAACTACATAATATAAGACAATGTTGGGCCTCAGTTGATAGAAGTGAAAACATATGCATAAACCTGTCATTTGCAGAAATGCTACTTCTTGAAACTATTGATGTCAATATTCTCTTGTTGGAGTAAGGGGATGGTACCAATGCCCTCAGTTTTATAAGCTGCATTCACTCTCTCTTTTGTTTGTGATTGATTTAAGGAGATCAAACTAAAACTCTGCAGACTTAAAAGAGAAAATAGCTGCTTCGCATGGCAAAAGTTTGGGGTTCTGGTTTACATCTTTGTCTGACACATTCAGTTCTCTTTATTGTGCAGCTTTGTTATGGAAAGTTAGGAAAAATCAATATTGACCATGTTTCATTCATGTGAGCTAAATATCAATTCCTTTATTAGTCTGGATACTGAAGACTGCTGCATTTAATAAGTGATGCATGTGAGAAAAGAAAACATGGACACGGTATTCTAATTTTTGATAACTAGAGGTATTAATGAGTCTGCTGTGGAGCAGAAAGCACTGAGATTATGAAGTATACATTTGAAATGCAAGTAAAGGAGGTGAATAAGATGCAACCAAGTGAAGAATTAGTCCTTTTCAAAGTGTGTTGTAGTTCTTTTATGTTTCAAAAACTCTGATGTTCATATATGTTTAAAAAACATTTCTGAAAGGCCAAACACCTCATAGTGAATGAACTCTTTGAATGTTTCACTGAGATTTCTCTTGCAGCTTTTTGTTACAGAAGAGAAAGCAGCATTGGTACTTTTACCTACGAGAAAATCATCAGAAACCCACCATGAGATTAAATCAACTTGTGAGTGTGCAGCAAGGAGGTCCGTTCTTTGAGGCACGGCTGTTCTGGGTGAACAGCCAGAAAACTGAGAGCAGAGAAAGAGAATATAAGTTATATTTTAAAAGTTCTGATGTGAACATTGCATTTAGAAGGATTTAAATCATATGAGAGAATATTTAAGTCATATGAGAGAAAATTACATGGCATGTAATGATCTGTTCCTATTCTTTTATGTATCCCATCCATTGAAAGTGCTAGAAGAGGTAGTAGGTAGGTAGAGGTAGTAGTTGTAGGTATTTAAATGAGCCTCTGTAGCTGGCAGTAGCACTTTCTATTTGCATTAGATTACAGAACTGAAAGCTGGACTCTTAAAATGACAGATTACGGGGTTTTTTAGTCCCAGATTGCCTAGCCAATGTGGCCAGTCTGTTCCCTTGAGCAATTGCCTGGAGCACATGGGACCTGCAATATGCCACCCAAGCACAGCAAGACACACTGATTTAAACCTTGCTATTGCCTGAGTGATGTTTGGGCAACTCTGTCTGCATATTTCCATACCAGCAGCAGCTGGAAAGGGATCCCTGCTATCTGCAAGAGCCTTTTCCCCTCCCCTTAGCCTCCAAGTCTCACTACTCTGGAGAGCAGAACTAGGAGTCGCTGTACAAAGGGCACCAAGTTCATCGTATGGAATATCACTTACTACAGAATAATATTTATATCATCCACAATCCCCTAAACTTTGCTGGATTCCAAAGAGGAAGGCCTGCTGGGTGCAGAGGAGGAGAGTCTCGGAAAGCTGGCCAATGAAGAAGACTCCAGATGGACAAGCAGAGGGAAGAGAGAAAAATTGCACAAAGACTAGTAGAGTCTCTTCCCCTTTGGCTCTTTACCTGTAACCTATAAGCTGTGCTTCTGTATGTCACTTGCCCTTCTTTATGGGGATTTTACATCCCTTCTTCTATTAAACAGGTATGCAGCAAAATGCTGGCTAGAAGTGTAGTCCAGCAGCACAGTGAACCCATCCATCCACACCAGGCTTCTTTCCCCTCACCTCTTCGTTTGGAAGTCATGCCAATCACCTCTGTACAGTCCCCAAAGAGCATGTGCCTCTCCCTCAGGAGCTGGCTGGAAGGTGCAGTGGCTAACTTTCTGTAGACAATTTGCAGATTGTTCACAGGCCAAACCTCCCCTCTGAAAACAACCATATGCCCTTTGAATCCACTTCAAAAATCTGTGGGTAAGAGAGCTCTGTAAAGGCCAGACTTAAAATGGAAATTCACTGCCTTGGTGAGAGAATGCAGCTAGAGGTATGTGATGTTTATTTATGCATGATAAAATAAATCAATAAAGATGTGAATGCCTTTCTTGCAGTAACAGAATCTGTGAATGCATCAACTTTACAAGTAATGCCATCACAAGCAGTGGTGCCAGTAACAACTGCATTTGGAGCTACAAATGAATCCATCACAAGTAGTAAGTGAAAATTTCTCTCAGTTAATTGTTGATGCTGTTCCAATGGCCATTCAGGAAATTAAGCAGCAGTGTCTCTTATTTTGGGAATTTGTTTTACAGTTGTTGAAACCTTTCAGGAGTGTGCAGGAACTTCCTCCCAGCCAGGCTCAAGGCAGCTCCAAGCTAGGCCTTCTAACTGCATTATCACAGGCTTTTCTTCAGTGGGATGACTCACCTGTGGGACAGGGAATGGCTTCCTCTGCAGTGAAGGGAGCCCTGTCTCTGTTGAGCTTCAATTTAAATTTAAGATGCTTTTGTTAATTTAAAATTAGACTGCAAGCAGGGCAATAGGTGTGTTTTGTGTGTGCCTATGTGTGTATACAAAACTGAGGAAATAAATTGAATGTCTTTCCTTTGTTAGCATCCACATCTTCTTTGCCTATTGCCACACAAGGTATAACACAAGGTACAACAACACAACTACTGGTAAAAGTGACAGCTGCAACAACAGATGACATTTTCAGCACAAGAAACAGTAAGTGATAATTTCATAATTTCTGATTGGTTCTATGCTACATTCCTGTAAAACTGTGCAGCAGTAAAAGGAGGTAAAAAAGACGAGTTTGGGGTTTGGATTTGGTTGTCTGGGGAAGCAGAGCCATTCATCCTACCAGATAACATATCTTTAATGAATTTTGCCCTAGAATCTTACACAAAGAATATTGCATCTTAAATTTGCAGTGGAGGTGATCTGAAGCCATTGCACAGGATTTTAATCTCCCTGTAATTGGGATAGATGCACTTAGAAGGGGTTTAATTTTTTATTTTCTTGAGGGTTTTTTTATAAGTCTTTCATAAAAAATAAATTATTCTGTGTGATCAGAATGGTGTCAGAATAGCCCCCCTTTGGTTTTTATGTTTATATATGTTACAATACTACAACTGATAATGCTCCATATTATTATGAGTCACAGTACTGAAAGCAGAGAGGTGGTACTAATTACTCTGTATCAATCTTGGGAAATACTTTAGTTCCCCATAAGTCTTCAAAATAATTGGCTAGAATATCAGACTGAATTTTAGAAAAATAAAATAAAATAAGGAAACTCATGTATCCAGCAAGGAGTTGGATTAATTTAAACAAGTATAACATCCAAAAGGAGCTCAATAAACTTAAGATGAAATTCAGTCTCCCTTTTTCAGTCCATGAACTGCACTGTAAATGTTTACTTCAGTCTTTTGATGAACCATAACTTTGAAATACTCAATTTTTTTTATATTTAATTGACTAAAAAAATTAAAAATAAATACTCTAAATATTTGCCTTAGTACACCAATGCTCTCAGAATTGATGTTTACAGCATATCGAACTGTGACAAATTATTAGAATGTGACTTCTCTTCCCTTGGTTTACTTGCCTAAAAAGGGACTCCTGTGAAGCAGCCTGTATGCTTTCTTTGAGCAAATTTTCCTTTAAAGCCACCCCTCATGGACCCAAGCCTGCTAAGCTGCCTAGAGAGCTATTCCCCTTTCACTTAGTGGTTTCATCTTCTGCTGGTGCAGTTTTCTGCTGTGCTTTGTGTAAGCAGTAGTCTGATTGTCAGCCCAAAATCCTTTGGGTTTTGTCTTGGCTTTTAAGTGCCGGTGTCAGTGAGTCACAGAATACATACAGTCAATGCACTAGGTGCTGAAAGTGATACCCAAGACCACAAAGAATCTTTTAAGACTTACATTTGTGTCACTGCAGGCCTGTCAGAAGCCCAAGGCATGGCACATTGCATTACGAATATGATTCCTAGTCCTTTCCATTTGGCAGAAGTTCTCAGCTTGTGGGTACCAGAGCAGCACAGCCACCTGGAACTAAACCTTGGTGACAGGTAGAGCTCCCGGCAGGGGAAGGGAAGCTAATGAGGAAAGGCATCCCTGCCAGTGCAGCTTAGCTCCAGCTACTGCCACTGAAAAGCTGGTGCTGGAGGGATGATGGGCTTGGGCAAGGAGCTTTCACCAACGTGCTTCCTTTCCATTCTTCTTGCATTATTTTCCCACCAGCTAGAGTTCAGTCCCTACCTGCTTGTGTTGTGATTTATTTTTAAAATGCCTCATTTAAGCTAAAAAATCCCCCAAAACTTGTGATTAAAAAAAAAAGGTTCATAAATTAACCTGAAAACAGGGCTTACTGCCTCTCAATTGCCTCTGTAAAAAGGAAAACTGGTACGGCATGTTCAGGACACTGGGGACTGCCCTACACTAAAGAACTTTGTATTTTCTTTTAATGCTAAAGTAGTAATTGGAAATATGTGTATGTGAAAAACTATTTTAGTGGGGTTTTAGGATAAAATTCTGGTCTCCATTACAACAAAGTCATAATCTTGGCTTCATCACAAAGGAGTGGGATGGGGCACAAGGTATTGGTTTTGGGATAGGCATAGCACAGGGGCTGTGCAGATGTGTGGCCAGCCTTGCAGAAAATCCACAGACCCCTCAGCTACCACGTGGCATCTCTCTGTTTCCTGCCCACATGCTGGCACAGCGAGGTGCCCCTGGCTTCACTGCATCCTCCCAGCCCCTGCCAGCACCCCCAGCAGCAGCACAGGTCTGGGGGAGCTGTGCTCCCTGAAACAAGCACAGGCATGGCAGGACTTCTGCTCTCAAAATGGACAGGAGGTGAAAGTTGGCTACTCTTCTCTTTTCTGCTAGCACTGACTTCTCCCCCTTTTTGCACTGGATCTATGAGACTGAGCCAGAAACTGGTGGTGCCTTCGTGACACTTCAAAATTTACTTTTACTACACCTGATTTTTAATAAAAAGCAGGCACCTCTGTTTTTTTTGTAATGGAAGTCATCACTTTCTCTACTTCAATCCCTCCTAAGAGCTTCAGAAAATGATCACATTCACACAGTAAAGATGTGACAGGGCTTCCTGTCTCTGCTGCAGTTTCTGTGGATGCTGTCACCTTTTATTATACATCCAGGAAAAGCCTCCAGTGCTCCATGCACTGTGGGCCATAAGTGCAATCTCTCCTTCTTAGTCCTCCTGTCCTGTTTATTATACCAGAAGCCAACATTAGATTGGTTTCCTTAGCCTTTTCATTTATTAGTATGTCAAATCCAAGAGTTCACGTTTGGTCAGTGACCTCACTTGTGCAGTTCAGGCCCCAAAACAAGAATTAATATGGTGCCACACCACAGAAAGTTGCATCTGCAATCAGGATTTCATATCCCGGGCCACTTGAAGTGATCAAAGAGAATATAAAATGAAATGCAACAAAAGTTTCTGTTCTTCCTTCCTTGGATACAGAACAAGCGTCTTGTGCAAGGTCAGTGCTCAAGTTATTAAGTTGCAAGTAAGAGTGGGTTTTTTACTGTTGTGTTTCTGAGTTATCTCCTGCCACTCTCCTGGATGATGATACGTCATGGTGCAATTAGATATTAAATATTCAGAAGTGAGGAAAGGAAAGAGTGGAGGAGATCTTTTTCCTCTCTTTATCAAACTACTGGTAATTAAAATGGAAACTTTACTTCAGTAATGCTACCAGAAGAGAGTTATAGTAACATGTATTGCTCAGTTTTCCTCAGGTTGTTACCACATGCTATAGGTAAACACTGAGTGTAGTTGGCTGCTGAGACATGTTAGGCAGAAAGAAGTTTTAAAACATGTCTTTTTAAATACTTGGTGTTTTTGCTTACCGGAAAAGTAAAGCTGCAGACAGCAGATGCAATCAGCTATGGGTGTAAACATTAAAACTGAGATCTGCTTGGTTACCTCCCTAGCCAATTTTCATTCCTCTGAATGGGCAAAAATGTAATTGAGTTTGCTGCAATTGAATTGTTCAAAACTTTCATGAATGTTTTTATTAATTTGAATGGTTTTTCTGGCTAGTGATTACAAAGGCAAGGCCTATGTGTGTTTATGCTAAAAATACAAGCTCAAGGGAGAAGCTTTAGTCTTCCATCTAACAATGCCCCCATGATGGCATTTTAACATGGTTTGGGTGCAGTTCCTTTTGCCCTGTAAAGGTTTCCTTGATTCAGTTATTGGTCCAGTAATGTTTTAACACACATATAGATGTCTATATTCTTTGCAGTGCACAGAGTATTTGTGCCTTACTTGAAGCATATTACAGTGACAAAGCTGGTTAGGTAACAGCTTGCTGTAAAGAAAATGTAAAGTACTCTTGGGGAATGCCAAAATATATGTGTAGATTATACGTAGGTTAAGTAGAAAATCATGTGAAGATCAAGTGAGGATATGTGTTGAATTTCCCTTGGTTAAAGAAAATGAAGGGTTTTCAGAGTACAAAGAGTAAGGAAATATCTGAAGCTCAGACAGCAGCTTTGCGAAGCAACTTCAGGTTCCCTGTTGTTGATTATCCCTTTGCCAAATACGTGTTAGCACACTGTCATTTATCTCATCAAAATATCAGCAGGGAGAGCTTCATCACCACCAGAGAGTTCTGCTACTGCAGCAATCATCCCCTTTTGGACAGCTATTTTACAGTCTTTACTGCTTTACCATTTTTATTCATAATCAGCTGTTGACAACAAACCCATTAACCCATGAGTGCTTTTGCAGCAGCAGCAGCCGCCCTTCTGTGCTGTGCTGCTTTTCTGCAAGCCCAGGCCTCCCCCTGCCAGCAGGCAGGAATCTTTGCTGCAGCTGGCTGAGCCGAAGCGTGATGAATTACTGCAGCGCTGTGTCGGTGGGGATGACAGAACTGAGTCACTGCGCGCCCGCACAGAGTCCCCCGCCTGTCCCTGCGCAGAGCACGGGCACCGCAGCGAGGGCTTGCGCTGTCTCCTCCAGTTGAGAGCAAATTAAACCTTGCATAGATATGAGTTACAGGATTTACCAAAAAGGCAGATTTCTAGCAGGCGTGCTGTGCTGTCAGCGCTGTCGTTGCATACATGAGCAGTGGCTGGATACGGATGCTTCTGTTCCCATAGGCTTTTGGTGCAGAGGCTGTCTGATCTGTTAAGTGTGTTGGTGGTAGAGCCTATGCTATGTATTAGGCGTAAGGCTTGAATGCTGCTTAAAAGCTGCTTCGAAGCCATAAGTCAGCAGAGAATTGGGTTGCTAAGACTTCATCTTACGCTAGTACAGTGGAATTAAGGGAACTTTACTGGCCAGGTTGCACTTTTCGTCTCAGGAAAGTGAAAACTGGCACACAGATTTTTTGCCCTGTAGCACATCTACTTCACCCCTTGACACTAGGAGCACTGAGCCTGTTCTGCAGTCTGAAGAAATAAATACAAAAAGCTCCATGCCAAGCCCTGGGTAAAGGTGTGAGTCATACCTGGTGCTACCTGAGTCACTGGAAGAATCTCACCCAGGCTGAATTGAAAAAAAATTAAAATGGAAATGCTATCATCTCTCCCCTCCCAATCCATTGCCAAGGCTTAAACCACGACACCAGTGCACAGCCCATGTTCCTGAGAACAATCTGTTCCTGCAGCTCCCAAACACAAGAGGAGCACCCGGGGCTGGGCTGCTGCCAGAACTGATAGGATGCCTGGAAGGAGTGATCCCCATGGGAAAACAGCCCTTTACAGGGTTACAGGACAACTGGCTGCTTCACTCCTCATCTCTCCCACACACCTGATTGTTTTGCTTTGTTGGTCACAAAGCATATTTGTGTTAGAATGTCTCTGCACATGAAGGCTTACTGTTGTGCTGACTTACTTTTCATTCTCCCATGCAAACTTTTACTCGCTTTTGACAATGGAGCCACAAGATGGTTGCTGTTACCACTACAAACCTGTGCATCTTAAAAGGAGAGGGATGTACTTTGGGTCTTTTGCCTCTTTTAAAATTTATCTCAGATTAAAATTCAACCTATAAATTTTGAGTCTGAAGCAAATGCAGTAAGAATCAAAAGTGGAAAAAGTTTTCTCTTAAAGATTCAGTCAAGACCTCTATGACAAGAATGCAGGAATTATTAGTTTTCAGATGCTTGCACTATACTACAGTAAAAAAAGAGATAGAGGGGCTTTTTATACTCATCACTACTGCAGGTCAGGCTTGACTATTGACAGGGTACAATGCTGAGGTTTCTGAAGGGAGCTGACATGAAGTTATGCTTCTTGTCATGAGAATCCCAGTGAAAGTTTTAGGTTTAAGCTTGTTTTGCATAATTTTCATGCCTCAACATTGAAAGATGCCATCCCTGGCTGCCTAGCTTCTCCATTTCCAAAGTTATATGAATCCCCTGACTCCAGCAGCTTCAGCTCATCTTTCTTAGCTCACTGATTTTTGAAGCTTGCCTTTCCAAGGCATCTGAATAAGCAAGAGGGAAAGGCAAGGGCCAGGTTAAAGGTAGGTAGTGGTAGAATAGGGAGCTTTGAGTGTTGGAGGTTTTTTCCCCAAACAAATGGTTCTTTGAGGGCCTAAACTGGTAATTAGAGTTTCTGATTAAAGTGTGTGATGAGGCATTCCACAGGATTTACATGTTGTGTGTGCATGATGTTGCTTTCTGACTAAAACATGTCTTAAAGTCATTTTAATTCCAGTGTTTGAAATTCATATGAATAGGCACTGAAAAGAGTTTGTAGCTCAGTTGCATCTCTGATTTGTATCAGATAGGAAGTATAAGGTTACTCTTGGGCACCCTTATGTTTTATTCAGTAAGCACTGTCTTGCTTGTTGTTATGCTGAAGTTTGAGTGTAGATGTAGGAATTATCAGCAGTTCTGGAACAGCTTAAATTATTTCTTGAAGTCATTCCGTGACCTTCAGTTCCATGGGCCCAGGCACCATCATCTTGAGTTCACCTTAGGCTGCAAACCTTGTGACAAAGATAGTCTTGATCTTCTATTGACTGAGTGGGAGCAGAAATAAGACACTTTAATTTTTCATACATTAATTTTCAGGGATGTATTATTTCCTAGGCCTTAAAAGCACAGAATTAAATAATCAACTCTGTGCTTAATTACAATCTCTAAAACTTTATACAGTATCACATTATGTGACAATTATGGCTGAAGTGTGATTTAGCTATTTTATATTATTTATTTTCAAATTAAGAAAATATAGAGGACAGTAAGTGGGGCTTCTCTCTTCTGCTCATGTTGCTCTTGGTGCAAGACTGTCTAGCTATTCTGGGCTCCCAAGTCAGTGCTCTAGGATGTCTTCTGGCACAGATGTGAGTCTGTTTCTGTTGCTAGGATGTGCTTTGAAGATGCCTCAACTATGTCAGCAGTAGCAATGCCATAGGGATGGTTCATTGCTTGACAAGCAGTTACCAGAACCTGTAGTGCTTTCTGACCTTAAATCTTTTCTATAACGGTGGGAGCACTTGTCTGAGGGATGGTCTAGAATCTAAGACAGTGCTCATACAAGTGTATTTTACCTGAATATCTGTCTCATTTCCAGCTACACAAGCAAGTGGAACACAGTTGCCACAAAATGAGAGTTCGGATGCTTCATCTACTAAAGGACCACTTTTTATTTCTACAGTCTCTCCAAAAAGAGACACTCCTACTTCTGGAACCTCAGGTAAGTCTTGAAAACATACAGTCTCTTTTCCTATAGGAACAATGCAAATAATTCTGAATCTTTTCTTTAATTGATGTGCATTGTTCTGGAATGAGGACAAAATCTCCTCATTCATACTAGGTACATTGTGTCCATCTCATCTAGCCCTGAAGTTGTGTCGAGTAACTTCAAAACATGCAGTTGAGATACTCAGTGTCATTACAAGAGAATATAAATTATGAGTGATAATAATACCCTTAATATATGCTATATGTGGTCGTTGTGTAACATTGACTGTCAGAGGAGGTCATCAAGTTAAATTCTCTGTCTGCAAAGCAGAGGAGATAAAGGAGAAAACAGCTATAATTTTGATAATTGTTAATTAATCTGAAGAGCAAGTTAGTGCATATTATCCATTAAATAATGATGTTCAAAGTACAACATATATTCATTCGTCTGGACTCCAGTCTATTTTTATTATTTTTCTGGGTGTGTTTTGGTATGTGTATTCACTAAGAAACACTGGGCTGAAAGCATATGCCAGGTCATATGACTGATCATTTATGGTGCTTCTAGCTGGCTTAACTTTCTTGGGTTTTGGAAAACTACTAATTCATGTTTTCTTAAATCTCTTGAGCCTTCACTTCATTCAGTACTTACTGTTAGCTACACGTGTGTAAATCCAACAAGGACACAGTCATTGTTTGCATATCCTTATTATTATTAATGTTTAACATCCCCCAAGGGATACAAGAGTCTCTTTACAACCTCTGGAATGTGTTTGTGAGAGATAAGCATGCATGTGTATTGTGATTTTTCCTCATAAAGGATAGGTTTGGGTATAAAAGTGAAGCAATATCGTATGCTCAGTATGCACTGAAATGCTTAGAAGCATGCAGAAAGATAATATAATAAGCTTTTTTAAGGAAATGGAGAATTTTTCATTTTTAACCCAAGGCCACTGATTTAGAGAGGATTCTTTGCAATTATTTCAATAAGCCCATTGCCCATAATGCATATACTGTGACCTGTAGTTACTTGACTATCCTCTTAGGCTTTGTGTCTTTTAGTAGGTATTTGCATGTTATGAAAACTTCACTATTGTTATACTGCAATAAAACAGTAAATTACAACGTTTTTAATTAAACAGTCTCTCACGCAGGTAAATTCTCCAGGCTAAAATTAAATTGTAATACATATATGACTATGGATCATGTGTATTGAATTACCTAATACATTGTTTGTGCAATTATATTTTACATTTAAAATTTGTCAAGAAAGTTTTACAACCTTCCTTGGGTCTGTTTGCAAAAGTCATCATCTTACTCAGCTCACTCTGACGTAAACCCAATAAATCTTCTTGAACTCAGGGGCTACCCAAGATGCCAGAACTATAATAGCCTGGCTGAGACTGAAAGGACCTATCTATCCAGGGGGAGTCAGCCAAAGTGCTTGGCATAGCCAGTACTCTGAGTGCCCCTAAAACTGCCATTTCAAAATCACTTCCTCCCACACCAGGATTTCCACACTATCACCTTTCCTGTCTCCTCACAGCACCAGCTCCTTGCTTCTTTCTTGCAGCTTATATATCCAAGAAATGCCCTCACTCACCCTGAATGTGTTTGGTAGCTTATCTAAGATGGGTACCCCTTAGAACCACCCTTGCTCCCTTATTCTCTGTATATGCTAAACCCTTTAAGAAAAAGTGTTCTGGTCCCTTCTGAACAGATTTCTTCTCTTATGTGCATTTGCTCAGGACCAAGGGAAACCATATGCTGCACCCAAATAATGTTAAAGCAATGCAAGGGCGGAGCCAGTTGTTTCATTCAGTGCTGAGACTAGAAGAAATGCTGATTCTCTCCCTTCCATCAGATTATTTATTCTTAGGGCTTTGAAATTTCACATTCAGGAGCTTATATATGGGGCCTGAGTACCTTTTGTTCACCAGGGCAGAGGCTGGTATGCACAAAGGCACTGGCGCTGCAGCCCATAGGCAGTAGCACAGCTTGCAAGCCAAAGGTACCTGAGCCACAGCTTCTGTGTGGGAGCTCAGGGGAAGACAAATTAATGTGAAATTGATCCAAACCAGAATGTTTCTATTTAGTATAATCAGCCAAAATAATTCAGCTGACTAAATATATTTAGTTTTGAGAGCATTTTCCATTTAAAAAAAAAAAAAAAAGGCATTTTGGTGAAAATTTCTTTTCTTGATGCAGAGAAAGAAGAAAGCACGTTTTGTAGAGAAATTTCCAATCAGCCATATCAAAAGATCAGGGTGTGGGAGGAGTGCTACAGAGAGCTGGAGAGCAACTAAAATGAGTGGGGGAGCCTAGGAAAGGACTTGGAGAAACATCAGAGAACAGTATTGCTGTATTAAAAAAGATTGAAACCAGCAGCCATAGAGGAGGAGTTGCATAGTGCTCACCCAGGCTAGAGAAGGCAATAAGGACTGTTTTTAGCAAAGAGAGCAACCTGCATGTGTGCCATTCACACATACACTTCTCTAACTTTGGCAGTCATGTATAATATACCTCCTACTCATTCTCCAGTTCTACAGAGGTTTGCTTGCTAATATTTAATTTTCTCCTTTTGTTTAATTAATGAAAAATTGGAGATTTAATGGATCAGTCAGAGTCTAAATACACCTGAGAAACTGCAAGTATTGTGGCTTTCTATTCTGTGATCTAAACAACAAAAAAATCCATAAAGCAGTATGAGCTTAAATTCGCCCAGCAGGGTGGTAAAATTAAATGATCTATTATAATAAACTGTCAGATGAATCAACCTGCTACATCTATTGATATCTTTATTGCACTCCTACAATTATAAATCCTACTCAACTTGGTTCACAAGAGGCATCTCCCTAAGAAAAAATTTTATGAGTAAAACTAGGAGGGTTTGACTCTTTCTGTACACAAACTGTGAAGGAACTTTGGATAGTGATATTAGGTAAAAATTACCCACCATATCTTCAGCTCCTTCACAAAGAGATAGACACAAAAATAGAAGTTCCTGGGAGATGGAAAACATAGCAAAGCCTCAGTTAACACTATTACAGATCTATAGTATCATCAGGGAAAGAAGGGTTTCTTCAAGATTTTAATTTTACTTTGATATATATTGTGGTATCCCCTCTGAGTAATCAGCCAAATTTATTCGTTTGCTTTGCCAATGAACACAGTTGCACGTGGCTGCACTCCAAAAAACAGAAGTAGAACACTGCAGGGTATCCAGGCTGTTTAGGTAAACGTTGTTGGAGAACAGAGTGGGAAGAATTTAGTTATTGGTCTCCTTCGCCATCTGTCAAGTTTCTCACCAGCACTGAACTGACTCAGGCAGGTAATTTCAAATCAAACCATGGTCAGGTTCCAATTTTTTTATCCTTGTCCTCTTTACTGCACAATAAGGAACCCAGCACAGCTAGTGTTACACACCTCACTTTTCATGATGAATCTGGAATTCTTCACAGATTATTTATGCAGAGTGTCTAACTTGGAGCCCCAAAGGACATGGTAAGCTCTGGACAGGCAGCTAAAGCAACTACAGTAACTATGTTAGCAAATGAAGTGCTGCTGTTTCTTCTTCCTTCTCTTTCTGTAGAACAGCAGCATGTGAGCCCTCACCAAAAAAGGGCACTGGATGGTTCTTTAAAAAATGGAAACTGGAAGCGCCTGTTCAATGACTCCAAGAAGCACAGCTTTTTTGTGTGTGGCAGGATTGATCAGTCTCTGAACAGGAGGTGAACTGGCACCTTGCTTGCATACTGGAGACTGGGAGAGAGAGGGAGAGAGAGAGAGAGTGTGAGTGTGTTGATTTAAATGTAAACCATCAGGAGAAATTAACCCAGCTCAAGAGGGATTGCAAGTCAGCATTACAATGTACTAAAAAGATTGCAATAGATGCAATGATACAGAGGAAAAATTGGGTTTAATCCACAAAAAGCCAACACCCTCGAGCAGAAACAGAATGGTGTTCATTTCATTAGCCCATGTGCTGAGCAACATGTGTCCCCCTGAGTACAATGTAAAAGGAAAGGAAAACCTGTTGGTGAGGATGATGGTCACAGTCTCATTGAGAATGGTGTTGTAGTCCTTTTCAGGTTCTGGTTTTCCTCTGGATCCAACGAGTGGTACCAGGAGTCCCAAACCCCAAAGATTATATATGCTCAGGTTCAGGTGGGAATGCCCAATATGTCCTCCAGAGTGGGGAGTTTCACAATGGACGATTTAACCCTGTGAGTCATGAGATATTTTTGGAATTTTTGATGGTCTAGATCATTGCAACTCCTTACTGTGTCAGTAACTAATGGCCCATTAGCAGAGGTGACCCTCAGGCTGGATGTGAATGTGTTAGTGCCTGCCCAGAAGGGAGTTATCACAGCTGAGTCATTGGTGTGAAGACAGAAACATTCACTTGCCTTGCAGGGTTCTTTAACACCCAGCTCTTAGCCTGAGGGATCAGGTGTACCCTGTGCAGCTGCTCCAAATGATCCAATATTAACAGTCCATGAGAAATGACACAGGGCATGTAAAATACACAGTTTTGCTTACACCCACATAGTGATCAACTGGTCCCAGACACTGTAACTAGGGCAGAGAGAAAAGCATGAGGGCTTGCCTATTTAATTTTTCATGACCTAGCAGAACCTGGGGGAGGTATCTTTGGCAAAGATGCTTGTAGTTTTATTTTGTGTAGATGTGTGCAGTTGCTAAACATAACAGAGGCTCAGGAAAGCAGAGCAAGGGGCTGCTGTCCTGTTTCCTACCTGGAGTAATTTCTGCTGTGTGGGTTTATGGAAGTGGCAAGGTCTGGCTAGGACAGCAGCATGGTTTTTGCTTGTGTCAGTGGGTACATTGTCAGCCAACCCTTTCTGAACACAGAGTCTAGTGTCACCTGAATTCAGCTTTGACAAACTGTTAAGTCTTTGAGGTGAACCTGGATGTCAGTCTTGGTCTTGACATGTTTTTCTATGTATTTATTTGTTTGAATTTTAGCCAAGATGGTTCACCCTGTTTCTAAGAGTGATATTAAAGGGAAATGTATAATTATGATATAATCCTGGGGCTCTTTCATAGGAAAGCACCACACACTTGGAAGAGAAGGTTTGAAGTTTCACAGAGAAGTGACCTGTTTGTAAGACTTGGCAAGGTCTTCTGCACTTCTCCCAAAATATGCACACACAGAGCCTTACAGTTTGCTTGCTTGACCACTCCTGTGTGATCATATGGTATTTTTTCCATGGGATCTCACTCCTTATAGGCTGAAGGAAAGGCAATATTCTGGTAACAAGTAATCGTATCATATTTGGATGTTTCCTTAATACCAGATATGTGTCCTGCTGTGTTCTGTACTGTGTGTTTCTCCAAACCTCCTTTGACATATGATTTATTAACTTCCTGAGAGCTTTTCCTTGGTCTTGTTGGTCATGTATAAACATTGCCTAATGAATCCGCACAGAGATCCTCTCCAAGCAAGGTGACATTGCTTTTGGCAGATGAGATGACAAAAAGCTTAGGAAACAGGCTCCTCTGCACTCTAGGAAGCCAGGGTGAGGTAACTGTATACCTTCAGGATACTTAGTGTTACAAATATTTAGTATGTTCAAGAAGAGCTCTTACTGCAGACTTTTAAGTACTTGGCTTTTTAAGGTAAACATGTTTTTCATGAACGTTTGTGATTAAAATGCAGTTAAAGTTCTGTCACATATATCATTAGCAAAAGCAGTTATTTACATCCCAGTGGATGAAGTGATCCATGTTTTTAATTGGGTGTGGAAAGGAAGGAAAACAAGAACAGCATTCTGGTTTTCAAAGAGTACATTCACAGCAGTAGAATAATGTGTGTTACAGCTCCACTGGCAGGAGCTGTCTTTGTGCAAATCATCAGTCCATGCACAGAAAGTGCAGCGAGGGCGTAAGAGTAGATTTGTACTCCCTGGGGACCCTGGTTTGGAGAAGGAGCACTGCAACCCAGGGCACTCAGGGGAGAGGCTTAATGCCTGCCCAGAGTGACAGCTGCCTTCATGGTGCTCCCTCTGTAGTCCCCTGGCTGGGACCTGGAGGACACGCTGGTGGGTCACATCCTTCCATGGAGCTCTCAGGAGAGAGTCAGATTCATCACATTTCCCACAGATGCACTGGCAGCAGTGAACTCTGAACAGCCCCCCAGCTAGGGGGACTTTTATAGTGTCCTCTAGCCTAGAGAAAAGGTGACCAAACTCTATTATTTGATGCTGCTCAACAGCAGCTGAACATGAATCAGCAGTGTGCCCAGGTGGCCAAAAAGGCCAGTGGCATCCTGGCTTGTGTCAAAAATAGTGTGGCCAGCAGGATCAGGGAAGGGACTGTCCCTCTGTACTGATTACTGGTGAGGTAGTTTCATGCTCCGCACTACCAGAAAGACACTGAGGTGCTGGAACATGTCCAGAGAAAGGCAACAGAGCTGGTGAGGAGTCTGGAGAGTAAGGCATATGAGAAGGGGCTGAGGTACCTGCTGTTGTTTTGCCTGCAGAAAAGGAGGACAGGAGAGACACTGCTCTCTACAACCATCTGAAAGGAGATTGTAGCAAGGTGGGGGTCAGTCTCTTCTCTCAGGCAACTAGTGACAGGACAAGAGGACATAGCCTCAGACTATACCAGGGGAGATTCAGGTTGGACATCAGGAAGAATTTCTTCATAGAAGCATTTGTCAAGCATTGAAATGGGCTGCCCAGGGAGGTGGTGGAATCACCATCCCTGGGGGTGTCCAAGAAATGACTGGACATGGCACTTAGTGCTATGGTCTAGTTGAAAAATGTTGGACTCCATGATCTTGGAGGTCTTTTCCAGCCTAAATAATTCTGTGATTTATAGCTCAAAGTAATGAGTGGCTGTTGAGGATATATAGAGCCTGAGGTATTTTTTGCCCCTGGTAGCCCCAGTAATCCAGTGTAAAATGTCTCACCAGCGGGCAGAGTGTCAGTCACTTGTCCCTGGCAAAACACAGTCCGTCTTGTACAGGCAGATAAATGTTTTGCTGCTAGTTCACACAGGTGAACATTCTCAAAGACACAGATGAGTCAGGTGCTCATCTCCCTTTGACTTAAAGAGATTCAATGCGAGGTAATAAAAATCGCTCTGGGAGTGATGGTTGTTTGTGGCTAGCCTAAAAATGTGAGGCATTCCCAGCTGTCCTAATTTCCAAGCCTACTACAGTCTAGATGCACAAAAGCAGCAGCATGCTAACAAAAAGCTAACAAAAAATGACCGTTGTGCAGCAAAAACTTGTGAAGTGGCTATGGGAAGCTGACAGTAGTGGGGCAGTGAGCATTGTGCCCAGTGCTCTCCAAGGTCAATGTCTTCCTCATTACCAATGCCTCTTAATCCTGCTGCTTGGCAGTCTGCTTGTCAAAAGCACCAAGATAATAAATGAAGATTTATTTTTAAAGGGTTTTGTGACACTTGAAGACATGTCTCAATTAGAAATTTGAGTTTCTTTTATTTAAACGCTTATTTGCCAGTTAAATGCCAGCTATTCACTCCCAGGCACTTAATTGGTTTTGGTAGGAGGAGTTTTTTAGGAATGTATCAATTAATTCAGGATTTTCTTCTCTTGAGCAGAATAACAACCTAGCATAGGCTGGGCTTCAGATTCTGCTCCCTTCTATACGAGAATTCTGCAGACTTACAGCTCAGATTTTCTGGCCTCGCAAATAGCGTTAACATGTTAGTTCTGGGGCACTATTTGTTGTGGGGATACCAAGCATGTTGCTAGAGTCTGCCAGTTTGCATGATGTGAAGACTCTCAACACCTAAAGAGGATACTAACAACCTATTCCTTATGTTTTATTGCAGGCCTTCCTGTGAGCTCTCCAACAGAATCAACAAGTAAGAGCGATAGAAAGTTTCCTCTATGCACACTGATGAAAATATTGGTGTGGAGTGCGAAAGGGACAGCTTGAGGAAAGAAAATGTTCCAGGAATAAGGAGGCTCTAGGGCAAGAATGAACCAGAAGCATAGTATGGAGAAGCAGAAGAGTGGTGTTGAACTTTGAACAACATTGAACAGCTTTGAATAACTTTGTTGTGATTTCAACAGAATCCCATGTTGGGTTAGCAGACACTGGAAAGAAAATGGGGCAAGGGGGGGTGGGGGAACATAGAAAAAAATCAGGCCTGGTGTGTTGAATGATGCAAGGGGAAGCTGTTATAAATAGAGTGTTTACTGAGAAGCTTGTTCTCGTCAGTCGCTCTCATTCCTTGTCCTGTAGTTAGAAGATGCAGGTTCCAGAGTAAGGCAAGTTTCCTGTGCTAATGAATCTGTATTGTCTTATTTTCCTCTCTCTGGGCTTGTCAGGAAACAGTCTCTTCAGTACTGATCTCTACAGTTCTTGCTGCTTCTGTTGCCAGCAAAATCTCGTCTCTCCTGTTACCTTGATGGATGTATTTCTCCAATTAATTGTTATTCTGATCCCAGATCATTCCATAACTGGAAAATACCTTCCAGATCAGAGAAAGTATTCAGGATGGGCTGGCTTGTGAGAATCTCTGGTGAAGGAGGTGGTGAAATGAGCTGAAGGTTTTAGCTCATCGATCTATTTTATTCAGTAATCTTTCTTTTTAGCTGTTGTATTTCTTATTGGTGGTCTCAAGTAGTTAAAATGCCAAGCTACAGATTTTGCTTTCCTGCATTATTCACACCTTGGTCAGTTGACAGATAACCAGGAAAATAACCAGTGGATTTCAATCCTCAGTTTTTCTCCTAAGGAGATACACAAATCTCCTGCACAAATGCAGGGATACACGTTCATGTTTTTCAGTGTAATTTGTTTCTGTTGACATTTTCAGTCAGTATCCAGGGTAACATTGCTGTGATAATTGCCTGCTTGCCCTGGATGTCATGTAGTGTACCAGATAAGGTAGCAAAAAGGGCAGTAGTATTTCCATGGGAAATCTAAAGCAGTCACATGGAATTAAGAATTCATAGGAATTGTTTTAGTCACTTGATGATGGCTCAGTTTCCATCCTTACATTATCACCCCTCAGCAGACAGGCACCACAGGAAATAGAACTTCTGCCTTAAAGAAAGAGAGATAAAGGTCTTGGACAATGATTGTTTCCTACACTATAGCATCAGAATGTCTCAGCTGTGGCTGTATTGTTTAGGCACCACACAAGCACCTAGTAAGTGATCGTTTTTCCCCAGGAGGTTTCTGTCTCTTGCCAGACAAATGAAGGAAAGAGAAGGGGGGAGGGGGAACAAAAAAGCCACCACAAAAAAAAGTTTTAATAGTGGACCTGAGTTTAAACTCAGTGTGGAGTCCTGCATGGCTGGGACAAACAAACTTTGTTTGTTACTGTAATTCTGCAGACTCGAGTTACAAGTACTGCCTATACAAAACCTTCTGTAAAAATAGGGGCAAGTCTTTCAAAGAGTTAGTAGAACAAAATTGCATTCTAGACCTCAAAATGCCATGCAAAATCGGGTTTAATGACTCAATTAATTTCATAGCTTCCACCCAACAGTTTGAGGCCTCTTCTGTTCTTTGGGAGAGGAATCGTGCATCCCTGCAGGTGAGGATTGTCTGTAGGTGCCTGAGCAGTGGATCAGAGCCTGCTACAAAACCTCAGTGGCTCCTACCATGTTCTCACTACTTATATATGGAGCTGTAATCTCTACTAGGACACTTCGTAAGAGACCACCTTCCCCACCTTTGTCAGAGAGTCATTTCTGATATTTAAACAGACAATGGAAATGCTCAGCCTTGCATTACATTCCTCCAGCTCGTTGGCTTCTTCAGTAGCAGAGAGCACACGTCTACTCAAGCCTCCATCCAATATGGAATACAATTCAATGTGTTATGTGTTGTAACTAGGGAAACACTGATGTTTGCATTTTCTATTTTCTCTCTGGAAGTTCAATGATTGTTTTTTCATAGACTGTATGCAAGAAGGTAATAAATATTTTGGGTTGTTGATACCTGACTGAAATTCAGATTAGCACCTGAAGGTAGAAATGCATTTCTTTAAACTCAGCCTTAAAAAATGTTCCAGAGACTCACAGCAGCCATTGAGCTCTCCAAATGTGGCAGAGAGAGTATGCACATCCCTCTATAACTATTCTCAAGAAACTTGCTATCTAATAATATTGCCTTTCTTTGGAATTCTTCATGTACCTTTGCACTTTAAAAACAAAAATTAATTAGCAGTGTAATATTTTGGTCTTTCTTCTTTGGAGAGAAGTTTAATTTTCACTCTCTTTCTTGTTTTTCACTTCTAATATTGAACAGTACCATAACTGTGAAAAAGCTTGTAGCTCATAACCTGTAAGTTAACAAGCAGATGACCCTAGGGAGGACTGCACCCATGCAAAGTGTATGTTTCTTCTAGACCACACTAGATAAATTTTTCCACCCCACTCCCCAAGTTATGCACGTGTTATCAAGAAGAAATACAGATGTGAATCACCAAGTGGCTCCAGAACTGGAGACACAAAAGTTGTTTTGGGAGGGTAATTTATCAAGGTGAATTGTTTGGGAGCTCTGACAATATGTGTTTACCTGAAAGACAGTATTTCTGTTGCACATCTAGCTTTTGTCAGTCGTGGAAGCAGTCCTGGAGAAAACAAGGATGGGACAGGAAATGATACCCGCTATTCTAGTGAGTATTCCTACTTTATTGTCCAGTTTTTGAGTTTTCAGTTGATCAGTTTTGCATTTGATGAGTGATTGGAGTAGCAGACAAATGAAACTGACAGTTTTATTTCTGACCTTACCAGATGTCAGCCCTAATACAAAGCAAATTTAAATGCTTGTTATAAAACTGCTCTCAAAGAGAAACAGAGCTTAACAAGTTGACACTGCTCTCATTGTAGAGCAGCACAATTATTCCCAAGGACTGGTTCAATGTGGTAAAATTGGAAAAAAAAAGTGAGGAGAGTCATCGGCTGTGAGACAAGACATAAGGAAACATATGAAAAATTTGCACGTATACATGTCATACATACTATATGAATATATTGGTATGAATGTATTATATGAATATATTTCTCGTGTTGTCATGGGAGAGAAGGTCTAGGAGGCAGTCTTCTGCAGACTCTTTAAGCACTTAATATTTGCATGATGGACGCTACTTAATCTTTTATTTTAATTTTATGTGTCTCTGGGGCAAGGGTGTTGTTGCAGATCTGCTATTTCCTACCCAGAGTACTGGCTTAGCAAAACACGTGTGATGTTTGTCCACCATAAACTTGTTTTGGCGTTCTCCCTGTAGTTCCATAGATGCACACACGTGTCTATATTAATATTAAATACTAATTGCCATGGAAAACGCCATCTCTAAGCATCGAGCAGCACGACGGCTGATAAGGCAGAAGGCTGTGGAATGCAGCCTCCCCCCAGCATGGGCCTTAGGCCGGCAGGTGGGAGAGCACCTGCTAAATTTGAATGTGGTTGATCACTGCCAGAAAAAGAAGATAAATGGGGAGAAGCTGGGCTCATATATTTCCCAGGGAAAGCTTCTCTTCATTACATAATTCTTCCATTTTTGCTTCTTGGCTGGGAAACACCTGTCAGGAAATGGCAGATGGTGGGAAATAATAAAAGGAAAGAAATGTCCTCATTTTAAAAGGAGATCTTGCATTTTCTATCCCTGGTTGTAAGTGCTGTGGGGAATGTTACTGAATTATGTAACTCCTTGATGTCTTTCTGGGTGTACAATGTTAAAAGCAAAATTATTGCTTCAGTTGCTGAATTTCAGACAAGTCTTGTTTTCAAAAAAGAGGAAAAAATGAAATATGAAAAATTTATTTCTGACACAACTGCCTCATGAAACCTTTAGGGGCCATCAACACTGTGGGTAAATCGTGAATATTTTGATCCAGATTATGGTGGTCCCAGAGGAACAGGTACTGAAACCTCACTCTCCTACTGGAAAATGGGTGAAACCAGTTCCATAGGGCAGGAGAGTGTCAGGGAACAAGTAAGGGCAGGAGAAGGAAGGTGCCTAAATCCTCCCTCCACAGAGCCTCAGGGCGTGGGGCTCAGTGGTTGCAGGAAGAATAACAGGAGCAGCTGGTTACCTCGCTCCTGAGAAATTGGTTTTGTCTGGTGAAGTGGAGCTGGAGATGCCTCTCGCCTTTGTGTTTGCAAGTGCCTGTACACAGAGGCAATGCAAGGCAGAGGCAGCAGCCAAAAATATGTTCTCCCTCTTTCGCAGGTGTTATCTTGCCAATTGTCATCACCCTGATAGTCATTACCCTCTCTGTCTTCTCACTGGTGGCTTTGTACAGAATGTGCCAGAAGAAAACTCCAGGTATTTGTTTTGCTTTCTCCGATGGGGGGAAAATAAATGTGCTTTTTATTGTTAAAAGATCTCTTTTAGGTTATCTTAACCATGGCTGTTGTGGCAGTCTGATGGGAAAGCTTTTTGTATTTCAAAGTGTTCTGCTTAAAGTGGGAAACTAACACTTCATTTTCAAGATCACTAGGAAGAACAGAGTGAGCAAAAATGTCTCTGATTTTTGGAGAGTATGTATAATGCAGTAAAGCTTTTCGTTTTTTTGCAGCTACCAAGAACTAACAAACACCTGTACTAATGCAATCAGTCAATTGGGTAGAAATACACAGTGAAAACTAAGTTAGAAGATATTATTTAACAAAATTGCTATATTTATTTTATCTCTGTTCTGGATACAGACATAGGAATATTGGTGCTTTCTTTTGGGATATACTTGATATATACAGACACACACACATTATGCATGAGTAAAATTTTTCAGTTACAGTATAACGTGCATGGGAACAAAATCCCCAAGCAAGCAGTGTTTTCAGAAACAGTCATTTTGACAGAGCAGCTAAGGTCAGTATATGTTTCACTGCTGTCCATTAAATACTTTAGATAATGGGGTATAGTTCAATCAAATTCCTTTTGCCAAATATTGAGAGTTGCCCTAGTGGGCTACAGATAAATGTGGTTCTCTATTAAGTGAAAACCCAGATCTGAATCCAGACTGTGGTTTTTCTTTCCCTGTGAGCTGGCAGGAATGGAGAGCTGTGCAGAGCATCAACTGTGAAATCATTGGGCCTTGGAAATACAAAATCACAACAGGGTGTTGAAACTGTAAACCAAGGCAGTGTGTCACAACTGATTTAGCCATTGACATGGAAAAACAGACCCAGATAAACAGAGGAAGGTGTGATCCTTGCTTAGGAAATTATTAAATATTTGGAGTCAAGACATAAAGATATGAGATGAAGAACATTTCCTCACCAGCCTGCCCTATGCACAAATGCCATCAGGCACTGTAATAGCAAATTCACTTGGAAGATAGAGTAGATAACTGTGGTGCTTCCTGTAGGATTTGCCCAAACCTATCCAGTGTGCTTCCCCAGTGGATGGAAACCCCCGTGCTTAGTGCCATGGAGCTAGAGTTGGCTCTGTGTCTCTGATGTAACCCCCCGGCCCCATCCATCTGCCCACACTTGCACATAAGCATAAAATACATTCAGTGTATGATTCATTTTGGGGAGAAACCTGTTCCTCATTGGTGGGGATGACAAGCTCTGCTCTCAGATGTCATGCCAGGTTAAACCCCCCAGGGCGTACAGCCTGGCGGCATGTTCTCTCACTACCCTCACTCTGTATCTTTTAGCTCAGTTGTTATGTGCTCAAGAACCGTTGTATGCTCACCTCCTCTGTGCCAGATACCCAGGGATTTGGGAGCTGCAGGGCAAAACACACTTCTGTTGTGCTCTTGGGCAAGTCACATATCATTCTCCATGGTTTCCAGAAGCATCAGTACAAGCAGTATCAGTTCACTTTCATAGATGACTAAAAAAATAGCAATTACCATTCAAGCTGGTTGATTGTGTTAATGTACTTAATGCAATACTGCAAAATTACAACTGTCTGCCAGAAACTGCAATAGATATGTCTAAATGTTTATTTAAGTGAGTTCCAGCAGTCAGAATGACATTAACTTTGTTTCTTCTTCCAGAGAGACAAGAGAATGGCACTGAACAGTAGGTTGAACCCTTTTCATTGCTTTGAGATCTATCACGGGGTGCTTGCAAATGCAGCAGATTCTGCATAGGATTTTCTTTGATCTTTCTCTGTTTAAGTATAATAAGCAGTTACCATCCCAAAGAGGAATATCCTGCTGAAAGTGTTGCACTTGCAGTTATTGTACACCTGTATGCATGATAAGCAGGCATTCCAGCACGGATAGAAATGTGATGATTGTCAGCTGTTTTGCGGGGAATCCTTTTGAAATGAATAAACAGCTTATGTTGTGCCACAGGACATACTGGCCCTGTTGTTTGGGGTTTTTTTCAATTTTTTGCCCCATTGACTTTTCTCTCCCTCCATCTTTTCCCATTCCCTTCTTTTTTTTTTTTTTTTTTTTGTGTATTTTCTCTTTTTAATGTTATGTTTGCAATTCAACATGGCTAAAAGCCTTGCATTAACAGAAAAAAGATGACACACTGTTTTCTCACAGATGCACTTCTTCTGCAAAGCACTGGATTAAATCTGGAATCATGAAACTTGACTTGTTACATATTTTCAGAGATGTTGGTATATGGTGTTTTCCGGCACCAAGACTTGCACATGATCCCATGAAAAGCCCATTTCAAGCCTGCCAGTGTAGACTGGCATCAGTGCTGCCTCCTCTGGATCATAGTCTTAGAGTTTTGTTTGGCTGATCAACATGCATGCTGAATGCCTGCTTAAATGTTTTCTGACTTCAACAGGGCCCAGTCAGACAAAGACGGAGTCAAACTTCTTTCTGTGAAGACAACTTCTCCTGAGACTGGTGAGTATTTCCTCTCTGTTTATATCTGTCTCCCTCTCTGAGTTCAGAGAACAGCAGTTTTTAGGATGTCATTTCTAATGGCAAGACCATCTTCAGTTCCTGTCAGGTCAAAGTCACTGCAAACAATTCCTCTACAGTGCAAATCCCCAGACTGGTTTAGGGAAAATATAGTTTTTTTAAGTCATTGATGGTACATGATCTACAGCTAGGCATGTTCAGGAGTAATCATATCAAGGTATTTATGGGCTAAATCTGGCTGTACAAGGAATTTTGAAGACTGCTAATATCTCAGGGGCCAAAAGATTTGGGAGTCAGTGCTGTGCATAAACAGGGCTCTGTTGGAGTTGGGTTAAGCAACCTGTAGACAGTCAGCCCTGTACTCAGCCAACCTTTGTATTAAAAGTCCTACTCTCATTGCAATTTCCTCTGTCCTGTTCTTCAGTTTTTTACAAAATATGTGGTAATAAAGCCTCGGAACAGAATTCTGACTAATCTGATTTCCAGATATTCAACAAATAAATAGAATCAAAACCCCTAAACTTGCCTAGTAGAGCTAGTGATGGTGAACTCTACATGTTTACCCAATGCTTTCTTGCCTAAGTAGGTCTCACCTTATCTGCAGAAGTCCCTCCAGGAAAACAGTCTCTTGCTTTCTACTTTCTAGGTCTAAGACTCTTTTTTGTTTTTAAGGTTTCTGGCCATGTGTTTCTCCTACTGACATTTCCAAGGCTGACCAATAGCTGCTGTCTGCTTTGGTCTGAATCCTTGGGAAGTCCTCTGAAATACAGCACTTGATCCAAGCTACCCTATATGTTTTGGAGAGGCACAATTTGGACTCTCCAGCCTTTTCTGCAACTCCCAGAAGGTTTTGTGCAATCCTAAAGACCCCCAGGGCATCTCTAACAGGCCTTGGAACAAACCAGAGTCGTGCAAGGTCCCTACGGCCTCGCCAACACGGAGCAGCATGGTAGGAAGCTAGAGGGGCAGAAGGGCCTGTTCCATCACAGGCTGCACCATTCTGCCCCACCACTGCTGAGCAAAGGCAAACTACACCTTGGCACTTACGTGGCTGTGCTTTGGCACTTCAGTGACGGCACTTCAGGGCTTTGTGATTCAGGAATTTTTTAATCTTCTTTTTGGGGATTTCTTTTTGGTCTTTGTCTTTGGGAATGAACTTTTAGCTTTATTTTGAGTATGGAGTTGTGTATATGTTTTCTTAAAATCTTTTTTTTTTTTTGTAAGTCTGGATGAAGTCAGAAACTAATTCATAGATATTTTTTGATTGCTTCTGCCCTCACACCATTTCAACAATAAAATAACTTCATTAGCAGCAGCAGAATTGTTAGTGTTTTACACCAGGTTAAATGACAAAAGTCACAGGCTCTTCCTTCTTTTTTTTCCACAAAATGAACTCCTGTGCCTGTTAAGCAGCCACTGGTTCACCAAGTATCTGAATCTCTTCCATCCAGAGGATGCTTGATATTCTTTTTTTACTGAACTATGATGTGTGCATGCTATAATTAGAAAGTATGAGTCATAACCACTTAGAAAGGCAAGATTCTTGCCCTCTCCTCATTAATACAATTCATATTTAAACTAGCTGCCATTTTCTCTTGAATTCTTACATTGTTATGTTTCAAAATTAAACATGCTTTCACAGAAATTGAAATCCTGGGTTTGCCCAGATTTTTAGATTCACTTTACATCTTAAATTAAAAGCACTCTGACAAAAGGACCTGTTTCTTAGAGAAATATTTGTCACTTGTACAGGTGTTTTCAAATATGTTAGAGTGCCTGCCCATTTGAATCAGATTTACTTGCTTCATTAAAAGCTTGGGCATAAAGGAAAGTGTTTCTTATGGTATAGATAGACATGACAACTGTCTGACCTGTGGTCCTGGCAACTACTGACAATTGCACTGCATAAAACTTCTTTATATTTGTTCTTCTTTTTCCTTCATCCAGCTGTTTAGACAGTGTGTGTTGTGACTGCCTCTGATTGTGTGTATGAACAAAATGACAAAAAACTGTGACTAGAAAGACTAAAACTAGAAAGTTCTTAAGAGCAACCTTAACTTTACAGGTAGATCTATATCATCTCACTATCAGCAGGCTGCTCAGGTGCCTAAGCTCAAGCATATATACAGTGAAGTTCTGCTTAGACATGTGTTCAAATTAAGCTCTATTATAAGTATACACTATATTTTTTTTAATTTTTACTTTTTATCCCAAACAGAAAATTTTGAGATTATGTAATTGTGTTTAAAAAGTGTAAAGAAACCCCATATATACAGAACAAATAAGGATATCACCTACAAATTGTTCAAGCAGGTAATCTAGGAAAACCTGTTTTCAGTGTTGTGCATGATATACCTTGATCAAACACTATGGTGAGTTCAGTCTTGTCTTATTTTATCTATATAAAAACTATGCCAGCTGCACATAGTCAAAAGAGATGTATGTGTACAGAGGGTTATTTATTCTGTCTGCCCTAGGCATGTATCTTGAGCTGGAATGAACTGACCTATGGCAGTCCATTGACTACTGAAGGATCCTATTTTAGAACTTCTAAAATTAGATTCTGAATATAAAATGAAAGAAATTGGAAAGGCTCCTTTTTGAGAAGCATAGCTGAATGAAATTTAATCAAGAATATTATTCCAAATACCTATAATTAATGTGAAAGAACACAGGAAAATAATAGTTGTCAATTAAGTCTGGACTAAAGCAATGGTTTTTAATGGAATAATATCATGAGGAACACTAGGTAAAAATGAGCTTCAATACACTGATTTTTTTAAAAACTCTTCTCAGAAAGATGGAATTGCTTATGGCTTTAAGTTCTAAGGCACAACTGGTTGAGAATTTGTGTAAACTAAAAAAAACAGACAGAGATAACTAAATACTTTGAATTTTTCATGCACATTTGACAGTGAACTGCAACATCTGATGCAAGATAAGTGGCTGTACTTGCATCTCACTTGAAATCTCAGCTTGGATAAAAAGGCTCCAGACACTGAATCATCTCAGAAGTTTTACACGAATGTACAAATGTAGGACTTGTGGCAGCCATTTCATGTTGACTGTACAAGTAAATTTAGGGTGAGTCTCTCTAGGGAGAAAAAATGGTCTTCTACAATGCAGCGTTCTAGAAAATCTACCTGCAAAAATATTTCTTATTTGAGATTTAACACAGCCCACAAAACTTTTCAAGGATAGATGTATTTCCTGAGAATGTAAGATGAAGGATTTTAATTGATGACTAAGAGATCAATACCATCGTCCATGATATTAAAGTATTGGTTGTCTTGAAAACAGACCTAACTTTTCCTGTAAGAATTCTTGCATATTACACTAAAAAAAAGAGTAAAGGTATTGATCAACCTTGTAGGACTCATGAAAAATGTTGAGGGATAGAAATTCCTCAGTTACAGAAAGGCTGATGAATAGAAATTGGGGTAAGGCTACTCCATACAGGTGAATGATGTGTCATAGAAATAATGATACCTGAGAAGAGTCTTGACAATTTCTTTTATGGCCCTTGCCTGGGAGTACCCATTGTAGAGCAGATAGAATGTATGAAAGGCCTTTATAGTAGCAGCACATCAGTTCAATATTCAATATAAAGTCTCATAAGACTGTGCAGGTGACATAATATTTCAGAGTTGTTAGGTATAATCCTGGCACCTAAGCATAAGCTGATTCATTAGGGTAAGATTTCTAACCATTATGAGCTCTTTTGAGATGATAGGGCAGAACTTGTCTTACTCGGCTTGTAGGGGTGTTGCATTGAATTTTCTGAAAGGATATTAAATATGTAAAAGCTGCTGTAGCTCAGATTTTGGTGACTCACCTTGAATGGAAGGTGACTGGAGAAGAGTCCATGGTATATATCTGCATTATGGCTTCCCAAGATACCCAGTGTGGACAAAATTGAAAATTCAAGTGTTGCTACTAAACAGAGCTGGGAAAATGTACCAGGATATTTGAGGAGACACCTAACCTGCCACATGAAAAACACCTTTAACTTATTGTAATCACACTGGAGAAAGGGATCAGTTGATACCTAGAGGTATTCTCAGGTGGCAGTGCAGTACAAAATAGCATGAACCAAGGATGCAGAAGAACATGTATTCTCCATATGCTCCACATCTCTTCCAAAAGCTGTTGTTCAACTGGCTGTACCTCCTGCCTGATTTTCATAACACATCTCGGGTGCATCCCTTGCACAGGATGAGCTGCCTCCCTTGAAGATATGTGATATTTCATGGCATAGATTAGTCAGAGCCTACCACTTCAGCCAATTTGAGACGACTATAGTTTGTGCCTGTATCATTCCTCTGGACTTCCTGCTTTTCCAATGTCTTTTCTGTAAAGACTTGGAGGATTCCTAACCTTCCACATCAGAGGCTGGTGACTGCATTGTACATAATGACCAAGCACCATGATCATCTCAGAATCCCTTGCTCTCATTCATCAAAAAAAAAACCCTTGCCTCAGTCACTGGAATACAAATAAAGTTCAGCATCCCTCAAGACAACCCACTGTGGTGCAAGTGTTTGGACATGGAGAATCCTGTGGTCTTCTGAAACAATGTGGCTGAATGACAATATCTTCATCACTGCTTTCCATGGACCTCCAAATGCTAAGACTGTTTAACTGTTCTGCCTCACACATCAAACCACAGATGTGGTTTTGGCATAAAGGGACAAATCGGGAGTTGATGCAGATCTCCTTGGTTCCTGTTATGCTGAGTACATCTGGACACGGGCCATAGCATTTAAGGAGGTAAGAAACTTTTGGATTTTACCTCATTAAGGTCCCAGCCCAGGGAAATTTACACCTGCCATGGGGGCATGGTTCCATAGTGGGCCATGGGGTTTCTCAGCTTGGGACTTTCATCTCTTTCTCATTATGTCTGGGATCCAGGTGAATGCCTGTAGGAGCAGGTGAGGAAGCTGAGTCCTAGGTGAGGCACTTTTACTGAAAATTCCCTTTCTTCTTCCTCTCACTTGCAAGATGAGCAACGTAGGTTAGAGAAGAGCATTCTCCTGGCATGCTGCATGCTTAGAAACAGTAAGAGCAGTGTTCTTACTAATATGAGGATATGATATTGATAATTTGTTTTTCCTGTTATGAGATGCAGCTTCAGTGCCTTACTTTTTTTTCCCTGCAGGTAAAAAGCCTGGAACCTGCTTCATAGAAAAGGGTCCCCTTGCAACAGAGAGCGATATCAAGCACCTTCTTCTCTTTCCTTCTCTTTCTCATTTTCTGACACTGTATTTTTTTAACATTGTATTATATAATGCCCTGAAGTTGTGTTTTCTGTCTTCACAGAAAATGAAGAATAAACTTTCTGAGCTTTTTGCTGCTTGTGGTTGGACTCTGTGTTTACTCGCACTGCAAAGATCTGACTGCACACACTTCCAGCTACAAAACTGTAGTCAAAAACATTCAATAGCATGGGCTTCCTTCTGTATTTCTAATTAGGTTTGTGAGCTGTGCATATTTTCAAGGGGTTTTAAAGTAGTTGCTTACAGTCAGACTGCTGAGGGTCAAGTGATGTTTCCATCTGTGAAGCATTTGCTAACTTTCCATCCTGCAGTTTTCTGAGATGCTCCTTTTGAGGGAGCCACCTCCTGCTCTTTGCTGCTCATTCAGCAGCAATTGCCTTCCTGTCCTTCACCTGGACATCTCCGCACATCTCTCTGCCATGGTGAGCTGTGCAGATCCTTCTGTCCTACTGGCAGTGGTGAGGAGCAGTTTGCAGGGGTATGGGAGAAGTGTGTGGCAGGAGAGTGCTGCAGCACCTTGTAGGTGCTGAACATACTGACCCACACCAGACCCAGCCACTGCATCCAGGCGCTGGTTCCTGCTTAAGGCTGTTCTTCAGCATGTGTAATGCACCCCTCTTTCTTTTAGTTCAGCACAGTCAAATTAGGCATCTTGATTCCTGTCTCTGCTGAGGTAGTTTTATGCTTTCATAAAAGATAGGCTTCTGCAATCAGGTTTTATGAAATCTTGTTTTAATTCTTTGACCTGAACCTGATTGCTACTTAGAAGCAATTTTTCAGCAGCAGATATTACAATGAAATAACAGCACAACTAATTTTCTCTTACAGACAGTGTAATCTGAGATGTAGGACAACCTGGTTTTTATGTCAAAGACTGTTTTTATATCCGTTTTGTTCCAGCTTTCCCAATAATGTCAGAGGGCTTTGCCCAGGTCAAGGATTTTCTGTACTCATAGTGCTCATCCTCTACTCTCTTTTTTGTCATAATGTTCTGCATTGTACGTGTATTCTGAATAATATATTCAGATTCTGAATCAAAGGTCGGTGGCAAGTTACAGTGAGATTAATACAATAGCCTTCCACAACAATGAGACAAAGAAATGTTTGTTTCAGAGCTTCAAAATTGATTTTATACAATCTGTAGTTTCAGCTGATTGTGGCCATTACTTATTCACATACACTGGCATCAGGATGCAAGATTAATAGTTGGAAAAGAGTATATTTGTGAGTGGAAAGTCAAAACAAATACTGCACAAGTGAAATTTTAATTAGGAAGAAAATTCCGCATTTTCACTGCAGTACAATTTCTTTGCTGGTTATCATTTAACTTTGCAGAACCCTCAGTATCTGTGCACTCAGTCTACTTTCCATGCACTTGAAACAAATGCGTTGAAGGATGAGGAGTTATGAATACAAAATTTTTCCTATTACATCTTTCTTGTCTTTATCCTTTTGCAGCATGACCACACTTTTGAGGAGGATGTATGCAGTTTGTGCTGGATAATGCCCAATGCCTAAGCTGCTAATTCACTGGGGTGAATTGGTGATGGAGGCTCCAGCAGGAGTGTTTGAGGAGTGCCACATGGCAGGCTGTGCATATGAAAGGCCAGTACTGTATTGCTGCTAGAGCACCACCTCCTTTAATACTGAAGCTGAGAAACCAGGATCTGAGCCAGCTATTGCTGTTCAGATCAATGTAGCCCCAAATCCTGCCACTGAGAGTGGCTAGCGTGAGATGTGAAGGGAAGGGTAACAAATGGGAAGGGAGTACAGTAATGTGTCATCCACCATAGTCTTCCAGCAGCCTGTGGCTTGAAGATGTGCTGAATCAGACGTATCTTTGTATTTTTGCTCAGTAGCTTTTAATTCCACAGATTCATCTTGCCCGCTGGAATATCTGCAGCCTCCTGCAGCAATAAGCTGGACAATGTAACTACAGATCTGTCTGTGTTATATGACAGTACTGCTTAGACACTTCATGGTGCTGATGTCTTTATGTTTGCAAACCAGTTTCAGACAAAAATCAACAAACAGGTGCAACTTTGGAGAGTAAGAGGGAGAATAAAAGGTGTGATGCAAGAGTTTGCTTGTCAGCTGAAAATTCCATGTCAGTATCAATCTCATTTCATTTTCCAAATATTCTGCCTAAAGCCTCTTTCTCAAACTGTGAATCATTTCTTTCAGTTTTTGTAGAAGCACGTGATATATGTGAGGTTGGCTTCTCACTGCCCTCTGCCAATCTATCTGAGCCCACAAGTCCTCCTCCATCAGGAGAGGTGTCACAAGGCAGGACCACAGGTAAAGGGGGTCACATTGCACTTGCAGCTGTGCAGTTGATAGCACTTTAACTGCACCAAATACTGTCTTCCAGTTCCCTTCATTTCCAATTTTTCTGATTTGACTCATTTACTTATTGAAGTCAACAAATTTACAATGAATTTTCAACCTGTCATCAGAAAGTTATTGCCATAGAACCTTTCCAACTGGATCAACTGCCACCTTTCTGCAAGATGCTGAATAACTATATAGTGAGAAGCTGATGGTTTCTTCCATCTCCTAGTATGCAACACTAGAGTTTGTGTGTCATCCTTCCCTAAATGCATAATCCAGAATAAATAAAAGCTAATTTTCCCTGATGATGTTGTGCAGCAATTTCAATCTTGTTGGTGTATTTGTATAACTATACCCTTTCTCTTGCAATGACGGCCTCGAGTTCCACCAGGGGAGGTTTAGATTGAAAATTATGACAGTATTTCTTCACAGAAAGGGTTACAAAGCACTGGAAGAGCAACCAGGCTGTCCAGGGCAGTGGTGGAGTCACCATTCCTGGAACTGTTCAAAAAATGTGTAGATGTGGTCCTTGAGGATATGATTTGATGGTAAACATGGCAGGGTTGCTGCCTTGACAGTTAGACTTGGTGACACGAAATTGTTCCAACCTTAACAATTCTATGATTCTGTGACAGCCTTCAAAGGATCTAGATATTCTGTCTAGACTCGTTAAGCACCTCCACTGTAACATGTATTTTCTCAGTCAGCAAACAATTCACTGTGAAATGATTTCTTCAGTCTATTAAAAATATCATCTGTTCTGACAAAATACTGAACACAAGTATTTGGGTTTCATTTCTCTTATGGGAAGCAAAATTTAATCCGCTGATTTTTGTGAATGATGGTTTGGGGGCAAAGCTGGTATTTTGATTCTTGGAATTTATTTCTGTTGGTTAAGGCTGTTTTGAGACCAAAAAAGATGTCTTGCAGCTAACCTGAACGTTCTCCTTGGTTTGCCCTCTGCGTTGCAACTGGATTTTTAACACAGTATTAACTACTAAGCCATTGCACTCCAGAATTGTTCTGGACACCTCTCTGTGCAGTCTCCAGGCACGTTGCAGCCCTGTATCTAAATCTATGCACTACCCTTTTTACTCTTGAACAGAGAGCGTCTGTGTGACACTCCTCCAATGTGTAATTATTGCTTCTTCATCACTGAATTGTTAGTTGGCACTAATGGTTACAAATCTTACAATACAAGTATCTTCAGACACATTCACAACCATGAAGCAGCAATAACTCAGTTTAGTTTCAGAAGTCTTGCAGGCTCCTGCCCTCTTGGAACTGCAGTGCCAAAGCAACATAGAGCATCCCTGCCTGTGTCGAATCCTCATCAGACAGCCTTATAGGGGTCCCCAGCAATAGTTTGTGGTGGTTCACTGTTCCAGTGACAATGTGTATAGCTCCAGGAAATGTAGACAGGACGTGTGCTGCATTCTCAGGGTCTGCAGTAAGGCAGATTCATCCCTGCTGGCCCGACACCATTGGCAGCAGGTACCACTGACTCCTGCAGCCAGCACTGCCTCACCCATTCCATACTCAGATCCAAAGTCTGTTGACACAAATAGGATGTTATCCAGGGAGCTATGCTGACTCGGGAGCCTCCCCTTGGACACATTATTTTCCTGTGGTGCAAAATATCAGTCTTTCATGTAAGTCTGGCTGGAGAACAACAAGCTGAGAATGGAACTGATAACAAAGTATTGATATTTATTATATTTATTACCGCTATTGGACATTATCTTCGCCATGGTAATATATTTCTCAATGAATTTCTCCTACACTTTCTTTTTTAAACAGTCTTGCCAATTTCTCCCTTTCATGCCCTATTAAATCTTCTATTTCTGTATATTGAACAAGGAAAGTAAAAACATGTGGAAGGAAAAATAAATAAAATTAAAATAAAAAAATCAGCGAGAGTTCCTGAAAATCTCTTTCACTTGTTGGTATAAAACTGTACAATCTTTGAACTTGTTAACTTTATTTTAGCTTTTCAAAACAAGATTTTTATCCAACAAAAACATTTCACCTACCAAAAATATGTCTTGTTAAAGTGTTTATCTTTTTTTTCAAACAGAAACTTGTGCTTTCCTTTTCTTTACCTGAAATTTAACATCATCAGAATTTCTGAAACTCTAATTTAGCAACACTTTTAAATGATTTTAAAATAATTTTGTCCCAAATTGAACCCTCCTTAGGAAGCAAACATTATTCCAGTATGTTGTTGTTGAACAGTTTTCTGCAGATGCCAGGTTGTTTACTCTTCTCCAGAAAGCTGCACTACATTAAAGAGCCTTTTTTTTTTTTTCTGTAAAGAAAAACTGTTTAAAAACTATTGATGAATATTTTCCTTTTTCTTCAGGAGTGCAACTATTTAATTTGGCTGCTAATTATTTAAATGCCTAATTGGTTAATTTTTTAGAATCCTAATTTGTATTACAATTTGCAACCCCAGGCTGTAGTTCATATGAATCTTTTGAATACATGTTGACTTTTCCTAGAATGTAATACATCACTTTCTTGCCTCTCATGTGTGTCTGAGGCATTAAATTGTCTCCTGGAGGAGAGCAGAAAGGCAGAATACAGTGTCCTGGAGGCATCTGGGCTTTCCCACCCTTGTGCCTGTTTCTGGGAATGCCATTCCCTGTTCATCTCCATGTACAAATCTCTGACAAAAAAAGTTTCAGTGCTGTTCCTGTGATGAATGTTTGGAAATAGGACATCTGTAAGCAGATCGACATCTGGAGGCTTATTTGTCTGCCTGTAAATCCTGTAGTGGCTCTGCTTCTCCAGGGAAGAAGGAGTGAGAACTGTGTGTAATCCCTGACTGAAGTTCATAGAGGTTCATTTTTCTGCTTTGGATGAACTGAGCTGACATCAGCGTTGTTGGCAAAAATTAATTTTATAGTTGTATCTTCTTATTTTTATAATTTAATGTTCTAATCATAGTTCCAAATTAATTAAAGTCTTATTCCTCTTCAAACTCCTTAAGAACTGCTTTGGAAATACCTTGTGGTAGTAGGGGAAATGAGCTATAAAACAGAAAGAGCGATAAAAATCTATTCTATGGGCAGTTTTTGCTGATGAAGTAAATCTGACAAGAAGACTGGCTAGTGGTCAGTGATGTGTTCCTGCTAGACTCATTGGTCCTTTTGTCTTCACATGTTTAACTAATGCAAATACATTTTCTGTTTTTTAGGAGAGCATTCATCTCAGGGGAAGAGTAAAAGTCGGCAACTCTTCACATCTCAGCAATAAATATGTAAGTTTTTAGCCATTGTCTTAGGTCCTGTAGCACCAGTGTTTGTTAGTCTCTCTAATAGTTTTTAGTCTCTGTTGTGCCATGTAACTAAACAAAAGGGTTAAAAATGCAAAAATAAAAAGAACAATGACTTCAGTTGGCAGGAGCCTCAAGGAAAAATCGCTTAAACAAAGCTCAACTTGAGCACACCTTGACCAGAGACAGAGGCAAGTGGGGGTACTGAGGAATCTGCCACCTTGCAGAGGTAGCCCTTTACAGGCATAGCATGTGACTTTACCTATTCAGCATTTCCTGGATGAATCCCTGGGTGAATTTTCTTTCTGTTTGCGTGAGAAGAGATTTTTAAAGGCAGTTACCTATTAAAAAAAAGGAATTTGGTACCCAGAAGATTTTCATTCCTTTTTTTTTTCCACGTGAAAAATCTGTGCCTTTTCACTTTGTGCAGAAGCCAGCACTTTCACTGAGGTGGTTTATTAAGGCTTGAAATCCTCAGTGGTTAACATGCACAGGAGGTGTTGGATGGTATTTTTATGTGTGAGGGGATAGAGACCACCAGAGAACCCCTGAAACCCACTGCTTGTGATGCAGGCAACGCATTTTCCTTCTTGCATGAAACTGTCTCAGGCACCACAATATCCACTTCCCATGGAGTTGATTCTGTCATTTGGGGTGAAATGGGGTCCTTTGCTGAGGGTGGGGGAAGGAAGCAGCTCTAGGAAGGGCCCTGTGTGACCAGGGTAGTGCAGAGAGGTAGAGGAGCAGGATGGCCTGAGGAACTGGTTGTCACAGCATATGTGGGATGGACCAGACAGAGACAGCTACGTTGGGCTCCGACAAAACCCAGCCTGCCACCACCACTGTAGAATGAAACCCCTCTAGAATGGGTCCCATCACCCTCCACTGAGAAATATCTGGTGGACCAGAAATGTGAAGAACATCTTTGATATTTTTGACCTATTCTCCTTTCCCCCAGGATTAAGAAACTGAGCTTTCCTGTGCCAGCAGTAAAGACAAAATAACCTCCTTGTTTTCTTCAATTAGAGCAGCAGAATGAAATTTTGGCTACATTACTGATGATAAGGGATGGTTCTGTTTGTGTGGAGGGAGGACAATGGCCTGGACAATGGATTGAATCCTTATTGTTGACCCAAACTGGATTTACTCTG
The DNA here is from genome assembly GCA_035221455.1 of Xenops minutus. Classification (NCBI taxonomy): domain Eukaryota; kingdom Metazoa; phylum Chordata; class Aves; order Passeriformes; family Furnariidae; genus Xenops; species Xenops minutus. The sequence goes on along the minus strand of JAWWEE010000122.1, from coordinate 23,577,642 downwards.
TGCTTTTTATTCTGTGCATTTTAACTTACTCTTATGTTTCTGAACAACCTTGCCCAGAATAATAATCTATAGATACTGTTGTCATTTCAGATGTGAAGCAGCCTGTTATCACAATGTGCAGGAACATTCCACCAAAACTGCAGTTCCATGGGAAGTGTGGAGCAGCTAAAGCTTTTCACCAGACAGGACACTTGTGTTAATGACCAGCTCTTGACTTCTCAAGTGTCTCCTATCCCTTCTGGAATATGTAATTTTTTTGATGGCTTAATAACTGGTATATCACATGTATTTATTATTTTCACATATAGTAAAAGCAGGGAAACAAGGTTGAAGAGAATGTAAAAATCAGGTGACGTTTGTATAGTACTCACTAAAAAGTTTTCTGCACATACAGGAAGGAATATGTTGGCATACTTTGTTGAACTTACAGCAGCTAGGGTTCTTTTAATTGTATGTAGCAAAATACAAACAGGGCCTGACCCTTGAAACAGTACTGTGCAAATAGCCACTATGAAAATTAATTCCGTGATTTCCATGAGACTCCTCACTGTAGCACATGCTTTGCTTGTCATAAATGTTTACAGGGTGGCATGCCTGGGTGCAATGCTGGAGTGTGTGCTTTTTTCTTCGAAGGGAGAATATACCTTGCACTGAGGCCCTTTGAAGTTCTGCAGATTACTGAACATAGTTTATTTGCACCTGTTCCTTGGCTAATTGCATTACGTGTACTACAAATATGACTCCTATGTAGCCTGGGGCACTCAGTGGGAATCAACAAGATAAGCAAATTTACAGATGAACCTTCTTCCCTGTGTTCTGAATAATGCGTGGGATTCCTGTAGGTTATTGAATAACTCTGAAAGTTTAAGGAGTGTTTCAAGTGCTAATTACAAACACTTAATTTGTACAGAGCTGGCAATTCCAAAATATCAAGTAGTGCTTATACCTGCATGTACCCTACTTTTCTAGAACTATAAATGTTTGACAATTATATAACTGTGAGCATCTGCTCAGATTCAATCCACTGAATCTGTTAGTGTACCAAGAACTCCCATTGTTTTATTGGGGAATGGAAAGACAACTGGTGGCCTAAGGGCAGGACCAAGGTTCAGGATGATGGTCTAAATTTTGATACCCATTGATACAATGCTTTTGAGGAATGTCTCTCTTCAATTTCCTTCTCCGAAATATTAAAACTTACATGTCAGTATGGTAAGAGATTGAGCAGATTTATTAATTCATGTTTAAATACAAATCTGAAAAGTGTTCATTTCCCTGTGCTTGACCATTACTTAAACTTACACTTTGGTGGGTCTAATAATCCTCTGTCTTAGTGGAATCATGAGAAACATTTGATGAAACTCTGTAGAAGATGGGGAGCAACCAAGTGTCCTCCATGCTGCAGCTGAACTTATGCAGTTCATTCAGATATTTCTGGATCACTTGGGTTCCTCAGAAGCAGAGAAGTCTTGCATACCTACTTTGGAAAGATCAGGCCATCTAAAATATGCTAATTGGCATCTGCAGCTATTCAGATTCCTGACTGCTGAAGTTTCCTTGGAAAAAAAAAAAAAAGCAATCATTGTGGATTGATTTTCAGATTGATTAAAAAAATATGTATTTTGCAGCATGTTCCATCATAGTGAAAGGACAGTAGAAAAAGGCAGAGAAAGATTGAGAAATATGTATTTGTGTGTGTGTGCAAAATTTGTTCAGAAACTACTATGGTGTGTCAAGAAAAAAAAAATGCAACTACCTATTAAAAGTTATTATCTTTATTAATCAGCTATTCTTTCTGTCTTTGCTGAAATTCAATCCATTACCCATACCTAGTGTGACTATTGTCCATTACTCTGCACTCCTAAAGCACAGAGTGAGCTGAATTCTTTACAATGAGGCTAGAGAGCAGACATTAGGTATTCCAGGCAGAGTGGTGGCAGGGGCACCATGAAACCTTGCAGAAGGCATGCTGGGGGTAGTGAGTGCAAACTCGTCCTCACTACAATAAATGATGGGAAAAGAGCAGGTCTCTCTGCAAACTTTGGTACTGAAAAAGTGAAAACCACCGAAACAGTGGAAGGTGTTTGGGCTTTTTACGACAGGGGCATGGCAGACAATTAAGTTCTCATCAGAAGGCTGAGAAATGTCTCTCAAAGAAACTGGCTTGTGTGTTTATAAAGTAAAAGAGGTAAGTTTGGTGGAGAGCAAAAGTGGAGCAGACCTGAGGTCCTCATAACTCCTGAAATGAAAAACTTGTGGTAAAGGGAAATATGTGACCTTCCTTTCTTGTTAAGAATCAGGAGGTAGCTCATGTTTGTATGCAGGAGAGAAGGATATCTGTAGTGCACAGAAAGGATTTGGAAGAATATTTGGGAATTTCTTCTTCAAGAGAAGATGAAGATGGAGATGCTGGAATTGGCTTTAACGGGAGGTGATGAACTGTCTGCAGAGAGAACTCAGTATTAAAGAAGTCACATGCAATGGCTTGGGTAGACAAAAAGAAGTGAAAAATCAATTCAGGTTGTCCGGCTCAACAGCTCTACTGTAATACATGTCTAAAAGAGCACGAGAGTTTTTCTAGTTGTTAGCATGTCCAAAACAATCCCGGAAGTTACAGTTGGTCCTCCACTGTAAGGTTTGTCTATATGGGGACACTAGGAAAGTGAATCTACATTTCTAAAGGACTTTTCACTAAAGTTTGATGAAGTCTTCTGTGGACAGTCCCATCTAAATTTAGTGTCCTTCAGCTTCTGTGAAATAATTTGCTAAAGAAGTGAATGACATCCACTTCACTGTGGAATCAGCATGCCCACACAAATGTAATTGAACTGGATCTGCTTTCAAATTAGTTCAGCTCATGAGTTACTAGTTAGTCAAGTTGTTAGGCGGAGTATATAATTCCGTTCCACTTGTTGCAATTCAAGACTAAAGAATGAATTGGCTGGCAAAGACACTGTTTTGGCTGTTGTTAGTCACTGCCAGTAAAGCATGAAAGGCTCAGATTTGCCAGGAGAAAGGTGTTTTCAGCATTGTTCATCTTGGGCTCAGCCTGGCAAGGTGAGTCACTATCTTCAAGCATAGAAAAGTTTCCCTGAGCTCTTCCCAGAGTCTAACCCTGTTCAGTAAAAAGACTTGCAATATTTTAGGAGTGCCCAGCTGCAGCATTCTGGGATCTTGGACCAAGTTCCGAATAAGACAAGTGCTCACTAAAGAAAAAAACTTAACTAAACAAACAAAAAGATGTGGTACAGTGTGTTGACTGTTGGTTCTCTTCTCTAAGATGCTGTATCAAGCAACTTGTTTGACTCACATAAGAAAATAGGCACCTGAAAGAAAAAAATACTTTGATCATTATTTACAGGGAAAAGGCCCAGGAATGAGAAAACCAGATAGAAAAATGAAACTAATTGTTTCTAAAAAGTAGATGCTGAAGAGGTAAACAGTGGGTGCTTTTTAAGTACAAGAAACTTATTAGCCTTCTAAGTACTTAAATATTTTTTCTCGCTCATTTAGCCAAGGGTCTCATGTTGGCTACTCATGAACTTTGGGTTTTATTCTTCCTAATGGATACCAGGAGATCCCAGAAATCACTCTGGCCCTTGACACCCTAACATCTATGGGCAGGTTGCTTATGACACGTCTCAGAAAGCTGTTTAAATAAAAACTATTCCTTGGTGGCTGTCTGTTTGGTGTGGGAAAGGTGTACCACCTGCCTGCAAGGCTGCTGCAAGGGGAAGCAGCAGCACTGTCAGGATACTTCCCCTTCCAAAACTCCTACAGGTTTTTGTGGTTTTTGAATGATTCCATCCCACTGAAGAGAGGTGAATCATTTAATGTCACACCGATGCACAGTAGAGTTAGAGAAAGGCATAAAGCACATCAGTCTCACTGGCTGGGGATGCCATTTGTAGCATCTCTGGGACTCCTCAGCTGCCAGCAGCCCTCTGCTGACCCCAGGATCTGGCTTTCCTGCTGTGCCCTCTGGTGGCAACACTGCTATTCATGGCCTTCCCTTCAATTTTGTGGGCAAGGGATCAGTGCAGAGCGCTGGCTATTGAATTGCTGTTGGATTTCTGCAGCACTAGAGCACTCCTAGGAACTTGCTCACCAGAGCATCCCCAGCCTCAGTGCTGCTCCCAGGTTGTGCTGGGCACCTCCAGCACACTGCCTACAGCAAAGCACACTCCTCAGGAAGCTTTAAACTTACATCTCAGGACCTCTGCAGCACCATTAATTATGGCTCCTCAAGTTATTCAAGTTAGGACTCCATATCTAATAAAATAAAAGAGCTTAAAGATTCCTTTATTGATTTCCAATTGAGGCAGCTTTTCCATTTATGGCTAAGGGCAATCTATAAAACACAGGCTTTAATTAACCCTGGTGAATGCAGCTGATGTGAAATGTCAATACCCTCAAAATATTCAGCATAGACTTTTGAAGGATCTTCTCAGCTCCCTCATGTTCACCCTGTCCACACTCCCCTGGGTGAAGAGCCACAGCAGAGGCACTTCCCTACAGGGCAACACTGGGACAGGGCCAGAAACCTCTCTGCTACCACAAGCATCTTTATTGCTGGCCGTGCTGGCTATTCCTGTTGACATGCCTGTCTGTTTGCCTTCATCTCGAGGGTTGGACTAGACCTGTAAAGGGTCCTTCCAAGCCAAGTCATTCTACGATATTGTCTGCCCCTGGCTTTGCAGGTAGGCAGGACAAAGACCCACAAGTAGCCTGCTGGTGTCCTGCAAGGGCTGGGTCGTGGGGGCTTGGTGCCATGGTGGGCAGCTCTGTGGCTGTTCTTCAGGCATCTACAGGTAACCTTTCATTCTGTGGCTGTCACATTGTGGCTGCTGCATTGTGCTGATCCTGTTCCCTGGAGCAAGGCTGTGCTGCACAGTTTAGTCACATACTTGAGGTCAAAGCTGCTGCAGTGCCTGAGCAAGGCAGCCCCATCACGAGCTCTGATGCACTTCAGCACTCTCACAGCTGGTAAAATTAATTGTTTTCATCAACAGCATATGATCCAGACTTTTCATCCTTTTTGTCCCCACAGGAAGACCTTCTAGAGGAAGGAAAAAAAAAAGAATGCACTTTCTGCACTACTTGTGCACTCCCATCCCACTCCCTTGGTTTCTGCCTCTGCCCCACTACAGCTGTTGTTCCCTGTGCTGTGGGACAGACAGCAAATGGCCCTTTCCTTCAAAACCTGCCCTAGGGATTTGAACCTGCAGCATCTTTTGGGGAAAAGAAATAATCAGCGATCAGGACCTCTGGCTGGCCAAAGGTGAAACACAAACCTGCCTGTGGGAAAGTGTGTCTCACTGCCTCACATAGCAGGGCTGCTGTAGCAGAGGCTGTTACAGTGCTGTTATTTTGGATTTGGAATGAGAATGGTGCTGATAACACACTGATGTTTTGGGTTTTGCTAAGTCTTGCTTATTCTAAGTCAAGGACATATTTTTTTCCCCTTATCTCATGCCCTGACAGTGGGAGGAAGCACAGCTGGGACAGGCCACCCAAACTGACCAAAGGGATATTCCACACCATAGAACATCATGCCTGGTATATAAACTGGGGAAAGTTACCCAGAGAGGGACTGATCTGTGTTTGGAAAGGAGAGTCTGATGTCAGTCAGCAGGTGATGAGTAATTGCTCATTGTGATTGTAAATCACTTGTCTATTTCTTTCTATTGTTATTATTATTATTATTCACCATTATTATTGTATTTGTCTTTATTTTCAATTAGTAAACTGTTCTTATCTCAACATACAAGTTTTACTTCGATTCTCCTCTCCATTTTACCAGGGGCTGCAGGGAGTGGGGAGAGATTGAGCAAGCAGCTGCATGGTGCATAATTTCCATCTGGGCTTAAACCATGACAGGGTCACATCACAGCATGCAAGGGAACAGCACTAAAGAGTGCAACTACAGAACTCACCCCCACACACCAAAAAAAAAACCAAAAAAACAAACAAACAGAAAAAAAAAACAAAAAAAAAACCCCAAAAACAAACAAACAAACCCCTACTAAATCAAACTGGTGGGGAAGAAAGGAATATGTGGCCAAAGAGCATTTTGTTGATTTTCATGTGTGCTTTCCATGGTGCATTTATTTTCTCTAGATTTGTTGCTTTCTAATAGCAAAGCAACTGTGTTGTTGTGTTCTTTGTTATTATCAACAACTTTCACCTTTCTCATTACACCAGTAGGATGCTTCCTTGGTCAGGGCTGCTGTTTTTCTAACGAACGTGGCTCATTTGTCTGTCTTCCTCCCTCTCCACTCTGCTTTTTGTGTGCTTGCTCTTTGGGTAATAATTTGATGTGTTGAGCTCTCACCACCCCCACTGCCCCTGGGGCTTAAGTTCTGATGATGCTAAACAGTTAAAATGCAATGCAATTACAGGCAGCACAGAACAGCAGAGAATAAAATTTCAGCGGTGCATAACACTGCAGAGACTGTGTGGCTGTCAGTCTCCGACTCCAGGAGATAATTTGGACCTTTTTAAGAAGAAATAATTGAGCCTTTTGCATATGCCACAGTTATGAACTAGTCAAAAACCTGTTTGCTCTGTACCCAGAAGCACCAGATGGATTGGATAGTCACTGCAGTTCTTTGGGGGCTGCCAACTTTACACTTCAAGACTTTTCTAGCTCCTGTACTCACAAGTTATTCTTTTGACAGCTTTTATGCATACGAGTGCCTTGTCTGAATTTAGCTGGTGAAGTGAGGAGGAAGGGTGAGGAAGAGTTTGCCAAATGAAGCTTGGGTAGCTGAGGGGAGCTCAGAACCAGAGCTGAATTCTGTTGTTCACATCACCCCAAGAAAAACCCATGTGAGAGAGAAAACGATCTCTGACCTTCAGCCCTCAGATTACAGCAAGTGGAGGATGAGGCCATGGGTGCCCCATGCTAGCCAGTTTGATCACAATCAGACTCTTTCAGTCCTATTTTCATTAATTCCATGTGCACATTTTCAGAGGAGACTCAGTACTAGGAAGCTCAGCAAAGAGCTGCTACTTTTCCTGTAGGACTTAGCAGCTGACCTTGGTAGAGGATGTACCCAATGCTGCTCTGCTGACCATCAGGGATGACTGGACTTGAAGGTCAAATCCCAGAGGTGAGCTGCAGAAATCTCTAAATGTTCCCCACTGTCAGACAGAGCCCCTGCTCACAGCAAGGGGAGCAAGAGGCAGGATCTGGAGGGAGGGCACCTACTAGCTACAAACCCCAGGTAGCTGCCCAGGGCAACTCATCTGTCCCAGGCTTGCTGTCCCTGCTTCCCAACACTCTTCCTAGGTTCCTCCCCTGCATCCCCAAATCCATGGACCTGTTTTCCAGACAGGGACAGAAAATACTTAATCCCACAGTTTAACCTGAACTCAACACTCTGCATGAAGGGCCTGGTCTGGACCTCTGGGAGACGGAGATAAATGGGCTCTGGACATGAACCAGTCCATACTTTCGTGTTGATTAAGCCAGGTGCTTTACAATCCATGGCAAGCTATCATGGACCTGTGTCAAACTGCTTGGCCAAGGGGCTGGAGAGACACCAGGAGCTCAGCCCCACAGAGAAACTGGCCCTGAGGCCCTTGTGTCCCACATCACCCCAATAATTTCCTTCAGATGCTATCACTGTGTAATCACCCTGCCTCTCTTTCTTTGAATCACTGTCTTTAATAACCAAAATGATTCTGAGCTGTGGGTAAACAAACAACTGGACTCCACGAGGCAGCAGAGGTCCAGTGACCAGCCCAGTCCTTCAGCCCCACCACCATGGCTGTGGCTGCCCACAGGACTCCTGCCCACGAGTGAGTTGGTTTCTCTACCTGGGGGATTCAATGGAAAGAGGGCTGCATTGTCCTTGTGTGCTGCCAGGGGTGTGGGGCGGGTTATCAATGCAGGGAGTGAGACACCTGGCTCCCCCATGGCTTGGCACAGGGACAGGGCTGCACTCCCCAGAGCAAACCTGCAGACCAGTCCCTCTAACTCCATCATAGTGATGTAGAGAAGTAGACAAGGATTACCAAAAGAAGCCCCAAAAAGATGCTATTATTGACAAATAAGAATTTGTACTAGTCTCACTGAGGATTGCATTTCACTGTATCTGTTAATATGTGCCTTTGCTTGACTCTAGCAAAGATTATGACTTCAGAATATGTATCCCAAAATCTTCACAGGGAGGTTCAGGTCTATTAGAGAAATACATAATAAGACTGTTCAGAGTAAGTAAAAACATTTTTGAAGCCCCCTGATGGTAGGCAGTAGTGGGCGGCTTGTTCTGCAGAACAAAAACCCAGGTATATTTCTTATTGCTGGGGCTGCTTTGCTTTGGCTGATTCTGAAGTGTAGGTCTTCCTTAGCCCTGCAGGCAGTTAGAAAAAAGACCACCATTCGGAACGATTTTTGTTCCCAAAATACAGGCAGGTACATGCCATCATCAGTTGCTGGCCATGTCCCGTGTATCTCCCTGTGACTGATGGGGACACTTGCTGCCACTCCTGGCAACACCCGGGGTCTAGGAACTGCTGCTGGCTCCTCATTCCCTACGGAGACTACTTGTTTTTGCCGTGGGAAAGGTGATGATGATGATAGTGATGGCAATGGTCATGGTGGTGGTGCGCCCCCCAGCGGTCGCTTTATGTCTTTACCTCACTACCCTCCTGATCTGCAGGCTGAATGCTGGACACAGCAGTTCACACTGCTACCTTCTTGTGATTGCCCTTATTAAGCTTACAGGCTTTTCAGAAGGGGAAGAGCTTCAGAGAAGCTGACAATGCTCCTGTCATCAGCTGACAGTCATCAATGGAACATTATAACCACATAGAAACTTAACAAGGACCTGCTTGGGCTGTAAACAAGCTCTCTAGATATGCACCAGTTATTCTCGAAGAAAATGGTTTTCTTTGGAAATGTGCACAACCTGCTGCTCTTTCAATCTTCAGAACACTGAAATTGTGACATTTTCACCAAAACACCCACCTGAGTCCCTCCTGACAAGTGGAAGACCTCTTGCCCCAAGCAGTGCCTGTTTCTTTTTCTCCATGCAACACATGCTGGCCACAAGAACTACAAAGCTTTTGCCTCTAGTACTGTTCCCGAAAATCAATTACTACAGTGTGGCAAAAACAACAAGCACTTCTTTCTGCTCCAGCCAAGAGTTTTATTTCCACCTGCTAAAAGATGTCTCTGTCTACCAGCAGAGTCCAACATAGATGAGCAGACTTGACTATATTTAAAATAATTAATATTTTATTTATAATTAAATTCAGGAAAAATTGAACTATATACAGGAATAACTATTCACATGAAGGAAGAATCTTTATGCAGCCTATCCCCCAAGATCCATCTGGGTCTGTCCTGAGAAACAGAAGTACTCATATATAAATGGGATGATATTGTGAGTGAGTAAGTTCTGTCCTGCAGGTTGGGCAAGTGCTGGCAATCTCAAGGGCAACAGGAAGGCACTGGCTGCAGAAGACGTGGCCACATGGGGTTGACACAATCAGTCGTTCACTTTGCACAATCTGAAAACAAAAAGACAGAATATGTATTGGGAGGAAAGAATTTGCTGCTCCATTGGCACCAGGCAAATAGGACGTGGAGTATCTGGAATCACTAGATTACTGCTAGAATGATGAGGGACCCACAGATCTGCCAATGCCACCTTGGAAAGGGTTTCTCCCTCTATGTACACCCTGAAGAAGTGACCTGTGGAGCTTCACAGCAAGGTCTGTGCTTCAAGCCATGTCTGCAGCATCCCACAGAAGACAACTGAGTTGCACAGCTCACCCTCTGCCCCTTCCCTCACCCACAAAGCAGAAAGTATGAGAACACATGGATCCTTACCTCTGAGTAAAAATCCAGGCAAATCGGACACCTAATAGTACCTGCTGGCCGTGCCCTAGAGAGAACAGAGCCAGAAAGAACATTAATATCAACGCACATCCAGGGTTTCTGATAGATATAATGTCACATAATCATCCAAATGCACTGACTGCACTGACTGGCCACGATGCATTTCTTTTGAAGAACTCTCTGAATTTCCAACTCTCCTGCGCAACAAGTGCACAACAAGTTTCCTGCACATAATGAGGAGTTCAGGTCTCCCCGTTCCAAAGGGAACAGCACCTTGGTTTTCATTAGGAGAAAGGTGCAGTCAGTGCCCTGCTCTAGGATTTGAAGTGACAACAATCTCCAGCACTGGACCGTCTGTGTCTGTGTATGCCAGCATTAATCTCCAATCGGTCATCAGTAACAGCCTTGTAACCACAGCACCGAGCTGTGCTCTGGGAACTATTAATTCCAGAAGGGGAGGAGGTTTGCTGCTCCAGAGTAGCACTGCAGATGGCTCTGACCAGCTGCAGCCTCAGGATGGACCCTGCAGTCCATGCGAAGTGCAGCGGCACCGAGCTCTTTCAGCCTTACCCAGACAGAGCAGGAAAGTGCACTCAGTAACAGAGAAGCTTGAGACTCAAGCAATATAATATTGCTTTTTTTTTTTGGTAGTAGCCAAGTGGTAGGATTTGTTCACTGACATATTTAACAACGAACCTTTAAATATCTACAAATCCATTCACAAAATGCACTATGGTTTAGGATAGGAGAAGCCTTTTTCACGGCATATTTAAGACCTGACACCCCAAAGCACTATACTCAAGCTCTGTCCTACACTGCCTTTCAGCAATCCAAAAGGTTCAAAGCACACCAACTTTGTTAAAACCTGCATGGAATTTGCCTGGATGCTGCCTGCCAATCCCATGATGCTAAGCCTCATCGAGACCAATGAGAGTATTTCCATATCTAACATCACTACTAGAGCTTGGCAGGAAAAGTAAATGCAATACATTCTGAGATATGGCCTGCCACTAATCCCCCTTCCTTGCCATACCCCCCACGCTTGTCTTTAAGGTTCTATGCAAAGTTGTGCATCCGCCTTAGGCTGCCTTTTTCTCCTGAAGTGTGAATAGTATCATTTGATCATTATACAACATAGGAGAAAGAAAGAAATAAGTAGAGTAAGTGAAGGCTTCAAAGATAATCCCAGCCATAACAGTATAACTTAGTCTTCTCTCTATAACAAAAAGAAGGAAAAAAAAAAAAAAGAAAAAGGCAAAAAATTCAGTCACATACACATCATTATCTGTTGCTTCATCTTCATCATTGTTACTCAGTACAGAGCTGCCTGACTGTTGCTGACTTCTTAGTGTAACATTTCTCCTTTGTTGTTCATATTCTGTAATTTAATTTTGATAAGTTAGATCTATTATTCTTTCTCCCTGGAACTATCTTCGAAATGCATTATTATAAATAATCTGTAATGGTTCCTATTTTAAACTTATCCTTTTCAGCTGGGTTAAAAGCAATCTTAAACAAACTAGTTTTCTAAAATTAAGGCTGAATCAATCCTTCTAGACATTGTGAGTCTTCTGCTACAGACTGACACAAAACGTTTGCTCTATTCACCCTACAAACAGTGGAAAATGTGACCTGAGAGACTCTCAGTGTCATAAGTTCCATAGAGTTGCACTATCTGTGAATAAATCTGCTCTATAAAGGGAAGCTTTCTCATCCAATTCTTACTAACAGGGTCTGCTGCAATCCTGTGGCGATGAAGAGCAACAATTGCTGTGTGATAGGGGAGAGGGAGGTCTGCAGTCAAGTTTCCAAGAAGCATGGCAACTTAGCACATACACAACAAACATGCCTGGTAAAACACAGAGTGCTTTGTTCAGAAACTTGCAGAAAGGAAGGGAGAGATGCTTAAATCTAAAACTGTTCATTCCAGAGCTGCTGTGCTTCCTTGTTGCTATATGATGCTAAATGGATGCACTCTTTTAGTCTGTGTTAAACCAGACCTCCACGCTCAAAGGCAGTTTCTATCCAATGAGTCTTGCTAAGCACGCTCCTCGGAAATTATAAAAGGACTTGAAGCAGTGTCTCCTTAGAAATTGTCATCTCCCTTCTGAGTTAAAATAACTTGGAAATGGAGTTATATTGCCCAGTTTCAAAGGAGATCACTTTTTAATGGCCTAGTCTGTAACATTCCAAGGGTCAAGAAGTGCTGGCTGCTTTTTAGCTCTCAGAAATTGCAGGCAACAATGATCTTTGCAACTCCAGTGTCCGTGTAATACTAATCAAGCACTAACCAATTACATAAAGTGTCACAAAATTAAAGTTCCTTCCTGCATAAGTATCCAGCTACAACTTCTAATGCAAGGATTTTCCACTGTGTCTGATAGTTGCTATCAGACACAGGTTAGATCCATTCTCTAAGATATTGGCCAGAGGCTTTAACATTGTCTTTTGCCTTTTGCTAAACAGTTTCAATCCCTGCTGCTCAAGTTTCTTGGTAAAGATAAACAAAAAATAATTATTAAATTTAGGACAATTCCATTAGCAAGTGTAAAACATCAACTCACCTTCAAGATGCTTCATCAATGCATAACAGAAAGAGAGAGAAAAGAAAATACAATTAGACTTTGGTGTTCACCCCTGGTGTCGCATGCAAACACCAGCTCAGCAATGCAGTTGCAATGAGGAATGGATGGTATTGTCCTCTTATTTTGCTTTAGAGCACTGGAAGCAGGAATCAATTAGCTGCTGGTTGAAAACAAATAAATAATTGGGTGCCTCTGGTTCTGATGCCACTGCTGCAATAGGGGACAGCAAAAGAACCACCTAAACATTCTCCTGCCCTCTTTCAGTTCTCTAATTGGATTTGGCCTGGAAGTGTTTCTTTCCCCCTTTCTCCCCAAAATGGCAAATTCAGCTGTGATAGCCATAAACACTTTGTGTAAGATGAGCAGCTGCTGAAGAAAGGAATCCACAATACGGATTGAGAGTAGAAAATTCCAGTTTGCTGTTCCAGTTTGTGCCAGGCAAATATGACTTGCAGTATCTGCAATCTGTCAGTCACTGCTAGAACTATAAGGAACCCACACATTTTTCAGTGCCATCATGGAAAGGGTTTCTCCCTCTATGTACAACACCAAAAAGTGACTTGGGGACCCATGGCAGTATGAGCTTCAAATCAAGGCCTGTGACTCAAGCCAGCTGTCTGTAGCATCCCACAGAAGACAATAGAGTTGTGCAGCTCCCCCTCTGCCCTGTTCTCCCTACCACAAAACATGTGGTTCCTCACCTCTGAGTTCTCATCCACCCAAATCAGAGAACTAAATAGACTTGCTGGCCATATGCTGGAGAGAACAGAATGAGAAAGAACACACAGACATTAATTTCACTGTCCATCAAGAGTTACTGATACATAAAAGGTCAGAAATTTAAACATTCATGGTTCTGACTGAGCGATATCCCAGCCCAGCAAGCCAAGAGTTTTTATGTACTGTAATATAACTCAAGCCATTCTGTAAGAAACATTCAATAATGACTTCATGAACAGAGGAGAAAGGTTTCTGCTGTATTTTGCTGGTTGGTTTTCTTTAGTTAGTTCTATTCCAAACAGACCACTATATTTCAAGTCAGATTTTTTCACACAGGATCAAGCAGATCCCAAAAGCTTGGTGAAAACAGGTTTCTACTATAGAGTAGAAATGACACTTTAGAGACTTTATCTCTCACATACTCATCATAATCTCCTTGTTCCTCTTCATTGTCACTCATCAGTAGCACTGCTGAATTATCTGCTGCTCTATAAAAACGTGGATATTGCTGGTTCTGATGCCACTGCTGCAATAGGGTAGAAACAGAGGCAGTTTAGGAAGCACCTAAACACCCTCCTCCCTCCTTCCCCCTCCCCTCTTTCACTTCTCTAATAGGGTTTGGGCTTGTGGTGTTTCTTTCCCCTTTTCTCCCCAAAATGGCAAATTCAGCTGTGATAGCCATAAACACTTTGTGTAAGATGAGCAGCTGCTGAAGAAAGGAATCCACAATACGGATTGAGAGTAGAAAATTCCAGTTTGCTGTTCCAGTTTGCGCCAGGCAAATACGACTTGCAGTATCTGCAATCTGTCAGTCACTGCTAGAACTATAAGGAACCCACACATTTTCCAGTGCCATCATGGAAAGGGTTTCTCCCTCTATGTACAACACCAAAAAGTGACTTGGGGGCAGTATGAGCTTCAAATCAAGGCCTCTGCTTCAAGCCAGCTGTCTGTAGCATCCCACAGAAGACAACAGAGTGGTGCAGCTCCCCCTCTGCCCTGTTTTCCCTGCCACAAAACAGAAAGGATGGCAACATGTGGTTCCTTACCTCTGAGTTCTCATCCACCCAAATCAGAGAACTAAATAGACTTGCTGGCCATATGCTGGAGAGAACAGAACAAAAAAGGACACACAGACATTAATTTCACTGTCCATCAAGGGTTACCGGTATATAAAAGGTCAGAAATTAAATCACTCCCTCTTCTGGTTTAGCAACCTCCCAGCTCAGTAACACACTCATTCCCAGAGCTTTTATGTCCTGCAAGCATTTCAGCATATGGCAAGCCATTCTGTAAGAAACAAGGATGTCATGAACAGAGAAGAAAGCTTTGTGCAGGATTTTGTAGGTTGTTCATTTTTTTAATTACATCTCTTGCAGACATCCCAGTATATTCCAGGTCCTAAAAGCTTGGCAAAAACATGTTTCTACTGTATATCGAAAATTAGACTCTAGAGAGACAATGTATCTGTCACATACCCATCATTATCTCCTGGTTCCTCTCCATCATCAGTCATCAGTAGCACTACTGGATCATCTGCTACTCCAGAAACAAGTGGGTACTGCTGGCTCTGCTCCTGGTGCTGTAATAGGGTAGAAATGGAGGCAACTTAGGAACCACCTAAACACTCTGCTCCCCTGTTTCAGTTCCCTGGAGGGATTTAGGCTAGAGGTGTTTCTTTCCCTCTTTCTCCTCCAAAATAGCAAAACCAGCTGTGATAGCCATATACACTTTGTGTTACATAAACAGCTGCTGAATAAATGAAATCCCAAACCCAAACCAGATTTTGGTAGAATGGGAGCTGGATCATGAGGATTCTGTCATAAAGTTTGAGGCCTTTTCTTTGCAAAGGCTCAGGAATAGCCCTCTCAGGAGATACCCTCATGTTATGTCTGCTGCATGTTGTTTGCATGGCAGCAGTGTAATCCCAAAACTGAGGGGATAAACTACACTGTTGGCTGGATAAAAGACTGTTCTTTCAAATTGCAGAGGAAAATGAAAAGGAAAAATAGTGACTTTTTTAAAGACTTCATGGAGCAATAAACAGTTTATACCCCAGCCAGTATTTGGCACTTCAGTGACAGAAGAACCTTAAACTCATGTTGCAGCTCAACATTTTTTATCTGGGAAGTCAAAGACTTCCTGTTCTCTCCTTTGCTTTTTCTTCAAATCACTGGAGCAACAAGCTGGTTTAGATTACTCTTCCACTCTCTGCAAGTGATGCTCAGAGACATATCTAGTTAGCTAAAAGACAGGCCTAGGAGCACAAGAGAAATCTAATTGGAATGCAAGATGGAGAGGAGTGTGCCATTCACTGCTTACCAAACCCAAATCATCAGTTAGGTCTCTGACTTCAGGCCCAGAAGATTCACCTGTGAGATCTATGACTTCAACAACTGAAAAATAGAAAGTTAGAATAAAGATTAGAGAATGTGGAGGAATGAAATGATCTACCACTGTAGAACAGGCTGAGGTTGGATTCAGCTGCTCCCTGGGTCTCTTTTCTTCAGGAACATGTCCAGCATTTCACTCAAGCTTTGCCCTCAGCAGTCCACAGAGAGCATCACCAGCCCTCTTTCCTGCAAGAGGCAGTTCAAGAGGAACAGCAGCGAAGCTCCTCGCACAGTTCTGCTGGATGAGAACAGCTCATGGGAGGTACACCCCAAAAGGTCATTCATCTAATGTAGGGGAACATTTCGCACACAGAATAAAAGACCCACACCAAAACCATAATCATAGAGGGTACCCTAATTTTACAGTACCATGCTGTACATGTTCCCTTCAGGGATGACACACTTTTCCTTATCTTGGGTAAGATCCCAAACTTAGTTTGCACCCTCTGTAGTGGCAGCTGCAGTGATTGTGAGCTCGGCAGAGCAGCACTTGAGGACCTTTGCTACCGGGCTCATCTCCCACTGGTGGGGAATGTATTGCAGCTCAATTACAAACCAAAACAGTGTCAGAAGGCTTGCTGTTTAGAGATGCCTTAGTGGCTGCTTCCTAAAACCCAAGGTTTCCCTTCTTCCCCAGTGGAGGGCCTAGAAACTGGCAAAAGCACAGGTTCAACTGGACACCAACCCTCCAGAAGTAGTTCCTGTTCTTACCAAGCTCAAAAGAAAGCGTACCACTTTGTATGGAGTCTATTGGCTCTGCTTCTGAAGCTCCACCTGCACTAGAAGCCAGCAGCCTGCTTTGTTTCCGAGCTCGTCTGCAATCACCTGCTCCTCCACAGCGCTTTCGCTTCCTCTGAGAGAGAACAAAGCCTGAGCATTTTCTGTGGGAGCAATATTAATGTAGCCCTCGGTTTTGCAACACAAAGGAAAGCACATGAGGATACGGAAAACACTCCCACAAGGTCTGGAATATGCATCAAATGGTGCTACAGGCAGTTCCTATCTGAGCCCGTTGCACCAAGGGAAAGACATCACCCCTAATCTCCTACCATTTGCCTCACCAAGAAAAAACCTACCCCGATGGCTCGAAAATGAGAAGAGTAGTTCACAGTTCTATCAGGTTCTTGCTCACACTGTAAGCATTTCTGAAGTATTGCAAGCACTCAGAGAGAGTCAAAATCTTCCCTACCTCAGACCATGAAGCTACATGAAGTTTTAATAGGCTTCTGTTCCTGTGCATTTACACTTAAAATTCCTTCTAAGAGTACCCCAGAAAGCACGCTTCAAGAATCAGATTTGCACCAAATAATAAAGTACTTACTGTGCTCATGCTGGTTTGTGATCTAAAACCACTGGAAAAGTAAGCAGGACAAATGCCAAAATAGGAATGTTAGGGAAGCTACAGTGGTCAATCCCTTAGATTCCTTTTGGTAGCACACTGCTACAAAGTTCTGATTTCTGGGGCTCAGAGAATGATGTTTGTCCAAACCTATCAGAAAAGCAGAGCAGACATTATCTATCTGGAAGGCCTGTTTTCTTAAATATCTCCCCACTCCAAGACTCCCATTTCCGAGTGAGCACTTTCTGCCCAGAGCTAGAGGGGAAGTCTGTGAGTTTGGTACTCGAGCCCACCTGCAGCTGGACCCACAGCCCAGAACAGCCCCTCAGTCCCAGAAGCCTCTTCAAATATCATCTGCACTCACCTGTACAGTCAGTCAAGAGTTTTCCTCGTAAATGAAAGCAAATCACTTTCTGTTCCCTTCTGGGATGGAGATGGATGCTCCACGTGTGCTGCCGCCCAGCAGAGAATCCGTCAACGGACTTAACAGACTCCCAGTCACCGGAGCCCTTGGAATGGGACTCCCCATGGCAACTGTTGGGTAACATTCCATGCCCAGGTAGCGAGAGTCCACTTTGCACTCTCACGGAGTTCCAGAATTCCTTGTCTTGGAAGGCACCTTAAAGATCACCTGGTTCCAGCCCCCTGCAATGGGCAGGGATGCCACTCACTAGATCCGTGTGCTCAGGGTCCTGTCCAGCTTTCCAGGGACAGGGCATCCACAGTTTCTGTGGGCAGCTGTTCCACTGTCTTGCCACCCTCACAGGTCTTCCTGACATCTGATCCAAATCTCCCCTCTTCCAGTCAAAACCCGTTCCCCTTTCTCCTATGACTCTGCCTCCTTTAGGCACTGGAAGGCTGCAGTGAGTCTTCTCCCCAGAGCCTGCTGCTCTTCAGGCTGGACGGCCCCATCTCTCCTAGCCTGGCTGCAGAGAAGAGGTGCTCCAGTCCCCTAAGCACCTCCTGAAGCCCTGCTCAAACAGGCACATCCTGTGCCTGCTGGACCTGGAGCTGGACACAGCACCCCAGGTGGGGTCTGGCAAGGGCAGAGCAGAGGGAAACATCTGCCTCCCTCCACTTTCAGCCTGAAAAACACAGCAGCCTTTCCATGGCTAAAGAACCCCCCACCAAACGCACCTTTAAAAGAGAAACTTAAAACCTTCCTTAACCTTCCTCCTCCATGTTTATTATTCTGTTGCTGGAAACTCTTTTGAGACTGTTTTAACTTTAACCCTAGTAAACAACAGTTAAATAAAAAATTTTTCAAACTCTTGAAAACCAGACAACTTGGATCCTTGTTTCAAGTCTTTGAAATCTTCACGTTTTCAGGTGTTCAACTATTCCTCTGTCAGCATTTCACAGGAGGATGGGGAGGAGGTTTGCTCTGCTCCCAGGAGCAGCACCTTCCTCCCAAAGCCCTGCTCTGCTATGAAAGGTGACACAGCAAAAAAAGTTAAATTAAAATTCAGTTTGCCTTCTAACCAGTCTGCTGCCGGACCCGCATTCAGAGGGATCAGCTGGGGCTCCTGAAGGCAGCAGAGACCCTGTCTCAGCCCTGTTTCAGCCTTGTCTCAGCTGGATGCAGGGATGTTTCTCAGCCCCTGGTCCCATGGGTGCTCTTGTGTGTGGGGAGGATAGTGGAAATTCATCCAGTGCTGTGGATAGTGGAAGTATATTTTTAGCTCCTGCTCTATATGAAGACGATAATTTCTTACAAAAATTTCTCTGTTATTACAACTGTTGCTTTTAGATATTTGGCAAAGTGTTGATTGTTTAAGGATGGGAGAGGATGACTTCCCCATTTTGCTCAGTCCTGTGTCTGGGAACTGAAGCAAAGGCTTGTCTTGGTCATTGTATTCGCATCCTTCGTTTCTCATATTCAGTGCCCAGAGACTGGCATGAGATAATCAATCACCTATGAAATATATATTTGGAACGGCTCTAGCATACTAGCATTTTTATATCAAGCGTTAAATCTCCTTTTAGGATTTTTCTTATCTAAACCTATGCTCTTTAGACCCAACATTTTTGGAAAGCAAAAGTGTTTAAGCTGAGATGAAGCACATGTGGATTTACTGGAGTATGAAACATGCCACGTGTTAAAGCAAGGGAGTCTGTCCACTTACACTCCAGATACAGCTGAAGTTGGCTGAGTGGACTTGGCACCACTTGTATTTTGGGGCAGGACTGGATGGCTTTTAGCAGGTCTTCTGGGGCAAGGGAGGAGGGAAGACTGAGAAAAGGAGGGGCAGCTTTTAGAAAGTCAAACATTTGAAGGCTATTTGGCTTGATCTCATCACTGCAAGACAATCACAGCACGGGGCTGAGAGACCTTTATTGTAAGGCCCAACACTTTTTAATTAAAGCTGCTATTGAAAATATTCATCACTCGGTGGTGGGATGGAGAGAAACTTCCTGCCCCCTCTCTGCACATCCCAGGGAAGCTGTAAAGACCACATACCTGTTTTATTTCCTCCCATGCATGCCAGGTTTGAAGGAAGGTGTAAGACCTCTGAAACACCTCCTGCCTTTCCATTTCAGGAAGGAAGACGTTTGCATCAATTAACTTCCAAAAATAAACGGTTAATTATAGCCAACAGCCTAAACTAAGCCCACATTGAGCTGGCTTGGTATATTAATCACGTGGAGGTACAGTATCGGCATTTTCACATGATTGGCTATGGTCCACCGGGAATGTTTGTCAGGAAAATACACCTCAGGAAGTGGTATAGTTCACTGGCCAGGAGTTGTCAGCTCTGTGCTCTCCCAGATCAGGGCTACCCTGGACATCAGAGGAAAGGCCACAAAGTAATTTAAGAAGGGTAAATGTACTACAGGATGTCCTATACCAAAGTAGCATGCTGCAGGGTGATCAGAAGAAAATCTACAATGATGTGAGAAAACCCACTTGCCATCCCAGCTGGGTCTATGCTGCTTCTCTCTCTTTGAATCACTGTCTTTAATAACCAAAGTGATTTTGATCTGTGGGTAAACAAACAACTGGACTCCACAAGGCAGCAGAGGTCCAGTGACCAGCCCAGTCCTTCAGACCCACCACCATGGCTGTGGCTGCCCACAGGACTCCTGCCCACGAGTGAGTTGGTTTCTCTACCAGGGGGATTCAATGGAAAGAGGGCTGCATTGTCCTTGTGTGCTGCCAGGGGTGTAGGGTGCGTTATCAATGCAGGGAGTGAGACACCTGGCTCCCCACATGGCTTGGCACAGGGACAGGGCTGCACTTCCCAGAGCAAACCTGCAGACCAATCCCTCTAAATCCATCATAGTGATGTAGAGAAGTAGACAAGGATTACCAAAAGAAGCCCCAAAAAGATGCTATTATTGACAAATAAGAATTTATATTAATCTCACTGGGAATTGCATTTCATTTCACGTGTCAAAATGCGCCTTTGCTTGACTCTAGCAAAGATTATGACTTCAGAATATGTGTCCTGATATTTTCACAGGAAAGTGCAGGTCTATTAGAGAAATACACATTAGGACTGTTCAGAGTAAGTAAAAACATTTTTTAAGCCCCCTGATGGTAGGCAGTAGTGGGCGGCTTGTTCCACAGAACAAACATGTCACTGATTTCCTTCTCTCAGTTTTTTCTTACTTTCCACAGAGATTTGAAATTTTTCTGCAGAGTCTACATGGGCTTGAAAACTGAACAAAATTTGTACCTTGCTCTGAATATGAGACAACATCTCTGAGTGTGCTCGTAGAGAAATATGCATATAAGGCTCTTCAGGCAGTAACCAAATGGGTAATGTTTTTCCATACACCCTGTGTTGCTTTTCCATACCCAAGGCCTAACACTTGGAAAGCGCATCTTGAAAGACTGCTTTCTGTGAAGGCAGATATCCTACAACATTTTATACAGTGTTAGGAAAAAATTATCTTTAAGGAACAGGTCACTATAGTAACCATTCAGAACCAAATAGCCATTATAGTTGCAATTAAACAATATATGATTTCTATAAAGAATTATTCTGAATTATAATTCATTTTCTGTCACATGCTGGAGTTATTTTTTTTTGTCCCAAAAGATACCAGAATTTGTTATAATTCAGCAATGCAAAACTTCATAGAGAGAGACTTTAACCTGCTTTGAATCTACTGTCAGAAATTGTGGTCGACTTTTGACTTCAGTCTCTTAAATAGTCCAACAGGCTCCAGAAAAACACCAGTAACATTTTTGGAGGAAAGCAGAAGACAAAAAAGGCCTCCTGAAACTTAGATTTCATCACAGCTAGCCACATATCCGGAGCTCAGTGCTTCACTGAGAAAGGCGCAGGTTTGCTGCTATATGGAGGTGGTTCAGCCACAAATTCAAAATTTCCTTTAGCTTAAGAATGGAAGGGAAAGGGAGAGGGGAAAGAGAGAGGGAGAGGGAAAGGAAAAAATCTCTCAGCTTTTTCTTCCCATCACTTTGGTTCCCAGGACCAAGATCACACATGGAAACCTTGACAGACCGCAGGGACATGGTCAGCATTCACAGGTGACTGCCTTTAAAACCTGTAACATAACTAAGAGGACCATAATGCTCTATGTAGCCTCAATCGAGCCACTGGCAAAGCAGACTTTCAAATAAAGGGTAGCAAATCCAGACTTGTGATTGGGTGAGCTGCACCAGCTGGCTCTGATGGGAGTTGTCCACAGGAAGCAAGGAAGCTCCCACTGCTAATAGGAACCATTTCCAAGTGGGTAGCAGCAGGGTGATCCCATCTCCTTCTCATTGTCTAGGGTCTGCACCAGGTCAGGAGACTTTTAGCAGGATTTTTTGGCACTCGTCCTTGACAAAGCTTATTTTTTGGGGGGGACTGCAGTCTATTCTTTTTGGAGCAAATATTCACCTATGCTCTATGTAAATAGTAAGAGAGTTTTTTGCCTAAATATTTCTTTTTTTCACCTGTCTTTCCAAGAGGGAGGCAGAACAAACATTTATTTTCCTAAAAACCTGTAAAGTTCTCCATAATACAGTTGTGAATCCCGGTGGACTCTTGAGGGTTTTCTCCTGAAGGAGGATTTACTGCTCAGTGACTGCAGTTATTCCAGCAGGACATAATGGAAAGCCTTTCTGGTGCCGAAAATGAGGAGTTTGCTCTTCCTGGTCTGGAGGAGCAGAGTCCTGTGCTCCAGATGAGCAATAATGTTAGCTTACTGAGCCATGGACTAATAATTTTTATTCTTTCAGAGATGTTCCAGCCACCCCAACAGCTCTCAGTGAGGAAGATTTACAAATCATCGAGTTCCCTGAGGACTTTTGGAAAAAGACCCTGTAAAAAACCCCAGTCTCCAGTCCCTCAGAAGAGTCCAAATACACCTGTGGAGCCTGAGCACTGTGCCCAGGGCAGTGGCAGCTCTGCCTGCAGTGGCACACTCACTGCGTTTTGGGACTGGCACGGGGATGCTCTCAGCATCTCAGTCTTCCCATCACACAGGCTAACACTGTGGGCTTTTCAGGTAAACCTCTTGCCACCTTGATAAGGTAAATACTTAATAATGACTATTAATAAAGCTGAGTGGTGAATGACTTCATTAAACCTGAACTAATACATAGCTTAATTAGCTGAAGAGCAGCTCAACAAAGTGCATTTCAGAGGTGAGTCAGCTTCAGGGTGACATGCTGAGGGCAAGGGAGGATGCTGGCAGTGGGAGGGCTCTGTGGACCCATGCTGTGGTGCTTCCCAGGCACGGAGGGACACCGTGCTGCAGAGGCAGCATCAGAGAGATGCCCTTGGTGGGAGATAGCATCAGAGGGATGCCCTCAGAGAGTGAAGGGTTCCTGACCCTGCAGCTTGCCCTGGCACAGCTCAGGGACAGGAATAAGTGAAAGGCAGCTCATCTAGCAGGAGAGCTAGGTCTTCTGGCCTTGAGCCATGTCTGTCTCTTTGGCCTGGGCATCCATCCCTTTGCTCCGCTGAGCAGCAGCAGTAATTTCATCTTTCCTCTGTGGGCTTTTCCAAGAGCATCCTTTCTGGTCTCTCTGTTCTTCATTGGCAGCTCATACTACTGGTTTTGTCTCCAAAACCCAGGCTGGTGGATGGGTTTTTTCCCCTCTCTTCAGTTTTTGAAGAATCCAGGAATTCTCTGGGGTTTTTTGAGCTGCTGCGAAAGAGTCACAGCTGAGCGGTGGTTCAAGCTATGGGAAAATATTCTATTCCCAGAACGCCATCCTCCAGTTCAAGCAGGTTGTGCATTCATGATGGTTT
This sequence comes from Xenops minutus, assembly GCA_035221455.1. NCBI lineage: Eukaryota > Metazoa > Chordata > Aves > Passeriformes > Furnariidae > Xenops > Xenops minutus. The sequence goes on along the minus strand of JAWWEE010000122.1, from coordinate 23,554,540 downwards.
TAATGTCAAACAGTGTCTTCAAGTGGGATCTCACTTGCAGAAGCTGGATTTCCTGCATTGCCATGAATTGTTAGCCTCCTCTACCACTTTTACCCTTCTAGTTTCATGAAGGCAATTTCTTGCTGGCCTAACCCTACCCTTAGATTCAAGAAATGAGCTTGTCTGTGTTGAGACTCAGGCCTACAGTTTTGGTTCTCAGCAGAGGGTGTTTGCAGAGTGAAATCCTGCTTATCACCAAGGATGCATTTCATAGTCCAAGCCAGTGGGGACCACAACTCCCCCCTTAACAAGCTGCTCCATCATTGACAGTGGAGTTGAGATGCACTGTGGTGAGCAGGACAAAATGGTGTATTAGTGCTGCAGCCTCGAAACAGGAAAAAGGAGACCAAAGCTCTTTACCTTTACATCCTATTGTGTACCAGTCTCCTCTTCTGCACCCTTCCAGCAGTACTTGGAGTCAGAAACACGAGAGCCCATCAAAAAGAGTTTTGAGGGAGGAGTACTGCTCTATAGCACTGCAGCTTTGGTGGTCCTCTGTCCTCGTGCTGAACTCTGAGGAGTCCTTGGCAATGACAATTACTCAAGATTGCAGAGGTTATGCAATCAGAACCATGCTAAGCTTGGAGGAACCTACTTCAGTTTGAAGTACATTAACATGCCCAGAAGTGGAGAGCAGAAACCAGCATGACACCCTCTCATGTCGTGAAGTGAGAAACAAACCCTGCCGTTTGAGTTGGCTACCAGGATGAGGCAGCCCTTCATCTACTTCCTCAGCCTGAATTCATTTCCTCATCCTCTGCAGAGAGTAGGACATGATGGTGCTTGCCCATGGGTTATCAGAAAGAAGAAAAGAAGAGAGATTTGCTCACAAGACAGAAATAGAACATTGCCAAGGTAGGACCAACCCATCCTCTCTCTTCCAGCAAACAAAATATCAAGCAGAGGAAAACCCCCTAGAAAGTCGAACATTCATCCTGCATTCATCCTCTACTCATCACTCTAAAGCTGAGATAATGTTTTTAAAGGACTTTCCTGTGCAGGAGCCCCTCTGCAACTTACTGGTGAAGCAGCTCAAGGGACCAGGTCTTCGCACTGCTTTTCTTCTCAAAGTGACATCCTGCCATGGTGTGACTCTTCAGAGACATGCCAGTGGGCTGATTAATGGGGTTGGAGGAAAAGAAAACCAGGTTGAAAGAGGTGACAAGGAGATACAAGTAATGAAGTGCAACATCAGCGAGGTCCCTGCCTTCCAGAAGACGTCCTTCAACCAGATGTACTCACGGGTGAGAAAGGAGGTATGGATGTGTCACTTCCTGATGCCTCCAAGAGCTGGTGTGTGTGAAGAGATTCTTGGCACTGAAAGTTGCACTTCTGAATGATCAGAACAGCAACTTGCATGGTTCCCTGTGCAAGTTTGGTCTTCGGGTGTGATGTGTTTTGGTACTGTCTCTTCCGTCTGCACACAAAGCCTGTTTGCCATCTCCGTATCAGCTTCACAGGCAAATCCTGGCTTTCTGCTGCCAGAAAGCCAGAGCCATGGGCAGTCAGGTGCTGTCTCTGTTGCTGTCAGTATCGAAGCACCTGTAACTCACTCATCTATTTGCAAAGCAAGGGTTTGCACCGCAAATCCTGAGTGGATCACTGGTGATCTCATTGCATTTCTTTAGTGATAAAATTCCCTTGTTTGGGAAAGCCCATACTCTGTGACCGTGCAATGTAAACTACACATTCAGGCTGGTTTATTTAGAGAGCAGTCACAAGCACAGGCCTCTTGCAGCACCTTTATTCAAAGGTAGATAGTCAAAAGTCCTTTCCCGCTTGCATTTAGTGAGGGAAATCATCATTTTAATCACCTTAGTGATGCTTCTGCTGAGGCTCAGGAAATTTACAGTCTGTTGCTGCCTTTCTCTCTGCCCAAATCTACGTTCCCCTGCTTTCCCCAACACAAGTATCCTTTGCCTCTGTGCTGAATAAATGAAACAGGAAAGGGAACCCTGAAGGGTTTCTTCAGGAGCATGTTTTTCCTGCACCAAGAAAAAAATAAAAAAACACCACCACCACCACCAACAACAACAAAAAGAAATCAAATACAAACCACAAACAAACAAAAAATACACTAAAAACCTTGCATTTTGCCATGGGGATGCAAAAAGTGGTCAGAGCAAACCAGAAAATTGTGTGTGTCAACTATTTTAAGGGCTGAGGCACCACTGGCTGCTGTTTAGCCCACCTGGTCTCCTGGAGCACAGGGGTGTACACAGCTGGGAATACAAAATACACTAATAGTTCCTGTAATATGATGTAGGGTATATGTCACGTTCACAGATGCTGCTGCCACCCCTGATCTATGCTGCACTCCCATTACATTGAAAATTGCCCTTTTTGTTATCTGGGAGGGAACAACAGAGTGCCAGTGGATGTATTGGTGAGCTCTGATGTTTATGTGTCTGTGCTGGTTTTAAGATGTTTAAAGCCCACCAGGGCCACCCTAATTTGTCTGGTTGAATTGGGGCAGCTCCTGAAGTTCACAGGTCTTCCCAGAGAGTCACTGCTCAGACCTGCTGCCTGCAAGGCTGGCCCAATGTAGTGTTAGTGTTGGTGTTGTGGAGTGGGGTTGCCCTGGTTTTTTTGACTCAGCAAGTTAGATCAAGAAAGCTTTGAGAGGAGCTTCCAGCAAGCTTTAGGCCAAATGCTGCAGTGAATGATGGATTTAACTCTGCTGCTGTGCACTTCTCCTATTTAGCCAGCTGACCTGGGTACCACAGTAGTGATGGTGATGCAGAGAAAGAGGCATACAAAAAATTTCCATCCTCAGGAGCCAAAATGCATGCAAAATAAATACCTGAAAAGAAATCTTGCACAGTCTCAGCTGCCCATTTATAAGGTAGTGATGGGCTGATATTGCTGGATAGTTGAGTACTTGCCAACTTCCAGGCAGGCCACTTCTATATTTGAATATGGGATAGCAAAGGCAGGTGCTATCATTATATATGGGCAGGAAACCCAGAGATCTTTAGGATCTTTGTACTCATGTCTGAGAGACAACTTGTCTCCACTCCAGCAATGTTTATATGGAAACATATCCCAGCAGCTTTGTACTTACTTACCCAACAGGAGTCTGTTCTTTGGTTTGAATTTTATTAGCTATTAAATGGGGCTTATGGAGCATCAGACCGCATACCTAACAGTTTGTAACATGGGGTTTGTTTACAACACTTCCTTCCCTCATAGAGCCAGGTGTAAAACTGGTCAGGAATGAACCAGCTGGGCTGACTCTGCTGGCCCTGAAAATCCTGTGCCAGTCCTCAGTGGCAGTGGAGTCTGTGTTCTGCCCCTCTGTACCTTCCCTAAGCCAAGCACTCATCCTTTGAGTGATATGAATACATTTTAGTTGGCTTTTTCCACAAGAGGCTTTTCATTCTATAGTTTTTCAGCCATTATATATAGGGAGAAAAATTATCCTAAATCATATCTTGCCAATGACTACAGAAAACTACTTACTGGTCTGGCTCCCACCTCGTGTAAGAAGGAAAACGTATGCAACTGGGTTTTCCCCCACCTCTGAAACAGTGAGTTCTATTACAGTTGTTACTGCTATTTTGTGAACAAGCTTTGGGCAAACAGCCTGAAAATTGCTGAACGTGACAGAGACCCAAGGCCCTGATTCAGTTGCTCATCCCAATTTATAAAATAATTTAATAGAAAATAATTTAAGAGTAGACCTCTTTGTGTTGCTAATTGAGACTTTGGGGTAAATTCCCTGCTGAATTCAATTCATCTTGAGCAGATATTTATCAGAGTTTGGACAAAGCCACTGACATTTTGCTAAAAGTATTTAATAAAAATGCTGTCGGTGATAATTTAGACACCATCACAGAGGCATTTTGGGAAACAGAAGAGAAACAACCAGTGTTGTGCCAGGTGAGTTATGTGGGAAAGAGGGGGAATTGGCTGGTTTTGCTATTTTTAAGACAGTCAGCCATATTGATGTGAGCAGCAAACAGAGGAGAGCAAGGCAAAACTCAGCCATGGTGGAGTCCATGATGGCCTGCAATTCATTTCAGTGGAAAAATTACTAGCAGTAAAAGGGATCTGGTCATCATCAAGCTCCAGCAACATTTATTCTAATTCTGTCGAGCTGACTCCTTAATTAAACGGCTGCTTTATAGGGAGTTGGAGAACTATTGGATGTGCAGTAGTGACAGGTGGAGGCTGCCATTCCAATTCACATATTTTTATTGAATGTTGAGAGAACATTTTCCACCTCTGAAAGGCTCTTGTCCCAAAATCTACAGACCCTTCCCTGGGCAGACAAGACAAAAAGGGTATGAGGAGAGGTGTTCCCTCCTTTTTGCTGTAGCCATCTGCTGCTGTACCCCAGATACAGAGGAGAATTTTGATTTTAGTTTATAAACAGTGCCTGGGAATTTGTCTTTTCCTAAGGGACAACTTAATTCTTTTTGTGAACTTATTTTGGCTTATAATGTGACTACATTTCATTGCCTCTTATTAACCTCATATTAAAAGCAAGCATAGTAAAGATGGGGGGAAAGAGCTACAGTTTACTTTTCTTCTTGCTGAAGGTCTTGTTTCCTTCTCCCCATGCCCAGGGCTTTCTCTGGGTCTCAACCCAGCAGCCCCTTCATCTCACCGTGCTCCTCTAAAAGATTGATATGAATCTCAGACATATAAGAAATATGGTTGTATCTTTGTATTCCTAAGATGCAGTGTTGAGTCTACATAACTCAAAAGAAAAGTTTTGGAAAGTCATCTCTATGGTTGACAGTGAAAACATGATTGATCAGGTAGGACTAGGATTGCCTCTATGGATGGGGTTTCCAGGTGAAATGGAGAACTAGAAAGTCTTGAAGCTGGCCTCCTTAATGGCATACAGCAAACACAGAGTTGCTGGCAGAAGGAATGATTTCCTGCTCTGTTTGGCTTTTGCCAATTCCCAGCATACAGTTTTCATCAGCTCATGCAGGGCAGTGATGGGAACCTGAGGCTTCTCATACATGTCACTCCTCACCAGGGAAAAGCATCTGCGTCCAGGTGAAACTTCAAACAATAAGTGTGTGCATCCACCTGCGTGTGTGGGATGGACACACAGGCAGGGAATTCAGCAGTTTGCCCTGTCACCACGGCTGATGCAAGAACTCATGTACATACCTGATGCTTCTCATTGATGTCTGGATGATGGATAGTGATTTCTGGGGAAGGAAAACCAGATTTGCAAGGTCTGTGCCAGATCCAGCTGGTGCTGGAGCCATAAAGGTACTTGTGAGATTGGTGGGCTGCCAGGAATGTGTGAATACACAAACAGACTCGAAGCTATTCTGGATCTTACATGTGCCTTCTGTCTTAAAATAAATTAAATAACTCTTCACTGTGACTGACACTTGGCCAAGGACAGTTCAGCCACAGTGTTCCCCAGAATGATCTGTGTTCCTTGTACATGGCTTGTTTTGTTCAGCAAACCCCAGGCAGGGAAAGAAAAATTGCCTGAGCCTGGAAGAACTGGACTTGTTACTTCTAAGGCCTCCAAGCTAAAGCATCATCTGCCCTCAGCCAAGTTATCCAGGGTCAGCAGAGGAGATGTGTGGTTTTTTTAAAATGCAATCTCCTCAGCCCTAGGTCCACATTGCACATTACTGTGGACCAAAACACCTGATGTAATATGTAGCAAATACCACATGCAGCAAGATGAATAGAGTATTGTCTCTTAATTTGTTATTGAACCCTGCACAGCTGGGTCTTTTTTTTTTTGCTTTTTTTTTTTTTTTTTTTTTTTTTTTTTTTTTTTTGTGAGTTTGGAGAGACGTCTGTCCAGCTAGTGTCGATGGTTGATCTGCAACAGGGTGACATCTCAAATACCAGCAGGTTCTTCCCAGGTAGCTCCAGACTTGCTCATTATGTCTAGTGCTGCCAGCCCCTCACCCCATACATGGCACCATCTGGCTTATTAGGATTGTCCTGGGGGGTTATAAAGTACCACAGGCTCTGATCCTGAGCTGTTGGGACTGCTCAAGCAAAATAAAAGTTCCTCGCAGAGAGGAGCCCGGTGCTGCCGGTGGGGAAATCCTTCTCCCTCAGGCCAGCTGCTGCTGCATTAGCATTCCGTATTTCGTGCTGCTTTTGGAAGGCATGGGCAGTAATGACTACTGTAGCAACTTTGTGTCTGGGAATGACTTTATTGAGATGTTTAATTCTCAGCAGGTGCCACACAACGTGACACACACTTACATCTTGGAGGTAATAATGGTGCATTGATGTTTCACTGTGCTGTTAACCCTTGGTGCAATGAGACATTGCAAACATCATTCACCCACTGTGCTGTTACTCATAATAATGTGCGCTCTTGCTTGGAGACATCTTGCCAAAGCAATGATTGATGTGATGCAGGAAGCAGCTCTCTTCTCTTGACTGTCATGCTTTATATTGCTCTTATATTCTGTGCTTATGCTTTCACCTCTGTTGCAATTCCCTGGAGTCTCACACAAAAAAATTCAGGCTCCAGCTGCAGGATGCAGCATGGACTTGCTTTTATGGTCATGCCTTGCTGCTGCAGGGATCTCAGAGGGTCTCTTATTTTCATAGCGCCTCCCACCTCTTAGGCTTAAGAAAAGTTCAAGGATCGTGGCTTTCTGTAAGGATTTACATTTATATTTCACGAAATACATACCTTTCTGAAAAGTAGGATAGAGACAGGTTTGGATCAATCTATAATACATTTCCCAAGTTGTAGTTCAGCTCTTAATATGGTGCATGTTGCATCTACTTGGTTCTTCTCTGACCAAGGGAAGAGCAGGACCAGATGTATGTGGGTAATGAGCTGTGTGTGCATGGAGTATTTCCTCTGATTATGGTTTTGGATAATTGGGGAAATTTTCACAAGAATGAGAAGCCACTACAGGGATATTATCCTGTTTTCTGAAGTAAGTTCTAATTGACTGAAGTATGGAAAATTAACACTGATGAAAACAGCCAAAAATTTAGGATTCTAGCTTTATCCTGATTGTGTCATTACAACACTCAGAGCTTTGTAGCTTACAAAACTAGAGATTGTCTCAGAGAAAAACTCTATGGCATGTTGCTCTTGAGAAGTCACTGCTATGACTGCAACTTACTACCTTTCTCAGCCTCTGATTTTTGCCTTGCTCCCCCATCTAGTAGCTTGCTTGCATCCCACTTTTGTGGCCTGACACAGCTTTCCCCTGGGTTCTTGTGCCTGAGTCATGCTGAGCTCTTCCACAAAGATGGACAGGTAAAGGGCTGTGGTGCCACACAGAGGATGGGGCTGCAGTTTCTCCTCCGCTGTATAGCTCCTGCCAGGGCTTCCTCCACCTCCTTTCATTCCCTCCTGCCTATCCCACCTTCTTAGCAGCCTTGAAGCTGGATCACCACTTCTGGGCAGGGACGTATATGGGCATTCCGTTCTAGCTGACCACAAAATATGCACTATTGTTGGGAGCCATTGACTGTACAAACTTCTGCGCTGATCATCACCAGGTTCCTTCCAAGCTGTGGCTATCCCCAAGATTTTCCAGCCACAGTTGTCCATTTTTTCTGGTATTCTATCACAGCATGTGCCCAAAGCGAGCCTCAAGCTGGAAAGCAGATGGCAATTATCAGCAGCGCTAAGGGAGGCTTAGGTGAGAAGGTGGTGTCACTTTTCTTCTCAGTGCCTCCAGTGTGAAAAAAGGTAGTGAATCCTTGTTTACTGGGATGAGTCAAAGCTAGCAAGGGTGCCCTGATCTCTAGCAGCCACTTGAAAATGGCTTTGAAACAGTGGTGGTGCCTGTTTCAAAACATCCAGTTTAATGATATCATATTTTCAGGTTTTCACTAAGTCCCAGTTAAGATGTGCAGCACTGGAAGATGCTTATTCTGCCTGTACTTAAGTCTATTCCCAAAAAAGGTTTTGGCTCAAGAGAATGTATTGTCATACCAAATAGTGGTAAAGAGCTGGAGAATCAACAATGCTTTACTGCCTTTGGGAATATCCCAAGGATAATTGCATTTAGCATTAATATTCACCATATATTTTACTGTTCAGTGACAAACTCTGCTCCCTTAGGTGTGGATCCGTATCCTTCTTCTGGAGAGAGAGAACTACAGCCTAACTCAATATAAAGACAGTTTTGCTCTTGGAGCTGGCAGGCTCTACGCTGTGTGTGAGCCTGCATGTGAAGTCATCAACCATCCTGAGGAACAGCAGGTAACCTGCTGTTACAGGGGGCAGAAGAAAATTTCCCTCAGAGGTACCTTGATAGCATCAGGGAAACTGACATACCCTGAAAATATTCAGATTTTATTTTGTGACAGAAATTCCCATGCAGCCTGGATTTTTGAGTTGCATTGCTTTTCTTCCACATACATCCAGGGCAGAGCACGAGGCCAGACACACTTTGGTGTTTGCTCACAGGGCTGGGTTTGTGCTGCAGGGATGCAAAGCTACATCGTGGCTAACACGACACTGCCAGCCCTTGTGATCTGCAGCATCTCATCCACCATGGTACCGCTCAGCCTTGTGCCAAAGGGTTGTTCCCAGAAAGGCCATGAGGCTCATACCCACTTTTAATTAACACCATCCTATCTGGTCTTTGGTAACCTTGAGTAGTTTCAGGGCTTTGTCACTCTGACCATAAAAAAAAGTGGGTTTGTTAATGGAAAGGGGACGTTGCTAGGCCCCATTCAAGTGGTACCCACTGCATGGCAGAGACAGTTCTGCAAAAGGTCCTAAATCCTTTTGGGAGCAGCCGCCAGGAAGCACCTCATGCAGAACAATGGCCAAGCAGAAGTGCAATGTTCATCTTGCATCTGTCTTACATTAAGAAATTCTTAATGCACTAAAGACACAATTTTACAGTATTTGTACCTTTCTAATCTATGAGGGAAAGTGATGCAGGTTATCATATATGATAATGTCCAAGAGCTAAATGACAGAGCTGTCAGTTGCAGGACATGGAAATGACAGCCCTTTAAGATGTTGTCAGGTCTTGTAGGACACCAAAACACTCATTTTAACCTCAGGAAGACAAATCCATTGTGTCTTTCCTTTTTTGGGATCTTCTTAAAGTACTGCTATTCAGTAGTGGGATGTATAACAAAATGGCCTTCTTGAAGTTGTCTGTACTGTAGGTAAAACCTCCTCCCTTCCCAGTGTTGGGAGTCACACCAAAGACACAGCCAGGGGCTTTGAGCAGGGTTCCCAAGACACAGAGGCCTTTTGCAGGCCCTGTGGACTCCACAAAATGCCAATCTTGAGGTGTCCATGTGCGATGCTTTGCCATTGCCTGGTGCTTGTGTGTGACCTACTTGAGTCTGCATGAGATCCCACCTTTTCCCAACCCCTGCCCTCTCTGGTGCTGGACAGCCTCGTGCAGCAGTGAGATCTCCTGGGGCTTGGCAATGTGCTGACCTGGAACACTCACTGGAGCGATAAGGAAGGAGGGGGTACTGTCCACAATACCACCAGTGCTGAGCTGGGCTGGGAAGAGCCTCGCTGCTCCCATCTGGACACAAGCACCAACATTTGGCCTCTCCTTCTGCCCACCCCTCCTTCATGTGGAAGTTGAGCAGTGCTGTCATAGAGTGACAGTGAGGGATGCACAGTGTTTCACAGGGTGGGAGAGTGGGATGGGGGCACAGCTGGACAGATGGGTTGTCCTGTGCCCTTAAGACATCTGATGGATGCAACAAGTGTAAATGATCTGACTCCTCTCCCACGGGAAGAACTCAGCTCCTTGCCAGCTGGAGAAGGTTTGCTGCAATGTAGCAGTGCCATGGCAGAGCTTCCCCTATGCCTGCTCACGACCATTGAGTCTCCATTATATAGGACACTAAATTAAATCTGCAAAAGAAAGATGTCTCCTGAGGAAAACAAACTAAAAGGGGGGAGGGGGACTGGCAAAACAAAAACAACCCTTCTGAATGCAATAGCACTTGCAATTAAGAACAAAATGGAGCTGAAAGCTCTGAAGCTTGACTTTGGGCAGAAAGAGAACACCCTCTCCGAGAGCCCGGAGTTTCCGTAGGCACAGTGCAGTGGCTGCTGTCTTCGTTTTACGTCAGAGTATTAATGCTGTGGTTTCGCCCCTGGTATCAACAGAGTTTGCCTGGTAAGTGGGTGGGGTATTGGGATTTATATTGTAGACAATTTCAGGAAAGCTTCAGTATTTTTTTTTTTTTTTTCCTTACAAAGCTTTTGAAAGTCCACTGGGGACCCCTAATGTTCAGTTGCTGCTGAAGCACATGCTTCAAAGCCAGAGCTACACAGCTTCTTTAGCCATCTGTGGGTTTGATCATTCCAGTGGGCTTTTATTACAGGCAATAACGCTCCCTTCCCCCTGCTAAAAGGTGTCTTTCTGGAAAGTACTGATTGCTCCTCAAAATGTTTGGTAAAGCATTTCTCAGAAAACATGCCAGCCACATTAAACAGGGACAGCCCTGGAGATGCTTTGGGAGGCAGAAACCTCTGTGCCTTCCTGCCCTGAGCCATGGCAGCAGGCACATATAACATGTGGAACAGAAAGGTGGCTAGAAGTCATGATTGTTGCAAAAGGCATTGGGAGGAATAACTCGGTGGGATTTTTTACGGACATTGGTGACAAATTGGCAGGTACTCAGCTATCCATGAACTCCCACTGCCTAGTCCCTATTCACTCACACCTCCCCATGGCTGCCCCACTTCTCCCCATAAAAAATCTCTACTGCCCACCTTCTTAGGCCCACACCAAGCTGGGCAGCCTCCATGATCAAAATGTGCAGTCCTCCCATTGCCCTCGGCTAGGGCAGATAGGAATTGCTGTTATCATAGGCTTTTGTCCTGGTTTCCTAGTGCCTCTGCCGGTGGGACCAAGTAGGACACAAAATACCTCCACCATAGCCTAGCTTAGAGCATTTTATGCCAAATTCCTGGTGCCAGCTTTTCTCTCTTATGGCAGAAATGTGTTGTGTTTCCTAGACCAGCATTAACACCATTACAATTTTCTTCCACAACCAAAGGCAACAGTGTGGTCAGTTCAGGGAGTGAGTAGCCACACCAAATCTGAAAGGTTGTGCAGGAAAATGTTTAAAATGCAGCTGGAGTAAGTTACCCTCCTCTTTCATGCCTCCACCACCAATCCCAAGTAAATCAGAAAAAATCATGCTTTCTAAGTGGCTTCTAACATAATGAAAGTCAATTAGAGTGATGCAAATAGAGCTGATAACTGCAGGTTTTCATCTCTGACTCCGTGCTAAATGTCTGTACTGTGTGGTTTGCAAGGAAGTAAGGGTGCATGGAGAGGAAAGGATGGGGCTTTAAAAAGCAGTTAAATTGCCTCTAATTAGCAACACAACTGTAGTCAAAACATAATGTGAGGATAATAAATTGATATTTGCATAATGGAAATACTACCAAACTGTACTTCAAATAAGCTGAATTAGATTATAATTAGAGCTGTGTTTTGGGAAAGAAAATTCTTCTAATTGCCTGAGTACAGGCAGTGCCAAGGAGGAGAGGGTTGGCAGCTGCTGGGGAGGTCCAGCCAGCGCTGTGCAGGACAAGCACCCCACAACCAGGGACCATTCCCTGCAGGGGGGACAGCATGTCCACACCTACCAGCAGCCAGCACAGCCACAGCGAGACAAGTCTATGTAGAAAAAAGGAAAAAGCGGGAGGAATGCGAATGTGTGCACTCTCAGCCATTGACTGCAAAACCATGAACAGAAAGAAAATCCAGGACAAAATCTTATGGACAGCAATTAGGGTGGAAGACATCCGTGTCTCAGGGGAGGTGGTGTGAGGGTAAAAATGCAAGAGTTAATACTGCAAATTGCGGGAAACCAGTGAACATCTTTTTCTGGGGAAATCTCGGCACCACATTGAGTTGCAATGGCCTCTTCCTGCTGCTACTTGACAACTGGCTTTATTATAGCAACTGTAATTTTTTTTCTGTTGGAACATATGCAAGGTTGCTTGTGATTTATTGTCCAGCTCTTACTACTCCTTATTAAAAAAGAGGCCACCTGGACAGCACTGGACGATGGGTCACTCACTCGTTGTACAAGAACATGTATACCAGTAAGGAAACTACAGCTGAGATAAAGGAAAAATGTTATATTCCAAAACAAGATTTTTTTTGAGAAAGTGAACAAAAGAATTACACCTTGTCACTGAGGTGAAGGCAGTGTGAACCTTGAGGCTGACTGGTTGCCTGGTAGCTGCAGAACCTCATGGTCAGTGTTAATGCCACTTTTGGTGCTGGGCAATGACACAATTCAGGCAGGAGAACTGATCATCGTACAAAAACCTGCTCACTCATTTTGACTAGGGGCAGAAAAAGGTGATTTTTTTTTTAAGTCCTGTGTGTACTGGGTTTGTGTGGCCAGGTTTTGGTAGTGGGGGGGCTGTGGGGTGGCTTCCTGAGAAACTGCTAGAAGCTTCCTCCAGTCTGACAGTGCCAGCGCCAGCTGGCTCCAGGATGGACCTTCTGCTGGACCAGGGTGAGCCAAACAGAGATGGTGGGAACTCCTCCATGATAACATATTGAAGAAGGAAAAAAAAGTTATTGTGCTGCTGTAATTGTGACCAGAGAAGAGAGGAGTGAGAATATGTGAGAGGGAAAACAATGGAGACACCAAATTCAGTGGAGGAGGAAGCAGGCACTAGAGCTGAGATTCCCCTGCAGCCCATGGTGAAGACCATGGTAAAGCAGGCTGTCCCCCTGCAGCCCATGGAGGTCAACAGGGATGCAGGGATCCACCTGCAGCCCATAGAGGAGACCCATGCTGGATGCCCAGAAGAGGCTGTGAATCCATAGGAAACTGATGCTGGAGAAGGGTCCTGTCAGGGACCTGCAGGCCCATGGAGAGAGGAGCACACACTAGAGTATTCTTCCTGGTAGGACTTGTCCTCCTGGGAGACCCACACTGGAGCAGCCTGTGCCTGAAGTACTGCACCCTGTGAAAAGTGACCCATGTTGGAACAGTTTGTGAAGAACTGTAGCCTGTGAGAAGGAGTCATGTTGAAGAAGTTTGTGGAGAACTGTCTCCCATGGGAGGGACCCCATGGGATCAGGAGAAGGATTCCTTTCCCTGAGGAAGAAGCAGCATCAGAAATAACCTGTGATGAATTGACCTTAACACCCATTCCTGTCTACCTGCACTGCTGGGAGGGAAGGAAATAGAGCCTGAGAAGGAGAGAGGGGTGGGGGAAAGGTGTTTTTTAAGACTTATTTTATTTCTCATTACCCTGCTCTGATTTTGTTAGTAATAAATTCAATTAATATTCCTAAATTCAGTCTGTTTTGCCCATATTCCATGAGTGACCTCTCTCAGTCCTTATCTCAACTCATGAGGCTTTTGTTACATTTTCTCTCTCCAGTCCAGTTGCAGAGTGGAGTGATGGAGTGGCTTTGGTGGGTACCTGGCATCCAGCCAGGGTCAACCCACACTGGAAAATGCAGTGACCATTCCCACCAGGCTCTCAGCATATTTTCTCCTTAAATACCTAGGTCAGTATGCCTTAGCTCACCGAGGTAGTGCCATATGTCATACCTGAGCTACTAACAGCATCACCCTGGACCCAGTGGCAATAAGAAATGGGTATGACTTTGGCCATCACTGGTTGGTGGAGGTGTACAATGGGATACAGCTCTCCCTAGCCATGCTTGAATGTCCCTCTGACATTGGCTGCTGTGGTTAGGGAGGATGAAGAAAAGGAGGATGATTTTGGGGGTAGAGGAGCAGCAGAAGACACTATGTCTCTGAGTTTCAGTGGGGCTTTTGAGACAGCTCTTCATGTTATTTTCCTGGAAGATGCTGTTTTGTGGGGACAAAGACAGGGTTTTCCTGCTCACAGGCACAAAAAGGAGGGTACCATAGGCCTGGAAAGGATGCCCTTAAAGTGCACTTAACTGGTGTCTCTCTCTATATGAGATGTATAGCATAGGTCTAGTTTCCAAATCAGGAGCTACAGCTCATGCATGTTTACTCTATGAGGAAAAAAAAAAAAGAAAGCAAGTATGAAACATGATGCAGCACAAGACTCGTGTCAAGGGAAATATTCCCCTGCCTTTAAAGGGTCCTGGCCGAGGGCACTAGTTCACAGCCACTGTAGAAGCCATGGAAATGAGCTTCTTTTTGATTTGGAAAATGGTGTCTTGATTTTTTGCTTGAGGAAGAGAGAAATTTGCCTGGTGCTCTGCTCTGCTGTGCAGTTTGTGGTACCAGATTTAATAAAGGGATGCGTGGGAGGGAGCACAGAAGGGAACGAGAAAGGAGACAAGCAGGGGGAGCAAGCAGCTGCACTGCATCAGAGAGCACTGGTCTGCAGCACATGCTGCCAGGGATGGGCTGGGGGAGGCAGGACAGCCAGGTCCCAGGTGTCCTCCTCTCTGTCCTCTCCTCTTGGGAGCAAGGCACAGAACTGGCCCTGAGGAGCCCAGCCTGGGGACAGGCAGGTGGAGAAGAGGCAAAGCCTGTCCGTCCCTCACTTAATGTGTGGCCACCAGCCTCTGCCACCCTCCACTGTGCTGGATACTGGCATGTTGTGCCTGTGGGATGCCCCTCAGTTGCTGCCAGCATCACCCTAGAAAGATACTGAGGCTGACACCCAAGAGGAGACAGGGAAATAGGAGACTGGCCAAAATACTTCACATCTTTGCATACAAGTCACAGCACAAATTCTCAGAAACAAAAGCAATTCTCAGAAACCAAATCAGGGGCTTGCTGTCCCATTTGCTCCCTCAGTGGCAGCCCTTGGGTCTCAGGCTCACAAGCACGGCCTCAGGCTCCCAGGGGGAGTGCAGGACCTGATGTAATGCAACAAGCGAGCTGGTTAATCACAGTAGGAAGAAGGAAAAGACTGCACACCAACAAAGGCAGCCCTGGGAAACAATTTTATTGCCAGCAAAATGCTGCAGGTCTTTGTTTAGTGAGTGCACTTCCCATGAAATGCAGTTGCTCACTGTGGTTTTAAACCAAGACCACCCTGAAAATGAAGGCAGTTTCCATTAAATTGAATTACTTTTCCCCAAAACTGGTATGACAATGGTAATGTTGACAAGGAACAATAGCCATTAAGTGAAAGCATAATTTATATTTTCGCTTAAATCAGTGTCATTTCTATTACAAATGGCATTGTGCATGCATGTCATGCTGATTTACAGTGATAAAGCCCAAGTCCTGATTAGTTATCACAATCTCTAAGCAGAGCATGAAACACAGGTGACACAAATCAGGCAACCACACACCAAGCCTAGGTCAATATTTGGATCTAAATCTAACTTAGTATTAGCAGACGAGTTTGTGCAACAGTAGTGATGTTTTTTCAGAAACATTCATATGTCCATCACCAGTGCAGCCGTGAAGGCTGTTTGACTCCTCCACCCCACCTTTTCAGCACTCTGAAGAAGTAATGATCCAGGAAGAAAAAAAGAGAAGGAGCAGCAACATATGACTGCCATAGATCTGACCACAGAGATCCAGTACAAAGCAAGTGTAATGTCCAATGAATGACTCAAATGCCTAAAGACACTCAGCAAAGAGAAAATGGGGTTGCTAAGCTGGCAAGGTTGGATGAGGATTGGTCTTGTAGCAGTCATTCAGTGAAGATTTTTGCTCTTGAGGATGTTTTCCAAAAGTTGCTGAGCTTCTTGGAGCCCATGGGCTGCTGCCACACTGAGCAGTTTCTCCACTTCCCTGAAGAACAGGAAACTTCCATCAAGAAAATCTATGAGGATGTTTGATTGATTCCTAGCTAAATTTTAATTTCCCAGGTTTTTATAAGAGGAACACAGCTACTGCATCTGAAAACATCTGTAAAGTTAACTCTCCACTATTCAGAAAATGATCTGATTTTCCTTCTGCTCTTCCCTGTGGTCTGAGCACATATGTTTTGGGTTTGGTGATTTTCTTATCTTAGTTGAAGTAGAGATGGATGTGGAGTTCTTGAAATCCCATTCAATGCATGAGTCTTCCTCATCACGCAACATGCAGTGGAGATTGAAATAAAATGTGCTGCCTTCAAACCACAAGAGTTGCCCAAACAATGCTTTTTTAGCTTCATTTAGCTTAAAACTGCTCTCTCCAAACTCAATTTTAATTTTCAGACTTGGAGTAAATGTAAAAAAATCAAAACTAAGCAACAAAGATCAATCAATCACTGTGATGAAAACTCATCGGTTGTTTTAGCTTCATTTAGCCCCAGGACTAGTCACCACAGCGAATGCACAAAGCACAAGGCAAGTTTTCTTTGGCCGTGGGCCATGCTGGGAACTGGTGTGCAGTGTGCACAGGCACATAGGGAATAAAAATGTGTCCTGGGTGGTTTCAACCCAACCCTCAGACAGTCAATAGGAAACTTTCCATTGGCCCCATGGGATGGAAAGAAGAGTGAAAAGGGAGTTCCCCTAAAAAGGAAAGATAGGTCTTTATAGCAGAAAATTCACATGCTACTTCAATAGCTCTTTCTATACCAGTATGGGTCTTGCCCCTTGCCTTGACAGAAATCACAATGGGAATACATATGCACTCAGACCACAGGCATTTTGCTTACAGTGACACCTAATTTTAAAAATCTCATTGGACTAATGGGAGTTTTTTGTTTTCCTGGTGCAGGTAGGGCTGCATTACTGATAATACAAGAAGACATCATTAGAAATGCTGGAGTAGCTTCAAGCCGGGAGTACCTACAGCACAAGGTTCCCTCCTGCTTCCCCAGGAGGAGCTGGGAATGCATCTGTAATGGGAAGGAAGAAGATTAACTCAGGTTACCCTTCTTCAAATGCCACAGTCATGTTTCTGAGTGCTCCCACTGCCAGGTTGAACGAGGAGTGGGGATGGCCCTGGCCCGCAGCCTGCCTACAGGGGGGAAGAGACAAGCAAAGAAAATTGTAAGAGACATACAGAAGAAAACGTGAGTTTGAACATTTTAAAGTGAGGTAAGAGCTGTTCTGGCTTTGGCTGAGGTAGAGTTACTTTTCTTCCTAGTAGCTGGTACAGTGCTGTGCTTTGGATTCAGTATGAGAATAAAAGATAACACATTGATGTTTTGGTTGTTGCTGAGCAGAGTTTACCCTAAATCCACGGTTTTTCAGTTTCCAGTGTTCTAGTGGTGAGGAAGTGCACAAGATGCTGGGAGAGAGCACGGTCAGGACAGCTGACCCCAACTGGCCAAAGGAATATTCCACACTACAGAGCAATGTGCTCAGTGCATAAACTGGCAGGTTGGCCAGGCGCTGCCAATCCCTACCTGGGGACAGGCTGGGCATTGGTCAGTGAGAGATGAGCAACTGTATTGGGCATCACTTGTGTTTCTTGGGTTTTATTCCTTTCTTTTATTATTGTTGCTATTGTTATATTTTACTTTATTTCAATTATTATAATGCTCTTATCTTAACCCACTTTTTCTGATTCTCCTTCCCATCCCACAGGGCTGGGAGGAGAGGGGGAAAATCAGTGAGTGGCTGCATGGTGCTTAGTTGCTAGCTGATGTTGAAGCACGGCAGAGCCAATAAGAAAAAAGGTATGTATAATTTACTGTTCTGAAATGTGACTCCTTTGAAATTTTCAGGCCATGATTTGGGAAACATCCTTATTCAGAAAGGCATGAAGGCTTCATCATTTTTCTAGGTAGAGATGTTTTTAATGATGTAACTTTGTAACTCCTGCTGTCACAGGCATAGTTATTTCAGCCCTAAAAGTCCTGCAGCTTGATGCTGTTCTATGCCTTGAGCAGACACAAAGGAAACATCCAACATGCCCCCCTTCTCTCCCCTTGCTTTTTGGGTAGCTCAGCAACTTTCCCTGTCCCTCATCCTTCCCATTTCTCACCAAGAGTCGTAGGATTTTGCGGGGCATAGCCCAGGCTCCCACCACGAGAGTGACCACTGTGGGTACCACAGCAAATGCATACACAGGCATGGCTTCCTCGCTTATGCGGCAGAAACCTCTTGGGAGCATGTGCTGAGAGCAGGAAATGAATATGCTGCCTCAGCAGTTTCTGGCCCACTTGCCTCCTGTGCCTGTGCATTTTTCCTGTTGCCCATCTGCAGCTCAAAGCTCCCCAAAAGGCTATTCAGCAGCACCAGCAGCCTCTGCACTCTTGCTGTCAAGACACTTCCTTTCTTCCCACTGATTTAAAAAAGTAGCAGTAGCAGGTGGGGAAAGTGGAGCAAAGTGTATGACTCACAGTGAGAAGTTGGGAGCTCCTGATCTCCCTGCTGCCACCTGTGAACCTCCCTCCTGCCAGCACAGGACAGCTCAGTGCAGCTGTACCCCAAAGCATTGCCCGTTCCTTTTCCTCCTCCCATGCCACAGTAGCCTTCCTCCACAAGAAGACAATTTCCCATAGCAGGAACTGATTGGGGCTTTTTTTGTGCCTCACCTGAACCAGTGCATGGCCATGTCTTCATTTTTTTCCACTCCGGTTCCTAGGTAGCAAAGTCATAGATAGGTTATAGAATACGGTGTCCAAAATCCAGCAGTGTGGTGGTAACCACATACCACAGAGCCATGTTTGTAGCTCTGGCTTATAAGCATACATACTCTGGTGGTAAGTTAGCCATGGACTGGAGAAACATTACCTTGCAAATACCTCTGTCCCAGGATGTGCTGGGCATCGGGATACCCCAGGCGAGCATACACATGGGCCACGTGGAAATGAAAATTCTCATAGCACAGTGGGATGTAGAGCAGGAGGAGGCCAGCAGTGATTACAGCTGCCAACTGTAAAAGTGAGGAACAGTCATGATGCAAGGACAAAAATAAATTGAGGACCAGCTACAGCAAATATTTCATCTGAGCTCTGAAGCCTCCCAAAGCTATTCCCCACAGAGAAATGGGAGGAATGGCTCACACTGTCACAGAAAATCAAAGTCACCTTTGATAGAGAGCCAGTTCCAGAGTTTCCACTGAAGCTGGCAGAAATGGCCCTGCTGAATTCAGCCAGCAGTGCATCAGCTCCCAAGTTAATTTTCCCTTTAAGCTCTGCTACACCAAAGGAACCTATAATCATTTCATTTTCTAGTGGTTATCTTGAAGAAAAGGGAAAAAAAAAGTCATGAGGTGCCATGAGGCTTTTACAAACAATTCATCAGAGGCTTGCCAGAAGGAGCCTCATTCCCCACGCAGCTGGGTCCTTGGCCCACTACTGCCCACAGCATTGCCATATGGATGTGAGCACTCAGACTCACAGAACAGGTTAGCTTGGAAGGGAACACAGTGGATCATCTGGTCCAACCTCCCTGCCCAAGCAGGGCCATCCTAGAGCACATTGCACAGGATTGTCTCCAGACAGCTCTTGAATTCATCTCCAGTGAGGGAGACACCACAGCCTCTCTGGGCAGCCTGTTCCAGTGCTCGGTCACCCGCACAGCACACAAGTTCTTCCTCGTGTTCAGGTGGAACTTCCCGTGCATCAGTTTCTGCCCATTGGCTCTTGTCCCATTGCTTGCCACCATCGAGAAGAGTCTGACTCCATCCTCTGGTCATCCCCCCTTCAGATACTTACACACACTCATCAGGGCCCCTCTCAGTTGTCTCCTCAAGGCTGAACAGGCTCAGATCCTTCAGCCCGCCCTTACCCCTTAATCACCTTTGTCACCCTCCGCTGGACCTGCTCCAGGAGCTCCACGCCTCTCTGCCTTTGTGAACATCTTTGGCTCATAAACCCTTTCATTCTGTGTTACAGTGAGGACACAACTACAACCACACCTGACAGGGGAATAACCTTGGGTCTGAAACTCTTCTTTCATCCAATATATAAATCAGAGAAAAGTCTGATGAACTGCACCAGCAGGGAAAAAACATGAGAGACCAGAGTTAGGCTGTTAGCTTTTTGATGCCAAATTGGATTTTCTTTGTTCAGTGAGCTAGCTATTAGCTTGCAGTGAGAGGAGCTGGCAACTTAAGCATCCACATCTTGGCAGAGTCAGAGATGCCTGGCTGTGGAAAGAAGAGCAGGCTTAGGAAAAGGCTGTAGGAGGTCCACATGGAGCCTCCTGCCTGCAGAGGTTACCAGGAGCCCTTTGCCTCCCCGCAGGGGCATGCAGCATGTCTTGTCAATGGTGCCAGCCCTGCAGAAGGTAAAACTCTTCCCTACTACAAGGGAAGATGGAGACCAGGTAGAGTCCTGATTGCAAGACATTTGTCTTTGAAAATTGCAAGGAGGCAAGCACTGATCAGGTCTCTCGGTGCAACCATGTGCTGAGAGGAACCACACTGATGGTGTGGGATCTGGAGGAGACTGCTGATACCTCGACCTTCAGCTCCATAGCTTTGGTGAAAGCAATGATGCATTCTCGGACCTGATGTTCACGGGGACATGCCAAAGCACCAGCAGGCTCTCTGCATGCCACTGTCTCTCTCCTGTGGATGTGGAAGCAGAGCAGATACAAGAAGCCCATTTAAACAGCCAAGTCAGAAACAAGTCCCGTGGCCTGACCAGGTGACCATGGCTGCTGCAACACAATCTCACTGTATCATCTGGGCATAATTTCTTGCTACAAGTACTTCTGAATAGTGGCTACAGCATGGGTTTGTCACCACACCATGTTCAAAAAGAGCCAAAGAGACAAGCAGCAGCTGCAAAGGACGCTGAGATGCAAGAGCTTTAATAGTCAGGGGCTCTTTTGGCCATTATGGATGGTTTGGTGCAACTGATAGAGAGAGGTGCAAAAACTAACTCTCCCTCATTTTTTTGGGGTGAAGGAGGAAGGGAATAGAGCACTTCAGGTATATGTAGACCACTGCACAGCAAACGATGCATTTAGATACTGATCTATTTCTCAGTTGTCTGTAGAGCTTGAAGACAGAGGTGATGTGGATTTGGCATTTCCTCACTGTTTTGTGGAGGCTCCTGTACTCCCACACACCACGATAAACTGTAGTGACTGCTGGAGGCAGCACATTGTTAAGAGCTTGTTATCTCCTAATTGAGACCTAGGTCATAGTTTGGGCCCATCTCTAACTGGGATTAGCGAATGCTAAGGATTAAATGAGCCTAGTGAGCTAATTAGGGTAAGTAGATAAATAGGTAAGCAATAATAACATGCAAAAGCCCCAACATTTGATTTTCTGTCTGATAAGCTTAGGGATGTAGAAAATTTTGATACACACACCCCTCCCATACCCATTCAGTGTGTGATGCTGTGTGAACTGTGCAGCATTGTGTAAATGTTGATGGGTATGTAAATCCCTGAAAGTCAAAGGCAAGTCCAAGAGGAAATGCAAGTCATAGATCAAACTGGTTATTGATGAATGCTTTTGAACTTATTTAAAAGGAGGAAATTATACTCCCAGAAAAAAATAGGATGCCTAGAAACATGGTAAGAAGTGCTCCTTTCTGGAGACATGGCTAAGGTTAAAGGTCTAGCACAGGTAAAGCTGAGTACAGATCTATGTTGAAGAGCAGAACAGTGTTTCTGAAGCAGAGCAAAAGCTGATGAGTAAGAGTCTTGTTTCACACCAGGACCATGCACTGTTACTGTGCTATTTTGTCACCGTTGCAGTGGCCGGGGCTGGAAAATGCCAGGGAATGTTCCATGCAGGTGACAGTGTGCACAAGACTGCACGAGGCAGCCGCAGTGCTTTTAAGCGTGCAGACTTGTGGGCTGCAAGACACTCAGAAGCTGTGGTTCTCCTTTATGCTCTGTGATAGGCTGCCTGAAGCCTGAGGAAAGGAGTTGGAAATGTGGCATTTGCTTCTGTTGTAAGTTTGGTATATCAAATACATGTAACAGCAAACAAATGACCAGGTAAACTAAAGGGAAAAAGATATGGTGGGAAAGGTGCTGCAGGTCACAGTGGAAACTTCTGTGATCATGCACTACTGCTATGGGAGTACATGCTGGAGTGAATGCTCCCTGCAGGTTACCCTTTCCACAACAATGTCAGTGATTATCCGTCATCCCTTGCTGGCAGCTTCCAGCCTCACTACTGCAGAGGCACTGTGCCTGGCTCCCCTGAGGCAGATGGCCCAGGAGCCACTGGATGTCCACTTTTTGTCCCAAAGTGGTTTTTGAGGGGAGGCTTTCAGCTTTTTGCAGTTGTGTAGGTACAGTCAGGTATGGCAAGTAAGATGTTTCATAGGCAGTTCCTTTAGAAACGGCTCTCTGAGAATCCCTACTCTGGTTTGATTTTTTTTTTCTTTTCTATTTTCTTTTCCTAAACCTTCCTAAAGGATGAGAAAAACCAAGACCTATGCATGACAAAAGGCAGGTGCACAAGGTGCTGGAATGCACTGATCCAGCTCTGAAAGATGGCACCACAAACACTTGTTGCTTGGCTGCCCACCAGTACGAAAATACATCTCCATGCACACAGCTAGTCCCACACAAGCAGAGACATTAGCAAAAATATTCCTTTGCCCTCCACTGTGGCTGTGGCTACATCTGAGTTCAGGTCAATGTTGTGCTACTTCAAGTGTCTTCAAGACCAAGAGAGAAGGGAAACAGAATGACCTTTCTCAAAAAGCAGCTGCTGATGAAGGGGACCACCTGAAGTGAGATCTTCTAACAGGAGGGATGAAGTAAGGAGGTGGAAGTCCCCTGGGCTTCTTCCAGGTAGGCTGTCTGCAGCCCTCAACCTCACAGCCAGCACAAGGGACCAAAGGCACAGTGTGCCAACAGTCTCTGAAACTGAGAGCCCCTCAGGGACCCCAGCCAGGCAACAAGTGGTAGTCTACCTGAAACACAAGAAGGAACATGGGGAGCTTGTTGTATGGTCTCATGCAAGAGTGTGAAGCAGATCACTGGCCTGAAACCATATTTGTATTTTTGGTGGGCAGCTCTCAGTTGCTCATCCCACCCTGTCTTCTGTGGTGACTCATCAGAAACCCCTTTGCATGTTTCAAACCTTGCACCATTGGGGCTGCTCTGAAGCATGGGGAAGCCCAGTGGTGGCAGTGGGGCTGTGCTGGGGAAACAGGCAGTGAGGAACATAAATCAGGCTGTGCATATGTATTTATGCAACCTGGCTCCTACACAGCAGCTTCAGCATCTTGCCTGTGCTGTCACCCATGTGCCCAAGCCTGGTGTACAGGATCAAGAGGAATGCCTAAAAAACCCATCTATAATGACTGCATTTGAAGATGCCACATTACTGTGTGCTAGCAGAAGCATCTGCTCCTCAAGCAGAGAAAGTCATCACAAGGCTTGCATTTGAGAGGCTGTCGTGTGCAAGCAGCTCCTGTGGCTTTGACCCACTCTGGCACCAGTGGCTTTCAGAGACGGCATGTGATGTAACACCCAGTGCCAGCACTCCCACCCTGAACCCATCCCCACACTTACCTCCCAGCTGCTCCATGCCAAGCTGTGGGGATGGGAGTTCTCACCCCCAGGAGAAGGATTTGCCCCACAGGTATCAGCATGGCCCCATCCTTTCCGCCTCAGCTGCACTGCAGGCTTCATGTTCCCCATCTCTCCCTCCCACAGGAAGCCCAAGCGTGTCGTTTTAACCTGGTCTGCTCCCTCTCACCAGGCACCACCACCGCCCTGCCATAACTCTTACCCATCAACATCCCTTAGCTTTGCTCCTGATTTATGGCAGCATAGCCCCGCTGCTTCACTGAGATAAGAGGCATGGATACACATCCCCTTGAAGAGTCATATAAAAGAAGATGCTCCTGATGAAAACCTGTGAAACTACTGATGTTTAACTCTCCCTGTGCTGAATATTTCTCTTTCTTCAGGCTGTCCCAGGTGTCACAAGCCCTCACCAGTAAATTGTTGTGTTTGACAAATTCGATTACATCTTTTCTTTCTGTTTTTTACAGGCCCAGCCCCAGGTGAGAAAATTAGAAAAGGTGCAATGATGTATAAGTAGGAAGTTATGAGAACATAAAAAACCCGCACAAAATTTGACAGGATGGGATTTTTATTTTTTTTAATCTAAAAAAGGGCTTACTTGTTAAAGTTAGTCATTTTATAGCTGCAGTTATGCCTCTATTCATTTGCAGTGACTGCACCTAGTAAATTTCAGATGCTAAATTTTATTTTGCTTTCACATCTAAAAAAAATATCTTTTTTAACACAAGATCCCTAATACATATTATCTTTCCTGCTCTGAAGTCCTAGAATCTTAAGGATCTTAACTGGATGGCTGTCAGACAAGGTCCATCTCATGTGAAATGCTGACCTTGTCTGCTCGCAGGACCATAAAAGATAAAATATTTTCCTTTCCAATTTTACAGCAAGATTAGTGTTGTGCTTTGGTTTTAAAGACAGCCCAACCCCCAAAGAACAAGGATGTGTCTTTGGTGGTGATGACTCAGCCTAAAACCCTTACTAAAGAGGAAACCCTTCAAATTTTCCTATTTTATTTCTTATCTTATGCTGCCACCATTGGGACAATTTCACTCAGTCAGTCATAGACCCATTACTGTTGAAGAGATTCATCTTTATGCTCCTGATCAAACTGTGAGCCATTTTCACAGGATATCAAATTTAATTGTGCAGTAATAGTCATAGTGCAAGATCAACTGCTTCCAAGTGCAAACCTCTGCATTAAGGAAACTTGGAAATTTCCAAAACAAGTCCAGAGCAGAAGGCCCTTCACTGTGGCAAAGAAGAGATGAAAGAAGGTAATACTTACTTAACTTTTTTCTTTTTTTTTAGCTACAATGACTAGAATTTAAAGACAAAGGAAAAAACAAACAAACAAAAAACCAAACTAAATCAAACCAAACCAAACCGTAAACCCAAACCAAAACAAAAAACAACCTCTCTGGGAGTTATCCCTCTTAGGAATGAGACATCCTTAGCTACAATTCCAAACTTGGGCAGAAGTGAAGTCCATAGTTAATCTTATCATTGTTTGTAAAGGTGTATTGGTAACAGTTATATTTGTGCTGACACCTCGCCTAGTTCTGTGAAATGAGTACTTTTCTTGGTATAAAACAGACCCTGGGGCTAGCAGTTCTTTGTTGCAGATGACTAAGAATAAGAACATGTTATTATTAATTATGTATTTTTCAGTGAGGTCCGTGCTGTCTGTGTCACAAGCCAGATGTGGTACAGGATCTCATTCCGGTTGTGAGCTTCAGTTACTTCTCTTCAAAAACCAATTTACACCACGAGGAAGAAATAAACAAGGTTGTCACACTAGAAACAAACGATGGCCGTAGCAGCTGCCTCCTACCAATAAAGAAGAATTGGATCCCCTCTACTGGCAATGACTTTGACCAGGAAAGGGCTCCAGTGAATTTTCTCTCTGCTAGTCCTAAGGGCAGGTGGCATTTCTTTTTCCCCCTTTCATTTTCACAGAACATGTTGTGAAGAAGCATTTCCAGCTCCTGCAAGGTAGCATTTTGATTGAAAACCTGGAACAAGCCACTTTCAGGAAACTCAGTTTTCTTCCCGTTTCTTTTTCATATTTTTCCAGGTTGTTTTCTTAGGAAAGGAAATAGGTATAACCAAATTGCTAGGTCTGGTAAAAGCCTATTTAACTACATGCCCTCTGGGGATAGGTATCACAAGCAAAGTAGATCCACCTGAGAGTTGTCTAACTTGAACATAGTTGGAGTAGGTGTTTGCATATGGCATTGTAGCCAGCACAAAATATTATGTAAATATAACTATTTCGAACAGAGCTCAAATACTGGTAAGGGGCAGGACCAATGCATGCAGAAACAGGAGAGTTTTGAGGGATAAGTGTCTGTGTAAGACAATGGAAGGATGAGAATAAGGAGTTCTGCCTGTAACTGTCTCTGTCAGACTCTCCTTTCACTTTGCCTAACTAGCTGTAGCTTTCTTTCAGAGCTGACTAAACAAGAACAAGATAAAAATCTATTCAGGCTAGTCATTATGACACTATTAATAGCTGATACAAGGGAGTACAATGAACAGTGTAGATATAAGGGTAGTTTGAGTCTCTCTGAAATCAGTACGCAAATGTTACTGTGGCAAAAGCCATCACAGAGACCTGAATTGCCTTAAGAGTATAGAAATTCGGCAGAAAAATAAATCCTCCAGGTTTCCAGCTAGGCTGAGTGCGGCTAGGCTTAATTTTTTATTATGACCAATTCAGCACTGCAAGTTCTGTTGCGTTCCATAAGATCCCAGATGCATCAATGCAGTTGGTTACACTGTAAATCTGGTCTCTTTCATGATCAGAAATTCACAGAGTGCAGTTTAACAGTGCAACACTCTAAGTGTGGTCAAGTTCAAAAGAGCTTGCATCAACACAGACCCACAAACAGTGCAGTTTATTGGAGCAACAGATTGTAGATTCTTTTAGATTGGTGGTGGTATATTCAGTAGACCTGCAAAACCTAAACATATAGCGCCATGTAGAAGTGTTTCCAGGTATGCTCCAGAGGTGCAAATCTTACGAAGGAGGCATCCCTACTTTGTGGAAGGAGAGAGGAGGAAGCCCTCTGACTTGTCTGCAAGGCGGTTGTATTCTTGTCTTCTGTCATGGAGGATTTCAAATGACAAATTATACTTTTTTGGAGAAGTGGAGGTGAGAATATAGTTAAATATCCTGTTAGCTGCCATCATAAATGAGGCAAACAATTTATACTTAAATGAGGAGGCAAACACTTTATACTTAAATGAGGAATACCAAGAGTTACAAAGAGAGAGATTACAAAGGCTGTGTGTCATGGGCAAGGGCAGAACAGAACTGTGACACACTAATGCCACTTCCTCTTTCACCTGAATTGCAGTGATGAGGATCATCTATAACCTATAGGTAGATAACTTATCACCCCATCAGCAGGCCGTCTTGCCCACAGTAATCCCTTCAGCACATATCTCACGGCTGTCTCATTCTTAAAATGCGTGAAGCTGATTAGAGATACCAGATTAATAAATGTGTCCATTAAACCGAACAGTTGAACCCATTCATCACTATGAAAAACTCAACAGTAAAAGCAGAGAGGATGTGATTTTCCTGAACCCAAATACAGCAGCCAGCAGAGACCCAGCTCAGCAGAACCCTTTTATTTGATAGAGATCCTGCAAGAGGGAGCAGGGAAGCCCTCTGCAAGGGGGAAGGGCCCCAGGGGGAAATACAAGTCATACTGTAATTGATCTCACCACAAAAAACCCTAGAGCCTAGATGAATGTAAGCAGTGGCTATGGGCTTAAAAAGAAACCCTATCAAACTATATTACTCACCTAAGGGGAGTTAGTTCAAAGTTCAGTGTACAATAACCTCTGACTAAAAACTGGATACTAAAAACTAAGCTCACTCTACTTAGCTGTCACCTAACAATTTCTCAAATGCTTTCTGCTGCCTGGCTTTTGAATTTCCACAGATATTCAGATTTGTATCCCAGGAATACCATGGCAGAGCTGAGCACCTAGGCATGTATCTTCCACTTAAACTCGTTCAGGATCCAGAAACTGTAAAGTTCTGAGGGATGTGATACAAAGAGCTTTCTGGGAGTGCTTCATCAGTATACAAATGAAGATAATCTCTACCGCTTCTGCAGGAACTAAAATCCTGCAAGAAATTAAGTCAAGAGAGTTCGAATAATACCATATTTATAGCCCAGTACTTAGTGAGAGGTGAGAAGCTGTACCTGCTTTGGAGAATGTGTTCGTATTTTGGAGGCACGTAAAGATAAATGTTTTTCTCTGAGGAAATCATGCTGAGTAGTAGACAGAGTAGAAAAGAAAGCAGTAATACACCTTAATTCTCCTAAGGCGTGTTGAACACCATTACACAAGGTATACACTATGCCAACTGTATCTTTCCTCACCAGGTTCCCCATAACCTATCCTTTTAGAGGGATTTTCCACTCTCTTAATGTTAATTGGGCTAATTAAATCCTATTATTCTGCTTTGTCCCCTTTGAAGCATATCTTCCTTCTTCCCACTGAAAAAGACACTTGGGGGTAGGTTTGGGGTATGAATACCATTAGGAAAGTGGAAGTGGTGAGTGCTCCCTTTGTGCATGTGGGATTCAGGCTGAGTTATTTGTGCTCACAACTGTGAAGTTGCTTTGAGATTGTTCCTGGTGTACCTAAGATAGTTTCCATTTATGTCTTTAAATAGCAGAGGGGGAAGTTCAGGTTGTGCTTGTTAGAGAGGCTTGTTAGCTATCATAGGGTGATCTGAGGCTAGTTTCATGTACTCTACCTGACGTGTCCCTAGCACGATCTGTATGGTAAATATACATCCTTGCTTCAGCTTAACCTTTGGTGTTAGCTGCCGTGCCTGTGTAATCTCAGCCGTAAGGAGCTCCCAGCCGCTGAAAGCATGCAGCCCAAGTGAGCCATCGGGAAAGTTTGCGTGTCAAGCAGGGAATGTCTGTGTCAGGGATTATTTTTAACTGGTAGGAGACCTTTTTGTCTCTTCCTACATGTCGAATGGTGTTCCCAGGGTGGGGGTGCCTTATGGCCTGCAACTTCGTTTCTTTCTCCTGTAAGGCAATGGGCAAACGGATCCTTGATTTTGAACGGAAATGGTTTTTCAAATAGTACAGTGAGTGCAATCTTAATTTCTGCAGGCTTTTGTAAAATCTTGATGATTGTTTTTAAACTTAAAAAAAAAAAAAGCAAACAAAAAAAAACAAACAAAAACCAAACCCTTTAGACCCTCCTGTCTTTTTTCTTGCTGAAAGAGAATATAAACAACTGATGCTTCAAATAGAGAGAAGCACCAGACAGTTACATAAACACAAACTGCCAGATCCCAGCACGTAGGAGTATCTGC
This sequence comes from Xenops minutus, assembly GCA_035221455.1. Lineage (NCBI taxonomy): Eukaryota > Metazoa > Chordata > Aves > Passeriformes > Furnariidae > Xenops > Xenops minutus. The sequence goes on along the minus strand of JAWWEE010000122.1, from coordinate 23,525,890 downwards.
TCTCAATTCAGTGCTGCCTCTCTGTGCCTGTGCCTGGAAGTAGGTCTCCCCACCCCGAGGCGGCAGCAGCCAGGACTAAATGCCCAGGCTGAAACCCTGCTATTGAAGGCACTGATGATGTGGCCTCAGGCTGTCTGGAGGTTCGAGCAAAGGGTTCTTTGTAGCCAGGGCACCAAGTATTCGGGGTCAGACTTTGGAGCAGAAGAGCTACAAAGTTTTAAATCTTTACTATTCCAGTGAACAGCTCGAAAGTCCTTGAAGTGAAGGTCTAGGGATCCGCATGTATCCTCCTGTCTTTGTGCTCTGAGTATTTCTATTGTTGCAGACCTGAAGAAAGTGGAAAAGTTATGGTGAGGAGAGTATCCTCATGAGAACTTTATGTCCTCAGCTCTATCTCCCATTAAATGTCTTGTCTGTAAGAGTATTCATCATGCTTAGATATCAAGGCAGCGGAAATACATGCATTAACATGTGATGGTTTCGTGATTAGGTTTTCAGAGCGCATGACAGATCCCATCAGTCTTCCCTTTCTGAAGAGCTATTGGGCCATGGAGGAGCCAGGGTTGCTCCCTGAGCTCTGCGTACTCACAGATGAACGTGTATCTTGCAGATAACAGAGACTTACAGTGCTCTGGAAGAGCACAATGAATGGTTACTTTTTTGAAGTTGAAGGAATTGGATTAACCGAGAATACCCTCAGCAGAGCTTTGAGGTTAAATGGTAATTTACTGAAAATGCCACCAAAAATAGGGGAAAAAAAAAAAAAAAAAGGATTAAGGCTTCATTTCACGGAAATACAGGCAGGGATTTGAAGTGATGACGCTGAGAAAATCTGTGCTGTATTAATTAAATGTTACACGTGGAACAGATTTCACGATAAACACGAATTTTAGCCAGTGTTCGCAACATCCAGTGAGCCAAGCGGGTCTGAGGCAGGGTGGCCCTCTGTAATGACACACCCCCTGCACAGGACGGAGCTGAAAATAAAACCCGGTGCACGAGTGCGGAGCCGTCGGCCTTGCGGGCACTTCCTGGGCCCGGGGTCTTGAGGAGCTGACGCGCCTTCATCCCCCTGGGACGGCCCCGGGAGCGCCGCGTCCCGCCAGGGCCCTGCAGCAGCGCCTCATGCCCCGCGGGGCTCTCCGCGCCTCGGGCCGCATTCACCTCGCTGCGGCACTGCGGGGCGAGCCTCGCTGCACCGCCGGCCGGGACCGGGCACGGGGAACGCCGGGCAGACCGGCGGGGGCACTCGGGGCAGCGCCCGGACCGCCGGGGACACCGCGGCGCCCCCTGCCCGGCACAGTGCCCCATCACCGGCACGGCGCCCCATGGCCGGCACGGTGCCCTATCGCCGGCACGGCGCCCCATGCCCGGCCCCGAGGCCCATGGCCAGTACGGCGCCCCATGCCCGGCCCCGAGGCCCATGGCCGGCACGGTGCCCCATGCCCGGCCCCACGGCCACCACGGGGCCCACGCCGGGCCGGCACCTCCCCCGGGCCGGCCCCGCGCCGCCCGCAGCCCGCGCCTGTCCCTTTAAGCGGGGGCGGGGCCTGCCTCGCGCGGCGCGCCGGCCCCGCCCCGCCCGGCCATTGGTTGTCGCTGGGGCAGAGCGGCCGTCCCGCGCGCGGCCATTGGCTGGCGGCGGGGCCGGGGTTCCCGGATGCGGGCGCGCTCGGCGTTATAAAGGGCCGGGGGAAGGCGGGAGCGGGTGCAGTTTGAATCGCGGCGGGTCGGGGCAGGTTGGTGCTGTCGCCCGGGCTCGGTGCGTGCGGGACGCTCTCTGCCTCAGCCTGCCCCTTGCGCGGTGCTGCGCTCCGGTTCGCCATGGTGAGGAGGCGCGGGGGCCGCTTGGGCTGGGCGGCGATGTCGGCGGTGTCGCTGCCGCCGGGGGTGTCGGGGCCAGGGCGGCGACACTGAGGGCCGCGGGGTGGGGCCCGAGGGGAGAGGGGGCGCGGGCGGCGCGCGGCGGGAGCGGGGTGTGAGGAGGGCGTGAGGGGGGGTGGCCGCACGCGCACTGGCGCCGCAGGGGACAGGGAGCGGCGGCCGCGCATGCGCGCGGGGCGCGGCCTGTGCGGCGGGCGGCGCGCGTGCCGCTGTGCGTGGGGGTGGGGAGCGGGGGCGGGGCGCATGCGAGCTGGGCCGTGCCGGGCGGACGTCAGCGCCTGATCCTCTCGGCATTGCCAGGCTGGCGGGAAAGCTGGGAAGGACTCCGGGAAGACCAAGACCAAAGCAGTGTCCCGTTCCCAGCGGGCTGGATTGCAGGTGAGCAGGGGCTGCGGCGTGGGCGAGCGAAAATCGGGCTGGTCTTCAGTTTGTTGTTTGGTTGTACCTCGTGAAACCTGTACACTCGCCTGTCTGCCTGTTATCCCGAGTGGTGTAAGGATCTAAAGCCAGACATCACCACACCCGACTGCCTTTAGACTTTCTGCATATCTGTGCAGAAAGGAAAATAATTCTCATGTGGCTGTTGCTGCTGCTTGTGCTGGGAATTGTTGAGTTGCTGATGTGAGTGTGGAATGCAGTGTCCTTAACTAGATTCTCAACTGAAATAATGCTTGTGGTTCTGCCACTGGTATTCTGCAGCACGGGATGTGGTTTGTGTGGTGGCTTTCTGTTGTCACAACCTGTCACATGCTTCTGTTATTTTCCAGTTCCCCGTTGGCCGCATCCACAGGCACCTGAAGTCTAGGACAACCAGCCATGGACGTGTAGGAGCCACAGCTGCTGTGTATAGTGCTGCAATCCTGGAGTACTTGACAGCTGAGGTAAAATCTGCAGGTGTTGCAAGCAAGTTGGTCAACTCCCAAATGGCATAATGGCCAGAACCTACTGTATTCTGCCAGTTTGGACTGGGTTGTGAACACCGCTTGCTTTGAGTCAGTTCCAAGTGCAGGCGTCATCAGGAGACCATGAAGTATCCATGCTCTGTTTTGTGCGAATCATGCGCTGTGACTTGCACGCAAAATGCAAGTCTGGAATAACTTATAAAATGGGCCATTATGGCATGTTGTATCTTCTGTAAAACACTTATTCTCTTATTGGGAAAACTAAATACAGAGCTCCAAAGGAGGAATCCATATAAAAGAGTGTCATTAACAGTGGCACCATATTTGAAATGGCTAAGACAGTGCAGTTGGTCTCAGGTGATTGTGTAACTGCTTAAAAATCATCTTCTCAGGTCCTTGAGCTGGCAGGAAACGCATCCAAAGACTTGAAGGTGAAACGTATCACTCCTCGTCACTTGCAGCTTGCCATTAGAGGAGATGAAGAGTTGGATTCTCTGATTAAGGCAACAATTGCTGGTGGTGGTATGTCAGTTGTTTGCTGTTTGTGGTTAGTTGGGTGGCAGGAACTGTCACAGACTACAGGTTTCTTAGTGCTGTCACTTTCATTTGAAGTAAGAAGTTTAGGGAAACTGTTGAAGAGAAACCACATGGTCTTAATTGTTGCTCTTTCCTAGGTGTAATACCACATATCCACAAGTCTCTCATTGGCAAGAAAGGACAACAGAAGACTGTCTAAAGGATACCAGAATTACTTGTTATCTCAGGACTCGAAGTACTTAATTTGTCCAGTGTTGGTGATTCCAGTGGACTGTATCTGTGAAACACAATTTTGCCTTTTTTAACTTTGAGAAGCTAAAGCTCCCTTGAGCTTTCTAACAAACCAAATTTCTGCATTGAAGTCTTAACTGTATTTAAGTGTTACCATGGCTTCAAAGAAGCTATTGTGTTTGTAGTGGGTTGTAATTGAGTTGACTGTTTCTAGATTGGTTTGAGTAAGTAAAGGAGATGTTTGGTTTTGTACAGACTTTTCATCCACTAGAGTGGAAATACTCAATAAATGTTATGTCAAGACTGATTGGTCTGTTGTCCATGAACTGAAAAATACTTGGTCTCTACTGTGCAGCTCTGATGTTGTTCTGAGAGTCTAACTCTGACAATGCTGCCTGCAGGGCTTGGGGCATCTTGAAATACAGCCTGATAATACTGCACTGGGTAATTATTGTGAAGTGAAATAGTACAGGGGTTTTATCATGTGGTTACGTTCTTGCTAATTGAACCTGCTGGGTTGTGTGCTAAAGCTGCCCCTTAGCCCGGCAGGTACAAGGCTGATGCTCTTTAAAGCCAGTTCTAATTCATGTCAGCCTTCATAGGGGGAAAGGGTCCATCAGGAAGGAGGAAATAAGGTAAAGGGGTGTTGAAAATCTGTGTTTCACTTGATTTTCTGTGTTAGGGCCTAGTCCCTCTCACTGTTTCAGGTTGTAAAAGAAGCTCTGGGAGACATTGGTGCAAGCAGGGGCTGTACTGCACCAGCCCTTAACTTCTGCCATGTAGTAGCATTCTCAGTAGCAGTGGATTACAGGGGCTTTTGGTCACATCTTCAGCTGTTCTTCTCCAGTTCTCTGTGGGTTGGTTGTTATTTTTTACATACAGCAAAGCTGTGCCCAGTAGTGTGCTCAGGGAAACCTTGTGGTGGAGGTAAAAGGGAATGGTTACTGGGGGCTCTGTGCCTTCCAGAACTGCATCCAGCAGTGAAACACTTCCAAGGGAGATGCTTCAGCCGCGACCAGGCTCTTCTCTTTCTCTAAGCTCTTTCCGGCACTAATCTCTGCTGCAGCGCTGTAGCTGGGAGGCGGTGACCTAGATCCGAGCTGCTGCTGCTGAGACCAGTATTAACTGCGCTGCTTCTGGCACTGCGGCGCTTCCTCGGCGGCCGAGCGGTCCGTGCCGGGCTGCAGCTGATGTCGCTGGGTGCAGTGAGCAGCTCCGCGGTGCCGACGGACCCAGGCCCGAGTCGGGGCCTGGCAGCGCTGACAGCGCTCGGGCTCCCCTGGCTCCGCCGAGGGCCGCAGCGCTGCCGCAGCGCGCGGGGTACTTCTCCGTGCCGGCAGCGCCGCTCCCGGGGCTGGCGGGGCCGGGCCGGGCCCATCGCGGGGCTGGCGGGGCCGGGTCAGCGGCGGGGCCCCGCGCGGATGGACGGGCGCGCGCGCGGGCGG
>JAWWEE010000122.1:23490727-23520780 GCA_035221455.1 Xenops minutus | reverse complement strand
CGCGGGCGCGGCGGGATGGTGCGTGCGGAGTGAGGGAGGGCAGCCCCGCCTCACGCCCCGCTCCGCTCGCGGGCCCCCCGCCCCGCCCGGCTCCGCTCTGGCTTCGGGCCCCTTCTCTCTGCGCTGCGGCGGGCGGAGGCGGCGGAAGGAGAAGCCCATGGAGGGGAACCGGGACGAGGCCGAGAAGTGCATCGGGATCGCGCGGGAGGCGCTGGAGGCCGGGAACCGCGACCGCGCCCTCCGCTTCCTCGGCAAGGCGCAGAAGCTCTACCCGACCGAGACGGCCCGAGGTGAAGGCCGGCTCCCGGCCCGCAGGAGGGGCGGGCGGGCCGGGCGGGACACGGCCCCCAGAGCCGGGCAGGGCAGGGCAGGGGAGGCCAGGCCCAGGGGTGTGCCCGGGAGCAGCGCCCAGGCAGGCGGATTCCCAGCACCAGGGCCTGCCTCTGGCGGCAGGCGGTGCGGGACACAGCGCTGCGCTCCCCCCGCGCCCACGGGGAGCTCGCAGGGCCTGCCCAGCGCCCCGCCTGCATCCCTTCTCCTCCCTGCAGCCGCCAGCCCAAACGCAGCCCTGCAGACTAGGCTTAGCCCCGGTGAACAGCAGGACATCTCAGGCCCCAGGCCGAGCCAGGCTGAGTTGGCTTCTCTTCTGTCACTGTGAATTACTCCTGTTCTCTGTAAGAGCTGCAGCTCCAGAGTGGACCGTGTCTTCATTCTCTCGTGTACTTGTTTAGGTTTCCTCGGGTCCCTTTGGGTTGTACGTAGCTACACAGGAATTGCACAGGGGTTTACCTTTCCTAGAAAAAAATGGGATAGGTGGCTCCCCCTAGGACTTGGCTCCTGTGAGAATTAATCCTGTGCTAAAAATTGAAAAAGAATTGGCGTTCTTCTAACAAAAGGTGTTTGGAAATATTTTTGTAAAAGAAACTATACTAAGGTTTCAGTGTATGTTGCACTGTTACCTGTCTTGGAGTCTTCCTGTTGCACTGTCCCAGAGGTCAGCTGGAAACCCCTTTGGATGCAGCAGTGACTTGTTGCGTTCCTCTGGTTCTCACTTACGTGGTCTGTGCTGTGGAATGAATAGGAATAACTTCAGTGCTCTGTATTGACATAAAGGCCTCAGCATTTGCCATTTTTAGAGCATGGCTTTGGGGCAAAATCCTGACTGGAAGTGTTCTTTGCTGTATTTTATTCTGTAGTGAAGCCTTTAAGTCAGGTGAGCAGATTCAGTTAACATTTGTTGGCCTCTTCTATCTCTTGATTACTTTTTGTGTACAAACAGTAAGTGAAGGTCTTACTGATGCCTTTTTTTTTTTTTAACAGTGTTTAATTTTTCAAGTGTTTGTATTTTCTGATGCAAGACAGCATGGATGTTGCCATACTCTCTCAAATTTCTGTGGCTTAAGAAGATGACATGCGTGAGTGTACTTGCAGCTTTCTGGAAGCCGTGTTGGTCAGGAGACAGGAAGGCAGAGGGTTTCAATTTAGCTTCTTCCACCAAGGAGAGCAAATAGCTCTGTCTGCTTCACATAGCTCATTACCCTCTTATATCTCCAAGATAAAAGTTAGAGAAAAGTAGCTTTCAGGAAAAAAAAAATCTCCACCTGATTTGTTTTGAGCGTTTGAGTGTTTGTTTTTTTTTAACTAGGACTGCCACTATATAACAACCGTTATAAAGTATTCAGTGCAAGAAATAGATGGCTAATTAGGCTATTGTCTGTAGGACACTTGTTTTATTCACAGTGGAAATTAGCAGAGTGAGTCACAAATGAGGTACAGACCTAGTGAAAAGAAGATGGTGTTGTGGTTATGCTAGTGGACTGTAATCTGGGGAATTGTGTCCTGAAGCTAAATGCTTCACAGAATTTCTCTGTGATGTTAAATAAGTCACTCTGTTTCCATCAGTGACCAGCTAATTGTTTGTGCTTCCTTTTTCAGATATTCAGCTTGAAACAAGGGCCCGATTTGTGGAACTGATGGGCAGTTAAAAGTTCCGTCTGAAGCAAATGAGAATTGAAGGTGCCCTAATACCACTGAAAAAATTCAGGCTCTGGGCCTAATTTGAACTAGGTGTTTAGAAATTAGGGGCCTCTGTAAACTTGTAGTATCTCTGCTTCAGTTTTCTAGCTGTGGAGGTTGTTTATTCTTTTAAACTCATCTCGTTTCCTCCCAAAACAACACCAATTCATTCAATTTATTTTGGTTTTAAAGTTTTTTGAGGCACTTAAATGGCCCTGTTAACAGTGTAGTAAGCTACAAGGACACAGAATGTCCTTTTTTTGGGGACAGGATCTGGAAGGTGTGCAGTACATTAGAACTGGCATTTTACAGTCACTAAAAACAAATGAAATTACTCTTATTGACAGCTTCTAGACAAATTGAGGAGTCCACTTGAAGAAAAAAATAACCAGCCCATAATTCAGGTAATAAAAACGTGTCACAGCATATACCAGAAAGAACCAGTTAAGGTTTTGTGAGCCCGTTTAGTTTAAACACAAACTCTTATTTTGCAGTCATAATGCAAAGTAAGTGATAAGTGTATGCTGATAGGACAGTATGGTGGAGCCCCCATTGTCACCGTGCTCACTCATTTTCTCTTTGGAGTATGAATAAGAAGGTAGTTTGTACCAGTTTATCACTGAAGGTACAGATTCTTCACGTATTGTATCTTTGGTATCATTTTGAGAACAATTGTGCACCATTTCACAAATGATGTTCTGTCAGTCATAATAGCAATGAGAATGGTAGTGCTGAGTCTTTTACTGGTGGGAACTTCCTTCTCCCGATGTTGTAGTGAATTATAAAAGAACAGATAATAGGTTTTAACTATTGTCTTTAAAACAATACTATGTGTGATTTGCTTTTGACAACATTTGCATTTAAAGGGCATTCAGCACTGGTTCAGTCATCAGTAAAGTTTAGTTTTGCTAAACAAAGCTTCTGCCTGAAATATGTTGACTGTAGCAGTGCTATCTTAAGGCTTTACTAGTGTGAGATGTAAGGTCAGTGCTTATTTAATGATACTTAGCTAATGACTTAATAGTAGCAGTTTTCATGGTGATGTCACTCTTTACTAAAAAATTGTTTTATGGTTCAGCTGTTCAGAAAATTGTTTGATTTTGATTTTTGATAATGATTCATCTTGCAACTGAGCGGAAACTAATTGCCTGTCTGGAAAAGATTTATAAGAGTGGATTTACAATTAACAAAGGACAGGATGTCCTTTCCAAACTTAGGTGCCATTTTGTTTGGAGTTGAAGACAGAAAACAATGTTAAGGGAAAGTTTACTTTTCAGTGCTTCCTAAGATTTTTGTGCCTTATTTCTGATGCTGCCTTTAAAAACAAATTTTTTGGTAGCATGTCACTTTAGTTTATAGGCTGTTGCATTAGGACAAATTCTGAATTAAACAATTCTTCCATTAGTGAAAGGGGGGGGTCATGTTCAGTGCATAATGGAATCAAATGCAGTGCAAGGATCTTTCATTCAACAGCAGGTAATAGTACACACAAGAGAGGCTTCAGAGACATTCAGAGATAAGATTCATTGTCTTACCTGCTAAGAAAATAAGTATTTGGTTCTTAGTATGTCCTCTTTTAAAATCCTAGATGCACAGTGAAAGCTTTCTTTAATACACTGTTAGTACTACAGTTCTAACAGCTAGTTTTATCACTGGCAGTTCATGGAAAAGTCAAAGTTGTTTCTGAATATCTGAACTGTATCTTTTTCTTTCAAGAAAACAATGGCCGCATACCCTTTGTGGGGTTTTCTTTTTCAACATGAAACAATAGCATGTTTGTATATGCTGTGTCCTGGTATTTTAAGTTCAATTTTTTTTTTACTTTTTTAATCTCCCTGCATTGTCTTCTTAGCAATGCAGCTCCATTATGAGGTCTGACAAGGTGAAATAACAATGTTGAAAGTATACTGCAGCCAAACCAATTCATTAAGAGACTTACAGCTACACTTGCTGTGAAGAGACACTGGATGTTTAAAATGCAAACCATTGCCTATGCCTGTGTTTCTACCATTATTGCTCCCACTGATTCTGCACAAGTGTTGATGTAGGGATGGGAAATTTCTAGAGCAATGCCAGTATAAAAGCAAAAATTTCAGAACTTTGAGTAAGCATTAGTTTGAGAGGGGAAGTCAGGGTTATATGTCCAATAGGATTCCATGTGATGCCATTGTTAAATGTCATATTCGCTGGATGGAAATTTTTTTTTCTGTAAGCCCTTGTTTGGAGTGCATTCAGACTGAAAATGCTGCATTCTGAGGGCACTGTCTGTTTGAAACTCTTTTCATGATTAGTTCTTAACCTCCAGACCTGGTCACCTTGTTGGAGTTGTTATTACTTCATTTACTGCAGAACTTCAAGTGCCACAACAGATGATCTTAGAATAAAGTATTGAAAATACTGAATATGTACTTCATTTATAGTCCACAATGCAACTAGAGCTCTCCTGTTTTCAAGAACCTCATTTCATTTTTAGTGAAGACATCCTCTCTGTTACAACTATACATCTAAATCTTAATTGTTTCTTTATTTCTGCAGTAAAAAGCCTGATCTGGGCAATCGATGCTTCTTGCTGAGGCAGGCATGAGTGCATGACCAGCACTGAAGTCAGCTGACTTTTTTGTTCAGGCACAGTGTGGCTGTTTGTCTTCAGGGCTTCAGACTGCTGTGACCACTGGGTAATAAGTGAATTTAAAAGTAAATACTGGTGAGTTTTTAAGAAGCACATCTTAGGGAAGTGGTGGCTCTCCTTTTAAACAAAGCACCACTTTGTTTTCTTTCTTGTGCTTCAGTGAGATGCAAGCTGTGATGTGTAGGATCCCAGTTTTCTGCAGCTCTAAAAGACACAAGCTAGGCAGAGGAGAAATTTTTTTTAATTTAGGAGAAAATTCTTCAGAAATCTTCTCACTAGTTTCTAGAGGAAGGTGATTTTAACAGTAAAGCTGTAACATGCTTTCACAGTGAATGGGACATTTTCCTTGGCAGTTTTTTTTAGTGCATTTTTTATGCAGATAGTAACTAATTTTTTACTAAACAAATCTGGCCTACATAGTTTACTATCATGCTCTGAAGGGATCTCTTTTCAGGAAAGCTGGACTGTTTAATAATCTTCAATCTGTATTATGCTTTGTGTGCAGTCCCTTATGTTAGAATGGTATTGTTTGTGATTCATAGGTAAGGCAGATTACCCCCAAAATACAGACTTATATCCAGAAAGAAAAAGCAGCTATAGTGTATGTTTGTTAAAACTGCTAAGTTTGACATCTATTGGAACATGGAAGGAAAGAGGATTTCAAGATCTAGCAAAAGCTTACAAGTTTTCAAGATTCATGTCTTGAGCTGGGTGTAGCTGGCTGGTCCTGAGTTACTTGTGGCATTTTAAGAGTGGTTTGAATTTCAGCTGGTATTGCTGGAAGGAGTAGAGCATCAGTTTGTGGCCACTAATGGGTCTGGTTACAAATACGAATGTACGGTAGCAACAGAAATATGCTGGACATGGGCTTGGTCTCTGTGTGGAATAATTTTCAGTTTCTTTAGTGTTGAGTTAGATCCTCTTCAATTTATAATTGCTTATTCAGGTATTCTGATGTTTTCACCGCAAGGCATGGGTTCAGTGCGTCTAAAAAACGTCTGGAAATTAAGGACCTGGACAAATTCTCTCCAGTATTATGCTACTGTGGCAGAGATGGAGGGGAGTCTGGCCACTGTGAAACACTTTTCTTAGTTTTGCCATGAAAAGGCATTGCTAGACTGTTTTCAGAAACATTTGTGGCGCAAAGTGATGATCAACAAGAAAGGAGGATGTAGCAGCTGGTCTTCTGTAATGCAGTGGCCTCATTTAAGATATTTGAGAGCCCTGACTTAATCACTAATACCTGTAATGATACTATGATATACTGTTGTTTTTATAGTTTTGTTGGAAGCTATTACGAAGAATGGAAGTACTGCTGGGGGAGGCGCTTACTGCCGAAAACCAGCCAGTAGCAGTGATCAAAGTAAGCCTAATAGCACGAAGGAGAGCAATGCATCTGCTACAGGTGAAAGTGGAAAAGGCTACACCAAAGACCAAATGGAAGGAGTTTTAAGGTATGGCCTTGCTTAAATATGTCACTCCTTTTCATTCTGTGTGTTATGTACTTAGCATCCAAAGAAGCCACAGAAAATTCAAGGTCAGCTCAAAGGGTTACTTCTACTGAACTGTGACTAAAAGGAAGAGGACAGTTTTGCTGTTTTTAAACACTGTATGGAATGCTATCACTTTCTGCAAGAAAGATGATACTCCTCTCTTTAAACCTTCAGTGTTATTTTATGTAATGATAATACTCAAATGGTTATTAAGTAGATCTCACAGTAAATGAAAATTCTGTAGTACAACACAGGACAGTGTTTCTGTTGTATATTTTTGTACTGAAGATACATGTTTTCTCCTAAAGTTTATTTTCAGGCTAATCTGCATGTACAGGCTGGTCTTAGATGAGCATTAAAATTATTTTATTCTGAAAGTAAAGGTGTCTGAGAAGCACTGAAACACATAGTCTAAGTTGCATTATGAACTCTGTACTTAGTGCAGCTTGGTAGTATTAAGATGGGGTGGCATCACAAAAGGAGGATGTGCAAAAAGAAACAAAAAACAATAAAAATGTCTTTTTGAGGAAGGAACTCTTAAGTCATGTTCTCCCTACACAATTGCCGGCTGTAAAAGCAAGAAAAATATTGTTTGATATATGCCCTGATTTCTACTAAAGAAATATGGTTATAGCCACTCTGAAATAGCACACCTCAGAACCCACCTGCAGTTTAAGGTAAGCCTAGCCCAAATATTTTCAAGGGAGCTTGAAGGGAAATCAAGAGATGACTGTCTTCTAGTTTGTGTAGATTGGATGAATTGTTGTGCAAAACAGAAATGTGTGGGGGATTTTTTTTTGTGTGTGCATGTGTGAAATCTATGTGTCTGTTGATACTCTCTTAGGATCTTTCCCAGAAATTCAATAATCTGTTCAGCTGTGCTAACAGTGAGGAAAAAGTAGCTTTTATTTGTTGATACAGAAGGTCTGCATTCAGACAGGTTGACAACAGCATCTCTGTCATGGTTATCCTCTTGGTGTTGTTATTTACTAGAGCTTTTCATTTGCCATCATCTCTGCTTAATTAATGTTACTGCCCTTCGTGAAGCACCTAAAGCGAAACCCAAATAAGTGTGTACATTTTCAGCATCCTTGTACTAGCTGTTAAAATAGATGCTAATGTGTGTGCGTACACAGACGTATGAGACAAAATACCCAGAAAGAAGTCCTCTTTAAAATGAGGCTTAGTTCAAAATAACACATGTAACATACTCGTAGAAAGCTTCCACAAGGAAGGCTTTACTGTTGCCAGTATTCACTCACCTGTGACATGCCACTCTGAGCTACAGTCTGCTTTGACATCAGGTTCTCTGCAAGATCTGTCTTTGTGTTTGTTTTACCAGAAGGTATGCTGCCTACTTTGTCTTGACTAAAATGGTGTTGTAGAGCCAACTTTTCTCTCTGGTAGGCTTTTGTGGTATTGAGTATTGCTTCCTTGAAGGGATTTCCTAAATGCCAGATAAACTTAATCCAGTTTGTTGAGATCAGAATCAGAGTTAGGATTATTCACAGAAGTTGCTCATTGAGGATAATCTTGATGTAACATTGCCTGAAGAATATTGAATATTAAATATGAGTTTTTAAAACCTTCCGAGATATTTGCAAAATAAGCAGTTGTAATGGCTTACAGAACAGCTCATGTTTGTATTTTACATACCAGTTAAAACCATGTGTTAAAACAGTATCTTTGTCTTGGCCTGGGTAAGGCTACCACCCTTTAATACAGCAGTTTATAAACCTTTGGAGAGAGACTGAATTTTTGTTTAGAAGTGCAATGGTCAACAGAGCAAGTCTCCAGTTCGTATTGCAAATTTTGAAAAGTTTGTCATGTTGTCAGTTGGTGACATCAACAAACCACTTAAAAATTTGTGATTAAGAATTAAAAAACGTGTGTGCCTTACTAATGAGAACGGAATTAAATATGGCTAAATAGGCTAAAACTTAGTGGAGAAATATAACACATTGTAATGATAGCTGAGAAAAAGTTCATATTTAAACCACAGTGAGAATGAGCTTCCTAGTTGAAAACATGACAGGCTGCATATGTTATTGCTTCAGTCTTTTCCAGTTAAATGAAACATGCCCCTCAGGGGAGAGTATTCTCCAGAGAGCAGAGCTTGTCACCACCATATGTGTCTACCATGCCACAGTAGAATGGTTTTCAGACTTTTGAATTGGTTAAAGAAATAATGTGTAAAGAGAAGTGGCTTTAAATAGTGTTTCATGCCTGATTTTTGTCTTTTTTTCCTGTAAGGAAAGAAATATCTAAATATCAGGGTAGCAAAATCTTCAGAGAACTAGTAAATTCTGACTCTTACCATGAATTTGACTCTTGAGAAACAAAGTTGCTTTGCATTTGTATGATTTGAAAGTGATCATTATCCTCAAGTATTCTTCCTTCTAGGAGTTTTTGATTCTGATTAGTAATTGAATGTAGGTGGAGAGAAGGCATTCTTTAACTACAGATGTAATTTCTAACACTTTTGTTGTAAACTTTAGCGAGCAGTTGGACGGGGGGATTGACTAAACTCTGTGATTGGATCTCTGGATAGAGTTCCTGGAGTTGTCCAGCTGTCCTGAATTTGCTTGTGACAGTAGATTGAAGCAGCATAATGAAGACATCTGTGGAGCAATATAACTCATTTTACTGCATTAATTTTCATCAGGGTTACTCTAGTAATGTGAGTAGATATGAGTACAAACAAGCACCTCTGTGCTGGTTTTGCTTTTTCCACATACACAGGGGACACCGATCACTAGCAAACTCCCATATCAGTTCTGTAGAGCATTACATGAGTTTGCAAGTTGCTCAGCAGGGAGAACCATAAGATGTACTGTATTTCCACTGATTGCATAAGGGCTGGGTAATGCTCTGCTCTTTGTGGGAACCGTGCTCTCTGTTTCAGTGTGACAGTTTGAAGTTTGAGATGTACCAAAGCACTTATTTGCTTTTAAATTTAAATGCTTTGAAAATACTATCTGTAGTACGTGCATCCTTTTCTTAATGGTGCTTACCTTGTCACTGAGAACCAGATCAAGTTGCCTTAACTCCTTTAGGTGACCGGCATGTTGGAGATATTGACAAGAGACTGGCAGAAATGTGTTAGGACCCACAGCAGACTTAATATCTCCTTAGAGCAAATGCCCTAGAAGTCTCTAGGCAATTGAAAGCTACCTGAGCAATCTCAAGATAAATGTGCGAGAATTATGTGCACAACAGAAAAAGGGAGAATTTGCTTTTGCATTTTGTAATCTTTGTTTGAAAGCAATTCCTTCACTGTCTCATGTAGGATTTTTTGCTGAGATAAAGAAATTAAACATTTTTGTAAAAAAGAAAATTTAAGATTTTTTTTTTTTGTCTAGTTCACTTAAAACAACTGAAGAAGTACTGATTTGGATTAGTTTTCGAAGTTCTTACTTAACTTTCAAACAAATTATGTTCATAATATCTGCCTAGTCATACCAAGTATGCAGACCCTTTTTGTGGATTAACATGACGTTTAAAAAAAAGAATCACTTGCCTACTGTCTATTAATCTTTCCCATTTCTTTTTAAGCTGTGAAATATGTGTTATTGGTTGTCTGCTACACGATTTAAAAAAGAGTTTCTGATATATATATACACACACTTATGTTCTATGATTTATACAGGCTCTCTTTAAATTATCTTAAAATTCATATGGTGTTTGATCTCTTTCGTCTCTTTTTTTAGTGGATAAGCTGTAGCGTGTATTAAATATTATCTTTTTCACATCTAAAAGATAGCTGCCATGATTAGTATTATGTCAGAGTTGGATTGCTGTCTTTGAAAATTCTGGTGGCATACTGCTTTTTCTGCCTTGGCAATGCCTGCTTCCTGGAAGAAAACACAGGAATGTTTGGATCTTTGAGACAGAACCAAAACAAACCAACTGAGGCATAAGTTCTGTAGAAACATTGCAAGGCAAAATTAAGTGTCATCCAGTAGTGGTCAAGAATAGTCAGTAGGTTGATTTGAATTCATGTAGTAAACCAAAAAATTGCTTCTACACATTTCATGGATCAAACTAGCAGTGTAAGTTGTGTGACTGCCTTTTTCCAGACATTCTGCTGAGGCTTCTGCATATTCAGCAAAAAGAGGTTTATCAGTTCTTTTCTAACATGGGGTCAAGAAGATAATTAACTGAAAGTGGATTAATAAGAGCAGTCAACATGTGCTGAAATGGAAAAAACCCTCACAAACCAACAGAGCCAGGAAATCAGGGCATGTCTTTAATTAGACTGTAGAGCTACCATGAGTTGTTGAAATACCCAGTTGAATGGTTGAGAAATTAAGGTGGAAATCATATTCATAGAGCCTGTCATGGAAAAGTGGCACAGAAGACATGATAAACTTTGTCAGAAAGCTCCTGCCTTTAATCTACACTTTTTATAACTAAAATAGAAGCTTAAGTAAAATCTGGAGAAAAGTATGCTGATGTAAACGCAGCCTTGAGTATTTTCTATCATATACACAGTAGAAACAAACTGATCAGGCACACACCAGGGCAAGGTACTAAGGCAAGCACCCAAATGTGGTGTTAAATCTATCAGTAAAACAGAGATCTGAAATTTCTGATGCATTTGTTTGCAAAACTAGGGATATTCTGGTACCAACTAGAGTTACTCAACCTGCTGCGACCTTCCCTTCCCAATCTAGAGCACTTTTTGCAGACCACGCTTATGTCACCCAGACTGTGACTGGCACATTCCCAATTCAGCTGCAAGATACCATTTGCATCAGGTCCTCTGGCATCACTGGAAATTTGACTTGTATAGAAATTGGTCTGCATTTTACTGTGTTTTTCTGTGCAGCTCTGGGATTAGAGGTCAATGTAGTTTCCTCTTGCTCAGTTCTTTGTCATAATGTTCACATTACTGCTCACTGTGCTGCTCAGTTCAGATTGCCATTGGGAGAAATAATTGTGGCTCCACTCACAACCTTTACAGATTGTGGACAAAGTATTTGTCTTTAAGGTTGTTCCTGTGCATGTAGGCAGAGGCTTTGGAATGCCCTTTGAAATACCTAGTCATATTCAAAACCTTATGATTGTGGATTGCTGTGGGTATTTGATACAGAAGTGCAAACATCTCTTGTGGGTTTGCTAATCTGATAAAAGCTGTTGATGCTGACCTAATCTGAATTGTAGATTTGAAAAGTGAACCAACAAGTACAGCAGTAGGATCATGTCATTCCATAGTCACAGGAGAACCAGCAGTAGTAGCGCCAGAATTTCTGCTGGTGGGAACAGATATTTCAGGATGTGAAGGGTTTTCTCTACTGTCAGCTGTCAGAGCATGGAGAGGAGCCCAGTGTCAAGCAGAAATGGCAGTTGCTGCAGTTTGAAGCTGGCTGACCAGTTCTGCTGCAGGTGCTGGGATAGTGGAGCTTTGCAGGTTGTGACAAGATACCTCTGTCAACAGACGGGGGCTGAATGTAGGCCATTGCTTGCTCTCATGCTGTTTGAGAAATCTATTCTCTGTAAGTCAGATATTATTTCAGGAACATCCAGCAATGTGCCCTCTTAAAACAGCCAGCAAATCTCTTAACCAGAAGGACAGTGCCAAGGTGTTGGCAGGGGACTAACAGTTCAACAAGGACAGAACTTAGCTAAACAACAGAAATAATTTTATAGTAATTCAGATACAGAAGTGATCCAGTCAGGAATGAAAAACACAAGATAAGCAATTCACAAAAACCAAAACCCCAAACAAAGTATCAGTGAAAACACCAAACTTCCAATAAGCCAGAAATAAATAACAAGAACAAAAAATTCAATACAGAATGGGCAGTCAATAAACAAGTGATGTGTACATTGGAATTTTAAAAAGGAACATCTGTGTGGAGTTTACATATGCAATAAAAATAGCAGTAGGAACTAGAGCCTTAAGGGCAGCAAGACCAAACAAACAACAATTTGAAATGCATCATTCAGATAGTTGTTCATGCTGAGAGTGTTGCAGGACAGGGCTTTCAGGTGCAATTAAAACCCAGAAGTAACATCAGTGATTGGGCTTTTCCAAAACCTCCTCTGGTTGTGCTCTTTATCTTAGCCTGCCTCTGTTGGCTGATGATGTGTGCCCTGCAATAAGAAGTGGGAAAGGGATGGATCCTGCCATCCATCTGCCCTCCTATGACAGATCTCCACAAGGCAGTTTATTGGTGCAGGCAAGGGATTCTGGCTGACTGAGGATTGTCAGGTGTCAGTCTGCTAGAGAGAAGGGGTGAAGAATATGTCCAAAAAGGTCTGCATCTGGAGGACAAGGATCAAATTGACCATGGCCTTCAACAGCTTCCAGCAGATGGAGAGAAATTTCTCAACAGGATAGTGGAGTTTGGGGGAAGAAGACTTGGTGAGTCTCTGTGCAAATCCCATTATCCCCATGTCTATAAGGATGAGGAGGGATGAGGCATGCCAGGCCCTGGTGGGACTCCAGTGTTTGAGAAGCCTGGTGACTGCACAGCACATGTGTGACCCAAGGATCTGCTGAGTTGTCCTGGTGTTCCCCTACAGTTTGTCCTGTGTTAACCTGATTTACCAGGTTGAGTTTGGGATGCATTCAAGTTTTGCCTCTCAGGAGCACATCACAAACACTGATAACTCTGTTTAATTGGAAAGCACCTTATAATCCTCTTTGCTTGTCCCATCGTCCCCAGTACATAGCAGATGCAGTACAAGCTTTGGTGCAAAACTCATGGACTTTGCTGGGGTGGGGGAAAACAGAGCTGTTACCTTGTAATGATTGCCCTGAATTGTGCTCTGTCAGGGACCTCCTGGCCAATGTCACTGACTTCCTCTTAGTAAGAAACTGCATTAACCAGATGCTAGCTACTTGCAGTCCAGATGCTTTTTGCCTTGAAGTGGCCAAGCAATGGTATAAAACTGTTGACTAATGGCAGAGTGTAGCAAGGGCTTCATAGCGTAAGGTCATTGCTGAGAATTCCAGGCTTAGTTATGGGGTTTGGCCCCTGTGCATTCGTACAATCATTTAATGTTTTTTAGCTTTAAAGCTTGATCTGCCTAATCCAAAGTCATGCTAAGTTCTGCAAAATTGCCATGTGGGTATGTGTGTTCCACATCTGTGTTTGTAGAACTTTTTGTTTAACAAAGCAATCACTAGGAAATACTTGGAAAGAGAAAACAGGAATGTGTTATACCTTGGCTGAACACTTGTTTCTTGATAATGACAATACCTCATTTGTGGACCAGGTTCAGGATAGCTGTTGCATGGAGGTGACTGCATTAAACCTTTGGATATGACCCACAAGGCAGGTTTCTCCCTGCACTTTCTCATTGGGAAGCAGCTCTGGTTTGATGCATTGGCTCTAAGCAGATCATGGTGTCAGAAGCTGGTGGGTCACATGCTGATGTGAACATCATCTGATTGGTACCCACCATTCCTGCTTCTCCCTTGAGGGTTGCCCACTGTGGAACTTCCATTGGTTGTGAATGGGTGGGAACTCTCAAGTGAGTTTTGTGGGGCTGGAAGAACAGGTTGGCATCTATTGGGTTCTTTTTTATCTATATTTCTTCTCTTGACATCTTAGAGTTGTGAAATAATGCATATCAGTTCTGCAAGTAAGTAACCTTTCATGTTTTTGTTTTTTCATGTCTGTGCCTTTCATGAGAAATGACCATATGCTGTTGAGTGACAAAGTTGTTGAGGATGCACTGGTGACTCACTATGTAATTTTATATCAACCAAAGTTCTCAAGAGTCTGGTCCACAAACAGATAATTCAGAAACTGAATTATTGAAGAGAACTTAGATTGGATGCCAATGTAGCAATTTCATTACATAAAAGCTTAATTTAATGCTGTTACCTGTTTAAATAAAGCTACCTGTTCCTGATACAGTTCATAAGTCATCCAGGTACTAAGGATTCAGGGCTCTGTACACTACCACTTTTTTTTTCTGCTTGTACAAATTAACAAACAAAAGTTTCCAGTACTCAGACTATATTTTGTTTCCATTCTTGCTTGATGGATTTGCTGTGTTCTTTTTAGTTAGTTTTATCAGCTTTCTTAACTGGACCTTATTAAATGTTACTTCAATATAATGAACTATATTTATTTCACAGGATGTTTGTGTTGGCAGATGCTTGCATACATTCAATTCAGTGCTCTTGTGAGCATTACACCAAGGCTTCTGTAAAAGCTTGTGTTATTTGAACACAGGAAACAGGATCCCTCATATGAAATTGATTGGACCAGTCTGTGAACTTGGAAGGACCACACATGATGGCATGGTTGTACTTCTGATGCTCACATTCCCTTAATTACAGGCTACCCATACTTCTTTCATGACAATGCCAAAGGCTTGCTTGCCACCCATTTTTTCCACTTGGCTGCCCTGTGTATAGACTTGGCAACATTAAACCCATATTTATATAGAAATTTGTGCATTTGAAAGAATTCAGGTACAGTTACAGCCAAGTGAAGAGATTCACATGAAGCTTTCAAAATAGATATGGAGGTAATTTCTGTTTCTTGCTCAGATCAGCCCTTTTCCTTGGTATGTACCCAGTGTCAGCGTGTCATTTCTGCAGTGCAAGTTTGCAAATCAGCCTTATTTTTCTAAGTTTCTGAATTCTTACCCAAGTACCTTGGTTTGATTTTTAAGGTGTGTTTACTGGTTTGGTCAATTCTTCCTGCCGACATAGAATCAATGTTCTCCCTTCCTCTGTAACTGCTCTTTCTTTCATCTGGGTATTGTAAAGCATACCAAATGATTACATCATTTCCAGATTTTGCTTTTCCTGTCTGACTGAGACAGCCTACCAGAAGATTGTTTTCAGAGTTTTAAAGAAAGCTACACTTGAATATATGAGATGAGCTGAATATGTACCTGCTGGAGCTGTTATTGTTTCTTTGAATTTACATAAACACTTACAGAAAGATTGTTAAAAATCCAGGTGCATTCCCAGCAGCAGCAGTATTCTCACGTGTCTTACTGCCCTGAAAAATGAATGCTTGAATGGTATTATGAGTTTTGTTTGGAGAAAGGGAGGTATTGTTTGGTTTGTTTTATATTGTGTGTACTGAAGTGCATTTGTTGCTTAGCGTCAAAGCAGGCCTTCCTTTCTGCTAGCTCTGCAAAGTAAATTTAGTATCTTCTTTTTATGCATTATTATACAGGAATATTAGTATGATTGGGGATGAGGTAATGCTACAGTAATTGCAAACTGAAACTTTTCTTACGACTGTGGTAGCTCTACAGTAGAACAAGTAAAAGAAATGTATGTAGTAAGTAATTTTGAATACAACAGTCTGTTGTACTCAACAGTGAGTTTATTATGAAAAATGGCATTCTTTGTTTCTAGAGTGGATATTTTAAAATATTTTATATTGAAAGCAAGAAATGTAATTCACTAGTGCAACGTATTACCTCATTTGCAGCTGTCTTCTAACACTGCTTTTGCATCTTTTTGCTTGCAACATTTTACTTAATTTTCTTTTGCAGTATAAAGAAATGTAAAAATTACTACGAAGTCCTTGGGGTGTCAAAGGATGCAGGTGAAGAAGACCTAAAGAAGGCTTATAGAAAACTTGCTTTGAAATTCCACCCAGACAAAAACCAAGCACCTGGAGCAACAGAGGCTTTTAAAAGTAAAATATCATTTTTACTTAAAATTTCTTTTATTATTAAACTTTGTCCAAATAAAGGAAATTTATCTGTATTGGTCACTTGTCTTTTTATTGTCCATGTGTTTTGTAGCTAATGTTAAATTGACATTTTTATTCAAGAAAATATTTGACCTTTATTATATTAGAAGTATAGATAAATAATGTGGACTTTTGCAGTAGGATTCTCTTTCAGAGGATTGACTGTAACGTTCAGGTACAGGGAGCAAATACTTGATCTGTGAAACCCAATTGTACTTTTTTATTGTTGTTGACTTAATGCAGTCAATTGAATTTTACTACATTCAATTTTTACTATACTTGAGCTTGAAAAAACCAAAGCAATCCTTGACAGCAAAATACAGTTTATACTGAATCACCTGCCACACTAAGTTACCTTTTTTGTAGAATTCCTTGTATGGGTGCAGTTTTACTACTTTTTCCACACAAAAACACATGAGTTCAAACATGGCCTTATTAATAGTTGCCTTTGACCATTTTTTAGGCAAAATTTAGTCTGACTTGACCTTATCTAAGGCTGCTAAGCTTAGCCCTGCAAAAGGGAAATTGTTGAGGAAAAGCTTTTTAAAGAAAACTACACCTTCAGCTCAGTTGAAGAAAAATGTGAATCTCTAAGAAATGATCATGCATAAATAAACAATCTGATTGTGGTACATCTTTTTTATTTTTTTCTCGTGTGAGGTTTGCATGCAGACATTTGAAAAAATCATTCGGATAAAACACTTAAATTGGGGAGGGAAAAAAAGAGAAAAAAAAATCCTGAGCAAGACTTCTGATACAGACTTTAAGAGGTAATTATAATAATATATTAACAATTCCAGATGAAAAGTAGATACAGCATAGCAGGAAAGTTGATTGCTAATGATTAATTTAATACAGCTATGTGATGTCTTTATCTTAAAAAAGGTATTATTCTTACAAAATTATCTCAGGCCCTAGGAATAAAATAGTTCTTCCTTGTTAATAGCTTTTTAAATAATCTTTAAAATGTTAAAAATCAGGTTTTTAATAGTTAATATTTTATTTAACATTAGCACTTTGTACAAATCTGATTTCTTCAGCTTAATTTCACTTACTGGTTCTTAACTAGGTGAGTAAATGAACAGAAAATTTTGTAGGGGAATCTTGTTGACTACAAGTTATTTAATGAAAACTAGCATTTTCTTGCATTGAAATTATTGTGATCTTTTCATATGGCTGAGTAAATTTATGGTTTAGCTTTCCTTTAAAGGTGTCCGATGAGTTTCTGACATCCATCTGAAAAAAGGAATTCATAATAATAGTTTTTATTTCATAATATTGCTTTATTTTAAGGAAAGGTCACATTAGAAAACCGAATTGAGTTTCATGATACTTCATGGTGCTTAGATCCTGAATGACCTACTGCTGCTCTTCTGTTGTATTGAGCAGTCTCACTGAGGTTGAATTTTAGATTCAAAAGTTTGTCCAAATAGAATGACTTCTATTCTCTTGGAATCTTTTACCCACTTCATCAAAAATCTTTCCTTTAAAACTTTTAAGCAGTGCTTTTTTGGCTTTTCTTAATGTCCTTTTTTAAAGAAAATAATATTGGAATCAAATCTGTTGTGAACTAGGAACAGATAATGAAAAGCAAGTAACAAATAGGCATACTGTGACAGTATGGTGTCTTCACTTTGTGTGCAGTCACCTGATGGGTCTCCCTAGATTCTTAATTCTTGAGAAAATCTAAATTTTTACTAGCAGTTTTATCCTTGTACTGAGCAACAGAGCAATATTTGGTGTCAGTGTATATCATACTCTCGGTGCAAATGACCAGGCTTTATTTCTTTGGGTTTTCTTCTCCACTTAAAAGGAATTGCTAATTTTTTTTTTTTCTAAGGGCATCTTAAAAGACACAGCTAAAACTAATTAACTTTTCTTAGATTGGATAATGTTTAAAATATTAATTATAAGCTGTGGTCTTATTTGTCTGTGTTGAGGTTATAATGTTGCACCTTTCATGAACTTTTGATGACTGATGGCTTTTCCACTCTGAAAAACATAATCCCTGTGTCTGGGGTTGGTTGGCTGCAAAAGAAACCTTTTGTTGGAGAGGCCTGGAGGAGAGAGAAGAAAGGAAGGCAGGAAGGGTTTAATGAAGTTAAGGCTCAGTGAAGATGGTTCATCAAGTGGCAACAAATTTTCCTTCAGTCTGCAAGAGCTGTGTGTCTGTGCACGGCAAGAAAAAAAGCTGTAGAGTCAGCAGAATATGTGGTTTTTCTCACTGATTTTTTTCCATGCTCGCCTAACTCAGTTTTTTTCCTTTCTACTGTCAAAGTTGTTCATTTGTGATAACATAGCATGGGGACAAGCCTCCAGGCCAGGCACTCCAAACACTGAGGTCATGCTGACAGCCTTAGGAACACGCATGTTCCTGTTGTGTGCACATGTTCTATTCTTCATGTTGTGTCAGGCAAAACTCTGTTATTAATATAATCCATAAAATATCTTCAGAAGCATAGAGAAAAATACATTCTTGTAGACAATGAAGTTGATGCATTCAAAGAACTGACCATTTTTCAAATGAAGCCAAGGAAAACCTACTGAGTCTGTGATTTTTTTTTTTTAAGTTAGGCTGCTAGGGCAAACTGAACTTTGCGATTACCCAGTTTCAGAGCTTTCATTGAAATGCTTGATGCTTTTTTTGAAATTGCAGTGAGAGAGAACATTTCCACAGGTGTAGGTGTTCCCCTAGAAAAAGAAACAAAGCTCTCCTGCCTTCTGCCTCCTTCAACAGGATAAAAGGCCTTTGAATAGCATTGGTGGGAAACTTCATGGAAGCCATTCTGAGAAAAGTAGAGATGCTTCTGGACCTTGTTCTACTGTAGTTGTTTTGTAACAGACAGTTACAGGACATCGTTTGCTGCCTGTTTTTGACTTTGAAGTTTCGATTTTCATGCTGGAATAACTTTTGTCATTCATTTATGGGAGTTGTCTTTTATTCCTTGCTTCAGAAATCGGAAATGCGTATGCTGTGCTGAGTAATCCAGAAAAACGAAAGCAGTATGACTTTACAGGCAGTGAAGAGCAAACATGCAATCACCCTAGCAACGGTAGATTCAACTTCCATAGAGGTTGTGAGGCAGATATTACTCCAGAGGATCTGTTCAACATGTTTTTTGGAGGGGCCTTTCCAACAGGTATTTGTATACATCAGTATAATTGTCGGGATGTACTGCCCAAAGTGGCATTAGAGTTTGTAACATTATAAAATAGTAGAATTATTCCAACCTGCCTCCAACCCCAACTTTTCAATCTGTATCACAGTTCATTTTTCCCCCAAGTGTTGCTAAATCCCAAAAATGCCAGTTCAGTTCTTTGGAGTTACTATCTTAGAGCTTAAAATACTTACTCTAAACAACTTTGAAATTTTAAGATACTTAATGTTATTTTTTGTGCCAATGTGCAGTAACATAAAGTGCTTTATGTGGCTGCTTCTGTATTGACCTCTAAATAATATTTTTTTTCCATTATTTAAATGTGTATATTTCTTTCCTCAGGTAGTGTACATTCATTTTCTAATGGTCGTGCTGGCTACAGTCATCCTAATCAGCACCGTCAGAGTGGACATGAGAGAGAGGAAGAGAGGGGTGATGTATGTTTAAGCATTATTGGCTTTAAACTATGGATTGTAACATTTGCTGGTAGTTGCTTTCAGTGATATGAGCTCTGTACTGTAGAAGAGGATTTGTACCTGCCAGAAAGGTATTTTAAAACTTCAGCAGGTGGTAGTCTTACTGATTGACAGACCTGCAAATTTGAGAAGGTAATAGCCTGGTTTTGTAAATCTCTTGTTGTATGGCACTGTCTTACTGTTGACTAGTATTATTAGCCTAAATATAGCACTAGTTCTGGCCACTAACCCTTGTCTGCATTTAAAAATTTATTTGGGCTGAGGTAAGAATTGAACTTAAGGCTCAATATTCACCTACATGAATTATCTATAGTCCTGTATAATTATATAACACTGTATATATGAGACCAAATCATGGCATACAGTGTAACTGAATCCAGCTTTCTTTGGTAGTTGCTCGTGGGTACGTGCTAACCCATGAAGTCTTGCACTCTAACAATATTTGTGTAAGCATTAGAAAGTTCAGATAATACCACAGTGTTTGAAGTTACAGTTTTTCTAGCAGCCTTTGAGGCTTAAAGCAGAAAGTCACACTTAATGTTAAATATTGTCAAATTTACCTGCTTACTTGATGCTCACTTATGAAATACCTGCATGTGTTTGTTCCTTAGGGAGGTTTCTCTATGGTCATTCAGCTGATGCCTATTATTGTGTTGATCTTTGTCTCCTTGTTGAGCCAGTTGATGGTATCTAACCCTCCCTACGCCTTATACCCAAGATCGTAAGTAGTGCTTAATTACATTACCTTAAAACAGAAGGGAAGATGATGGAATCGTCCTCTCCCACTTAGAAGCATGTTAGTGAGCCTCCCATTAGTTGATCCTTGATTTTCCACAGTGATCAAAAGGAAGGAAAGTGTAGACAAAGCAGAACAAAACTTAAAATTTAGGTACCAAGAACATGCTGAGAACACAATGGCGAAAAGAAGTCAGCAATACCTGGAGTTTAGGTTGTTCAATACAAGGCAGTGGGTACATGTAACATGGCATGTTGCAAAGATCTCCAACACATTTAAAGAAATCCTGAAACCTGCTAAGGCTCATTATTCTTTGGGGGTCATCTGTGTTTGTAGCAAGTGACGTACTTGAAAGCAACTTTCTCAGCCTTACTTGTGTTAAACTACATGAGGGCTGGGAAAATTGTCTGTTCTTTGCTTCGTTTTAGGTGATGGTAAAGTAGTTTATCCTCATTTTCTTGCAAAGAATTCCACTAGTGAGACTTAACTGCTTTGTACAGTAGGATATATAAGCCTTTTTTCCTGGCAAGAAATAAATTGTTTGAATCAAGCATGCAACTGGCTAGTAGACTTAGCCCACTCACCACAACAGTTTTAAAGACCCTTGGTTCCTTGCAGAGCTCTCAGCCCCACAACAGAAAGGTTTCTTTTCTCCTGTTTCTCAGAGTTCTTTATTTCTGGAGTGTGATGTTTTCCTCTTCTGCAGCTAAGGTGTTGTGCCACTTAGAAATGCTTCTCTGCCAAAATGTTTGCGTTCAATCTTTCATTTTTAATCTGCAGAATGCCAACAGGAAAACGGATTTATCAGGGCTGGCAGCAAACACTATAGAATGGAGATGCCTATACTAGGTTGCTACAGAATACTGTCCTCTTTTTCTTTCTGTTGAGTTTGAATGTAATTTTCTATTACCAAAGCTTACATTTGCCTAAAGAGATATGAAACAAGTGGCTTAGTAAAATGGAGTTTTTTTGAGATCAAGTGTTAAAGCAGCAGAAATTTAATGATCAGGGGAATGCAGTAATTTTATTCTCTAGCAGATTATACAGCCATTCCTTTCATTGCTTGTCTTGAAATGACAAATTCAGTAACATGCTGGTATTATTCTGCAGTAGGAATATACTTTAAAAGTCTATTTATGGTGTGAAAAAAAAAAGTATTTAGTCTCTCTCTCCCCCACCCTTCTTTTTTGCAGAAGTACAGGGCAGACCATAAAAATGCAGACAGAAAACTTGGGTGTCATTTACTATGTCAACAAGGACTTTAGAAATGAATATAAAGGAGCATCATTACAGAAAGTGGAAAAGAGTGTGGAAGAGGATTATGTATCAAACATTCGTAATAACTGTTGGAAGGAGAGACAACAAAGTAAGTTTGGTCATATGTGTAATTTCATGAAAGCCTGCATTACTATAAAAATAAATTATCTCAGACAAGAGTTAAATGCTTCTATTATTAAAATATCTCAATGCAAAAGCAGTTGTAAGATTCTGTACTGTTTCTCACTTTAAAAGTGTCCCCAGTGTCACTTAATTTCTGAGTTTTACTAAGTGACCTAACAACCATCTGCAAATCATCAGCAATTTTAGCCTGCTGCTTTACTATCTGTTACCATTTCTTAGAAAATTAAAGACTACAATAAATTGATAATGGCAAAGCTTTTGCCCCTAACATACAGTGAATTTTAAGACTTCTAATGTCTTCCACGTTATTTCATCATGGCAATATCTCATCTTCCTGGATGCTTTTATGCAAATAGACAGATAGACAAACATAGATAAACTGAAAGCTTACATACATGTTTCCAGAGGGGGGGAAAAATAATCTGCCTTGGACCACACTACATATAAACACTGCTTTTCGAGGCAACCAAGGAAGGCAGCATGTCCTGTAAAATATAAGCTCTGAATCAGTGCTTCATCTTTTGCCAGTGCTAAATAATTTTTCTCCCTGGACTCAGTACCATGGCTATATCAGACCTTAAAAACAAGGGTTTATTTAGTTTACCATCTATTTCTCCAATCTCATATTATACAATAAGCTATTTTAATTCAGAAGCCTAGAATTCAGTGTTAAAGCGTAAGAATACTGAATATCATCAGCCATCTCCAAGTCAGCATCAATTTTAACCTGTTATTCTGTTAATTGTGACCATCTTGTGAGCCTTTATGCCTTGTGAGAGCAGTGCTGCTAAACTTACATCAGTATTGAAACCAGATTGTTGTGACTTTTTAGGTGGTAAACTTCAGTAATAGCTTACTGGAAAAATAATGAACTGTCAGTAAACTGACCAGAAGCAAATAGAATGCTCTTCTCTGAGTGAAATCACATGCTCCTGCACAGCTTTACTCTCTGCAGTCCAGAGCTGCCAGGCCCTTCAGCTAAGATGGCCCCTCAGTTTTTCCCAGCTGTAAAAAGTATTTTACAGAAGTGAGAGGTCATTGTTAACAGAATATTAAAGACAAGATGTAATACAGCACAATAAAAAGAGGATGTATTATTTGTACATTTCTTCATCAGAGTGTAGATCTGGAAGGATAGTTTGCTTTTATTGACCTAGTCATTACAGTTAAATTTACTGGCATGTTACATTGTGTCTTCTGTAATATATTCACTATCTAAATATCTTTGAAAAGGCTTAGTTGATAGGCAATTTCCACCTCGGAAGGGAGAAGAAATAATACCTTTCTCATCTTTCAGCAGTTATTGTTGACATGGTTACTTTTTTAAGCATGAACAGAGTCCTGGACAATGCAAGGAAGGCCCATGCTTCTATATATACATATTTACTGGGAAAAATGCGATGGCTACAGAGACATCTGATCCCAGTAAAAAGAACAAAAATAGCCTGAGGGTGGTGACTCTCATGTTGTTTGCTACTTGTAATTCATCAGTTTGTGAAAACTACCCAAATTGATTTTGAGTAAGAGGCCCCTAATGGATTTTCTGTATTTATTTCTGTGGGTTTATGGATTTAAAATACTTGCTGTGTGTTGGATCTCCATGACAGTACAAATCTATCCAGCATTGATTGACATTTAAGAATGCCTTGCTAATCCATTTTTAGTTGACAAAAAAGATTTTACAGAATTAAAATGCTTGGCAATGTCAAGCTGCTGAACAAAAGTATAATACAGAGAATTCTTATTTATTAATACCTCTGAATCACTGAAGTAGTATCAGTTGAAGTAAAGGGCTTAACATTCAGAATGGATTTCTTTAGCCACAGACAAGATGCTTGAGCTGTCAATGATATGCAAGATCACTGAGCGTGGCCTATATTTGTATTGTTTAATGAGGTCTGACAGAAGTAGTAGAAGATTTTTTTTGTTTTGTTCCTGTTGGGGTTTTTTTTGGGGGGTGGGGCTTTTTTGTTTGGGTTTTTCATTTAATCAGATAAGTGCTGTATGAACTGTGAGGGACCTGGAAGGCTGTTACAGCTTTACCTGCTCAAAAAGATGCAATGCTTATTGAGATGCAGCAAGGGGAAGCTGTAAGAGCGCTGTTCAGGTGGTGTCTGCGAGAAGTTAAAATAGAAAGAAAGAAAAAAAGGCAAGGATTAAACCTCAGGTGTTTTGTACAACTCTAAGTAAGAATATGACATGTGCCAAGTATCCAGTTTTTAACCAGAAAAATATTTTCTCTTTTTTCCTTAAAGAGACAGACTTACTTTATGCAGCAAAAGTATATCGAGATGACCGTCTCCGAAAGAAAGCAGAGTCCATGTCCATGGACAACTGCAAAGAACTAGAACGGCTGACCAGCCTCTATCGAGGAGGATGAGCTACAATTGTACACTAAATCTTTACGTATGCTGTTATCTCTCTTGTAAATGAAGAAGAGATTTAGTTTCACCATGAATGCTGGGAAAGAAGGGTGGATGTAAAACTCTACTGTGTAGCTGTTTCCAGAAACCTTATGCTGAAATATCATTTAATGGCTTCTTTACCTACTGTGAAATATAGGTAACTTTAATTGTCTAGATTTTACTTCAAAGCTTCTGTGAATTCTTTCAGCAGAGAGAATAGCTCAGAAAGGATGCTGTACTTGTAGAGACTTAGTCATAGTGGTTCTCCTCTAACATATTTGCCATGTAAATATCTGTGGAAAGAACACTTTGTGTATATACGAGTTAAATTACTTTCTATTTAAAATCTCAGAAATTTAGTTCCATACTACATTTTGTCTCACTGATGGAATAAATAGTATGATTACATCACTCCTATTCAGATGTCAAGTGTGTGGAGTTGAAACAATAATTTTTAATATTTTATCTCTAACTCTGTGTAAAATCTTCTAGGTTTCCCAGCTTAGAGGAACTTGGTATTTTTAAATATAATGGCATATATTCCTAAATATCTGTTGGGGTATATTGATCTGGTGTAGAGTAGCAGTTTAGCTGTTGTAGTTTTTTAGCATTTCTAAGCAATGCTGAGAAAACTTAAGAACTACACTAATCTCTTTTCAAAGTAAATATTTGCAAATGCTGTACAGACCATTATAAACATTGCTTTTAGTACTTGCAACAGTTTACAGCTGCTCTACCTTTTGGTATTCCAGTAGTAGTAAGTCCGTACATATGGTTAACATGCATCCATAGCTTCTTTAATTTTCACTGGAAAGGTAAACATGCAACAGTAAAATCTTAAAGCTAAAAAAACAGGGCAACTTTTTTTTCCTGGCAGACTTCCATTTTCTTACTGCATTTTTATTTCAAGCTAGGTCCCAACACTGATTCCTCAATGGGCACCACAAGTGGAACAGGGAAATTTTTCTAAGGACAAGCTTCGTGCCTTTCAACCCTTTTGCCAGCTATGTAAATGCTTTGCTGCTTTGCTGTGTGCTTCTATGGCCAGAGCTCTATCACTGGTCCCAAGGCAGAAGAGATAGGAAATGCATTTTTTGGGACCAGAATGCTGCTGGACTGACTTCCTAGAATGAACAAACCTACCGTTTGGCTCCTACATAGAAGATCATGTAAACTCAGTGGCCTGTAAGTGGAAACTATATGTAGCCACACCTGCTGATGCAAAGAGGTGTTCTGAAGTGGCTAAGTACAATGTACTTAAAGTTTATCAGAGTGTGTTGAAAACATTTTTAGATTCAGTAGCTGATGTTTTTTACATTTTAACAGTGGTATGCAGGGGAATGTTTCTTGTATTTGAGAATGCCAGTTAGCTCGTAATATGGGCAGTATTTTTTGTTTGAGAAAACTGCTGTCTTTGAACAATGCTACCAGTTTATGTGGAGCCAAATTTTCCTCCAAAGTGGAAAGTTTAAATACTTTGACTGACTTCATTGCAATTCCTCCTGATCTAGAGCAGGATATGACTTTGCAGATACACTAAATGTTACTGCTCTGAGTGACCCAGAAATCATTTTGCATGTATCCCTTTTCTAAACTGTCCCAGTGGAAATGTCTTCTATTGAATTCATATAACATGAGATTAGCTGCAGGCTTTTAACAGAGCAGCTAAGCCAGCATTCAAGGTGGATATCATAGCCTGAGGCACAAAGCAGAACTAAAAGTTGCTGGAACAACAAAAAAAAGGGTTGCTGTACTGGATGTCCTTACTAAGACTATAGTAAAAGAGTGCAGAAGTAATGCAAAGGCATCCAAATGTTTGAAATATGCAATAGAAATTTATGGAGAAAACATGATTCCCCAGATTTTGTAACTGTCCAGAATGTATTGTAATTATACTAATGAAAGCAAATTATCAAAGTACATGCTGGTACTCTTGTGTCTTCTTAATAGAAGAAAATTGTTCCAAAGGCTTTAACAAGTATTTAGGCCTTCCTCTTCATAAATGAGTGAGCTTGCAGGTGATATTTTAGTTAATAGGAAAATAGATATATAACACATTTATCAAATATCAGAACAGGGAAGTCAGAGTGAAGAGATGGTTTTAGCAAAGCTGCCTGTAATAACCCATGGACTATGTCTGCCCTGCAGCCTCTTCTGCTGCAGGTGAGAAGTAGGAAAATGGACAGATGCTGAGCTGTGTGAGGTTGGTTAGATTGCTATCGGTACCCCAGCAAACTGGAATAATGCAGCGGCTGTGTCCTATGGCAACGCAGACATCCCAGTTGTTTAAAAGTGCTGCATGTCATTTGATTATATTGCAGTTGTCATTTTCAATGAAGGAAACTATATGTTTATACTGGTGGAAGAATGCTGCTTGGTATTGAACAGATTAAATAGTTGCACACTTTGAAATATGCAGTAATGTGCAAAAGTATGCTATGATAGCATAAAGATTAAGCTGCTCTAAATGTGACCTGCAAACATTCTTTTAATAGTCCAAGTGGGTGTTTCTCTCCTCATGATTGTTACTTTTTTTTCAAGTCTGAAGGTTTTTTCCTTTGGAAATGTCATTATATTCTCTGGTTTTGTTGAAGGGATCTGTTGGAAAGTTCAGAATTAATTTTCTCATCATTGAAATTGAAGAAGGTGGAGTACTTCAATCTTTTCAGATGATCTTTCTTTGGCAAACAACAAAACTGTTTTTGAACAGCGTGGCTAAAAATCCCTCAACCTTTTTAGCTACCACTTCTTACTCTTTATTTAGTCATTACCTTTTATTTAATCTAGAATTGAAGATAGCACAAGCATGGGTTCTTCATTTTTTCCTTTAAAAGGGCAAGCAGGAAAGTCCTGCAAAACGTGAAAAATCTTGGCATGACTCTGACACAGCGCAATGAAAAAGGGAGATGATTTGCATCTGCTGAAATGTAACATCAGTACATGTTCTATTTATGGAGCATCCTGAGTCACAGGCGAGTTCACTGCTCACATTATATGAACATTTCCCTACAGGTTCCTTGTTTAAGTATAACAAGTCTAAATCGGAATTTTTTGCTTTTTTAAAACAGTCTTGATTCTTTAATAGGTTTCCAAGAAAAGGTAGAACATTACAGCACTAAAATACAACAGATGCATTTAAATAGGCAGCAGAGATAACTTTAAATTATAAACATTTTGAATATAGTTTTGTAATGAATGCTGTAAAAGGATTAAAATGGGAGGACGGGAAAATTTTTTTAAGGTTGTGTATTCCATAAATTTCATTCATCCCTTAAGAAGTTGTTATTCTGTCTTCTTGTAGCTCTGTCAAATAGAGCAGAAGAAAGTGCAATAGTAAAAGCAGACATTTTGTTTTTAAAGAAACAGGTAATATACAAATTCATGATTACAAAATAACTTCTATGTAATAAATATAGGAACGAAATAGGCCATTTGTTGTGGTTTGGCTGGCCTCAACCATCCAATAAGCTCCAGACAACACCTGCTCACAACCCCCATAATGGGACACAGAGGAGAACTGGAAATGAGGTAAAACCTGTGGGTTGAGATGAGATTGGCTTAATAATTGAAATAAAATATCAACAATAGATAGTAATGCATAATTCTCTAGGATAATTGTGAGACTTCTCAGTCTGGTAGGAATTAGGTTTGAGTATTGGATTTCTCCCTATTTTTAGAAATAATATTAAATACAGTGTTTAGTTATAATGTTATCCTTCATTCAGAATATACTTTTTTGTTTGGTACTCGTTTGTTCCATTTATAGAAAAGCTGTTGTTGGGACAGGAGATTAAATTCCCATTAATAGCAATACAGGAGCCATCTCACATGCTTTTACATAGCTTTTATTCATAATATGGCAGGGAACCAAAACTGATCACTGAGCATGATGCCTACAAATCATAGAAAGCCAGTCATGTTTTTAAACATTTTTAGTGTATTGTAGGGAATATTTTAATAAATGAGGGGACTAAGGTTGTCCTAGGTAACATTTTCAAAATACTACCAGAAGTCCACACTTTTATGGGGTTATCTTTTAAGTATCTCTCTAGTATGGCCAAGTCCTTATCAAATTGCTGTGTCTGCATGGCTTGGATTAAGAAGGAGGTATGGATTCTCAGTATTCAAATAAACTTGTCTTTTTGAATGAGCTTTTTCTCTGTTACTTACAAAAAAGTGGCTTATCTCTGTTCCGAGCTTTTTACAAACTTCACTGGACCTATACATTCAGAAACATTAGCAATTCCCACATGAACATCTTTTTTTTAAAATTTTAATTTATACTTCAATACTGGCATCTAAACAAAATCTTCAGGTATGAATAGTGCGCTCAGTATTTGGCCCAGACCTGTTCAGTATCTTTATGGATGATCTGGATGAGGGGATCGAGTGTACCATCAGTAAATTCACAGATGACACCGAACTGGTTGGGAGTGTCCATCTGCAGCAGGATCTGGACAGGCTGGATAGTTGGGCCGAGACCAAAGGTATGAGGTTCAACAAGGCCAAGTGCTGGGTCCTGCTCTTGGGTCACAACCACCCCATGCAGCACTACAGGCTGGGGGCAGGGTGGCTGGAAAGCGGCTGGCTAGAAAAGGACCTGGGGGTGCTGGCTGACAGCGGCTGAGCATGAGCCAGCGTGTGCCCAGGTGGGCAAGAAGGCCAGTGGCATCCTGGCTCTTGTAGGAAACAGTGTGGCCAGCAGGACCGGGGCAGTGAGTGTCCCTCTGTCCTCAAGCACTGCATGCGGTGCTGGGCCCCGCAGTTCAGGGGGGGCACGGAGGTGCTGGAGCAAGTGCCACGCAGGGCAGTGCAGCTGGCCTGGAGCACAGCTCCTGTGGGGAGCGGCGGGGGGAGCCGGGGTGGTCCAGCCTGGAGGAGAGGCGGCTCAGGGGGGACCTTATCGCTCTACAACCACCCGAAAGGAGGCCGTGGTCAGGCGGGGATCAGCCTCTTCTCCCGGGCAGCTAGCAACAGGACAAGGACAAAGGCTCAAGCTGCACCAGGGGAGGTGTGGGCTGGGCATTAGGAAGGGTGATAGGCGCTGGAATGGGCAGCCCAGGGAGGTGGGGGAGTTTGAGGAAAGGGAAGGCTGGACGGGGCACTCGGTGCCATGGTCTGGGTGAAAGGGTGGCCTTGGGCCATGGCTTGGGCTGGAGCATCCCAAAGGTCTTTCCCAACCTGACTGATTTTGTGATTCTGTGCTCGACCTGTAGCAGCTCTTTTTCTTAGAGCAAAAGCACTGCTGCAGTCTGAGCAGGTTGGGGTTTTTTAGATCTGCCAGGAGGGTCCTTTAAAAAACAGATGTGCAGTTACCATTGTTACACTGTGGGCATCTACTGGATTAATCTACTTTAATTCCAGGCATTAGCTGTTAAATAGCCTCGGGGTCAGTGGCTTGATGGCCTGGATCCAAAGGCAGGGGAAATGAGGAGTAGTGGGAACGAGGAGCGGCACCGGCAGTGACTGTGCAGGCCCGGCTGGCCCGCTCCCTTCCCGCTGTTCCTGTGCAGCCGCTGCTGCCCGGTTTGTGTTTGTTGTGCTCGGTTCCGCTGCCGGGGCGGGGCTGGAAGCGGTTCCGGGGCGGGGAGGGGAGGGGAGGGGAGGGCGGCCCTGCCCGGCCCGTCATGTGACGGGGGTGACGGGGGTGGCGGTGGCGGCGGGGCCGAGCGGGGCGCCCACAGGTACGGCCGGCAGGGCACGGCACGGCACGGCACACCAACCAACCCGCCCGCACCCCCCTCCCGGCTGCGCGGTGGGCTCGCCCCCGCCGCGCTCCCGTCCCGGCGCGGGTGGCAGCGGCCTCTACCACGGCAGCGGGGCGGGGGGTGGCAGCGGCCGGCCGGGCCTCGGGACGGAGTGCTCCCTCCCTGCCTCCCTCCCTCGCTGCCTCCCTCGGCCGCGCCCCCGCTGACCGGGCGCCCTCTCGTCTCGTCCCTCAGGCCCGCGGAGGTGGCGGCGGCGACGGCGGCAGCGCCGGGCGGGCCCAGCCATGGCCGACGTGAGTGCGGCTCCTCGGCCGGGCCGGGCGGGGCTGGGGCCGGGGGGTCGGGCCG
>JAWWEE010000122.1:23446911-23490627 GCA_035221455.1 Xenops minutus | reverse complement strand
GGGGCCGGGCCGGGAGGCAGCTCTGGGCCATGGGGTGTTTGGGGCCGGGCCGGGAGGCAGCTCTGGGCCATGGGGTGGTTGGGGCCGGGCCGGGCTGGGGGGCAGCTCTGGGCCATGGGGTGTTTGGGGCCGGGCTGGGGGGCAGCTCTGGGCCATGGGGTGTTTGGGGCCGGGCCGGGAGGCAGCTCTGGGGCATGGGGTGTTTGGGGCCGGGCCGGGAGGCAGCTCGGTGCCCGCCCCGGGAGCAGTGTGTAACCTGCCGCCCGTCTCTGCCCGCAGGACCTGAAGCGGTTCCTGTACAAGAAGCTGCCGAGGTAACGCGGGGTCCGTGCGGGGCGGGGGGCCAGGGCCATCTGACCCCAACCCCTGCCGTGGGCTGGGACACCTCCCATCAGACCCGGCTGCTCAAAGCCCCATCCGGCCTGGCCTTGAACACTGACAGGGTTGGGGCATCCACAGCCTCCCTGGACAACCTGTTCAGTGTCTCACCACCCTCACAGGAAAGAATTTCTTCATAATATCTAACCTGAACTTCCCCTCACTCAGTTTGTACCTATTACCCCTTGTCCTGTCACCACAGTTCCTGACACACAGTCCCTCTCTGCCTTCCCTGTAGGCCCCCTTCAGATACTGGAAGGTTGCTGTGAGATTTCCATGCAACCTTCTCTTCTCCAGGGTAAATGGCCCCGACTTCCTCCAGTCCCCTTATCAACTTCGTGGCCTTCCTCTGGACTTGCTCCAACAGTTCCATGTCCTTCTTACTATTGGGAGCACCAGAACTGTACTACACAACAAATATTAAATTACTAGAGGCATCAATTTTTAATACGTCTTCCCTGTCCTTGCACATTTTTTAGAAAAAAA
Source organism: Xenops minutus (assembly GCA_035221455.1). Lineage (NCBI taxonomy): Eukaryota > Metazoa > Chordata > Aves > Passeriformes > Furnariidae > Xenops > Xenops minutus. The sequence continues at coordinate 23,489,763 of JAWWEE010000122.1, read as the reverse complement.
AAAATCTTTGCTACTAATTACTGTGTTTTTGAAATGGTGTCTCTTCATATCTTTTTTTTTTTTTGTCAGTGTGGAAGGTCTTCATGCTATTGTGGTCTCAGATAGAGATGGTGTGCCTGTTATCAAAGGTAACTTCAGCTTCTTGCTGTGCCCTGCAGCTGAAATCCTGATTGAACAGCAGGGGGTGGAGAAGTACAGCAAAATCTTCTCTGGTTTTGCCAAATACCTGGATATTCCAAATAGAAGAATTAAATTGGACTCATTTCACGTTCAGTATTTGATTATGTACCTCTTTAAATGCATCCTTTTGTTTGTGTCCTCCTCAGTAATTGTAGTCCATGGAAGTTTTCCTTTGTGAAAGGGGTTGGAGTACTGTAAGGTCCTTGTATCTTCAAGTCAATCACAGGCTGATTGATAATAAGTACTAGAGAGAGCTTGGTGGTATTTTAAATTGGCTGGGCTGGTCTGTGCTCAGAAGCAATTGCATCCAGCTATTTCACATGTTTTGGTTGCTTTTTGGTACTGTGGTTTTTATATTCCACATTCCTTGTTTAAGATTCTTTTCTGTTGTGCGTACACTAGTTCAGGAATGCAAAGATTCAAGTACTGCAGATTTACTTTTTTTAATCCCCAGAGTATTTAAACACTCAGCAGAACTTGCACATTTTCACCTGTTCACAGTCAGCTGTCAATTCAAAGGCTGGAATGGATGCAGACAGTGAGGGACACAGAACCCAAGGGCCATCAGCACAGCCTGATCCTAAGAGAAAAGACTGTTTCTTAGGTATGCTAGGAAGGATACTTGGTGTAATGAGTTTTCATCATATACAGAGCATTAAAGGATGTGTTGCTATGAAGATTATCTTGCGCGCACTGTGGAAGCACCTACAATGTGTTATGTGTTCCCCAAGAGCAGATCTGCTTTTGTCAGAGCACTGAGCAGGATAAGGGCTTGGGATGCAATCAGATGCAATGTAAAAATAAGAATTTTCTCATTTTGTTCTAGTTGCCAATGATAATGCTCCAGAACATGCACTGCGACCTGGCTTTCTGTCCACCTTTGCCCTTGCCACAGATCAGGGCAGTAAATTAGGACTTTCTAAAAATAAAAGTATTATCTGCTATTACAATACATACCAGGTGAGTAACCTAAATGTGCTTTGTCCTTAGTGACCTGAGCTGTCTCTACATTACATTGAGCAAGAGAGAGAGGGTTGTTTAAACTCTTGTAGATTTCCATTTGGCTGCTGTTGAAGTAATTGTGGTTTATTTCTTACACTGCTTAAATGGCTAAGCCAAACTTTCACCCTATTTATTAAACTTATATTTCTCAAAACTGAGATTTACTGGCTGAAAATGGGAAAATTTCCTGTACAGGTAGTAATCATGAATTTGCAGCAGGTACTGCTTATTATGACCTTCAGAATCTGTTATGAAGGGTTTATGTTCTCTTTTATAAACAATGTTTGTTTATAATTATTGATACCTAAAGTTAATTAAGCACATGTAGCCTACTTTATAGCTAGTATTGCTGCCAATATGACTCTGAGGTAAGAAAGTTTTGAAATACCACTCATTTTTCACAAACTGATTGTGTCCTGAAATCCGTCATCTACTATGTTTCTGCTCCTTCTCGAATTCTAGTGGTCCTGAGAGCTTTATGTTATCACTGCAGTAAACTAACAATTTAGCCTACAGCGTATCAAGCTTTGTTAGGATAATAAATAGGTGAACGAGTTACTTTACACAGATTAAGTGTACTGCTTTGATACTCTTGATGCTGCTAGCTTATTGTTGTGCCCAAGATTCCAGCTCCCTATTAATGAAAGAAGAGATACTTCTGTATAGGGAACAGTATTTTAAAACAATAAACCTGCTTGCCCTCTTGTTTCCTCTGGAGAGTGTGGTGTCCGTAGTGTACTCTGCAGCATTTGCAGAGGAACTGGGTTTCTGGTGGACAACACGCTGTAGAACATGGAGGGGGAGGGAAATACCGGGCTTTTCATGTGCAGCTCCCTATACTCTTGATACTAAGTCCTATTGGTGCTTTTAACCGTGAGTCTTAAGAAATAGATACACTGAAAAGTCATCCCTGTGGCTCTCATTTCTGCTTGTCCTTTAAACTGAGAAGGGTGCTGTTCTCTCTCCTTGCAGGTGGTGCAGTTCAATCGCTTGCCTTTGGTAGTGAGTTTCATTGCTAGCAGCAATGCCAATACTGGTATGTCTTCATGTGTACTTTAAATATTGCAGTATTTTAAGGCCCAGGCATTTAAATAATTGAAAATAAATTACCAGAATTCACTTCAAGCTATATTAACTTTGGTCCTGCTATGAATTTTGTCAGTGCATTGTGAAGTTGAGAAGGGAAAGGTGTGAGTAAAAATTTATAGATCTTAGGTGTCTTGCTGAAGTTACTCTTTTTAGGAGCATGTTTCTCCTGTGATTAACCTTACCCATGCGGCCGGAGAGAGTTTGCTGCCCTGGCAATTACTGTGCTGTACCAAACAGTTGTCCGGTCTCTTTCTGTTGGTTCCATGTTAATGTTTAGCAGTAAAGTGCAGCTTTGTTTTCTCAGTTCTGTTGGGTGGGGAAATCCTTCAGCCAGGCACCTGGCCATGCTCATGACAGCATTGGCTAGTGAATATGAACACAAGGCACTGAATTTCAGTACAGTTGATTGGGCCTGATAGCTGTGGGAAGCAGCAAGGCAGTAGTGGGGGAGAGATGTTCTGTGTGGGGTGTGCCCCTGTTAGTGCTGGGGGCTCCAGGCTTCCTGCCTGGGAGTCCTTTCCACTATTCTCGTGGAGAATGAGCAGCTCAAGTGAAACATTTCGTGTTTTGAAAAACACTGCCTGTGACTTGGGGGTCAGCTGTGGGCTTTAGAGATAGGCTTCTCAGTGATGTTGTTTGATGGAATATTTTGTCTCTTCTCTCTTTACAGGGCTGATTGTAAGTTTAGAGAAGGAGCTCACACCGCTGTTTGAAGAACTGAGGCAGGTTGTTGAAGTTTCTTAACCCGATGGTATAGCCAGAGTGCAGCATTCCTCTGCAGCCCAGTGGACAGAAGGATTCATAATTGTCAGTCAAATAACACGTCTCAGAAGAAATATCACAGCTCCTTAGTATACTAAGTAAGAGTAAATTGTACATAGTACTGAATCTGAAATGATCTACTAGTGTGTTGTAGGTGGATGTTACTTTAGGCCGTGCTTCTTGTATTGTGCAGTACTGGAGAGACCACCAAAATAGCTCCCATGGAGTTTAGGTGAGCCAGATCAGCGTGACGCTGTTGGCTCAAACAAGCAACCCACAGATCCTTTGCTTTACAGGGAACCAGGCACATGGCAGGGTATATCCTCAGGCCAGCCACCACTACGTGTTGGAGAGCAGATCCATTGTGTAGTGTGATCAAAGGCATTGTTGAAACCGTATGGCAAGAGCAGGTTTATTAGCAGTGATATGTCGGTACAATCAATAAATATCCCAGCTTTCTTACATGGGTGATACTTTGGCAAGGGAGTGCTACTAATCTGGATGCTAGCTGCATCTTGCTTCCACTAAGAAGAAAGCTGTTTCTATGGAAGTTGTTGCTTTAGGGGTTTTCCTGATGCCCAGCTTAAAGCACCCAAACCATGTCTTACTTCTTCATTGGGGTTTTTTTTGTGTGTGTAATATGGCTGTGAAGATCTCATGTCTCAGTCTTTGTGTGGCTTCATCACTGGTGACACTCAGCTCATTTACCCTTAGGTTTTCTTAAGTAAATAAATATAAATAAAATACAGTATTTTTAAATGATAGAGCCTGGTCCACTCTTCTGTTGCACCGTAATACTCCACAGCACATCTGCTTTTCAGTAGTGAGAACAGGTCTCTTAATTGTAAATGTACAAAATCCAGGAATTTACGGGCTGAAAACTAACCAATGTGTCTCTCAGTTGTGCAGTAAGGATACAGAGTCCTGTGCCAGAGCAGAGATCCTATTGCTGGTGATCAGTCCCATGCTCTTTGCCACCCCCTTGTTCCCTTCCTTGTTCCCCTTGTAATAACTGCCAAGCACTGCAGGTCTAAGGGAGTGTTCTGGATAAGTCTCTGCCTCGGCTGGGAAAAGGGGTGCCACAGCCTCTTATTTACACCTCATGGACCTTCAGCATCAGCTACAATAGGGGGCAATGGTGGAGCTGGAAATGAGCACTGGGAATTCTTGGCTCAAAAGCTGTCCAGGAGATCACAAATTGTTAGTCAACCCTTTTTCATTTAACCTGAGCTGGAATGGGACTTGTGTTTCTGGTCATTACAGAAGCAGCTGGAAACTGAGCCCCAAGGTGTCTGTGTGTATTTCTGGCAGAGTGCGTTTGTGTTCTATCAAAGGCTTTCTCTTGCTATTCATCTGTCTCTAGTGTCTTCCAAGGCCAGCCAAGTGTTATTTCTTTTACTGGCTTCAGTTTGTGAAACCATATGGGACACATTTTGTAAAGCAGCTGTCCATGCAAAAAAGGGAAGGCTGCTGTGGTTACACTCCAATCTCCATTTCCAAGCCATTTTCACAGAACAGTGATGCTGCTGTAGAGTATCATCTCTTTCTTCCCCTTATGCTGCCTCTGTCACACAAACTCAGCAAAGGTGTTTTAAGGTAAATGGGAAATGCCAGTCTGTTAAACCACTTCTATAAGGGAAAAAGGAGGACAAAGCTTTAATGATACAGTACAGGAATACAAATACCTGTGGTAGTTTTATAATGACATTTTATTCAGAAAACGGTCTGTATAAAAATATTTACAAGTATTTTGAATTTCTAAGTTGAAATAAAATACTATTCCTATGTCCACATCTAGATTTTTTTTTCCTTCCAGTATGTTTTTCTCTTCCTCTTCTGTAGTCTTCTCACAGTAAAGGCAGTTACATAACACTGACCTGCTGCGTGAGCAATGCTCGACACAGGCTGTGGTGTTTGTGAAGCAGGAGAGATTTGTGTGCACTGTTTCAGCATAAATTTGACTGTTATGCGGGGAAACAGGGCCCCCCTTCTCTTTCCTTTCCCTTCCAGGAGACACAGGATTGCTCAGAAGGTCTTGCAGCTGGGTCAGCCATGGGGTCAGGCCAAGCTGGTCTTGGGCCTCACCAGTGTGCCAAGCTTTGCTTCTAAAATGTAACATCTATTTGAGACAAAAGCCTTGGGCTTCCACTTTTTGCCTCTGTAGCGAGCCACAACACTGTTAAATGTGTATGAGTCTTGTACAATGCAGATGTAAATTTTTATCAGGTTATATAAGAGATGTATTCTTTTACATTTGTATTTTTAGTGTACATGGTGCTCCCTGTTCAATATAAAGACAGCAGTGCTTAATTCTAAATACAGTTCTGGACAAAACCTTGTTTGGAGTTCTCTATGTGAGATAAAAAAATACAAAATGTGGTGCATTTTCAAGGGGAACTGTAAGGGGCCTGACTCTTAATGCTACTGCCAGTGCTGGTAGCTGCTACAGGTAAAGCTTTCTGCAGAGTCGCCCAGCCTTGGGCTTCCATGGCAGCTCTGTCCTATGCCCAGAAACAGTTTCCTCTTTCTTGTAACCCTGGTTTGTAAACAAGTGTGCTTACACGATGCTGTTCACCGCTACCTACAGGTGCTCTTTGAAGTAAGCCTTCATTTGTGGCCATCACTGTGGTACAAATCTAAACCATATAAAAACATGTCTAACCATAATTAAGTGTTACTCATCAGTCACTTTGAAAAGGGCCTTGAAATATTCTCTGGATTACCACACAGATACTATTACAAAAATGTAATTACCCATGTCATTTTTCTTTTGGTTTAAAGCCTAAAAAGGTAATAAAAAATATACTTAATGTTTCCAGAATTTAATTATTTTAAATAACAGGCTCAAGGTTACAGAATGTGATACTGATGGTTAGTTGTGATAGAGCTTGCAATAAATTACCAAGAGTGCTCTGAATAACCACAGAAGTTTTCAAGAGTGAGACTTCTGTGATTAGTTAACAGATGCTTGAATTAAGTGCATTACAGACAAACACCGTATCAAGCCAGCACTCTGGTTATGCAACCATCTCCAGGCATGACTGCAGGCTGGAAGCACTCAGCTGCAGGATGCTCTGTGTGCAGAGCTGGGTGAAGCGTCTGCGTGGGGGCACACACGCACACACACCCACTGTGAGACATGTGAAGCTATACTCTGGTAGCACTGCCTTCCCCTTGGCAGAGAGGCAGTCCCTGCCAACAGAGCAGGAGCACTGGCAGCACCGCTAGGAACTGAGGGTGGCGTTGCGCTCCTCCAGCTGCTTCCGTATTTGTGTCTAGAACAGAAAGACCATCCGTTACTGCTTGTCGGCATACGTGCGGATGTGCATGAATGTGACCAATCCAGTTGCTGGTATTTTTTAGGAAGTAATGCTTTCAAGCTTTTGCATTGTCTTCTCATTGCTTCCTTCATGACACATGTGGTCTGTGCTGATGATCCATACTGTTTACCAACCACATCATGACATCTATAAATATGGAAGTAATTTTTTCTTTCTAATGAGCATGCATGTTAAAAGCGCATCCCAAAAACACAAAAGTAGGTTTGCAGGCACATACATTATGCCCCTGTACTTGGCACTTCCCCCTGATCTTGGCACTGGTGAGGCCACACCTGGAGGGCTGTGTCATTTCCGGGCCCCTCAGTTCAGGGAGAACACTGAGGTGCTGGAGCAAGTGGACCTGGTGAAGGGGCTGGAGGAGAAGTCCTATAAGGAACAGCTGTGGGAGCTGGGGTTGTTTAGCCTGGAAAAAAGGAGGCTCAGGGGTGACCTTATCACCATCTACAACCACCTGAAAGGAGGTTGTAGCCAGGTGGGAGTTGGCCTCCTCTCCCAGGCAACTAGTGACAGGACAAGAAGAAAGGGCCTCAAGCTGCACGAGGGGACATTTAGGCTGGACATTAGGAGGAACTTCTTTACAGAAAGGATGATTAGACATTGGAATGGGCTGCCCGGGGATGTGGTGGAGTCACAGTCCCTGGAGGTGTTTAAGAGAAGACTGGATGTGGCACTTGGTGCCATGGTCTAGTTAACAAGGTGGCAATCAGTCAAACGTTGGACTCAGTGATCTCAGAGGTCTTTTCCAACTTAATTGACTCTGTGATTTTGTAAAATCTGTGTATTCCAGCCCAGCTGGCCTGGAAGCTAGAACAAATACCCCCTTCTTGCAGATGCTGAGAACTGTAGCCCTTGGGTGCTACAGTATTGGGGGGTTGATGACGGCAGCACTGGAGTGCTGCTGCCTGAGCCATCCTGCCAACACTGCACAGCATCTTACCAGTTTCCATCGCAGGATTCTAATCCACTCATCAGCTTCTATCCCAGTTTTTGCACACAGGTAGTATGTCCTTAGTGGGAACACTAAACTGTAAGTAAACAAAACTTTCTTAGATTGCTAGAAGAACTGAGAGTTCTTCCTAAGACTGAGCCCTGCTGGCCTCCACCAAGAGTGCAGACAGAGCTGGGCAAAGAGGCTGTGCTCAGTCGCCAGAAGGAAGGTTAACCAGAATGGTTAACAGTCATTTACAGCTCAGGGCAATGCTGTTCCTGGTCCGTAAGGATAAAAGACCCCATTTGGGCACCAAAGTGATCACTGTGTAACCTGTAGCGATGTCTGAACCCAAGATCCATGGGTCTAGGTGATGGTTATACAGCCTTACAGAATTAGAAAAAGAAATGCCCACTACACATAGACCCACATTTTGCCAGCAGCAATTTGGCAAAGCCATACAGGACTGAGAGAGGTTGGCTGACAGACTCATGAGTTAGAGTATGAGCAGAGTCACAACCAACAAGGGACCTGTCAGAAGCACCCAGTGTTAACATTTCTAATTTTCCTTTCTATTTTGACCTTCCCAGCAAGATGAAGAAAGCACTGCAGCTTACCAGAAACAATTGACTCTTTCCTGGGAATAGTCAAATTGCACAGCCGAGCATTCAGTCAAGTCAAGTGCCCGAATTGGTTCTGTGGCCTTCAAAATAAAATATTTTTAAAATGAGAACACATGAAAACAGAAGATAAGGTTATCTCAGTTCATCTTCAGTGCATCTAGACCTTTACTAGATTTTTCCAGACATAGATACAATACCTGTAACACCATAAATCCAAACTAGCAAATGTAACATCAATATTATCATATGAATTGATCTAAATATAAAAAACCCAGGACAGTTCAAATCTGGACAAATGACAGGGGAGGTCTCTACCTCGGGAATGTTTGAGCTAGGTGCAGACTGCTGAAGATTAGGCTGATGTGTTATAACATAACTGAGACAGCAGCAAATCTGGTAACACTTTCAGCTAAGGTTTACAGAGACAAAGGGATGGGTATATCAAACCTACCCAGCTGTTGAAGATGTAATTAATTCCTAAATGCCTTAGAAGGATGTATCTAGGTCAGGAAAAATGCAGAAGCAAAGCTAAAGTAGTGTTTGCAAAAGAAGTGATGAGTCAAGCTGCCTGAGCAATGTGTGTGTGTGTGTGTGTGTGTGTGTATATACATATATGTGTGTGTGTGTGTGTGTGTGTTTCTTTGGGCATGACACAGACTGTCTGTGTATAACTGCCACCCATCTCCCTTAAGAGTTTCACTCTCCCTCAGTGTGAGAATTCTTCTTGATTTGTTCCATCCTCACACTGTAAAGATGTCTTCTTGCCCAGTAAGTCACTAACAAACTGCTGCCTCTTGAAATGTTATCCTGCAAACTTAATTCAAATTGGCTTGAACTGAAATGAAAACTAACAGAAAGCCCTGCAAAAACATAACTTTATAAATTGCAATATTTGGTGAGAGAAGGCAGTTGTGTCTGCAGTTGTATAAAAATCTGTTGGAGGCTTGAAACAGGCCTTGACAGAGGGGCAGAGGTAAACTGTTTGGCTGTGTTTATGAAGGAACTGGAGGCATTGTAAGGGCGAAGAAATTCTAGAGTGTTTCTTATCTTTACTCAGATTAAGATAGAAATGGAGCAGCAACTGTAAGGACACCATGTCCTTCTCAGATGCTGCAGGTTAATCTTTGTCAGAAAGAATTTTTTAATGAATGGTTTTTTATGTATACTGTTAGATCACTTGAAATAAAAGGATGAAATCAAAGAATGCAAAATATATTACTAGTATTTTTAGAACTATTTTAATAGCATGCTGTCTGTTAGGTTGTGTGTCTAAGCTACCCATCAAAGCTGTGTCATGCTGGTAGCTTAAAATCCACTTAACAAAGCAACCCAACAATATGTTAAAGGCCAGATTGGACTGTGCTTTGAGCAACCTGGTCTAGTGGAAGGTGTCCCTGCCCATGGCAGGGGGTTGGAATGAGATGAGCTCTGAGGTCCTTTCTGAGCCAAGCTGTTCTGTGATTCTATGAAAAAAAGCACTGTAAACAACAGCCCTATCTAGGAGCTAAGACTGAAAGAGCACAATAAATGTTTTCCAGCTGTAAAACTCACTTTCTCTTTTGAAGTCATCAGCAAAACTCTGCCTTTGCTAGAAAGGTTTGACCCCTGTGACAGTATGGGAAACTTTAGCTTGGGAAGCCGCAATACAGATGTGGAAACCAGGGATACAAGGAGGACGCAGCTGCCTGTGTAGTTTTAAAAGGTAGGAACTGGTGTTTGCTACTTACTGTTTGGTCTTTGAAATACTTAAGTTCATTCCTATGCAGCGTAAACCACCTTGTCTTCCAGTTCTGAAAGATCAAGAACAGATGGTAACTGTCCTGGGAGAATTTAGTCCAATGCTTTTTAGGAAAGAAAAACATTTTAAAGCTGTTGACTTGCTCTGTTCCTCTCTGCAGGGGAATGCAGGTGGACCTATTTCAGCTCTGCACTGTCTGTAGCTTCTCTGGGTGATCATACAGTGGAAGCAAGAAGTAAGAGTTTTCCTTACCTTGACTATTTTGCCTTGTTTTATCAAGTATCCTTCTTTTGTACCAAGCTGTGAAGTAACAAGGAAAGGGACCAGGGTTAGAGATTGAGTTCTGCTTCAATTTCCCACATCTCCCTCTTTGCCTACATCCAGAAGATGGATGAACAGCCTGTTCTTTTCTGTTTCTGGGAAACTCCCTGAAGCCACTTGCCCTGTCCTCCAATTCTCCCTTCACATGGCTGGATCTCCCACTAGGGTAAACATGGACCTATTCTGGCTCCGAAGGTAACCTCCTAGACTGTGCCTTCCTCAGCGACCTGCTGGCCTGCATTTTCTGAACTAAACACAGCAAAACACTTGCAGTTACTTAGTAAATTTAGATGGTTGCCTTGGTACATGTTGTAACCCAAAGCACGTGGGATTTAACTGACGGTGAAATTATCCACAGAAATTGCTCCTCAAATGCAAACAGGGGAAAGTGCTGTTTTAGAGGAATTCCCTTCTCTCAAACAGCCACATACTTGAGAGGAAAAACCTGTTATGCTCAGTGTGCTTTTTGAAAAATTGATTTTTGAACTCCTTGGTACCATAAATGACACTTGGATCTTATGGCTTCTCAGATACTGAAATTCTGTGTGTGGACCTGCAAGACTGCAGACCTCTGAAAATCAAATTCTTGCCTAGTTACTACTTGTTCTTGAAACAACATTGCCTCTTTACTGGTGGTATGTAGAAGTCAAGCTTCTTTGGAGACTAAAGTGTAACTCAGTGGCAAGAGGTTGGTTTTGAGACATATCAGAAGAGGATCCTTTATCAATTTCATTAACCCATATTAGTGTAACTCTTGCTCTTTTTCTCAAAAAATATAGTATATAACTAAAATACCGTCCTCTCTGTTCTGAGCAAACTTCTGGAGAAACCACTTGTCTCACTTAGATATGAGTTACAGAGGATTTAGAGCCTCTAATTACTGTTCAAGTGAGTCTCAGATGTCACAATGGGTGGCCCAAATGGATATGATTACTTTTTTTGTGTGTTTGTTTTTTAATTCATCATAATGTTACTGCTATGGTGGCATTCTAAAAGGAAGATAACAGGACAGTCTCTCATATATTCTTTGTTTGGATGGTCAGACTCACTTAGGTCAGCTGCAGACAATGTTTTCCTGGCACTGAAGGTCTTGGTGACAACAATTATAAAAAGCAATTGTCATGGGACCATACTTAGCAAGTCTATGTTTGTTTTGCCTTGGTTGGCAAAGACTTCCTGTATTAGCAAACCCATAAAGGGATGGGTTATTGGTCTTACTCCATAGCTCACTCCAGCAATCATGACAGAAACACCCCTCCCACCAGAGCACAACTTACTGATGGAGCAGTTGGAACAAGATCGCTTTCTGTCCTTCCTGTCTGCATTGCAGTGTGAACTCGGACAGACTCATAAATGGAAGGTTCTTCCACCTGCCGTGGGTAGGGATGCTTCAATACAATTAAGGTTCCTGGAGACAAAAAGAGCAGGAGTAATTCATCTGGCAAGACTACTTGAAAAAATAACTGTCAGTAGCTACCTGTTTGTGGAATGGTTAACTTTACCTTTTCCTAAAATTATAAAGGCAGCTGTGAAAACTGTAAATATATGGTCCCTTTGCAAAATCTTTAAACCTACTAATGCTTGCAGGGAATCACTTGACACATTAAATTCCCTTCCATTACAGCAGGTTGGCTGGGTGGGTAGGCAGGATGCTAAATAGGATAGGAGGCCATAACAGTCATTGGTGTTGCAAACAACCCACTACTTGCTGCTTAAATCACTTAATCTGTCAGAGCTTTGAGTACAGACTTCCTACCAATAATCCCATGTTACCACCATCTTTATCTGTTTTACTCCTTCCAGCTAAACGATTTGATTATACCCTTTTTTGGTTCTCCAAAAAAGGTCATGATTATTGCACACTGTTGAGAATTAAGCTTTTTTTTTCAGGTAGTGAATCTATTACACTATTCAAAATAGGGTAAAACTTGCTTAGAATAGTAACTTTTACACTATCTAACTTCATTCTTTAAACATACTATCACAGCATACAAAGTGCTGCTCCATTTGCATTTTATGCTGATATTGCAGCTCTTAAAGAGGAGGGATGCTAAAACTGGTAAGAACTGAGACTTGAAACCTACAGATGAATGAGCAATTTAAAAGTATTTTGTAATGGGAAAGGCTGAAAAGTGAAGTGGAGAAATCATATTTTAAGTAAACAACTGAAATCTGTTCACAGTCACAGGGGGTATATGCAAATGTGATATATTCAATTTGCCATAAGTGAAAAGTCAAAACTAGTTTATTTCTCTCTGGCCTTGCTTAACCATTTAAAATAAAATTGAGAACATCCCCATTACCATTCTACAGAAACTACTCTTAAGCTGTTGCATAGAATCAGAGTACCATCATCTGTATACCATGGATAAAAAGCCCCATTATAGAACTGGAAGGACTAATTAATATCTTATACAGTATTTGTTTTCAAGTAAGTTCTCTGCAGGGGTTTTTTTGCCTCCACAAAAGATACTTTTATAAAATCACCTGGTGAGTATACATAAGAACTAGTAAAAGCTGCACTGTAGCAAGATTCTTCTTGCATGTTTGTGCATGGTATCTATTTCTAAGGAAGAAAGAAATTAGTCCCGTTGTTAGAAATGTTAGTTTTAAATTATTTTGGCTTGTCTGGATAATTACAAAATCTTTGTATGTTTTCAGAATTGTTTAGGTTAAAACTGATAAACAAAGCAAACAGGTAGGAATAACATTTTGACCTTGTTACTTTGAATGAAGATCCATCTTGTCTGTTCAATAAACCATCTCACAGAACACAGTAGCCCCATATTCCTTTTAGTTATCTGTAGTTCAGAAGGAAGTGTACACATTACATTGCAGAGAAATAGATGATAGCAAATGAAGCTGTAGTATGGGCAAGGTTGGCTGGGCATGAAGCACCAGCCTGCAGCTGTCCCAGTATGAAAGAACCACTGCATTCCATAGACCAGTTTGCATGGCTGCAGGCCTGTGTGTTAGAGTACTGATCAAAGAGAGTCTGATGGGCCCGTTCAGGCACAAAACTAGTTCTGGTGTGACAACCTTCAGTGGAAGATAGCAGAAACCATCACATATTCTATCTCATGTGTCTCATAAAATCCTGTTCAAAAGCAAGGAGAAGATGAAAAATGCTGTCTTGCTTTACTCTTTCATTCCTGATCTCACAGTGTTTCTACAGAAAATTGTTTGCAAGTGTAACAGGGAATAAGAAAAACTGGTCCAACTACTTTCTACTAATGCCTGAGCTAAAGGTCATTTGCTGCTTTTTGCTGAAAGAAAGTGTGCCCTAAGAAACCAGACTCTGTTCATGGCCCTTCTGCCAACCTGCTGTGTGACCCTGTGTTGGGACAGATACTCTGCCATCCTGAGGCTTGGCTTAGAGTTGACTCTAATAAACTCCTTCCCCATTTCTGACAGAAATTGGTTACCATTCAGGAGAACTTTAACATCTGTATCTGAAGGAACATTGCCTGAGTGCTGCCACTCTCTTCCTCTCTACTGATATCCTTGGTAAGGTGAGGTGGAAGATTTCCTAATGTGATGTTCAAATTATTTTTTAATTTTTTTAATTCTCTAGCACATCCAACTTAGAGGCTTCGCACAGCCACCAGAATCTGATTAGGATGGCTTAAGGTGACAAGTAAGCCCATCATTCAGCAGTGTTGATCCCATTCATAGAGATCACATAACACCAATGCCTTGCTTCCCAATGTCTGTAACATGCAGTGAAGGAATGAGGAATGGGTAAATACAAGTTTTATAAGTCATCTGAAATCTTTACAGAGTTAGGCCTGTGGGTTCATATGTGATTTCACATGAAAAATTGCTTACTAGTAGAGAGGATACAAGAAGGAACTCTGTGTTTGAACCACTCTTGAAAGCAATTTAAAAAGAGAATGTTTTGAAAGATACTGGTGCCATATTGAGTGTACAACTGCATTTTTCTTGGGGGAAGAAACTTGTAAAGTAACCCTTGAATTTAATGTTTGCATTAGAAGAGCACTGGTGTATATTTAGAGAGTGACATACTCCAGTTACGGCATGTGCCAACTATCACTTAACTGGTCTCATGCCTATATAATTAGTACTACTGTAAGTTATTTGCATACAGTTTCTACAGAGGATACTGAAGTTCTGGCACTAACTTGAACTTACACATCTTCAATTCTTACATTTGAAACTAAACCTAGAACTAGCATTGTTATGATAATATTCATCTGTTTCTTCAGGGATTCTAGTCTGGTGGTGTTCAACTCCCATGCAGGAATAAAGTTTAATCTTTTGAGCCTTAATTCAGGCAGAACATGGGCTATTAAAGAAATCTGTGCTTTTTCTCTGTTCTTAAAAGCAAGACAAGTTGCTGTGATGGCAGATAACATCAGCAGGCTGACGCTCTGTAGACAGAACACAAGAGGTAGTTCAGACCACATTCCCTACAAGAAAGTGGAACATAACACTTCAGGCTTCTTCCTCAGATCAAGAATAGTGACGGTAAACAATTTCAAGTTCCTTTTCCACTTATTCATATAGGGGATTTCAACTTCATAAATAAGTATTTATTTGCTCACCAAACACCCTGCTTTGGTTTTGCTCTTTTTGAGTACAGGCACGTTTTGAAACACTTCCTCCTCTGAGAAATCAATAGGCGTTATGTTCCTGCTTAGCAAAAACCCAGTAAGCTTACATGTGGTTTATCTTAAGAGTACTTGAATGATTTTTTTGAAGTGGAGCTTTTTAGACACCTGAGGTTAATACAAATGTGAATTTAAGAAGAGGAACACTTCAACGGTAGATCTACTTGCTAACACATTTTACTTAGATCTGTTTGAAGCATGACTACAAATGTATTCATACAAACATTTGGCTTTCCTTACCTGTTTCACTTCCAATTAAAGGCTGATTGGCAAAATGCATGACCAATTCCTTCAAGTTAGAAAATTCATTAAACCCGAATTTGAAAGAAGTTCCTGTGTGTTCAACATGGAAGTGTTTCACAGAATCTTTTCCTCTAAAATAAAAAAAGGAAAACTTGTCAAGGAATAAATGCCAAAAAGGTGTTTGGCATTCACAATCCTTAAATAACAGCTTTCACTATGGGAAATCTGGCCCAGATCACGGGCTGACAATCACTGTCCTAGCAGCAATATTACTGCATTACCATCCCTCACTAATACTAAACACATCTGAGGATCAGATTTTAATTGCTGCTTTACAGATGAAAGAGGATGAAAGCCTAGAAAGGCCAAGCAATTTAATTTAACACTTGCATCAGTAAAAAGACTCACATAAGATATTTCAAGCCTTCTGTCTAAGCAGGATGATAGCCCTTCACTTACTGGGCATTTGTCTTGATGTTACTTGGGATGTGTCTTACTTTTCAGGCAGCATCCCAATCTCATTGAAAATGTCTTCTATTTCTCTTTCAAAAATAAGCTGTCTCCTTTTTGCACCCAAACAAGGGTTAAATAACCTATTTTTAAATACCTAGGGCTGTAGAATTTGTCTCCTTTGTCTCTGTACCCAAATGAATGGCTCCTCTATGATGGGCACTGTCAAAAGTGGAGCAGGGCCCTGTGCCTGTAGGGGAAGTTACAGCACTTGTTTATGAAACCTGATGGTATTAGAGAAGTGTGCACGGCCTCATTTCCTGCATGGGCAATTGTTTTGACTCGCAACACAGTGAAGCACTTATTGCAAGTATTTCTCCAGTGAAAGAGTTACTTTTGTTAACGTTACTAGCACCCAGAAGAGTTCACATTCAACTTTGTCTGAGTAAAAACTTATATAGCAAATATATAGAAAATATGGTGAAGAAAGGGATTTATAGCATCTTTTTCATTGTTTATTGCCACTTCCACCAAAGATTATCATTTCAATCACTAGGCACTTAAATATTTATCTCTGAACAGTACTCATGATATTGTAGGACACGCCTGGGTTGGCCTCTAACATTTTTGCATTAGAGCACAATGCCTGCAATAAGCCAAGTGCAAATGCTCCTCATCAGCAAAGAGCTGCTGTGACTCTGCTGCAATGACAGGATTTTCCGGCTTTTCCTTTAATTTCAAAAGAAATGTTGCAATGAGAGCAACTTCTACTCTGCTTCCTACTTCCTTTTCAAATTGGCTAATTTAGCTGGGGGAGGGGATTTGGGGCAATATGTGATCTCTCTTCCTACAGCTGTCAATAAAATCCTAAAGGGATGTTCTAAGCATTTTCTCCTTTCAGAAAATCCAAAACTAAAATAAATGACTGCAGTTCCTTGTGAGGCAGAGGCAAAGTAAAGTAAAAGCCACAGAAGACATTTTAGAACAGATGGAAAATGACAGCTATAATTGCTAAACTTACTCTTTCTACAAAAATGTATCAGAACAAAATTGAATAACGTATTCTGAAATTAAGATTTAATATTAGTAAAAAAAAAAGAAAGAAAAGAAAATGTAAAATTAAACAAACAGTAGAAACTAATTAAAACATTTAAAATCAAAATCAGTATTAAGGAAGCAGTACCACCAAACCCCAATGTAACAGAATTAAAGATCTAAGTCCAGATTGGGCTATTCAGTTCTTATGGTAACGCAGCAAGTAACTCTTGTTACTACATGAAGAGCAGAACAAGAGATTGGAATCTGGGCTTGAAGTAGGCTTTGCCAGGTCTTCTAAGCCTAGAATTTGTTAAAGCAGCAAATTTATTTTCATTAACCAGCACTTTTGTTTCCTATTAGAAGAGCAAATATTTAAATTTCTTTTTATTACAATAAGTTGTTTTCTGAGTGCCCTTTAAAATTAGCTTCAATATATTTTTTTAATTGTCTGAGATAGATTATCTCAAATAATGCTTAGTTACATTTTAAAGTGAAAAAATGTTAACAACAAATACAATTATTAATTTAAAATTACTTCTTTTTAAGGAAAGCTATTACTTACAAATGCCAATATTCTTTTTCCTAACACCTGCACTCAATTCAGTCATTGCTACTCTAAATACTCATTCTGTAACATCACCTTCAGATCTGTTGGGCACCCTCAAAACTCCTTGTATAAATGGCTGTCCATAGTGATAATAATTTCAACAGTGTATGTATAGGCACACTTGCTCCTCGACCTCCTGTCAGAAATGGGTAAAACAGCTCATAGTTGCCTTTTCTGGGGAACAGGCTATGTGCAAATTACACTTCCAAATTGTAACAGCTCCTGGTACTGCATATGTAGAAAGCCACAGTCTCAAGGACATGTGCTGTGTTTCTGTCAGGGCTGTAAATAACCAGCATCATTACACTGTTCAAAGTGACTTTAGCTTAAAAAGTTACTGTGATTCAGCTGAGCTGTGGCCATTCAGAGGCTCAGTTAGAGGCAGAAATGAGCTTGAATGCACTAGCTTAAAACTTCACTCTAGAGGTTGCTCACATCATACAGTTACCAAAGCTAAGAACATATTTAGGGTTGGTTACCTCCCCTCAGCTGGCATGCAGGGACTACCTCATGTGTCTGATGCATATGTTCTTCGTGTTGCCTCCCTAAAATACTGTGGCTTCTCTCCTTGGGAGGTTTTTTAATTGTGATTTGTAGCGAAGCACCCAGGCCAGGACACCTGTGGTCTATATTGATTGTGTCCTGAACTCATGTAAATTGCTGTAGTTCACTTCAGGAGCCTGACATCTGTCACTTGCAAAATATTGTCTAAATCAGTCATGCATTACTGGCTAAGACTGAGCCCTAGCCCACAACAGAGGAGTAAAACCACCCAGTCAAACACTGGATCATCCTTCAGAGATGATGGTTCCTACTCAGTGATTCAGACACCAGTGAAGCTAGCACTTATTAAATGGTATGTTTGCTACTATTCTCATCATAAAACTTTTCTACTCCCATCGACTGTTTCTTAAGCTCTTGTAAGTGCCATACCAATTTTTATCACACAGACTGAAAATCTACAGCCAATCCATAGCATGATGTTTTCTACCAATAAGATTAATTCATAATTTGAAAAAACATGAGCAACTGTCAAATCCAATCCATTTGTTTGTTCCTCTAACAAAATGTCATTCAGTGAGATTACACCATTAGGAATATACTTCAAAATAGCTGAGCCCTGGGAAAAAACCTGTAGGTCATCTCAATGCATGAGACCCGCAAACAAAGGTGTCCCCCTTTGTACCTGCAGCATTAGATTAATTCACCCTACCTTACAGAGAGGGAGTACAAGTCTTCCCTTTCATTGCTCTTCCTCAAAAGATAGCTTCCATCCTGCCCATTGGAAAGCAGCAGCGCTTCTGCTGCGTGCCGGGAAAGATTATCGTGGTACCACCTGGGAAGACACAAGGGGTTAAAGCACCCTTCGCTCAGCTCTTAACTCACAGCTGCTGCTGCTGCTGCTTTTTGGAGCAGGGCTAAAGAAAGAGGAAGGCCTGCAACAACACCGCTACAATCCTGAGTTACCATCCTCCTCACAGGTTACACAGACCTGTGCCCCTTTCAGCACCCTTCTTTTGACATGCTCAGAAAACCATTTTTTGTTAGTGCAAAGTTGTGTACAAACAGTTGAGAGTCTGAATCTAGAAAACCCTGCAAATCCCACTTCCATGAGCAACAAATTACCCAGGTCTTCGCTGATAAGGTGAAAGCAATTTTGGGAGGGATACAGAATCCTTTGTCTATTTTCAGAATTTGTACTTCCTGATGTGTATGTGCTTTGCTACACTTCCTCTTCTGGGGCAAACAAGCAGCACTTAAATTCCTCACAAACTCTGTATTTCCCACAATAAATCTGCACTATTGACCGCTGCAATTAAACTTGCCTAATGCCTAATGCTAAAAAATGCTTGCCTAAGCTTAGGGGATCAAAATGAACAGAGAAAATTTCAGTGAAAATCAAGAAATCTCATCACTGTTGCTGCTTGCCCACACAAGGTCTGAGAAATGGAGGAAAACATCTAAACACCTGCTTCAATTTAACTTCAGTGAAAATTGGCTTCATTTTATTATGTGAAAAATTTTGCAAGAAATTCAGAGGAGGAAAAAAATAAGTCCTACAAAGAAGTCCAGTAAATGTAGTTTATGGCTTTGTTTCCATTCATTTCCATTCTATTTCATTCTATTGTTCCTCAACAGAAACACACAATTTCTTTCAATAGACAAGAATCTCTTTGGAAATGAACCTGAGACTGAGCACAAAAGAGCGCTGCAGCTGTAAAAGGTTGGAGTTCCAGTCCTGTGTGGCATGCCTGTGCAGACATTAACAATGGCTATATACACACACTGGAGCCTCTGGTGCAGGAGGAGGGAGGGATACTACATCCAAGGCACAGTTCTGCAGGGAGAAGGCTTCCTCTGTCTGTATTAGGAGTGGTGCCAGGTCTTCTTTCCCTTCCTTTTAATTGTATGTGCCTGTAGCATTGGGGTCAAAGTCTATTACTGTGTCAGCCAGAGAAATACAGTTTCACTGAAAGCAGCAGTGTCATCACAGCACTTCACAGAATTTGTATGGTGGCACTCTTTAAAGTGAACTCAGGTGTAATTGTATACTCTTTCTCCTTAGCTGTTCATCCCAAGTTGCCACTAAACTTGTCATCTCACACAAAGCTTTAACTCTGAATTTGGACAGCTGCCTAGTCAAAAGGCCAGATGGCTGATAAATTGCTTTATGAGATACTCCAGACTGTTAACCCAGCAGAAGACAAGATCCACATGAAACTCAATACAGACAGGGTATTGCTGTTTGGCTCTAGATCATGGTCCGTGGGCCATCTACACAGTAGAATAAAATAATGAACATTTAAAGATCAAAGTGTCATCCTCTGAAACACCTGTTAGCCAAAATCCGCTTTGGGATTAACTGCCCAAGTAACAGTCAAAGGTCAGATCTGTCCTGATGTGAAGAGGATCATATCAGCATGCACGCTTGGCTGGACCTACAGCTGGGAAGATAACCCTGTGTTTTGGGTGGGACCTCATAACACCACTACTCTCACTTCTGTGTGCAAAAGAAGGGTATGCTGAGAAAATCTGTAAGTGGTTGAAGGAGGCAAATTTAGTCTGAGGTTGCTCATAAGTGCACTGTTGTCTGATTTCCAAAAATGCTTTTTACTAAGATTTTAAAAGAGAAGTCACTTAAGTTTAAAAAATGCTATGTTTAAATCCACTATGTCTTTAAACATAAAAGGACAGTGACTAATGAAACTTTACCACTATGCAAAACAATAAACAAACTAACCAAAAGCCAACAATGAAACCCCACACACTTAATTGGGAAAATAATATTGTTTGAAAGTGCAGTTTTGCTGAAAAGGTTGCACCAGTCATCTTGCCTAAATATGCTGTCTCAGACAAAAATCCCTCAAATATTACTGTGTTCCTCTTGCTCAGCTTAAAAAGTAGAAGTGGATGTGAGGCAGTACTGCAGATCTTGGTGTCAAAGGGACTGTTATATGTACTTTGGGGTTTTTTTTGTTCCTGACTGTCACAGAAGGTTCAGTTGGGTTACTTGGATATTCCACTGTGAAAATGGTCACGTAAATCTTGTTGCAATTGCACAAACATAAGTAAAATTTTAAAATACTGTGGAAAATTTAGAATTTGAACCACAGACCACCAGGAAAGTAAACAAAAACATACCAGTGCAGTCTGCTCTCTCAGTCAAGCCTGACTGATGATACAAATAGAAATAAACAGGACTAGAAATAAACAGTTCCATAGTTAGACACTACCAGGTATACTTCAGGTAAATGTAAGTATTTTTCAGAGGAGGAATCCTTCTATTTATCTGTTTCAAAGCCTTTTAAGCAGGTTTTTTTAAAAAAAAATTGCAGGCAAATCAAGATGGGAAATACAGATCATTTGGCAAAACACTGCAAAAAGCAGTCACCTTTAGCTTAAGGATTGGTTGTCTTCTGAGTGATACCTGGGGCAGGAAACTGTTGATAGAAAACATAATACTGTATCTACCTCCTTGCCTTCTTAAAATGAGATGTTAAGGAAATCAAAACACTTCAGAAACACCCATGTGTTTGAAACTTACTTCTGCTGACTACCTTTGGCCGTGCACACCCTCCTGCCTGATATATATATACATACTTCTGAGAGGTTTTTCTTTTCTAATAATTTCATTTTTCCTATTAAAAAAATCCACATCCTCATCTATTTTTTGTTCCTTCTCCACAATATGACTAGCAATCTCAGTCTCAGAGTTCATAACTGCTGTCATTTATCTATTCTTCTTACTTTAACTTTGTCCTAAATGACATTAAATCTCTTCATTAAATCTCTTCATCCCATACATGTAAGCACATTTGTGTTATCAGTGTATGTTGTTGAATGACCATACTACTTTTCCTGCTCTTCAAAATGGAAGGTCTGCTGGGCTAATGAAAGCATGTCTTCGGAGGGGCATGCACACCTAGTGAGATTCCCTTTGTTAACCTTTGAAAAAGAAAACATTTTCAAAAATTATTCTTTAGCTCAGATTTCATTGATGACAGTGTAGGAAGGACTTTACCAACATAGCTGTTAAGAGAACTAGAAAGAAATGAGAAACCCAGTGTCCCAGAGAGCCAAAAGTCATTAGAGCACACAGCCTTGCCCCAAAGATCTGTCCATCCAGTCACCAGGGGGGTTCCCTTGTGGAGTAAGCTGGTGGCTGCACCAGTACAAGCCAGGTCTATGCTGGCAGCCCTATCACTGCAGCTGTGCTGGTCCTCACAGCTCCAGAAAAGGATGCACACATGTTAAAATCTCTTCTTGCATTAAGGTCTCTGTGTAGTTAATGCAGTGACTAGAGCTACCCACACTGTGGTGATGATCACAAATATGTCACAGCAATGCTTGGGCTGGGAAACTCTCTCTTCAGGTTAGAACATCATCTTCAAAATATTCATTTGTTCTTTAACAACCCAACTTGTTTCACTGAAAAACATTAATAAAACTTTATTTATGTGTCCCCTGGAGATCAGAGAGCCCTTAGGTACAGCACCTGCCATTTCTGGTAATGCTGTTTTTGAAGAAACTATATGGATATCTTGCAAAACATTTCTGCTTGTGTAATTAGGGGCTGGTGAATAAACTTGTAGCTGACATCAGGTCAAGTGGATTAATTTTTTAAAAATAACAGAATATACAAGGAGCACAAACACTCATTCATGCAAGAATGAATGTTGAGAAACTTGGACAATTCTGTTCTCAGCCATTTCTATGTGCAAACTGTGTAACAACTGAAAATACTTGATTTTCTTCCTCATAAAAATGGAAGATAATAGCACCAGAAGAGAGCACAGCTAGAAGTTCTGACTGCCATTTGAATTTAGTGTCTGGAGTGGTAACTCTGAGATATGCCCAGCTATCAAGTGCAGTTGGCAGGGGTCACATTCAGTTTTTGTGTCCTTGTCAAATTATATTCTCAGATTGTTATAGCCTGGATAGAGTTAGAAAGTGGGTGCATGCTTGCCTCGCTTTTGTAAAAAGTTAGGCAATTCAAAGTTCCTTCTCTGAAGCAAGAAGGAGGTTCTTGGTATTCAGCTGGGTGAACTTTCTGCTCCCTTCCCAGAAGGTCCTTCCCCAACTGCAGGTGCAATACTGCTGGTGCTCCACGGGGGATGACCATCCCTGTGGAAAACACCTCAGCTGCCTGAGCTTCAGGGGTTGAGCAGAAACACAGCAAATCTGATTCATTTCTCATCCACTTCTGAATGGCAACAACAATCTATATATTGGGAAGATGGTCCAGATGCGCTTGCCGTAGGACTTCATTCCAATATCATTCATAGCAGTTATTTACCCTGAGCCAGTTGGTTGGGCTTTTTGTTATTTATTTGGGGGGCAGGTTTTCCAGTTGCATATGCTAGCAAGTTTTGAATTTATTATTTTTTTTTTAATTTAAAAAACCCTTCTTCCACAAGGAGTTGAATTGGCTTGCATCTTGAAACTATATACTAGGCTCAAAGATGTATTCCCATTCTTAGGTTAAAGGAGTTGTACACAGTACTGTTTGATGGAGTGTGCAGAAGAGCACTAACTTACCTCCTCTGACTGGATTCAATGCTCTTCATGTGCCTGTAGTCCAAAAATCACTCTACAAAACTGACTCGATAGGTCTCTATTTTTGGCATTCTGTATTTCAGTAACTTCTAGATCTTCTCTGTCAAGTTTAGATGTTTCAGGGTTTTTTAAACTTTTTTCCTAATATCAAACCCTAGAAGCATTGCTCATTATCTGGAAGTTGCAAAAGGGTACTTTGTGTCACGAAAGTGAAGTTTTGGCAATGTTTTTAATGGTGAATGGGTTGACAGAGCTCTACCTACAAAAGGGCAAGAATGCTAAGACAGAAGTAGTAGATGACAGGCAGCCAAAACTGGTATTTATTAGACATCCTTTCAACGTATCACACTGAAACACTTAATCACACACCTACGTAGAGCACTTTGTTGGAAAAAAGGGTGCCATTACATGGGAAAAACTAATTTTAAAATAGAAATTAGAGGAAATAACGTCAGTGTATCCTGCCTTAAGGCTCCTATCTCCTAATTGTAGACTTTCACTACTTCAGCTTCTGCTTTTCACTTCCATTTTCTCTCCCCCTTCTTTCAACTGCCTCAATTCTGGTTTTCACCCAGTCTTTTGCCCACTTCCTAGCTGTTTAAATTTTTCCTTTGTTAAAATCAGAAACCCAGATGAAGAAAAAAACCTCTTATGAGCATTTAGCCTGTCCCAGTCATACACAGTCCTCAGTTCCCCAGTTTTATTATCATCTGATCTAGTCTTGTGGCCTAATTTCTCTTTCGTTATTAAAACTACACATGAAGTGTATTGTCCAGTCTTAAAAATACAGTCTGTCATGGTATTGTCAAACATGGAGGAGCATAAAAGCTGTGCTGCAAGGGGTGACAAAGAATGCTCGGCCTGCAAGAGGAAAATGGCTACAAAAACTTGTTTCCTCTTGCCGCGTTCTTTTCACCTCCAACAGACAAACAGTGTCGCCTAAACTAAGCTGTATGAGGATGGAAACTGCACTATGAGATCAGCCTGTAATTACCTGGGTGACGAGACAGTCCACATTCTCATCTCTTGCGCAAATAACGTGAACTGCAATGTGGAATTCCCCAAACTGGTCACACAAGACGTGACCAATTGCAGGAGTTTCACACTGCAGTATGCAGGCTGTTCTTGCAACTCTAACAGCAATAAATACAAACGAAAAAAGGGTTGACACCGGGAATAACCAAAGAAACCATCAAAGAGGAATCCCAATGTCAGTTTCCTTTTTCTTTAAGCCAAGGTAATTATGCCTCTTTTGGCAAACTTCAGTGTTCCCTTTTAAATGTTTTGGTAGATTTAGGGACAAAGTTAATGAATGACACAATAAGTTCTTAACCATGTGTTCTGATTTTGATCTTCCTTTGCATTAGGTCCACCTATATGCACATCTTCACAATGAAGCAGACTGTAAGCTGAATTTTCACTACATTGCTGACAACTTTCCATTTTGATAAGCAGCTAACCTGGTAAACTATGAGCATATCCCAGTACTCAGCCTTCTTTCTTGAAAAAGGAAAGGACAAGTCCTTCCCATTTCACATTTCTTCAAACCTTATCCAGCTTCTTTGATTTCTGCACCATAAAGCAGAAGCTCTAAAATAACCTGCTTCAAATTCCCCCTCAAAGAACTCCTCACCAGAACTGAGTCTCAGTTGTGCTAGATGCTATGTTGGGTGTCAGGGGCACTCAGCACTGTGATAATAGCAGGAACTAAGTTTAGGTTGGAAAACCCTTGTGGTGACTGAGAACTTAATTTTATGGCCTGGAAAGTGACACACCTACTTCTCACAACTGAAAAGGTATTTGCATTAAGAGACCTTTCAGACTGTGCTACAAGAATGCTTGCTGTGTGAGGACTTCTTTTTCCTCTTTAGAAAAAAAAAAAAAAAAAAAAAAAGAAAAAGAAAAAAAGAAGTGGGTTTAGTACTGGTTGAAAAGAAAGGGCCTTGTTTAATAATTTGATGGGACTCTTTGCCTGGCATTGCACCTTTAGTACTCAGCACACTTTCCTGAAGGAGATACTTAGTATTCTGTGGTAGGGTGAAAAGCTTAGATTTTTCCAAAGAAGTGGAAATAAAATAAAGAAGCTACAGCTCTAAAATATGTATTTGTATCACTCATTTGTACTCTTTCCTTCTACCACACTTCTACCACTAGGTACCACAGCAAGCTGCAATCCTACAAGATCATACATGAGAGTGAACTCCTTGCCAATGGTGAAGCTGTTAATAGGCACGTGTTACTGGCATAAATCAGTTCAGACCACATAGTGTAAATGAATAAAAGTCTGTTAATGGGGAATCATGCTTTCCACAGCAGCGGCAACTAATTATTTTTCCTTCTTCCCTAAAGATATTATTTTAGGATGAGCATAATCTTATAGATGCAACAAAAAGTGTATAATGGCCACTCTGAGTACCAGTGCAAAGTTGTTTCATTTAATACATTTTAGTTGCTTCAGCTAACAGGCATTTCTTTTAAAGGTTCTTCTAAATAAAAGGAAATATCAGCAATGTGGAAATAGTAATGATAAGTAATTTTGTTGCACTCCAGTTTCTTCACTAAGTGAATTAATCACAAAAATAAGGCACTAGTTGGTCCTAAGACATAGGTACTCAGGAAGCAAAACATTTTTACTTTTTTCATCTATTCTTTTTGAATGCAGAGGTGACACCAGAACCTTTTTCCTTTGTCAAAATCATCACTGGCCTTTCTTGTACTTTGTCTCCCCTTTGCTTTGCTGCCACTGATCCCACCCTCCTGTGCCCACCTGTGTTGCTCCTCCAGCCCCTGTTGCTTCTTAGCCACGGCAAAGCTGCTGCTGACAAATTGACCCAAGGCTTCCTCTTGTAAAAACCAAAACTAACTGGCAGGCAAAACGGGTGAGTCACACCGGACAGGGAACGTCTGCAGCAACCCTTGGCCTTCTTTTTTGCTCCGGGAGATTTGCTTTTCAGTGAGTCCTCCTAAGCTCTGTGAATCAAGGTGCCTTCGGGAATCCTGCTGCCTCCCGGGGCCCGGCAAGGAGCAGCAGCCCTCACAGTCCTGGGCTAGCATTCCGGCCCAGACCAAGCTCCAAGGAGGCAGCCAAAGGGCAGGGCAGCAGCTCTGAAGACAAGCCCTGGGTTCGGTGCTCCCCTGAAATGCGGGGAAGCGGCACGGCACCACCTGGGCTCTTCCCAATGGAGCAGGTTACAACGCCGCAAGATTCTCCGAGGAAACCTGTACCCGCTGGCACTAACTCTCCACTACACTCGAAACGCCTGTCTGCTCTCTAGTTTTCCTAACTATGATTTCTCTCTCGCACTCACCTATGTCCTTCCAGCCCTTGGCACCTGCCACAGGGCCGAGGCGCTGCGCCTCTCCGCGGGGCTGCGCGCTGTGCCCGGAGCCCTTTGGCGGGCTCCTTAAGACAGACCTCGGGTCATCTCACCCCTCCCTTCCTTACCAAAATCCACCCGCAAGAACCAGCAGCTCCCACCCCGTCGGGTCCCCATCGGGCGGCGCGGCGCCACCAAAACCCGGCGGCAAGACCCGGCAGCTCCCGCCCCGTCGGGTGACTCCGCACCACCCCAGGGCGGTCATTTAGGGCGACCTTCGTGCGGGGAACCCCCCCACACACACACCCCCCGTCCCCTCCGAGCGCCGCTCACCCGAGCGCCGCCAGCTCCCGGTCCAGCTCCCGGTCCAGCTCCCGGTCCAGCGGCGCGGCGGGACGCGGCTCCCGGCGCTGGCTCATCGTCCCGCCGGGGCACCGTGCTGCCCTGGCCGCCCCCGCGGGACGCTGAGGAACTGCGTGGGAGGCACCTCCCCGGGCAGGTCCCCTCCCTCCCATCCCATCCCATCCCTCCCGTCCCGCCTCGCCGCCGCGGGAGCCCCGGCCCCGAGGAAGCGACCCCCGACCGAGGCTTTGCTGACCCCTCCATGTCGCTGCCATCCTGCCAACCCTTTATTTTGTACCCAGAATAATTTATATTTGTTCGCCCCAAAGTGTTCCGCCGTGCGTTGATTTCTCTCCACCTGCGATCAGTGAACGCCCCGCACCTCTTCCGTGTCCCACAAAGTACTCAGCGGGGAAATCCGTGGAGGTGAACTCTGTGTTGATTCTGTGTCAGGTGTCCAGCCCGGTGCCCACCCAGCCCCCGCAGTCCGGGAGGGTTGCAGCTTGCCCCTCGGCACGGCGGGGCTGCCGCTGGCTTGCCTGGGCAGGGGAATGCTGCAGCCCCCCGCCTGCCCCGCCGCAGGCACCTTCACCCCTCATTTCTGTGTGACCATCGCCCCTCTCCGTGCAGCCTTTGAAGAGGCCGTGCTGTCTCTCAGAAAGAGTCATAGGAACACCAACTGCTAAAAAGATACTTCTGAAGAAGGAATGAAATTGTATAAAGAGGGCTGAGCTCCGTGGATGAGAAATTTCTGAGCACCATCAGGCCATCCACCCTTTCCAATGCTTCAACGATATACGGCAATACTAGAGGTTATTTGTACTCCCCAATAATCCATGGGCAGTAATTATTATAGGCATGGCAAATTCTTTAACGAATTCCTTTGACAGAATGCTGTTTTCCAGTTATACTGAAGTTTTCACCAGGTATCCAGTACTGAAAATTTGTTGTTTTGAGGAAAATTGGTATTTAAAGAGAACGGAACCGCTACTTATTTTCTCACAAGCAGTCATAGGAAACACACAATCAGCATTGTGCTAAGAGATGTTTGGAACAGGCTTGCTGCCTTCTAAATGCGAAAATCTGCACAGAGATTCCATGTCAGGTGAGACTGCCCTGATGTTTGAGCTTCTGATTGTCGCTTCAAGGTGCTCTGCTCCTGTACTTGATTGTTCATCTTGAGAACCAAACATTCATTTGTAGATAAAGATTTCACAAATAAGCTGGGATTTTTTCCTTATTAGGGAAAAGGTATTTTTTTTAATGGGGAAAAGTATTTTTTCCTCTTTCTGAGTTTTTCTTCTTTCTGCCCCTTCCTGTATTGCTTATTGAAAGCTTGTGATCTGATAATGTCTTTGGTAACCTGACCCTGAAATCCACAACATTTGGGTAATTAATGCTTTTGATGTCTCCACTGTTTGCTCCTATTTGACGGATAGATTTATTTATTATTGTTCTCCTGTTCTGGAAGCTGCTGTGCTTGATTTCAGCAGTGATGAGCCCATTCCAGGTGATCTTGTATGTGTTTCTGATAGAGGCAGAAAATCATTTATCAAAATTTCTGGATTAGAGAGGAAAAAGCAGATAAATTAAAATTAATTAAATTACAAGCAATAAAACCCCCAAACTAAATTTCAGTAAATTCTAATTGTATCATAAATTGTCAAAAGTTCAGCAAGGCAGGCTCAAAGGTGGTTTCCAGCCCTTCTGTACACCATCATGTTTTGTGCACCAGTGTATTGTGGTGGAAGGGGGTTCCTGTCTGGGAGCAGATGCTTCCTCTTACTCTGCACCTGACAGTGCAACGTTTCCTCTTCATTTGCAGAAAAAATAAATTTAAAAAAGCAGAAATTGTAGTTTAGTGCAGCACAGATCAGCTTTCGCTTTAATGAAATTCGCTTGACTTGGGGTTTTTAACATAGCTTAGCCACAGGACAAGAAAGGCTACAGGTTGCCAGCTTGCATTCCGCCAGACCCAACATACTTTAGTGTCAGCGTTTCGGTCCCTTTCCCAACCACGAGCATCCCCGCCGGAGGACTGGGTTCCGTGTGCGGTCTGAGCGCTGCGCCCAGCAGACCTGTAGGTAGCAGCACTGCTCTAGCGCTTGTGGCTCACTCCGGAGCGCTGCTGAGCACAAAGCACCCGCAAAACAAACAGCAGGATAAGGTGCTACTCATTTTTTGAAAATCAGTAGACACTTTGGCTTTCTACTCATCCCCTCACGTCTGTCAGTTATCATAAACCAAAGCGTGATTTAATTTAGGGATTCTTGAAGTCTTGCTTGAATAACTGCACCATCTCATAGGAAACAGACACCAATCCTTATTGTTTTAGCTTTAGGTCATGAAGAAACAGAAGGAAAACTGTGGCCATAAAATGGGAAGGGAAAGGCCAATAATGATCAATACATACGAAATTATTTCTTCTTTTATGTGTCACACTAGGTTATTCCAGAATGACATGTTTACCAGCAAAGTTTAAAATTCAGTAAATGCTTTACATTGCAGCCATCAGGTCTCTCAGACCAGCAGGTCCTTGCTTTTATGATAGTACTTTTGGAGATGTTCTCTTTGGGCAGAAATGGCAGGATTGCTGGGCAAAGTTGTATCACATGTGTCCTTCAAGTGGTCAGGTCCCAGGATCATGATGATTGTTCCAAGTTTTCAAGTTTTTATGCAGCAATTGCTTAAAGTTGTTTGAAAGCTTTATTTTTTTTCCCAATAACTGTAATTTTGAACTTGAATTTTAAGATATATTAAATTGATAAAGGAGAACTAGGCTTAGATAGCCATGTGACTAATAAATAGACATGATTGCTGCAAAAGCATAATTAAATAACTCCAGGTAATTGACGGAACTTGGCAGGAAAGAATTGAAAATTTAATTTCTTTCCTTTTACCATTTCACCTTCTGATAACCTAAATAAGTTAGCTGTGGACCATCCAAACAAAACCTAAAGGGAGTGGCTTCATCCAAATGAAACTAAAAGGAATAGAAATATCACAAAGCCATCTGGGGATGAGGGCCAGGTTGGGACAGAGCAGAGTGACCACCTGCAAAACACAGGTTTCCTCTACAACACAGAGCTGCCAATTAATTTATTCCTTTTAAGGTAATTGCGTCTGAAAACTTTGCAGCGTCCAAGACATCTAATCCCTATTACACTCAGGTATGATCCCATACTGTGAAACCTGCTAAAGTAACTACAGAAGTCTTTCCACCATGTTCACACACAGGATACACACTAATATCATCTTCTGAAATTAACCTGATTCTTGCCTTCTCAATATGTCACATATTGTCTTGGAATATTTATTGATTTTTTTTTAGTTGGAGAGCACATACTGGATATCAGCATAGTGACAAGTTTACTTTGTGGATTTTGAGGCACCTGAGGCATGTTTTTTTTAATGTGTTTCAAATTTCCATGGTCAAAAAATTTTCAGAAGGGGGAAGCTAGCCTCAAGTTGTTTGCAGTCTATTCAGGTAGGAAACACAGAGCAGAGGCAAGAAAAGGGTTTTGAAATTACCTGGGTTCCTAAGGGAAAATAGCTTGAAGACAAATTGTGCAAAAGGAAGGGTTGTTCCTGCCCCGTTTTCTCCTAGAGTTTGGGCTGGGCAGTGCTTCTGTACCTGAAGATCACGTTGTGTTGCTGTGAAGGTTCATTCCCCACTAGTGGAACACAACTCCACTTAGGCACAGTAAGAGATCCAACAGCTGTGCCCTTCCAAGCCTTTGTAGGGTTTCCTGCCAAGTAAGATAGGCACAGCCATGTCACATATGAATATGATTACATATAGGATCCAAGAGATATTTATTAATTCAGCTTTTTAAATCTCTTAACTCTGCCTTTAGTAAAAAAAATAGCATTGCTCATAATGTTAAAGATACGACTTTTGGGACCAAACATAGTTAGCATTTTAACCAAATACCCTTTCTTTTCTTGTTTGCTCTGGGAAATTTAGCTATCCCTCTAGAGCTAAGTAAAGGAGGATTTTTTTCTGATTTGTGAATTTGCATAGGGACGTGGAAATCAGTACAGGAAGTTTCCCTTGATGCTTGATAAATTTTTTCCTAGTCCTTGCTTGCTGTCTGCATAACCAGGAGCTGGAGCATGTATATTTTGAGATGATAGTGGGAGATTAAATGCCTCCAGCTAGAACAGCTGTGTTATTGCACGTGGTTTGGTTTTCACAGTTTCAATAATGTGGATAATGATGTGAAGGTTATCTGTTTCCAGTTTCAGTTCTACAAGGAAAACTTTCTAGGAACTCTGTCAATCCACTGTTTCATGTACCTGCCTTCAACATGTTTTTCAGGTCTCTTCAGGCACACTCAAAGACTCTTTAAAACTTTCCCCTTTAGAACAATATTGTTCTCTCTGAATAGTTTATGTGTGTTTCAAATGCTTTTTCTGTCCAGCCAAAGTCCAATATAATCTCAACAAATAAACCCAGACATCTAGAAAATATCTTTACATTAGAAAATGTGACTTTCAGTCTCTGTTAGTGGCAGCACTCATGGGGAGGTGGAGGAGAGCAGATCTTGTTGCCAAAGGTCAGGGTGAGAGGCATGGTTGGAGACAGGCAGCTCCTCTTGTGGGCCAGTTGGTGCCTTGAGCCAAGTGACCTGCTGGCAGTTAAGCCTGTGTCCAAGAGGAATCAGACCTGGTTGGCATGTCTGCACTGTGACTACCCAGTAATTAAAGATGTAGAGAGGAAGAGCCTCTCCAGACTGCCTCAAATCTGGGTCTGTGCTGTAGTGATCTGGGGTGAGGAGCAGCTTCAGGGTTGGAGACCTGAATGTCCTCACAACAGGAGTTCCTCCAGGGATTTCTGCTCCTTTCCTGCTTGCACATGAAGCCAACCCATAACTCCTTCCTGAAGCAGAGCCCAGGGTTCCAGCTCCACTCCTCTCATGGCTTCCACCTCCTCACATATGATATTACGGTGTCTATCTCAGGAGCTTAGCTAGAGACTGTCAGTGCATCCATAGCAGGACTGATCACAAGCGCTGGTGTCCAGCAACATGTGACAAAATTGATGGAGATACAGCATATGCTTTTAGGCTTAGATGAAAGTGTCTTAAAATACTGAATGAAAGTGTTTAAACTAGAAGGCAGATTAGGGGAAAAAGCTGAGAATAGTTATATTTGCTGTTTTGTAAAAGTGTTTGTTGTGTGATCTTATTACATCTCATAGGTTTTTGGTTTGTGGTTTTTTTTTTTTTTTTCATTTTGGCTTTTTACAGCTTCGAAGTTTGTGTGCAAATAACAAAGTATCTGCAAATAATAAAGTATCTGTGCATTATCAAACTTGATAGCCCTGTCACTTTATGCAACTGTTTGTGGATACAGGGACAAACTTTGATAGTAACAAGAGCTGAGTAGAAAACAGCTAAGGAGAAAAGTAATTTTGCCCAAATAATTTTTTTTTTTTGCATCAGTAGCTCTGAAAACATTTGAATATTGCATCATTTTGCATTTTATGGCACTGCTGACCCATAAGCAGGATACTAAGAATCTGGGTCAAAAAGCAGATGCGAATTACTTTCTGAGGACAGTGACTGCAATTACAGTGCCTTTTCCTTGCTGGGGAAGCATGGGTTAATATGTTAACATTATGTGAGCATAATATGTTATGCTCACTTCTGTATCATAGAAAACCAGAAGGCGTCTTGCTGGAATGGTGAGCATTTTCCAGTGCCTTGTCAAAAGCACAGTTCCTTACCCGTTGCTTAAAGATACATGTGCCCTATGGCAGGTCAATTTTTTTCTAAAATAAATAAAAACCTAACCTTAGAAATTATGCAGGTGCTCTATAATTAACATTTCATGGACCCTAATTGGTTAAATTGGTGTTCAATATGCTGTGAATGCCTGATGTGGATGGCTTCTTCTCTTACCAGGACATGGCATGAATGACCATTTGCAAGCCAGCAGCAGTTTCATCTTCCATTCCATGTTCAGGCATTTCAGCGACTTTAAAAACCAACACTCTGTCACATTAACACCCAGACCAGTCTCCTGTCGGGGTCCAGGTTATAAATAGAGATCCTCTCCAGAAGCCTAGTCTTACCTGAGACATCCATCTGCCAGCACTGTCAGGCATGATCTTTCCATGCCCATTACAGGGTGATTGCAGTGGATCTCTCCTGCAATGAAGGGAGAGGTTGTGCACATTATTGTGCATGGCACACTCTCCTGGCTCCAAGGGGTGAGAGCAAGTGCTCTGCTCGTTTTGATGAGTGGAAAGTCGAGCTTGGGTCATCTACTGAGGATTGTGTGAAAGGAGGAGAGGGCAGTGTAGGCAGGCAACCATGCCATGCTTTTCTACAGAGCTTTTGAAACGCACCAAGACTACCATTTTTGTGTGATTAAACTGTCTTGGGGTTTTTGGTTGGTTTTCTTTTTGGTTTGTTTTTTTTGTTTTGTTTTGTTTTGTTTTGTTTTGTTGGTTTGGGTTTTTTTCCAAGGCAAGTGCATTTGTCCAAGTAGCACAGTAGGTGGTATTAAAAAATCCTACATGACCACGCTGCTTTCCTATAGCTATTTATTGTACCACTGACCACAACAGCTGCACTGGGCTTCCACGTGACATACATGTCTGGTCTGTGCCAACATATCAGCCCGTCAAGTCCTCTTATTTATACTGCGACTTTCATAGCAGCAATCTCACCCCACTTCACATGTTATAATTAGACCTTGAAAACCAGTTCAGATAAACATAACTCAAATGTTAAAAATCCCCAAACTGATTGACATAAACAAGTAATGTAGTGAGGGGCTGGAGAGTTTGGTTTTGATGTGCCCTTGTCACCATGACTTTGGCATAGTGGACCAGCTCTGGTTTGAATGAAATACAGCTTTCAGGTAGTGGTCTTTGGTTATGTTACCTTAAAGCAGAGCAGGGTTCACTCATGTTTGGCGGCTGCAAAGCTGATACAGCTCAGATGTTGTCAACACTGTGGATGTGCTCCAAGTACAGCCACTGATCTAATTTCACTGCAGACAGGCAAAACTAATCAAAAGACAGTTGTATCCTGTAGTACAGGTGCTTGAAATATAAGCTGTAATAGAACAAAGAAAGAATTTGTGTATGACCCAAGAATGAACCAGGGAGGATTTTTTCTGGTTAAAGAGGAAGAATTAAGGAAATTGAGATTTGAGACACAGCCTTGATACTGTAAAGAAAATGGAGGAGGCTTTTAGAAACCTGTGTGGCTTATTGCTATTATGGTCTGATTTGGCTTCAGGAAGTTAAGAATCTCCTCTTTGAACTCAGAAATTCAATTTGCATGTTTATTGAGTCAGTGAATCTGCTTTCCTTTTCTTAGTTATGACAGACTGTAAGTTGTAATATCTGAAACCAGAATCTGGGACCTCTTGTTGGTCAATTCTATTTCTTGGCATTTCTCCAATTGTTACATTTAAGTATGACAGGAGTTAGAGGAGGAGTGGGCTATGTCTGAGCTCCCAGGAAATCCTAAATTTGAGACAAGAAATTCAGAAGATGCTAACTTTCTACATAATTATTTTTATGAATGTTAAAATTTAATTAGCTTTTTCCTTGCTTTGAAATGACTTGGTGGTCTGGGAATCTCTTTGCCAGATATGAAATAAAAACAAAACTCCATGGTCTGTAATCTATTGAGAAGTGAAATTATGCATAAAGGTGAAAACCCCCCACTCATATCCAGTTGCTTAAACTACAGTTCTGGTCTTTAATAACTCAGATCTTTGCAGCCTTAAAAAACATAGTCTGCCACTTCAGCCAGTGGTGGTGGCCAAAGTAAATATATCCACAGAAAGCATTTTACTAACTGGTATAAAAATTACATATTGCACACATATAAGTTATTAGAAAAAGTATATGAGCTTCCTTGCAGGAGGCTTCCTTGCCATATTTCTGTAAGGATCATAGGATTCTGCTCATGGGAATCATCCCCGCAGTCCTGAGAACCAGATAAAAGCCACACTGTAACATAATCAATAAACGTACGCCAAAGTGAAGAGGTTTACACAGAGCTGCAGGCGCCTTTAGCACTTCGCCACAAATATGTTGCTGTTTTATTTAATAGACCCAGAAATGTGCCATCTGAGGGTTTCACAGGATGTCAGAGATCTGTGAGCTTTTATACTCATAGCATAATTCAAAACTGTGCATAGTCAAAAGTCCTGGTGAGCAGAGAGCAGAACCCAGGTGCTTTTACAAGTAAATCCCTTTCTGTATCACTAATAAAAGTTTGAAAATCATTAAGTCCAGGGAAGGAAATGGTATGGCAAAGAAAAGTATTGATGAGATCAAAACTATTTTTAAGCTACTAAAATGAAGTTCAGTTGTTTAGGAAATGCCACTGAAATTCATAGTTGGGTTAGTGCAGGTTTAATAGCAGTCCTGAGGCTGACAGAAATAAATTGAAACTCTGTAAAAGTCCACTGAACAAATTTATTCTGAATAAAAAACCACAGAATCAATATAGAGATCTCAGAATAGGGCAAAAGGCTTGTCTGCTTGACTTAGTGAACATTATTTTGACTTCTGTATTGGCTGCAAGTCATGTCAGAGTGTTTCTGGAAAGCTGCAGACAAAGAATTTATAGAGATTCACCTGAAAGTAGCAAAGCTCCAAAAAGCTGAACAGCAATTATTCAGTGACATATTTTGCAAGTGATAAAAATCCACTTTAATAACAGTTGCATGTTCATAAACGTGTTCATCAAAGGAGAGATGCACATCCAGCATACCTTGGAGATGTCTCACCAGTGCACAAATAGGGATCTCACTCAGCATCTCCAGAAAAAAAACAAACTGTGGAGTCAGATGCGGGGGTGAAGGTGGGGGCAGTTTAGCTGATGCCAAGAAGGAAAATGTCACTTTGATTCTTCATCTGCTATCATGGTTACAAGAAATACTCCAGGCAGCAGCAGCCCTGTTAGCACTTTGAAAAACAAGCTTTTGCTTGTTTGGGATTCAAGGTAAAAACTGCTTCTTGGGTTTATAAGTGACACATTCTGCTCACATGTTCAGGCTGCTTCACGTTTTGGGAAGATTTGACTAGCTGCTCTGTGCTACCAGCATGCAGTTAAGTACTGAAAGCTTCCTTTAGGATCTAAATACAGGGAGTTTATCCTCCTTGAAAGTTAAACAGCCTAACACCTGAAACAGACTCCCCCCACCCCAACCCACCCCTTTTTGCTTTTTTTGTCCTGCTCTTAAGTTACATTTATCTTTAATATTGGAAATTTATAGAAATACAATACATCGAAGCAGAGCAGTCTCAGGGATGTCCAAGCACAAACACATACACCTCTGATGAGTAACAGCAGCAGGGGAGGAAAGAGGAAATCTTACCCAGCAGGAGCCAGAACATTCCTGTTACCAGTACTGTGGGTGTCAGGTCCTTCAGACCAGTACACAGCAGATCCTTATCCACAGGACCTTACACTACAAGGAAAATAAAGGCTGTATCAGACCTTTCATGATCAAACCCCATGGCTTCAGGGAACCCTTGTATTGCCAGGCTGATAAATAGATTTTCCTTATTACAGACTTTTTCCTTGCAAAAATGTAGCATCCACAGCAAAGTCACTGTGAAGATTGCCTCTGAAGCCTGCTGCAAAAATGGGCAGAAGATAACTGGGACTGAGATATTTTGGAAAACTCTCCTGTACTTACAGAATATTATTGAGCATGCATTGCAATCAAATTAAGGCAAAGCAAGCTGTGCTGTGGCACCTTACTTGGAGAAGTGGGCTAAGAAGGTATCGGTCAGAGAGTTGTTTTAAAAAACTCTCCCAGTGACTGTACACTGAGAAGCCTCACATGAAGTTGGCTTGGTTTTGACTGTCTTAATGATCTTCAACCAAAGAGCTTGGAGTACCAAATTACCAGTGAGAGAGGGTCCTTAGCCAGGCTGCTAAGTCAGTCAAGCTAGGACAGATTGAAAAGTGCTGTTCACAAGAGGTAATGTCCATACACCCTTCTGAACACAAAGAGATCAGTAGTAATTATAATGCTTTCCAGCACTGTTATCTATAATGAGTAGAATATTTCTTTTGTAAGGGTAAAAATAACTCAAATTAGTCAAATGGTAATAATTTAATAAACCATAGGTAAGGTTTGCGCTGTCAGTGCAGTCCCATGCACTCCTCTATTTCCACTGCTGCAAGCAAAAAGGGGCTCCCAAATCCAATCTTACTCTCCCAAAACAAATCTTACCATCAAGAACAATTCACTCCAGCCTTTCCAGCTGTGCAAGAGGCTCTGAAGGCGTGAGGAAAAGTAGTTGCTAAATATTTAATCTGTGCGCTGGGGTGCTGCTGAGAAGTCCCACTCCCTGCAGAGCAGCAGAGTCCAAAAAGAAACCATTCTTGCAGGAATTGCAGCAAGTAGGTAAGATGCTGCAGCAGTCATATTTCTTCAGGAAAAAATACAGTATCCTGAGTGGAAAAAGTAGAGCAAAGTGCCTTTTCTTCACTAGTGAGGAGGGGTACTCAAGCATTGTTAGACCAGACAGGAAGAAGCTCCCCTAAGTCAGCTACGTGCTTGCAAAATCTTGTTGCAAATCCCCTGTTTTTGTCATGGATTCTTCCTTGGCCGTATTTTTTTTCAAAGGTTTCATTTTGGTATAAAGAATTGTGATTTATTTATAGAGAAGAAAGAAGTCAACATGTAAAGCTCATATTTCAAATTCTCACTGATTTTACTGCTGAAAGTCAGCTGTTCAAATGGTTGGAAATACTTGCCTTCCATGCATGTTGGGAAGAAATTAAACATGTGACTGAGAGATGCACATCCAGGAGCTTTTCCTCAACAATGATTTTCTTTTCCCTTGCATTTAAACCTGTTTCAGCCTGGTATATTAAAAGACCTGTGACTGGATTCTTGAGTGAGAACATGAACCTCTCTACTTTGGAGACAGCCACAGGCCTTCTGGGGCAAAGTAGTTTCCCTTTGCATGGATTTCACCATCTGTAAGGCAGGGATGACAACTCTAACCTCACCTGCTGAGTGCTGCAGGCTGGCAGGCATGAGCCAAATCATGTCTTTAGAAACAAGAGTCATGTGTTTACTATATTTTATGTAGTGACACAAAGTGCTGTAGCTGGATACTCAAATGAAGAACCTTATGGGCTCAAACAAAGGGTGAGAAATAAGCTGTTAAAGGAGAGGGGAAAAAAGAAAAACCAGTTCTTCTAATCTTCCCAACTTCTAATCCATGGCAACCTGCTGCTGAGGACAGCTGAAGGAGATGCACTGAATCAGCACGTCCCTCAGCTGCTTTGGCCACTCACCCTCCTCGCCCACTCTTTGGGCTTTCCTGGCTATTGCTCGGTCTGTATTTATACCGCACTCCCCAGATACTGCCATGGTCGCTGTGGTATAAATACTGCTGGACAGCTATAGATCATTCCTGTCACTGAGAGGTCCCAGTATGGCACAAATTGATTTAGCAATGAGTTTCTGTGGTGGGAGAATTTGGAGCTGCTTTCTGACACCATGACTTCTTCCATTGCTGAACTCCCACCTTAGGACTTAATGCCTGCATGTACACTGAGGGAAGTTGGGACAAGCTTGGGACAAATCTCTTTCATTAACGGCAGAATTGTTTTGAGCTGTGCCATGGTAGACATGAACTGCAAGCCTTGCTGCTCCTGTAGCATCTTTGCATTGAAGGAGAGCACAGGGCTTCAGGGGCCTGCTAGCACAGCTATTTAGTTTGGGGGCAAAACTGCCTCCCCTCCAGGTGGTGCAGAATGCAGGCTTGAGGTGGTCATGCTTCATCCACCTCTGCTTTTGCAGCTGGACACCTGGGCTTGAGGATGGAGACCAGTCAGAGTCAGCCCAGGAGAGAGGTTACAGACTTCTGGATGGGTGATGGAGATAGTGGTGGTGATGGTGAGGAGCCCTCTGAGCTCCTTTTTGGGGAGCATTAATCAGAAAGGCTAACACTGTACACACAAATGAAGGCACTTGCTATTTTGTGAGTGATTCCGAATATAATTTTACCATAGTCATATGAAATAAAGTAAGTCTAAAGGGAGTGGACAAAGAGTGGCTATAGCAATGATAGTTTGTAATTTCTGTGAAGGGTATGAGAGTCTTGAAACTCTTCAAGGCAATATGTAAAGGTTCATCTACTATGCAATTGCTTTGAACCCCTTCCCTTTCACTTGGGATAGCCTTGCAGCTGTCCAGATGAGCCAGAAAGGTGGCATGTCACCTAAATTTAGAGACCAGATTTGAATTTCTGCAGCTGGGGTTAGCATGTGATGTCTGAAGCCAGAGAAGTGGAAATATGAAATTGTCCTTCTTCCATCTAGACCTCCAAGCTGCCTTGCTTTGGGCCATGAGGTGAGTGGAAAGAATGAGAGGTTCAGAGGGTCACGTCCACAATTTGGGGATTAGCCAGGGACTTCTGGTTTGCCTTTTTAATGCAGGGTGAGCAGTCCTGCTTGCACCAGGCTGTGCTGCTTCCTTCTCTCTGAAGACAAGATAAAGCCTGCCTTTCAAGTCAAGCCATCCTAAGTAACTCATCAAAAACAGTACAAGCACCAGCCTTGCCAAGGTGAGGGAAAGTGTTACTCTCTTACTTTTTTGCAAAAATTTTCTTAGAAGAAAGCACCTGACAGGCATTTCAAGAGGGTGTCCAGGAAAGAGCAGTGAATGGGTACCAGCATAGGATTCTCCACCTTGCTTCCCACTAGCAGGCTCACAGCAGCCCCTCTCTTTCTCTTGCTCCCCAATAAAGCTTGCATGGGTTGGCACCTGAAGGGGCTCGTGTTTGGAGAGAAAGAACAGGAGGCACTGGAATCAAAAAGACTTTTCAGCTCAGTTTTACAGTAGAATATATATTTTGATTTTATTAAAAAAAAAAAAGAAAAAGTGGTAACATTTTTACTTCTTCTAGCTTCTAATTTTATCTTTAAAATATCAGCCTTTTCCCCTACCTGAAATCCACTGAGATGTTCCTTTCACATGGAAATATTTTCATCTCAATGTCTTCTCACTGGTTCTGTTGCTTGCCCCGTGGGCTCACACTTTATCAAGACCCTCCAAACTCCTGCAGCCTTGCTGGCTTGCAGGTCGTGCCATTACTTTTAAAAACAACTGTGTTTTGAACTGCTAGCAGAGTCCAGGCCTTTTGAAACCAAGAGTAAGTCCTCCCTGGCTTGTGTGGATATACAACATAAACCAACCAAACCTACGTATTTGAGCATTTCTCAAATATGGCAGTAAGAAAAAAATAATATCATGAGAGGAAGTGAAGGAGGGCAAAAATGAAGGGCAGAAAATAGTCTTCCAAACACACTCCTTTTTCTTACTTTTTTAAACTTCTTAGCCAGCAATTTCACTGTATTTTAAGTGCTTTTACCACTTGCACAGCAGCAATAGTGAAGAAGAAAAAATTGTTACTAAAACAAAAATGCAGGCAGTGGCATGCAATTTTTTCAAAACTAAGCATCAGAATAGTATTTCTGTTCCTTGTTACTTCAGAGTAGATAAAATACATCTAATTCTGGAACTGTTGTGTAGGAAAATTACATGCATTTGATTTATGCTTTGAGATGCCACTGGGGAAAAATGGAGAAAGAGCCTTTAAATCACTGAAGCTTTCTGAGGTAGAAAGGTGGAAATGATGCTGTGGATAGGAGTTTCCATAATGCCAGCAGAGCAAAGATGGACAAGAGTATGCCCAGGCCCTGAATCACCACACCATCTTACCTGGGGGGCTTAGGTGCTGAAAGCAGTTTGTGAAGTGGTGGGGAACATGAGGGCAAAGGAAGTCTCAGATGTTTTCTTGCAGCACAGGGCATGCACCATTAGACTTGCAAGCAAATGGTCAGGAGCCATCAAAATAGTAATTACAGGGTAGACAGGAGCTAGAAGTACTGAAGAAAAAATGGTGAAAGAAATAACCTATAGTGAAGAGGTGAGAGGCAGATAGCAAAAGAGAAAGCCCAGAGCCTAGTTATAGTCCTAGGAAGTACTTTTTCCAAAGTTTATTAAAGCAGCTTTCAGTATCAGTGGGTCATGGTATAAATAGTTTCTCCTCCTCAAGGTTAACGTCATTAAGGAGAAAAAAAAAGGGGGGGGGGATGGAATTAATGAAGACGTGTCACTCTGGGGAATCCTAGTGCAACCTATATGTTAAGAATATCTAATGGATTTGCTCCTGGTCTTAAGTAGGGAGTAGCATTACCGTTTCCAGAATGGTGGTAGGGAATATATATTTTCATTAGAATGAGAGTTAAAATCTTACTCTTAGACTTAACTAAAATGATATAGCTCTTTAGTCTTAACACTAAGTATCTCTGGAGCAGTGTATAATCTGTGGTAGAGAAACTGGGCTTCCACTGCAACCTGTAGCTTACAAAGTGATGTAGCATAACAAGGCAGTCCCCATGTGGGTGCATTCATGTGTGTGTACACAGGAGGAGGGAAACACCAGTAGGCACAAGTTGTCGAAAGCTGTCTGAGGAAGGTACAGGCACACCAGCCTATCTCTGAAGTGCTGCCTGGGTGCAGGCCAGGTAATTACCTGGCGGATATTTGGAGTATGAGAATTTGCTATTTTTGGACTTTATATGTCCAAGATGGACTGTGCCCTGGAAAATACAGGGACTACACAAAGTTTAATTGTTTGCACTCTTGGGAAGCAGGACAGGGATGGCATTAGCTTAATACAACATGAAAACAGTGCCCATCATTCTCCATGTCATGCTGCAGAGGAGCATATCTGCAAGGAGCAGTCACTTTTAAGTAAGCAAAGTGATCCTCTTTATTTTCTCAGTAGCTGATGTGCTAATGGCTTATCTCTGTTGTTCTATGGGCCAGACTGGAAGGGCAAAGGATTTCAGAAATGTGAGGGGGCCAGAGGTACTCAGGCACTATCAGAAGTGTAGTCAGGAGGCCACTGATAGCTATGATGTGACGGAGGCAAAGGGTGAACACAAGAGGTGTATGAAGGCACTGGCAAGACCCTGCTCAGTGCTCTTTACCTGAGCATCCACCCATGATGGAGAGTTTCATCAGGGCTGGGTGTGATGATGCACAGCAGCACCTCACTGAGTTCCTTGCCCTGCAAGGAAAAAACAAGACTTGATGTTTGAAGGAACTGCCTCACTCAGCAGGTCTTTTCAACCCAATAGCTGCCAGGTCTGAGTGTCCATCTTCCCAGATGCCACAGCTGCTGAACTCCCCAAGGATGTGGCTCACATGGTATTTAGAGAACAGCCTTTAGTACTGCCTTTCCTCAGACCTTGGTCTGACAAGGCACTAGAGGTGATCTAGTAGAGGAATTTCAACCTCCAAGGCCTATCTGCCCTACGGGAGTATTTCTGTTTGAATCAACTGATGCACAGAAAGATAATATTGTCTGTTGGCATATTAACAAACATATAAAACATTATAGGAAAATTAAAGTCAGAAGGAGTCTCTGGAGATCATCCAGTTCAGCTTCGATCCATAAAACTGTTGCCCATTATCTGTACAGCTACTAAGGGCTATTGTATGAGTTTTTGAAACCAGTTTTTGTCACTGCAGTGATGGCATCATAATTATCTCATTAGGTAGCCATAAAAAGCAAGGATGATGATAAAAATTCAGAGGAACAAGAAGACAAAACGACATCAGACCTCTTAACTCCTAATCTCCAGCATTAACATTCGAATTAAACCAGAACTTTGAATCCCACAGACATGTGTGGATATTTATCTGGTCATTTGCTTAAGTATTCAAAATATGTTATGTATTCAAAATTAACTATGTAGTCAGAAAGCATACTGCCTGAATGAGTTAAATAGTGCTTGTTCACAGTGGATTTGCAGATGTTATATTTCAACTAGTGAAGAGGATGTGGCAAAATGCTAATTTTTTGTGACAATAGTGAAAGCATAATTGCAGAACCTTGAACCATGAATAATATGGTTATTTTCAGAAAGAACTGAGGGTCAAACGGCCTTTTAAGACAGGAAGTGTGAGACAATCGATAACCAATATTATCCATAGCATATGACACAAGATGAAAAAGAAAATATTAAGGAAGTCTTAAAGAAAGTTCTTTCTTTTGACATAACCCTTCTCATTTGTATACAAATATATTCACACATCCTTTTCTAAGGCTCATGTGTCTGCTGTGTAGTACGAGCTTTGTTGCTGATATAGGAATTGTTCGGGG
>JAWWEE010000122.1:23424173-23446811 GCA_035221455.1 Xenops minutus | reverse complement strand
CCCCCCCCCCCCCCCCCCCCCCCCCCCCCCCCCCCCCCCCCCCCCCCCCCCCCCCCCCCCCCCCCCCCCCCCCCGGCGGTTTATGCTTTTTTACTCTGTTGTCCATCATGAGTCCTATTAATCTCACTGGAATGCTGATCCCTGAAGGAGCATGTTGCCTTTGTGTATAGAGCAGCAAGGCTGTGTGGGATCCAGGGGTCAATAATGGCTCAGGGTTTAATGTAGACATTAGTCCTGTGAGGAGCCAAAGCCTGCCAGCTGGAGCAAAAGAGGGCTCAACATGGAGTGGTGCTGAAAGCAGATTGTAAAAAAAAGCCTCAGAAAATACAACCTGAGCAACAACAAGAGGTAATTCAGATGAGCTCAGTACAGACATTTGTGGCCCTCCAGTGGTTAATCCACTACAGAGGTTAATGAGAGATGCCTGTTTGTTTGCTCTGTGACTATCCAGAACCATCATAGCCAAATGGAGCATCCATCCCCCTGAATCTCTAATACAACACCTACATTACATGCTTTGATAGCTCTGATACCAACACATCAATTCCCTTCCCATCTGCACAGTGCCATTCATCCAATAGGAGAAATATTAAAAAAACCCCAAACTCTAGAGGGAGTACAAAGGATTTCCTGGGGAGCCAAAAGTGTGGGATAGAAAGGTGTCAAGAAGAAGGCTGCAACCCTGCTCCCCATAGTCTCTCTTCCCTGCCCAACACCTCCATCCCAGTGAGTATTTTGCTCTGTGAGAAAACAGGTAGTTTGAAATGTAAGATAAAGTTTTGATAGCTTACCATGTGACAAGGGAAATCATAGCCTTGGATTTGAGGAGCTAGCCATTTAAAAAAGCACTGTAGTAAGTTCTGCAATGTTATCAGCAGGTCGCTCTGATTTATGTGTGACATAACTGGTTGTGGTTTCTTCCTGGATGGATATCTGCATCTGAAAATAAACATGGCACAATTTGTGTTTTTGGCAAGACAGCACAAATACTTTTCAAATTACTCTATTCTCTATTCACTAGAAAACAATTGCACTTCATCCTCTGATGAGTTCTGGCACCTGCTGCCTTCTGAAGTTTATTTGCAGCATGAATCATCAGTGGGGCCTTGAAGTGACATCAGTCCATTTTAGGCTCTGAAGACCTGGAACTCATGAAGACCTGGCCTTTTATGGACTCCACCTTTTTTTGTTGTAGCATTTGAATCTTTGTTTTGTTCCTCGTCCTATGTTCCTCCCGTGGGAAGGGACTATAACCTGCATATCCAAACAATGGAGTGCCTGTTGCTGTGGTTGCACTTTCTGTTCACTCAAGGTCACTGGGTGCTCCATATGGCTCTACCAATCCAGGTGCTGAGGACCTCAGTTTCCAGCTTATCATCTTGCCATACAGAAGCCAGGCACCAAGCAATCCTTGCCACTCTGTGGCCTGTAAAGGAAATTAATAGAATGTGATCACATCCATGATCTATAAGAGCAGTAAAAATGATATTTCTGTAAAAGACATGTAAGATTTTCTCATCAAAAATATGTTGAAAGCTGGTCTGTTACTTTTATAGAACTTGTATGTGTCACATTCTTCCCCAACCTGCCAGTGGCTTTGCAGCCATAATCTGTATAATTCTTTGTGTATGCATTTCCCCATATGCAAAAATTATTTACAACACAGAGCTACAAGAATCATAAATATCTCTACCTCAGAGCTGCAGAAACTCAATACTTTTCAATGCCCTTGGATATTGAACAAAGCTGTACAGTCGGCACTAAGTGTTATAGTAGCATTTACTCAACTAGGCTGGCCTGTTGAACACCAAGGGGCTTGTTAAGAAATATATTGGTACTATGAGTTCCTTGGAAAAGGGAGTGGAAGGCAAGTCATGATGTGGCATAGTTTCTCAGGCTGTAGGGAGAAAAGCTGCATAAACTCCATGTGTGTGTGTGCCTGTCTGTCGCTGTTTGCATTAGCA
The DNA here is from genome assembly GCA_035221455.1 of Xenops minutus. Classification (NCBI taxonomy): domain Eukaryota; kingdom Metazoa; phylum Chordata; class Aves; order Passeriformes; family Furnariidae; genus Xenops; species Xenops minutus. Next base: position 23,444,847 of record JAWWEE010000122.1, on the reverse strand, counting down.
ATAAAGACAGAGTTTCCTACAAGTGAAGATGTAAATCAGAAGCAATACAGCCACCATCCCAAAGCACTGTGCAGGAGTGTGCCTTGGCTGAGATGTGTGTAGTTACAGTGCAAGACAGTTCTTGCTTCTGCAGGCTGTACTCCTGCACATCAAGGTCATGAGGTATCTGTAAGAATGGGAGCCACACTCTCATCCTGCACTGCCTTGTACAGAGCAGGCAACTTCTGGCTGTCCTTGAGTACCTCTCACCATGCATGCTGTTCCCGTGTCCAAAGCTGGAGCCTCTCAAATAGCTCCCTGAGAGCTGTACATGCACCCTGCGCTCCTGCACTAAGGCAAGACAGCTGCAACTCATCTTTCTTCCCTTTGCCACCTACGGCAGCAAGGCACGACTGGCAAGGGTTTAGCTTTCCCTAAAATTCCCAGATGTCTTCTGTCTTGAATGAACATGACCCATCTAGACCTTGATTAGACACTCTTGTGCGCAGCGTTTCAATGTGATTGACTTAAACCCTGAGGGCTTCAAACCTGTTCTTCCTGACATGGATTAGTGCTGCTAAAATATGGGCACAGCAGATGTCTCTTCTGTCCCACAGGTGCCAATCTGCCCCTTATGTGCTCCTAAGTGCATCTCCCTTGCTGCTATTTAGCAAGGGGCTCTGCAAGCTCCCTGTAGACACTAGCTGCATTTTGGATAATGCCTAGCATTAGCTTGTTTAAAATGTGGTTACATCACGCAGTATTGCAGTAATTTGCCTGTAAGAGGCAAATATCTAAACTGAATGTAAGACAGAAATTACAGTTGGGAAATAAGAAGGTATTGGAGAAATCTACAACAATGTGATTTTCTCTTGGACTTCCTATGGGGCTATCAGATCAGTTTGAAAAGGTTTGAATAAATCAAGTTGCCATTCTTACCCTGCAAAAGTAAAGGCAGCTCAGCTTTGTCTCATTCTAGGCAAAAGTAGTCAAGGTTTCTGGGCAGAGGTCACTTCTAATCCCTCAGTGGGAAACTGCCTTCTGTCTCTTCGTACTGTATGGAGAGCTCTAAAGCAAGCATGACTGTAGTTTAGGACCAGCACAGCAGCAGCACAGTGACCAGCTGGTGAAGGCTACTGAAGCCTCACTTCTAGCTAGAAATATTTCTTCTGCCTCTTCTCTATGGCACTGCACAAACAGACCACAGGAAGGACCCAAGCAGAGCCTGGCCACATTCACGTGAGAGAACAAGACCAGCAACACTCACAGGCTCAACTGAAAACCAGAACTTGGGGTAATTGTGCTAATTGCCCCACTGCCAGGGGTGCACAGGCAACTCCACTGCTCCTGTGCATGCCAGTGTTCATATTGGAACAAGTCCTGATAATGATTGTAGATGAATATGGGGTTTTCTTGACCACATAAATGTGCAGGAAGCTTCAGAATCTGAGAAAATTGTATTCTGCTGGAACACAACATACATTATTGTTGTCTGCTGCTCAAGCCACCAGGAAAGGCTTATTTTCTTTGAGTGGTTAAAACACAACAGTGTTTCTTTTTTCTTATAGGCTTAACTGAAAATTACAAAGGGAGGAACTGGGTCAGATAGAACAAAGCCAAATTTAAAATTTCGTGTGGTCAGAGTTGCCTGTTTGATGCCTGCAGTCTAGCAGGACACGCAATAGGTTTACTCTGATTAATCCACTTTCTCTCTTTGACACCTCCATTTCAGTCCCTCAGAGCTTTTGCTGGAGCTCTTCTGTGAGGTTTGGACTCTGATCTTACAGCATCTAGACCAGCTGCGAACCTGTCCTGAGCGGAGCCTTTTGACAGTGACCACAGTATGGGCAAGGACAATGACAGCAGGGCACCCATTCTGCTTAAAATAGCTAAGATGCTTAATTCCAGAGGTCTGCTAACTTGGGAATTGCTTGTCTGATGTGCAGAGGTACTACATGGCTTTGATGTACTGCCATTCAGGCTAACAACCTGTAACAGGTGTGGAACAAAAAGGTGTGGACAAGAAGGAACAGAAGGTCCTGTGTAGTGTTTTGCAAAACGCCGAGTCTGCATTTCGGGCTTCACAAAACTTGGAGCTATTTGGGGCCAGGATTTTAACTGGGTGCCTTTAGTTTGGCAGTAAAACTCTTCTTACATTCCACTCCTGACCTGGGTCCTCAGTGGTGTCTCAAATTACATTTTGAAATTCTGAAATTGGGTGTCTCGTTCTAGGCTGCCCTGAAGCGCAGAAGGTGAATTTTATCAGAATGCTGATAAAGTCAGTTGCTTCTGGCTCAGGGCTCTGTGAATGTCTACTGAAGGTCAGAATATTCTCTGATGGTTATCCATGCTGCTCATCAGATGTAATGCGAGATTAATGAAAGCACAGGCTCTGTTCTGCTCCACATGCTAAACTGAGAGCAGGGAAGGTATTGTACCAGATACTTCCTCCATCTGGCAGCTCTGAGCGTGAGCTCTGTATAGAGAGCTCGCTTTCCATATAGAAAGGTCAAATGAACTTCACACCTACTAAATTTTATTAGCCAATTTTTGACATCCTTCCTGATGGCTCTACCACATGGTTAGCTTGAGCTCTCTTCATCCTTCATTAACAGTGATAATGATGTTCATTTTCACTCCCAGCTCCCAAGCTCTGCAAAAAAGCCTTGACCATGTAGGTGCCTGATGACTGCTCAGCCTGCACTACTTACATTTTTGTGCAAACATGGTGCATATACTTACCTGCAGATTAAAGCACTCTGAAATAACTTACTGCTTAGACAGCTCATCCTGAAAATTAGGCAAGGGTCTTTAGCACTAAACAAGACTGGGTAAAATAAACACAACTTCAAAGATAAAACAAATAACTATGTATTAGCTGAAACTTGCCTTGGGACAATTTTGCAGTCAGACTGTCATCAAAAGGTGTCTTATTTTGAAAGGGATAATTTGTACTTACTGTATGTTCCTTTAGCAAAATCCCACAGCTGCACTGCAACTTTGCCATGACAGTGGTAGAATCAGCATTGTGTTTTAGTAGGTGTGTGGGTTTTCAGTTTTAGCTTTTATTAAAAAATTACCCATGATTTAATAGTAGAATTTGAGAATAACCAGTGGAGGCTCCAAACCTGTCTATCTACTCTGTTTTTAAAAATCTGATTAATTTTGAACTTTAATTCTTTAATTCTAAAATTGATTTTGAATTTTAATTTTTTTAATTTGGGATTGACAATAGCATTAACTTCTAATCGAGTGCCAAGAACTTAACATGTACTTTGTCTGAGGTGTTGCTGGGATTTATTGACCGCATCACAGCCTTTGGCTTGCTCTTTCCACACTGTCATGTTTTAAATCGATACTGATCAAAGATGGAAGCAGCTTGCAACTATCAGATTAGAACAACAATTAGCCCAACAAATGACTGGCGGATCCACTAGAAAACCTCAATAATTCAGGGCTTCTATATTTGAGTTTCTGAATTACAGTTTTTTCTAATGCTCCACCTTTCTAATGGAAATTTTTGCAAGTAACTATTGAAGTACATGTCTGTGCTGAAAACATCTGTTGATCTTTATACAGTGCCTCTATAAATAGCCAGTGCAGCTATTGCATCACTGTCTTTACATTTATGTGACAAAACTGCATTAATGTGACCAAGAAAAAACTTGTTGGTGAACAGTAGCAAGTTCTTCAGAGCAAAAAATTTCTTATGCCTCATTTCTCCTATCTCCTACTCAGACATATTTTGGTCCTGTCCAGCACAAAAGAGATTATGGGGATTATTTCGATGGTACACTGCATTTAAAATTTGGCTGAGGAGATCTGTTAAAATGCTTCCAGATTCAACAGGGTACACTGCCATACTATTTTGTTTAGAAACTTGAAATCTCCCTCTGCTCTAGGGAGGTCTGGTAATGTGCAGATGGGTAGAAATATCCATCCTGTGCCTGATGAAAATGCGGAAGCATCACTTCAGGTTATTCAGCAGGTGCAGTGAGCATTCCATTCTGCTTTCATGCTGTTGTAAATCTGGAGACATGCTGTAAAACCAACAGGACAGCTGTTCCTCAGAATTCCTATTTGCCTTCAGGGGCACCTGATCAATGTGAAGTGCCCAACTATGAGCCCAGGACCTGGTTTTATTTCTCTAGTTTGCAATTAAAAAAATCAGACAAACTTTTTCTTTAAAGGAAGTTGCCCATTCACTGTGCTTTACTTCTGTGTACAAAACCAATTGTCTATTATTTTAAATGTTAATTTTTTTAAAAGTCTGTTCTTTTGTTCTGCCTCACTGACCAGCCACAAAGTACTGACAACCACTGTGCCTTAAAGATCAGGTAACCTGTATTCTGGTAGGTCCACTGATCAGTCAGGAAATTCTAGCTATGTTTTCTCAGGAGTTATTGATATTCATATGCAGGGAAACACTGCGCAAGAAGAGCAGAGAGGTTATATAATTGCAGAAAACTTTGGACTTGATGATCCTTCTGGGGCCCTTCCAGCTCAGAATATTCTGCAAATCTTGAATCAGAGCATTACCAGGAATACGAATAGCTCTACTGACTTTTCTTATTGCCAGTGAAGGAGGGGGGAGTGTCCCCCCAAACAAGGCCACAGTATTCAGCTTCAGTCATATGCTGTATCATCCTCTGATAAGCACAAAAGAAAAAGCTATTTCTTGAATTTTTAGTGTTTTCCTTTTGGAGATGCTCTTTTAACATAGGTGCATTTTTAGTATGTTCTAACTAAGTATTTGTTCACTACTTCTAGCACTTAAATTTATAAACATGTTATCTGAAAATAAAATCTGTGCAGAAGGATAGTAAAGCACAAGCATGTCTTCATCTCTTGCACCAGCATACTGTGACAATATTGAATTTTCAGGTCCCCAACCATTTCGTGGGTAACAAAGCTTGGGAACCAAACCAATGTGTTAGAAACGAGAACATAATAAACTTCCTCTACACTGGTACCCAGAGACCTCCCTGTGAAAGCCCAGTGTGATTTGTCTTCAGGGGCATTAATGCGTGTGGGGGCAAAAAAAGGTTTTGTACATGTATCTCTGTTTTATCTGTTTGGCTTTTGTGCCAAGTGCAAAGCCATCTGCTCTGGGGTAGAAAAGCCTGCCTAACAGACGAAGGCAGCTGCCATGGAAGCTATTGGATGCTGATCTCTCAGCTACTGCTCCCTTAACCTTGGATGACCATCGTTTCTAGGTAAAGAGAGAGAACATGAACCTCTGGGTTAGGATCTGATAAACCGTGCCTTTCCCCTAGACATAAGTGATTGGTCCTATCACTGCTGGTAATCAATGGACTAAACCATGTAACTTAAGAGCATGGCCACATACAGTAGAGATCAGCTTTGGTCTGCTTGGCTCAGTCTATGGGCTATACTCTCTTCATCACTGCACAGCTCTTCTCAAGTTGCTATCATATTCCTGTAACTTCTTTTTGCCATCTCTGATCACTAAAACAACTGTACAGCCCCAACAGGATATATGTTAACTGGGGCTTTATCGCCAAGTGATGCTGGACTTTTCCCTAATCATCTTAAGTGCCTATCCTCTTCAACATATTCATAGGAGGTATGGATGTTTCAGCTGAGAGCGGTGACTTGTCCAAAAAGGTCCACACATGCTTTATTTTACAACTCAGGGATATAAAATCATTACTCGGTGTTCTCTGCTTGCTTTATATATTCACTTCATGTGACTTGCTGAATGGAAAGTTAAATGGCTTGGACTGCTGGTGCACCAGAATAAGACATTCATGGACTCATCTTTTTCCAGCACGGAGATGAACGTGCACTAGTTGAATGCACTTGAACCAGGGCTCAGGAGTTCATTGAAGCTAAATATATCACTGCAGTGCTGTTCAGGCACTAAGGTATCTGGTATACATATAAGTACTTTTTGTCTTTTTTTTCCATACAAACACACTTGGATAGTTTGATACCATTCAAAAAAACCCCAGCCCAAAGCACAAACTAGTTTTTCTCTTGGACTACACAGGCTCAGTGAGACCACTGATCCTAGTTCAGATGGAGCAGATCTTTTTATTGAAGCACAGCAGTGACTTTCTAGTACATCACATATCCCTCTGAGACCCAAAAAATTACTGAGGGCAGCAGTCCCTCTGGAAACTCCATTTGATTTTCTACACAAATGAGAAGCAAAGCAGTTATGTTATAGACAGACAGGGAAGTTTACCTTTACATATATACAAACACAGAGTGCATACCTTTATGCACCAAAGTGATTTGTCTGAAGTAAGAAACTAATCACTGTCTGCTAATGACAGACCAGCTGTGACTTTAGGTGGGTTGAATTTCCCCTTTGCTGGCTAAATAAGGAGCCTGTGCTGCCAGTCTGAGCTGCTCAGACACGTTCCTGATGTGAAATGGGATGAAATACAAATCAGTGAACCTCAGTGTTTGGCCAGAGAGTATTGAAGTGAAAGAGTCTCCTTGGAGTCTTTTCAGCTTTAGGCTGGGAGATTTCTAAAGCCCTATTTCCTGTTACCTTTGGATCAGATTATTTTGGATTTATGGGGTGGAGAGGTTGCTGTTGCTTTTGGTTTTTTCTGTCCTTTAAAATTTGGTGACAAGTCATACATTCTAGGAGAATTTTCTTCCTTCTGGGTCTAGTCCTGACAGGGTCAGGAAACAGGAATGGAAATATGAAATGTAAAGGGATAAAACTCATGTAGTTTCAGTTTTCCAATCTTCTAAAGCATAGAGTAGCAGGTGTGAAACAGCTTTTGTGAAGCAAACAAACAAATCAAACCAAAACCAAACACAACAAAAAACCCCCAAACCCAATAAAAACAAAGCTTTTTTAAAAATTATGTTTAATCTCTTTCACATCACAAATGCTAAAACAAGCAAAATCTCTCTGTCAAGGAGCACATTCTCAAGTTTGGCCCTTGAGGGTCTTCCCTGTTGCAGAAGGGACTGTGATGTGATGATGAGACAAATAATGCTCACATAAAGATACCAAAAGGTAAAATATCCCAACTTTTCTGTTTTTGCAGGTGAACAAATGGCCAGCACCCCGCTAGCCAATTTAGAGCTATCTCAAGTATCTCTCTGCTACGTGCTACCCTGCAATCAAAGCCTAATATAGTTGTTACTTGTGGCACTGAGTGGCAACCTTTTGTGTCATCTAGGCTTGTATTAATAGTAAAAGAAACCAATTACTAGAGTGTGGACAAATAAAATTCCTGGCTGGTCACTTATTTACTGAACACTTCAGACCTATTTGTTAATTTGAGTTAAGTTCAGCAAATAATTCATAAAAGGAGCAGAAAGAGTTGTTAGTGTTTAAATTTTCTGAAACACTGAGGGTTTTTCATTTTCTTTTCCCAATCTCAGTTCACAGGGAGGTTCGGAAACCATCCACAGACACGAGGGGGAAGTCTTTCCCTCTAATTTCTCTCAACCTTGAGAGTTATCCAAAGCAGAATATGGTCCATGCTCAGTTCCATGATCCCCCAGCCATGGTGTGCCGGTGCAGGTGGCGCCATAGGAAGCCACCTGGAAACTGCCAGAGCCACTGAGAAGAAGAGGGGTTTCTGGAGGAAAAGAATTGCTCCATGGAGTTGGTTTGGCACTGGGCTCTGAGGCTGAGGGAAGGGAAATGACCTGCAGTGCCCAGCTGAGCTGTACAGGGCCAGAGGGTTTGCACACAAGCAAGCCCTCATTGCTGAGGAGCTACATCCCAATGTACTCCAGTCACCAACTGGACAAAGACTTCAGTATTTTGGCAGAGTGATCTCCACAGCAGTCAATCTTTGCCCAAAATTCACCCCACCTCTTTACCAGGATGAGCAATTTATTAATTGAGAACTTCCATAGAGGTGACACCTGAGGACAAGGTCGGTGTGTGCTGCAGAGCGAAGGATTCTGAGGAGGAGGGTGTTGGTGGAGATGTGGTCAGTGTCTGCCTGCCCTGGGGATCTGAATGGCAGGGATTTCAGAGAGCTCATCACTTCCTGGGAAGCACTCAACACCTCACAGCAGCAGGCCTGCATGCTGGGTGCACAGCACCCTACTAAACCCCTTGCTCCTGGGTGCTGAGACACCACCCGTGTTTTCAAAATGCTGTGGTAAGGGGAGTCAGAGAATCTCGGCCTGCTTGGAGAAGAGGGAATAGACAATTTTTATGTTTAAAATACTCCTATTTTTCCTAAATCACTGTTGATTAAAGGATTGTGGGAAATGTGTAAGCATATTAAAAAAAAAATAAAAACATCTATGTATATAGCTATAGATAGATCCTGTATATTTTATGTAACTGTAGATAGATAATATGTTATACCATATCTATAGCTATGTTTTAATAGATAGATATTGTATGTTTTGAGGCCAAACTTGAAATTGCAGTTTAATGAAAATTACATTAAGCTTCAGCACAACAAGAACTGCTCAGCTGATGAAGGATGTGCAGTCTTGTAGAGGCTGAATTAACTAATTCATTGCGCAAGGGTTGGCACATAGTAAAAAAAAAGCCCAAACCCAGACTTGGTTTTGACACTACTTTTTCAACAAACAGTATTAAGATGAGAGAGATTTTTAGATGACAAAGTACTTTTCCTCTGGTTAGATACATAAGGGCCTATTCTCAGGGTACACATGCATCTCTGGTAAATGTATACATTTGACTGTAAGGTCTTCTGGACAGGTTATCCTCCTGTACTACTACAGAGAAACAGAGCTTCTCTAATTTAAAACTGTGTTAAAGTTTGTGTAAATGCTCTTACTATCTCTGTTTCTGAGGGTAGGTGTTAAGAGTGGATGTTTTATGAATCTTTTGCAAAGTATAGGCATTAAAATTTGTATAACTTTCAATAGTATATATTCTGTAGAAAAATATGTAAAACCTTTGGAGGATAAAACTACAGAATAGTGTCTCACTTGCATAAATTTTCTTACCTCATTTGTCAGCTGAACGTGGGGAACTGCTTACACATTTTTCATCTTAGTGAGATCTGGAAGGATCAAGGACAAAATAAAAAAAAAAAAAAAAGTAGTCCAATTTAGATAAATCCCCTCCTCTAGTATTACTCAGCTTCTGCCAAGCTATCATTTTCCAGCCTCATAAAACTGTCATGTCATTAGCGTTTTGGGATGGTCTTCTTATAAACCTGACCTTTACAATGGATTTTACACATGGATTTAAAAATCTTATTCTTGCTTTCCTTTGCAGCTGCCACATGTACTGACTAGAAGGGTTTTTCAGATGGAAACTGCCTGGATTTATAACTCCTCATTATGTAGCCAGCTTCTCACCTGTAATTCTTTAATTCGTAAGCTAAGCAAGCCAGTGGAGAAACATACACAAAAGTCTGTATGTGACCTTAATTCCAGGCAGACGGATCACATATGGTTCATAATGGTGTTTATTGAGCTCCCCTATATATAGAAACTCCATCCTGAGAGAGGCTTCACTCCAAGGGCTGCTTGATCCTCCTTTCCATTGCCAGGTGGTGGGAGGCACTTCATCTGGCTTTTACTGTAAGCCCAGTGAGAAATACCTCCAAGACATTGGCTGCACGGACCTCGGCTCGGTGACCAAAGATAGGCCCTGTGGCAGGGAGGTGTGCATAGCCAGCAGGGATCGCTTTTCACGTGGCCCTCCGAACATTACTTATTGAACGCTGTGAGCAAATTAATCCAAATCCAATGCTGGCTGCTCTCCAAAGTGTGGCAATTTCATGTTACAGTCTCATACCAGATTCGCAATGTACTGTTTGAGTGCACATTCATCTCTAGGAGCTCTTATGTGTGAACAACTTGTTGCCAGAATTCAAAACACTTCTGCAAAACAGTTCACTGTATAAAAGGATGGTGTTATCCTATATAAAATCCAAACTGACTGCTTGCATTTCTAATTCTAAAGAAAGTGGGGGAAAAAGTGGTACCACTTCATGTTTTCATGTGATGACTTTCTGGCCAGTTAAAAACTGATTTAAAAACAAATAAAATAACAAAATTAGATTTAACAAAATCTATTCATAAAAATAATCAATGAACAAGCCATGAGAAAAATTAATAAAAAATCTTGAATATAAATAGTAAGGTATATTTTAAAACATAATAAAATATAATCCCATTACATTTACGTTGCTTCAAGAAATCATTCCTTGTTTTCCCATGTCCGAACACCCTGAATTATGAAGAAGACAGGTTTTGAGCCTGAATTTTTCAGATGAAGTCTTCCTATATAAGAAGTTTTGTGTAATTTTAATGAATGGTCATACATCAGCCCTCTTTCCCCCCCACCAGCTTGGCTGGTAACAACTCAAGGAAAGGTCACGGGCTTGGGTTTTCTGGCAATGGTCTCCACAGTTCCAATAACCAGATACATCTGCAGTTCTTGGGTTACCCAATAATACTGTACAAAGAATAGGGTCACTGTGGAAAGTTAATTTCCAAAGGCAGCCCATGAGGGGAGACTTGAGGAGACCCAGCCAGCCGGGAGAGGTGATAATGTGGAAGAGGGACTTTGAGAGACCCAGGGAAAGGAGCAGCAAAGTTAAATCAGTCAGTATAACTTCAGTTCCTGGAGATATATTGGCATAAACTTGCAATGCCTAGGCCCTTAAAAGATAAAGATAAATAATAGCCAGTGTGAATCTGATAGGATTTGTTCTTGATGAGTCCCTTTAATATCCTAAAACAGGGAAATGGGCTTTGCAAAGAGAGCAGAAATGGCATCTACCTTTCATATGGCATGATACTCTTCTATTAGCCAGCTAGGGAAGCATTGTGTAGGTGAAGTTATGAGGTGAGAAATGGCTGTTTGGATAATGCTTTTGAAGGTCAGTTACAAATACTGCATCATTTGCATTAGCAGTGAACTTAACGGGGGTCAACACAATTGCACGTTCAGTATTTTCATCAGTAGCTGGAGCAAGAGTGCAAAACACTCACAGTAGCACCTGACCTGCAGGACACAGTCATGCCAATGTGAAAACTGCCAATGTTACTCTGGAGTGTATGAGCAGGACACAGAGTTATCCTTTCCCTTTTGTCACCAGGGGGAAGGATCCATCTGGCATCTTCTGGGCACTTCTTTTCCTTGCACACACTGATGGGCTAAGGAACATCCAAAGAGCAGCGATGAGAGATCTGGCTGGTACGTCCCATGGGTAAGGGTTAAGTGAACTAGAGCTTTTAGGGCTACTGAAAGATGGAGTTTGAAACAAACACACTGGTCACCCTTACTTATGAGAAAAGTTGCAGCACAGAGTGGGAATCATCTTCCACCTGTGGCAGAAATGATGGGTTTACAGCAAGAAGAAGCCAGATAAACACAAGGACCACCTTTCTGATTGTATATGGATGATCAGGTACCAGGAGAGATGGCCTGGGGAAGCCAAGAAGTCTCTGCAGGCAGAAATCTGTCATGACAGGCTGAACAGGCACATGCCAGAACATTTGTGAAGGCAATAAAGTGTTTATAATTTAATCTTATTCAACATGTTCCTGCAGTTTGCATGTGCTATTGCTGTCTATGTGTATTAGCCACCAGATTCTCTTGTATCAATGACACTGTAGACACTGTTTAACCTGACATATGCAAAATCCAGCAAGCATTTAATTTATTTTGTCTGAGCAGCAGACTCCCCATATAAATACATGAACTCATATTTAGACTGCATTCAGCACGACTGAAAAGTATGGAAGAAATCTAAGCTCCTTCTGGGATTATGTTCCTGCCTGTTTATTTTGGCATGAGATTTTGGGGTCTGGAAGAGAAGGATGGGTAGCAAGGGGGAGGATCTGTTTTAAAAACATATGCATCTTTTGCAGACCTTGTAAGGCATCCAGCAGGAGCTGCTTATAGCAAGGGCCAGAGAGAGTTGTGGGGAGGGCGGCAGGGTTGTCGTTTAACAAGCACTTCAGCCACTGATTCTCACAGGGGCTCAGTTACACCGGAATGCACTGCAGAGTGTAAGGGAATGGCCAGAACCTGATCCCGTCTCATCCTGAAAGAAAAAGTGGCTTCCCATTTGGAGGGCCACGCCAAGGCCTTTGAATCCTGCAAGTTCAAACACTCAGGTTAGGGTTTGGGAATCTACCCAACTCTGGAGTCTATTTCTTTTGAAAGGTCTGACTTTCACTGAAAAGGAGAGGTCTGCCAGGAAGGAGCCTACATGTGGTTTGCATTTGCTGGTTGAGTGTTTAGAAGAGATCCTCAATCTCTCCAACAGGCTCAGGATGGAAAAGGAAAGATCCCCTTCACTGGCATAGTCTCTATGAGAGAAAGGATTGAGCCATCCTGGTGTTGGTATTTACTTAGGACTCAGTATTTTGTCAGGCAGTCCCTTGCTAAATCCCAGAAGATACACTATTTTAGTGCAAGCTACAAAAACCTTACAAATTTTATTTCCACTGGGGTTTGCTAGAAAACTTCCATACCAACACACATGTGTGGGGGTATTGTATTTCCTTTCAGTATATCTGGTAGCACTTGGGAGATTTATAATGTGTGCTGGACTTCACTGTTTATTGCTAAACCACAAGTCCAATTCTTCTTTCCCAAAGTGTTTCGCCTCCCTCCTTCCCAGGTACTAGTCTGAGAGAAAATCAGGAAGCTGTTCTCAATTTTCACTTCTCCTTAACACACACACACACACACACACACACACACACACACATCTAAACTCCAGTCAAGTATTTATTTGCTTTGATTTCAAAGATGACATCTACTACAGAACTCACTTTGACAATGTGCAACACTATCAGAAATCAACTGAGAGAAAAATTGAATCCAGAAGTATGCAAACACTACTCAAGAGACTAATAAGCTAAAATTAAAGCTTCTTCCTGTGACTATATCATTCTTCACCTTCCTCTGAACCTACAGCAAATGTGTTTTGCTGTGTGCATAAAATGCAGCAGAATCCTTGTGCAGTTTCCTTATTTTCTGTGAAAGCCATAATTTCTTTCCATGCAAGAAGCTTAACCTCTCTTACAGACCATTTTAATTACTGGAACCAGGTCTGTCTTCTCCATGAAAATAATATTTTGATTTTCCTCCTGTATGAGCCTGATTTTAATAACTCCTTTGTGATTTTTGTTCCTACTTCAGTTTTTAAAACCTGTGACAACATGGTAAGAACTAAAATATATAATACTGTATTAACATTTCCTAAGGTTAAACTAACAGATTAATATTTTACCTTTCCCTAGTCAGGGAAAGCTCAACTAAATCCTCCACCACCAGTTGTTCACCTTCCTGTCTGTCTCAGAGCAAAAAAAATCCCTATGCCTTCTTCTGTATGGTCTCCTATGCAGGGTATAGTTATAGTCTCTCTAACCTCATCCTTAATGTCTTGATTCTGCTTTTAAGTGCCTCTTCTCAAACCCTTTTAAATCCCACTTCCCTGCTACTTCCATGAGTGATGTATTTTAAGGTGCACAGACAATTCAGTCTGCATTTTTACCACCATCTTTACCTGTCTGATCTAACCTACTATCAGTAAAGGACAGAATGTGACTAAAGAGAGTGTGTTGTTATTTTTATCAGAAAGAGGTTAAAAGTAGAGTACCTACTAAATTATGAAAGGCATTAAACATACAGATATTCTGTGATTGTGAGGACACCTCCAGTAACATCATGAAAGATTTAGATGCAGAAATCTTAGACATTGGTAGCTCTAGTGAGTGAGAGAGATTTATAGGTGGAAACCACAAGAGAGTAACTAGTGCTAATGAATGTCTCAACCGAGTATTGCAAGGATCATAAGGATGACATGTTAGTTATTGATATCCAACATTATTAACCAAATCACATTGATCTGATTACTTACCAATGAAGAAGTCTTGCCAGCGTAGAGTGAGAAATTGCTATTTGCAAGAAGGTGTGATGGAACCACAGTTTTCCTGTGTACTTTTGGCTGGGACCAAACAGGTCTATCACTTCACTGCGCTCACTCTAGGGTTTGTCTGGCAACAGTAACAGATAGAGAAAAAAACTTGAAAACAAAACCATCCACACCTTTGCAAAGCCGTTGAAGAACTCTGATCCTTTGTAGGGCAGTGCTACGAGGGAGCAGACCAGTGGAGTCAGTCCATGGGGTCAAGTTGTGCACCCAAGCTTTGGATACAACGCATAGAGACTATTAGACACCTCCAAAACAGGCTTTACAAAAGGCAACACTAAGGTAGCTAAGAGGAAAGGCTGAGGAGAAGGAATTAAGCCTAAACCCCCATGGAATTTTACACTTTGCTCAGGGCCAGACTTGCAGCAAAGCATCTCTCGGGAGCTGGCGCCACATCAGTGAAGTAATTTCTGATACAAAAAAGTGAGGAGGAAATCCTTCTCATTTTCCCCTAACACCATACAGTGATTAGAGCACTTAAGCTGGACTCACAGACTCACTTTTCACAAAGGGCATTAGGACTTGCGTGGCACTGTACACTGTAGCAATGTCTTAGTGCCACAGGAAATACCCTGATCTGACTGCCTAAGGCATGCAGGCCTCCAGGGCTAGCCATAACTGAAAGTGGAGAAGAACAGGTGTGGATTTTATGTATGTATTTTTGTCATAAGGGGGCATAAACTCCCTGTGCTGGAGACATAAATATGTCACAAACATACATGTATGAGTGCTCTATTGTGGTTTTAGCCTCAGTTGTGAGAGTTGTTGCCTGGTTTTGTAAGACTGAGTAGATTAAGTTCAAGATATTACCAAAGGAAAATAGCAAGGAGAAAACATCTCTGGACCATAGCTGGAAACTAGACTGTGAAAATAGATAAATAAAGAGTCAAGTTTCGATGCTCATTTTGGTGGGGATCTTGTCTGGGGATCTTGGCAGGAGTATATGAACAACTGCTACAACTCAAAAAAAACACCACCACTTTTAATTGTGCAGGTTTGGGAGCAAAGATCTGATTCACTGTGTATTAATGTAGAAAACCCAAACACTAGAGAGAAGAATAAAGTGTGAGAGACTGACACCTGAGACTCTGGTTTGGGGGATCAGAGGGTTGGGGCACTGAGAACATGGGGTAGAGACCTTGCTTTACAGTAGGCATCTGGTAGAAGGCAGAGACAGCACAGAAGGCTGGGCTGCTACACCTGTCAGTGCTCACCCAAGTACAGTGAATGATCAGGGTTTAAAAGACAGTGTTCCTTTGCATCCCAAGCATTCAGAAAAGACTGTATTTGAGGACCTACTTTTGTCCCATCATCAATTAAAACCAAGGTGTCCCTTCAATAATGTGTTAAAATACCCTCTCTAGTTATGTCAGGTTTTTATTATGGGTGCTTGAGATGGAGAGGCAAATTTAAAATATGTGTGAGTGGGACACAAATCCCAGTAAAGTTGTTTTTAGGGATGATGATGCCATTTATTACAGTTCTGTGAAGAACTGGGGTCATTGTCTGGACAAGGGGAGCAGAAGCTACATAAACCTGGCTAAAGCTGGGTAAGCCTGGTACTCCTGAGAGCTGGTGCCCAGCTTCTCATTAACAGCACACTGGAGGCAGAACAGCCTCAGCAAAGATGGGAATCAGTTATCCCTCCTGCAGGTGAAGAGCCTCACTGCATGTGACCTGACTTGCTCCAAATCATCGGAGTTTGGAGGATGTGTCTTTCTGTTAAAATATCACCTGGTGCTTCGGTAACATTTTCTATGCTGTCAATCTGCAGCCTAACAAACTACCATTCATCTGTATATGGTACAAAAACTGGAGCCACCTCACTTGTTTTCCTCCAGGCAGCAGAGACCCATGCCTGAAACAGGGAATGAATCTGCCATTGCTGCAGGGAGCCTCATGAGACTCTGGGTTCAGTAAAGGAGGGAGCTCACTTTTTCTAGAGGCAGCAGGAGCAATGCAACTTCAGGGGGAGGATGGCAGCGGAGCACCCTGACTACAGGGTGGGATGAGGACCTGGGAGCACTGGGAAACCCTTGTTTTAACGTGGACAGTGCTGGGAAAAGGTCTGGGATGGCGTCTGCTTTGCCTCTTGGTCCCTGTATCCCTGTGGCATGCCCGGCAGAGATGCACACCATGCCAATGCATGCAGCTGCAGGGTTATGGATCCTGGTATTTGCCTTAGGGAGTTCCACAACCCTCCCCTACCGCAGTTCAATGTTACCAGCCCAATGACAGCTTGCTCACACAAGTGTTCAGGTGCTTAATTGGTTTTAGGCTGTAAATTTAGGACATTATCTTCATTGTATACCTGTGGCTGCTTCTCAGTATTGCTTGCTTTCCTTCATTTCTCCTCCTCAGTGTTTAACAGACTGCCTTTTTCTTCCATGGTGCTGGATTGATTTTTGGTTTGTCATCTTGGGGACCGCTCAGTAAAGCTCTCAGCCACCAAAGGTCAGGCATGCCATACAAATGACTATTAATAGGTCTAAACCAGCATTTCTTGGAAAAAGGCAGCTTGGATGCCCTGACCGGTGGCTCTCTGGACTACTGTAAAGGTGCACGGCCAGGCTGGCATCCATGGGGTGTTCCTCTGCAACACAACTCATGTGAGTGGGGACACAGGGTGCAGGGGGGAAGTTAATAGAAGAAAAAAGCTGTTCAGCCACTGCTGCGTGTGGGACGAGGGTGCACTTGCTGTAGACAAATGTCTCACAAGACAGTGTCCTGGCAGCTGTCATTTCCAGTCGGTGCGGCACTCACCGGCTCCCTGGGGAGTCGGGCAGCGGCAGCATCTTTGCAGGCACAGGCAGCTCTACCCTTCCAAGGGGTGTTCGGGCGCCCTTATTCTGGCAAACACAGACGTTTAAAATAAGATTTTGTTCGATCGTCTTACAGACGCCGGCTCTATGTATAGTCCGCGCCTGGGGCCGGCCAAGTGAACCCCACTGCGACAAACCCGGAGCGACCAGGGCCTGTCCCGGGATCCGCAGGGCCACCCTCCCAACACGGCCGCGGTGACCCAGAGGGCCACCCCTGTCCCGCTGCTGGCTGCGGGAGTAGCTGAGCGCGGCCGGCCCGGCCCGACCCCTCCGCCCCCCGGCGGCGATGCCCGGCCGGCCCGGGAGCCGGCGCGCCGGGCGGAGGAGGGGAGAGCCGGGCAGGGCAGGGGAGGGGAGGGGAGGGCAGGGCAGGGGGTGGGCGGCCCGCTGCCCCCCCGTCCCCGCCGGCACGTGCCTGCCCGCCCCCTCGGGCCACTGCCGCGCCCCGACGGCCCCGGCATGGACGCGCCCGGCCAGCAGCCCGCCAGCCCCCGAGCCGGCCCTGGGGCCGCGGCGGCGGCACGGGGCCCGAGCCCGAGCCCAAACCCCAGCCCCAACCCCAGCCCGGAGGCGGCCATCGAGGAGGAGGAGGAGGCGGCGTACGTGGAGATCCGCGGCTCGCCGCGGGAGCCGGAGGAGCGCCACCAGAGCCCCGAGCTGGCCCCGTCCGGGGGCGCGGAGCGAGCGGCCGGTCCCGCACCGGAGAGCGGAGCCGGCGGGAGTGCGGATGGCGGCTCGGCGAGCGGCGGAGCCGCGGGGGCGGCCGCGGGGCCAGCATCCTCGGACGGCGGGCGCGATCGGCCGCCCTCCGCGGAGGCGGCGGCGGGGGGATGCGGCGCTGACACCGGCCCCGGCTCCGGGGGAGCGTCAGGGAGCGGCGGGCCACCGGAGACGGGGGGCTGCCCGGAGTCCTCCTCCTCCTCCTGCCCTTCGCCGGTGACCAAGGCGGACGGCTTTCCGGCAATGGGCGACCCGGTGTCAACGGAGGGCAAAACCTCCTCGTCCTCCTTCGGATACGAAAGCGAGGAGGAGGACGAGGTCGCGGGGCGCAAGGCGACCCCCCCCGGACCTCCCCCGGGCACCCCCCCCGGCGGCGGCCGCGACGAGGCGCACTATATCAGCACGCAGGAGATCCAGCTGAGCGAGGTGGACCACGACATGGACTTCGACGCGGGGCTGGCCGCCCGCTGGGACTTCGAGGACAACAACGTGATCTACTCCTTCGTGGACTACGCCTCCTTCGGGAGCGACGAGACCCCGGGGGACACGCTGACGGAGGAGGAGGAGAATAGCTGCTACCTCAGCACGACCACCAGCGACCCCAACAACCAGACGGACAGCATCGACAACACCAGCAGCACCGAGATCGTCAGCCTTACCTCCGAACACGACACCCCCGGTGGGGACAAGCGCGCCAGCTCGGAGGAAAGCCGGTCCAAGCAGCCCGGCCGCTCCGGCGGGAGCCCGGCCGCCCAGCTTCTCCTATCAATCAAAGCCGCTTCCCGGGCTATAAATGAGTCTAGCAACGTGCGTGGAAAGCAAAACACTGTTTACGCTGCCAAGCATGAAGGCGACATGAGCCTCCGTGTCGCCGCGGCTCCCGACCGCAATGCGAGTTTAAAACAGGACGCGGTCCGCGACCACGCGAAAAAGTTCATCGCGGTCCCGGCGCGGCTGCAGACCCGGTGCGGGGCCGCCAGGGCTGGGGAGCACTCGAGCGGCGCCTCCAGCGCCGTCAGCGAGCTGGACGATGCCGACAAAGAAGTGCGAAACCTTACGGCCAGGGCTTTCCGCAGCCTGGCGTACCCCTATTTCGACACTCTGCGCCCCGGCTCCCGCGCCTCCTCCGCCTCCCTGCCCGACAGTGCCCTGGGCATCAACCGCTGGTCCACCTACCTGGACCTCAAGTGCGGCAGTCTGGGACCGAGAGCCGAGCCCAGCCTGCTGCGCTCCGGCCGCTCGCAGACCAAAGCCCTCGAGTTCGTGGTCAGCAAGCTCGACGGGGAGATCGCCCACGTCGAGTCTCCGCGGCGGCTGCGGGCGGGCTCCCGGGTGGTGACCCTGCTGGACCTCGGCAATGCCGCCGAGGCCGGGGAGCCGCCGGCGGCGGAGGGCGGCGGGAAGGGGTCCAGCAAGAAGTCCAGGTTCGCCTCCAGCCTCCTCAAAAACGTCATCTCCAAGAAGATGCAACTGGAGCACGAGTTCAAGATGGAGCGGGGCGAGATCACCGACACCTCGTACACCGGGCTGGGCGCCGGCCGGGAGCCCGAGCCCGCCGGCCGGGAGCGGGAGCGGGAGCGGGAGCGGGAGGGTGGCGTGCAGCGGCAGAGCTCCCGGCACTCGGAGGGAGGCTCGGACTGCGCGGCGGCGGCGGAGGATGCGGGCGAGGGCGGCGGGGGCCGATCGCCGGCCTCCAAGGCGTCAACACCCCGCGAGGGGAACCGCAGCCTGGACCGGGTGCTGTCGGAGGAGCTGTGCGAGGTGAAGCGCAGCGCCTCGGAGGCCATAAAGGCCACCTTCCTCCGCAGCCAGAACAGCGCCTTCAGATCCTGGAAGGAGCGGGAGGCGGAAAAAAAGGAGGAGAGGGCGCCCGTCGGCAAATTGAAGCTCTCGCCCAAGCACGACTGGCGAGCCGACCTGGGCGACATCTCCGCCGGCAAGTCCACCAAGATGTCCCGCCTGTTCGTCCCCGCCATTCAGCACACCCCCCGGGAGAAGGAGCCCGGCAAGCGGGCGACCAAGTGCTCCGCCGCCGCCGCCACCTCCTCGCCCACCGCCACCACCACCACGTCGCCGTCCGCCGCCAAGCCCAAAGCCCCCGAGATCAAGATCAGCCTGGGCAGCGTGCAGCAGCCCCGGGACGCCGCCTTCAGCATCGCCCAGCTGCTGACGCCGCAGATCGCAGGCCGGCCGCCGGAGGAGGGCAGGGGGCAGCAGATCAAGCCGCTCAAAGGCGGCGACGGCCCCGACAAGGTGCCGCAGTTCCTGGTGCGCGACGTGAGGGACAGCAAGTACAGAGCCCAGGGCATCCTCCACCAGGTGCGGGACGTGCGGAAGCTCATCAAGAGCTCCTACAGCGCTGACTCGGGGGATAACAGCAGCGACAAGGGCAGCGGCGCCTCCGAGCAAGGCGGCCCGGAGCAGAAGTCCCGGCAGCAGCTGGTCATCGCCGGTGTCCCCCGGTCGCTCTCCCCCGTGGTCATCACCTGCCAGGCGGTCGGCCACGCTGGCACCAAGCCCACCGAGGCGGGGGCTAAGGCAGCGAGCAGGGCGCCGGCCTGTCCCCCGGAGGGCACCGTCCTGGTGCATCGCACCTCGGGCAGGCTGCCGGTGGCCACCATCGCCCCCAACAAGAGCGATGCTCGCCAGCCGGCCGTGCTGAAGATCGTCTCCAAATCCACCGCGCCCTGGCGACAACAGCCCCCGCCGCCGCCCGCCGAGAGGGGCCGGGGGTCGGAGGAGGACCCGCGGGAGGAGAGCAAGGCGGCGCCGGTGCAAAACGCGCTGGAGAAGCTGACGGCGGCGGTGCGGAGCATGGAGGAGCTGTACAGCTTCAACAAGCGCGAGTGGAAGCGCAAGAGCGACCCTCTGCCCATCACCGACAGCCACGTCCTCTCCCTTATCGCCAGCCAGGAGCGGGGCGCCGGCTCCCGGCCCGCCCCCGCCGCTCCCCCCGCGCCGCCGCCGGCGGACAAGGCGGAGGAGCCGTCGAGCAAAGGGCCGGGCAGCGAGCGGCTGCCCCGCCGCCCCTCCAACAGCGCCGCCGACAAGGTCTCGGCCAAAGCGGCCGCCTTCGAGAGCCTGGCCCGGCAGCGGCAGCGCGTCCCGCCGCCCCCCCGCGCCGAGCCCGCCGCGCCCCGCGCCCTGCTGACCCTCCGCGGGGCGGGAGCGGCCGCGCCGGGCCAGGCGCCCCCGGCCGCAGGGCAGGCGCCTTCGCGCTCCCCGCGGCTGCCCGGCCCCGGCGGCACCGGCGATGCCGAG
>JAWWEE010000122.1:23387100-23423927 GCA_035221455.1 Xenops minutus | reverse complement strand
GCCGCCGCCCCACCGCCCGCCGAGGGCGCGCCCGCCGCCCTGTTCCGCCCGCCGCTGCCCTTCGCCGCGCTGCCCGGCGCCGCCCCGCCGCCGCTGCTCTGCTTCTCTCCCTCCGTGCCCGCCGCCGCCGCCGCAGCAGCGGCCGAGCCCTTCCCGCAGACGCAGCGCAAGGTGCTGCTGGACGTGAGCACCGGGCAGTACTACCTGGTGGACACGCCGGTGCAGCAGCCCCTCAAGCGGCGCCTCTTCGACCCCGAGACCGGGCAGTACGTGGAGGTGCCGGTGCCCCAGCAGCCGGCCGTCGCCCCCGTCCCGCTGCCCCTGTCGCCCCTGGCTCTCAATGCCAGTGCCTACGGCGCCACGTACATGCTCTACCCCGGGCTCTTGCCCGCCGCCACCGTGCTGCCTGCCGGCGCCCTGCAGCGCCCGCTGTCCCACTCGGGCAGCGATGCCAGCGCTCCGGCAGAGCCTGGCAGCCCGGCAGCAGCAGCAGCAGCAGCAGCAGCAGAGGCAGCTTTTGCCGAGAGTCCCTACTACGTGGCTACCAGCAAAGGCCCGCCGCCGCCACGGCATGGGGCAGCCGAGACGAAGCCCGTCATCAGCATCACAGCGCCAGCCACCGGCCCGCGGATCGTCGCGCCGCCCTCCTTCGACGGCACCACCATGCGCTTTGTGGTAGAGCACCGGTGAAGAGCGCAGGTGAGAGTGCTGGCTGACGGGCGTCACAGGCACCAGTGATGGCCAGAGGCAGACCGGGTTAATTGCCAAATGACAGCTGTGCCGCAGCTTTTCCTCAGGGGGAAAGAGTCCACAGACGGGCCCTCACCAGGGCTTAAAATACTGGCATAAGATAGAAACACAAAGGTTACGCACACCCATTAGTGCAGTTCAGTATCCCTTGCAGCAGTAAATACCATCTCTTTTTGGCCCAGAGGCAGTGGAAGCTCGCCATAGATGCTTTTTCCGTGGCATATATTTATGTAGCCTCGGTCCCAGGACACCTCCCTTTGCCCCTGGGGATGGGAATGTGTTTGGGCATCTCCTCTTGCAAGCCATGAAACAGCCCCTTCGCCCTGGCAACACATCCTCCCCTTTTCTCACCTCTCACCTCTTCCTCTCAAGGCGAGGTGAGCACCTCTCCCATTTGCCTGAGCCCCTGTTTCTCCCCAACCTCATGAAAAGTGGGAGAGGCATCTGATGGCAGCAAACACTTATTTCACATCCTTCTTGTTAGTGGGATGAAAGACTGGGATGCATTGGGTGGACCCTGGTGTGCTCTGGTGGTGCCATGGGGCTGCTGGCAGGGGCAGGGGTGCCCACAGCTGCCTATGCAGCAGGAGGGCTACAGAAGAGCCCATGGGCAACATTGCTAATTCCAGTTTTGCACAGCTACTCCAAGCTCGGCCTGCCACAATCCTAATAGTGTCCAGATAGCTAGGGCTGTAACCCAGGGCAAGCCTCCAAATTCAGGGATACACGTGCAGAGGCATTGAATACAGCTCCTGGGGCAAGGAGGAGGGCACAGGACTGGGCCTACAGCATGCATTGAAACCAGGGTGCAGGATGGTGCGGGATGACTTGTGCAAAATAACCAAGGAACCATGATATTTCCTTTTAAAAGATCTGATATATTACAAAAGTGCCTTCAGGACCTTTTGCCTCTTGCATTAGAATGCATGGCTCATCTTTATCAAGTGCATTATTGGGCAAAACTACCCAAATCTTCTGTGGCTTACCAAAAAAACTCATGGAGTTGGTTTTTGGTGTATTTGAAAAGGCAAAAAATGGCAACAGTCAGAGGTTTGGGTTTGTCACCACTTTGCACTCAGCTTTGTCCAGTTGGATGCTTGAGGGTAAATCGTTTCTTCCAGCACTTGGATTATCTTTTTCTTGTTTTAACAGTTCTTTTAATTTGCATTATCTACTACCGCATAGTAGAGTATTTGTTGAAGGAAACCTTACTGATGTGATTTATAAACTTACTTTATCTCTGCTTGTAAATATGTTATCTTGAAAGTTCCAGTCTTTTATCCTGGCTATAAACAAAGTTGTTTTCATTGGCCCTTATGGGTCACTCAGGACAGGCAAAGTGCCAATTTAACTTGAGTTCTATTATGCTATTCAAGTTCATCTTGTCAGTAAAGTCTCCATAGAGTGTCTAGATAAAATGGCAATAAGTAATTGATTTTTTTCCATTTAGTCTACAGGCTGAATTAAGACTTGCTAGCAGAAGGAATTTGTTAGATTTCTGTTTAGAGGCTTTGATGTTTTTGAAAAGGTGTGGTATATAGTGCACGTATTTCAAATACCAGCTATTTAAACAAAAACCTCTAGCTTTTCTTGCATCACTCTTTAAAAGTGAAACCCATCATATTTCCTGGTGTGACCTGCCCCTCAATTCCCACGGGGTTATCTTGCAGTGTCATGTAGCCAGCTTGCCTGCTGTGCCTGGAGAGGTGGGTGATGCTCTTGGCAAATTGCTGTTTCTCGCTGGTGAAGTCAGTACCTGCATCAATACTCTGCTGAATCGTGTTATGTCAGGGCTCTACCATTGCAGCACAGGTGTGAAAGCTGCCCCAAAAGACTGGTAATGCAAAATCTTGAGTACTCATTACATAAAGTCATTTAACAGTATGAAGACTTTCCCATGTTTGCATCTTTTAACATGCCAAGGTGCATGTTGTCCAATACAGACAGGGATGCCCCGTCCAGGTGGTCTCAGACCTGCTGAGGTGGGTTTCCTGCTCGTGTATGATGGATGTGGTATAGTTTTTTTTCCTTGACCTGTTCTGAAGTAAAACAAATAATTTTAATTGCATGCTGCAAGAGGCATCTAGCTTGTCATTAGACCTTGGTTATTCATATAACTGTCAGTGGAAAATAAGGTATGTGCCTCACATCTATGGCCTTCTTCCTGTTACTTTCATTCACATACATAACTTTCATGTCCCTGTGAATAATTTTTCCTTTTCTCTCTTTTATTATCTGCTTTTTCTTTGGTTTTCCATTATTTTCCTTTATCTCTTGTTGTTCCCTTCATAATTTAAAGCATTTTTTTGCTTGGAGCAGTGTTTTTCCCCTAACAAGAAGAACAGTTATAATTTCACATGAATCAGAGGGTGAATTGTTGATAATTTTGTTAATCCCAGTTGCTTTCATATCAGAAACAGTGTGGGTTTTTTTCATTGCAGCTGTGCTGTGCAGATCCTAAAACAGATTTTAAACCAGCCAGCTTTCATCATGTGAGCATGGAAGGTGAATAAAGCACTGTCCTTCCACGTTCCTTTTCTTTACTAGCTAAAATAACCTGATTTCCATTTTCTTTCTTTCCACTCCTGTATTCCTTTCTACACTGCACATAGTGCTGTCTTCCTTTCTTTGCCCTGGGTTTTTTTTTCACATTTTCATTCACAAACTGTACCACTGTGTCAAGGACTGCTCCAGTCTGAGCTCTGTCACCTGTTCAAGATCGGTGTGACTTGAAGCTTTGGTAGTGGAGGGATGCCCGTGGTGATGTTGGCACTGAGTCCTCTGCACATCTGTTGCTCTTCCAGGACTTCTTGCTGTGTCTGGTGCTCTTCTCTGCTTAATCAATGGGATAAAATGGATCTCATCAATTTGTATTCTGGCAAAATCCAAGATGCCATTTCTGAACTATTCTTAAATATTTTATATACAGCAAATATCAGAGAATATGTGCATGTTTCTCAGAGATACCATAAGGTCGTTTTTCTCCCTCCTCCCTCTTCTTCAGTCACAGCAGTTGGGAAGCTTTAGTAACATAGTACTTGCCTGCTGCACTTATTCTTTCTTATGGGGAAAAAAATTATGCTAATTTTCAGTTCAAGTAAACTTGCCAGTCTGCTTGCATCCAAAGCTAGACAGCACCGACCTGTATGGACTGCCTGACGGGAGCTCATTCCCAGCCTGAATGACTGAAGATGTATTTTTAACTTTTGTATCTATTCCCACATTATACTCTGTAAGGTTTCTGCCTTGTGTCAGGTAAACAAGTGAGAATAACAGGTAGCAAAGTAGAAAGTAACTGTAGTAAATTGCACTGGCAATATTGAAAGGGTATTTTTCATTCTCTATTCAAACATGCTTGAACACCTTATAGTTGCAGGAATATGTATACAAATATACGTACTAGTTGTGTTTTCTTTCTAAATGCCATGAGACAATTTATGCTTGCCTTTAAAAATCAATTTTGTTTGGATAGCATATATGAATGATTTTTAAAGGCTCACAAATTAATCTTTTTAACTTTGTTTTAGTTGTTACCCATTCAGTAGAATGTATGTTCTACATTTTTGTCAGGAATTCAACTTACAGTGAAGTACTCAGTACATAGGATTTACTTATGCTGATGCCTTTGCTGAGAATTTAGTAAAGCATTTATTATTAGTGGGAAATACAGGAGTATTCCAAGAACAAAAAGGCTTCAACATTTGATCTAGTAAATTAGTCTATGAATGGAAATAAACATGAACTTGTGTTCAAAACCATACCTACTTAGGAAATGTTAAAACAGTGCTTAATCTTGATAAAAGTTAATGAGCTTAATGACTCTTCTTGACCAGGATGATTTCCTGAGCCAGTATTTCAGTCTTAACTCCACAAATCTTTGAGCACATGGTTGTGGGTTGTTGCCCTTTTGCTTAGTATGCCATGCTAGATGCTGTGCTGGTAAGTAAAGGATGCCCAGGATGGATCATTTAAATTTGAGATAGATCCCATTGCAGTCTTTCCACCTATGCATGTGGGGTTCCTCAGCACCAGTCCATGGGCAACTGTGGCAGTAGCTTAGGGAACGAGTAGCAAGAATAGTGTGACAACAAAGGAGGTATTTTGCACTTCTCTAGAAGAGGAAAGATTGTTGAGATGGTTGTGGCAACTCTCTTACAATCTGCTTTATATTAATAATGCTTTTCTGTTTTTCTTTGTTTTTTTTTTTTCACAGGGATAAGGAAGAAGAATTATGCTTCTTTAATTTGAAATACACTTGGTAACTCCTAAACATTCATCCTAAAAACTGCTTCTACAGTTTGCTCATTTTTTTTGCTTCATCATACAAACCAAGTGTGTAAGTTTCTTATTTTCTCCTAAATGCCCCCCAGTTTTGGAGTATGCCTGCATTTAATTATGTGAGCAACACTAAATTACTGCATTATTTTGTGTAAAGTTGTTTTTGTATTGAAGCCAGTCTGCAGGCTTTAGACATTGCCTTTGTGCTGGTAGCTAGTGGTAGTAGTGCCACTACAGCTGTTTGTAAAATGCAGGGTGTAAATGCAGCAGTGTTTTGGTGTGGATCAATGCACAGCTTGGTTCAGGTCCCTGGAATGTGTTGTGATGATCCAGTGCAGCCCTGCAGCTCTTTAAAAGAAAAAAAATATAGCCCTCAGCTCGCTCCCATTGCAGTAATGAGGGTCTTCCCTGTAGGTTTTGGTGCAAATTTGCAATCACATGGGTTTTTTGTACTCTCTACTTCTCACTTGGAATTGCAAACGGAGAGAGCTGTAGTGTTAAAATTATCTTTAGTGTTTATTTTTTGGCATGGTTCAAACCAAATTGTGTAAATGTCCTAAAACGCATTTGATTGCTTTCATTTTTTGTTTGCTCCTCTGTGCTGTGTTGAACATCACAAGTTGCCTTAATTATGACAGTGTTTAAATACTGGGAAACCAGAAATTGAATGTAATATTTTTAAATCCTGGTTCTAAAGGAGAGGACAGCATTTATTTTTCTTTAAGACTGCACCCTATTCTTCCATAAATTGCAACATTGCTAAAAACATAATCCTAGTCATTCCCCTGTGAAAGGAATTTTTCTATGTTGTAGCCTCAATACTAAGTAGTTGTTTCTTTAGCTGTTGTTTGACAGGTTTATCTGAGGGCTACAATTACACTATCTGTATCTGCTAAGAAAATACTTTTCTTTTGAATAAGAAAATATAAAATAAGGTTACTCAAAATGCAGTGATATGTATGTTGAACTCTACTTAAACTGATTGTTTTGTTACCAGCAACTAGTTTGTCTCAGCAAAAGACAATTGTTATGACAGTAAAATTAAGCTACAATAGTCTGCTCCCTGACCAAAATTTCGATTCAGTGAGGCACTTTGGGAAGCAAATAAATACATGAGCAAGACTCAATTATTTAGCATAAAGCTTCCTTGAGGTAATAGATTGAGATTTAAAAGTCCAAATGCAAAACCCAAAAGCCTATACTTAAACATTTACCCATAGGCAGGATTTTCCTCCACCTGTTCTTGCATCTTCCTGATGCTAAGGAGGTTTCACTGGTTTCCATTTTTAAATTAAGCCCCAGGTTTTCATTTTTGTAATTCTCAAGGTACAGAATACTCAGATAGAACTGACTTTAACCATATGTGTGAGACTGTATTTCAATGCAATTTATTTATTTACAGGTACACATTGAAATTGCCCTCAGGATAAAATGCACTGCAAGTACACAGATAGTGAGTGATTTCTCATGTATCTTCTCATTTATCTTCATCATTGTGGAAATACAATGAAAAAATATTCCAACCCTTTTTAAAGAGCTTGGTGTGCCTAGCTAGAGCATATATTGTGTAGGCTTAATCCCTGTGCTCTTCAGTTGTACAGTCTACAGTTACAAGCTTCCTACTGGGATTTGGGCTGAATGTCTCTTAAGGAAAATGAATGCTTCCTCACCATTTTCATGACTGATAGGTCTGTAGACGTTGTGATTAGAGTATCAGTGTTAAATGAAACAGTACTTCGGACTGCAGGACAGTGCAGGTACCAGAGTAGATCATCCACTGTGACACACACGTGTACAGTACGTACATTATAATACTAGCATCCGTGTTTAAAAATGTTTCTGTCCTATCTTTTCCTATATCGGTGCTCGAAGAGAAGTTTCACACTGCAGTTTACAAGATATAGGTTTGCACACACAAACTCAGGTTTACAGTTTCACCCGGTGTACTTGAAAGGAAAAAAAGGAAATGCATAGACAACAAGTGCCCAGGATTTCAGCATGTATTTGTTGGAGGAAAATTTTGCAGGGTTTTTTTTCACTGTTCATGGAGATGAAAGCAATGAAATGAGGGAATACCAACAGCTATTTTTTTTTCTCAGGGGAGATTTGATTGAATGTGTCGGTCCTACTGTCAAACAGTGTTTACTTAATTTTGTCTATTACTAAAGCAACTGCATTTTTGCATCAAGGGGTCAGTTTTGCAAGGTACTTCTTCTTGCAGACCCAGTGCAGCAAAGCCTTCACATGCATCTCTAACTCCAGATGTCTAAGCAGATTGCTGGAGACTTCAGTGGAAGCCTGAACCTTTTCTTTTCCTTCTCTCCCAACAATGCTTTGCTGAACTCGGCCCAGAGCACTGAGTGCCTTGCAGACCCGAGAACTGAGTTCTTCTCTTTATACATATAAAACCAGAGCTCTGGGCTTGAGTCTAGCTGGACCTAGCAGATAATACCACAAAAGGTCGCCAGAAAAAAAATCTGGTATTATGGTGCTCCTCCATGTATACCCAGTGGTGAATTTCTCCAGTTGTGGGGTGATGTGTAACCACATATCTTGGATTAGAGTCAAGCCTTCTATGTCAGGGTTCACAAGCTGCTAGTATTATATGTTTCACGGTGCAGTCATAGTATGTTACAGTTGAAATCCACCCCATGTGCAAAGCAGGGCAAAATCCTGTGCACCACTCGAGTTCCCTTCCAGTCCTGCTGTCAGGGTTTGAGGGCTGCAACAGCCAACTATCCGTATGTTTTAGGTCAGGATCCATTTAAAAATTTTGAGTGGGACTGGAGTGATGCACCAGAATGTTGTTCTGGTGTTTTTCAGCAGGGTTGGTTTCACTTGGTCAAATTGGTGAATCAATTGGTGAATGATTTAACATGTATTTATGGGTTGTATGGGGTGTTTTTCCCCCTTGTCTTCATTCAAAGCTACCTGTATTCTCTAGTGTTGATGGCCAAAGTGTCATTCCTTATGCTTATAAATTGCCATTAACTTGTGGCTACCTGAGAACACATACTTTAAAAATGCTTGTGCTTTTTCCCCCCCTATTTCTTTTCTATTTTATTTCTTCTTTTTTTCCTCCCTTTCTTTTTCCTCCAATTTTTAAGGGGGTGGCTTAGTTATCAGTGTAAAGATATTTAAAAGTGCAAATGTGAAGTAAGGATAATGGTTGTTAAGAGGATGTGGGTGGTGTGTCTGATGAGAGAGGGGTGGGCTATAAGGCAAAGGGGAAAATGCTGTGAACACATTGTGTTGATGATTGTTGCCTGTGGAAGAAAAAATAAGAAAAAGAAGATATATAACTGGAGAAAAATGGACTCTTTGAGCTGCTCTCAATGTAGACAACACTGTGGCAAGTGCGTAGACAAAACGAGAAGTGATCCCACTGCAGGATGCCACGAGCCTGGGATTGAAGAACAGCGGAGTCACTCTCCCCATTGCACTAGGAGCGTGTTGCACATTGGGAACACTTCAGTACATCACAACCACGTGAGAACAGACTGCCTAAAACCACCAAGTACCAAAGTTTGTAACTGAATGAGTTAGCATTTGTATTATGTTGGGTTTCTTGAGGGGTTTTTGTTTTTGTTTTTTTGAATGTTATCATAAATAAAATGTATTTTTCAGTAAAAGACACACTGCAAATAACCCTGCAGTTCCTTGCTTGGTCGTATGTTCTCAAGACTGCCTTGGCTGTTGTGCAGAAGAAGTGATAACAGAGGCGTTACTTGTTTCAACATGTAAAGAGTAAGAAAAGATTTCACCAGAGAACAGATCAAAACCCTCCCACGCAGGGTCTCCCCAGGTTGGTCCTTATTCTTCCATCTTAGGACAAAGGGAAGTTGGGGCATTGCTTCATTTGATTCTTTGATTCATTTTTCTCCCCAGGTATAACTTAAATGAAAAAAGAGCTCTCCAGTTTTAGTGGACTAACTTTGACTGGTATATGAGTTTGGGTATCCAAGGAACTGCTTCTCTGTCTCTTGCACTGTGTTCAGAGATAGCAAATGGTGGGGTGAAAAACTTCTTTCTGATCATTCTCTTTGTTATTTTCATTGTCTAATATTGTGATAAGAGCAAAGATAAGATGACTTTACTAGTGGATTCAAGCAGTATTGCTTGAATTACTGCTAGGAAAAATGTTTTGCTGCTTTCATGTGTTCCTTCTACCCTCATGTAAATTGAGTAGCCTTCTGTTGTTAAGTCCAAGCTTTTAAAAAAGCATGAGTCAAACATGGAAAAATCCCCAAACAGACTTTAAAAGATTACTTTTACAATTTAAAAGAACACTTTCATGTCTCAGTTTTCAGAATGTAAGAGGCACATTATAAGGATCTTCCTTTCAATCACGTGCCCTAGATGCTTAAAGGAAAACAGATTCCCACATCATTGATTATCTGCAAGTAATACAATATCAAAATATCTGCTGTGAATTTTGCTTTATCCTTCCAAGACATTTGCTGCACAGCCTTTCTGCCATGATTGTCTATAGGAAAATTTGGGAACTCTCCTTTACTTTTCTCCAAAGAAAGCTCTTCGAGCCTGATTTCAGTGGACTTCTGTA
Organism: Xenops minutus; assembly: GCA_035221455.1. Classification (NCBI taxonomy): domain Eukaryota; kingdom Metazoa; phylum Chordata; class Aves; order Passeriformes; family Furnariidae; genus Xenops; species Xenops minutus. Next base: position 23,414,335 of record JAWWEE010000122.1, on the reverse strand, counting down.
ACTATGTCTTCACAGGATTTCTGATTCTCAGAATAGATGGAAAATTTAAGCTGAAACCTCTACAAAAAAGAAGTCAAAAGTAAATAAACTGGGAGACACGAACTTCAACCTTTCCCTAAGAAGCCTAATCGTGCAACCAGTGTTTGTCCAGCTGCAATGTGCCTCATGCCACAAGAATCCACTGAAATTAAAGTAAGAGGATTTATTACAATACCTTAAATAAACTGACAGATGGAATATGTCTGGGATTTTCAATGATTGGTGGAGAAATTCTTAAAAGTTTCTAAGTATTCTTTAAAACATCGCTGGTAGGAATGATGAGACCAAGAAGGTAAAAATGCAACTTTTTTATTAGAAGGAATGGGAACAAATTAAAATGAGAAGCAGATAATTCCCTGATGTGAGATTTAAGCAAGCTATCCAGGATAAAACATAGCACTTAAAAAAAGGAAAAAAAAAAAAAGGGAGAGAGAGAGAAAAAGCAACTATTTAACTCTTTTAGAATTGCTCTCTGCTTGGTTTGTGTCTATTGAGAACACATAATCTGCTTGCCAAACCCAGACTGTATTCTTAGTCTATCCAGCTGTTTTTGAGGTACCCATCAGCTATTTACTGTATTTGAATCTGTTGCTGCAGAATAGTTCCTGCCAGCCCAGCTCTGCCACTGCCTGGCTTTCCATTGACCTCTGTTGGACAAAGCACACAGTTCAAGTTGAAAATGTGCTTAAAAACCTTGCTTAACCAGGGCTTCTGTTTACCTTGCTATTTTTAAGAAATCCCCCTGTGTTCTCAGGTAGCATTGCAGCCTGCATTATATGGGCTTGTAACTCACAACACGTACCTACAGTTAAGGACTGCGGTTCCTTCTACATGTCCAGCCAGACAAATTGTCTCCCAGATGCTCTCAGTAAGTCACAGTTGGCTTTATAAGCAACATGTACTCATTGGAAATCTGGGCTAAGTATTTTACAAGTTATTGCCTGTGTATTAACCCTAGCACCTTTTACTAAGTATAATTAAATTTTATTAAAAATAAAATAATTGAATTGATGATCCCATTCCCCCTAATAAGGCAAAGGAAGATGCTGTCAACGTGATTGCAGATCACGTTGTGAGATTATGCTGATTTACACCTGTGCAGCTCTGAGTCTTATCCATTATTGGTAGGAAAGAAAGCATTTTACCAGCACTTATTTATGGTCAAATGTTACAAAAATAATTACTTAATCCCCATATCTGCTAACCTGCACTGCACAGATGGCTGCATTCATAACCTCATGAAGTGCTTTTAATCTTTTTATTTCCCTGTGCTTTCCATGCCAGAATACATTGAGGAATGTAGTGAGAAACGGAACCCTGGAATTTGAAATTTTTTTTAAGAGTATATGAAAAATAATATTCAAAAATTAGCACTTCATAAAAATTTAAGGGGAAAGTTTCAAAGTTTCTTTTGCCAGTGGGTTGCTTTTTGGACTTGGGTGAGGTATCATTCCTTCTAGGGCTTTCAATTAAAAAGAACTGAGTGTTTATTGCTTCTCTAAACTTCACATGTGAATTATTGTTTAATTGTTACCATTGATGATTATTTAAAAGGAAGTGTAATCCCGTTATTAAAGACATATGTTACATCTTTGTGATTAGCCCACACTGCTTTGGTAAACACAGAGTTTGCTTTAGTTGTAACCCTAAGTGTGTTTTCATTTCAAATGCAGGCTTGAGCAATGTATTAATTTCACCTTATTTTTAGAAGTTTGTTAGTTTTGTTGTTTCTGCAGCTATGGAGACCAAGTAAGGAAGCCATGGCCTTCCATTACCCAGCTGTTGGACTAAACCTCTCCTGGAATCCCCATTATGTCCAGCTGTTAGGGTCAGATAATTTCAGGAGCAAGTGTCTTGCTGCCTTGCTGGGGGGTATCCATAAAGACACATAAAAGTTCTGAAGGAGCAATATGGGTCTCAGAGGCTCTGTTTTAGTTTCAAGGGATGTTGTCAAAGCTGTGGGAGCCCCACAACTGCCCATACAGGTTGTCCTCCTCTGAAAGACCAGATTTCAGGAGTGAGGATGGGCACATGATTTTCCTCAAGGAGTTGGGCTAGGGCTTGTTGAATAAATAAAGCAAAAGAAACGGATTAGTATCTGTGAGACATGAGGTATTTATGCTAAACACACCTATGCATTTCACTTGAAAGAGAAGCACATCTGGTGGTGTTGGCCAGATACTTGGCAAGAGTATAATTTTTAATTAGAAACTACTTTGTATTATGCTTTTTTAAAAGTGATCACTAGTGTTATCTTATTTTCATGTGCCAAAGGGCCCCATTTTACAGGCACCCATTCAGAAGGTTTTTCAGTTTTATAAAACTGAGAGGGGGTAAGCCCTGCAGTGGGATTGCTGGTATCAGACACGGATCTTACAAACACAAATTGCATTATCTAGAACATTTTTTCTGATTTTGGGTTGTGAGGTCATGGGCGAGCCTGGCAGACTGCTGATGTGAATTAGGATTCAGAGTTGAGGTTGTCATCTGTTCATAATTCTCTACAAGTGAAATAGTGAGGATAGCTATTTCTTTGTGCCACTCTGTCCACCGCTGATATTTAGAATGACAGATCACTGCAGGAGGAGACTGCCTCTTTCTAGGTGCGTGAATGCTCAGCTCTGGTCTTATTTTTGTTTTGTGTGACACAAATAGCCGCTAGTCATAACCAATGTCAAAGCTTGTCTCCTGCTTGTTCCTAACACAGCAGTGGAGATACCAAAGACTGTTTACAACATACAGGGTGCAGACTTTGAGAGTGGATGCTGAGGTAGGTATTGACACCGAAGAGGGGTGCCTAGGTGTCACCTCTCCTCTGGGCAGAGGACTTGGGCAGGCACCTCCAGCATGTGGTGCTTCCTGCTTGGGTTCTACACCACCCTCAGGAGATGCCTCTGTCTCCTGATTAGAGGGGGAGCCCAGGACAAGTGGATGTCCCACTTAGTTATTGCTTCATATGTGAAGGTGAGTAAAATGGTTCCTCTTGTCCCTATCAATACCATTCCTTCCCCAATGAGAGGCTTTCCCAGCCCAGAAAGTAACACAAGAAAAAAGACTGAAAACAGTTTATTCGCATTGTATTTTTACCTATTTATGCTTTGACTAGAAATGTATCAGCATTTTCAGGAAAGACAACATGCAGACTGTTTCATCCCATTGACACTTTGATTTTTGCAGATTTCTGCACTTCTTTTTTTACAACACAAAATAATTTGCATTTTTTTCTTAATCTTGTAATAATTTTTCTTTCATGACAATCTATGAGTTTTTCCTGCCTGCATTTGGTTGTTTGGGGTTTTTTTTAAGCAATTGTTCCTGGCTTTGCTGGACTATGCATTCAAAATATATTTCTTTCAAGACCCTTTCCTTCATCATAGTTCAGAACTACCTTAGTGGATGCTCATTTCTTGAAATACATCTGCCTTGATTACACACAGGGACACAAATTTTTAGTAGGCAACCCTAAAGAGCAACCAGTGTTGACTTAACTCTGCTCCTGGTGATAACTACAGAAATTATACCATTGATTTCAGTGGGAACAGAATTAAGGCAACTGTAAGTACTTCTGGAAATGTTACCTCACAATGTTAATTGTATTTAACTATAGTAGTTAATAAAAAAGCTCCAAAAGATAAATAATAATAATCAAACTCTGCTTAAAAAAATGCAAAATCCTTTAAAATCATGTAAAACAAAACCTGCTTTTTTTTGTAAACAGGCAATACTGAGTAAGCAGGAATTCTTAGTCCCATCTAGATGTTCATTGTACTTGAATATTTGAATGGGGATTTGTCATAGGCCTAAAACACCTAAATACTTTAAAATATATTCATAAATAATCATTATACATCATAATTGTTCTTACTGCATGTGAAAAACTTCTCTATTCCCCAAGAAAGAAAAATGAAGGATTATTTTTGCTTTTGGCACAAAAAAAATAAAAATACAGAACAAGCACCACCCTTAAGGGAGTGCATGGAATACTACCAAATTGGTCTTTATTTGTCTTAGGTTTCTTTTTACAAAAGTTTTAAATATAGCTCAACATGTAAACACTGTGCACGCACTGAGAGTTTGATCCTGGCCCATTGAAATCAATGGCAAATTTCCCACTAACTGCAGTAGTGCAAGACCAAGCTCCACGTTAGTATGGTACGTGCAAGCCTAAGTCATTGAGGGAGCCGTGGATTCAGGAAAGGAAAAGCTCAGGTTCTTCTTTCAAAACCAGCTGCCAGCGGAGTCAGACTTTGCACCGAAAACCTTCCTGCACATGTTGGAGTTCTCTTGATGGAGAGGGTATTCATTCCCTGCCAGCATTACTGCCTTCCCTCTCCTTGCAGTGTACTGCCTGCCAGATGGCAGACTCTCATACTTAGTCACGTGACTCCTGTAAAGACACAACACGGCGGTCTGGCATTAGTAAATTCATGCAAAATTTGTACCCTGTTCCAAATACTTCACATACAGATGGGACTACACTTCCACAATGTATAGATATACTCTGAAGGTGGTTTAGTGTCTGCAGAATAACAGATACTGTTTTCTTAGGATTTCCTGATGATCCTCAAGCTTTTTAATTTCTCTCAGATTTCTACCATGTTTGGATGAGAAAAGCCTGAATGGATATTTGGTACAGGCTCTGCAAATGTCTTCCTCCTTAGGTCTTAGTAAATAGGAATCAGGAGGGACTCCTAAACCCACTAAATCCAGTTCTATTCTTTGGCTGGTGGAAAGCATCTTCTCAAACTTATTACACAGTTGTTTAGTTTTCAGGAAAACTGGTGCCTTAATAAAATATGAGAGAACACAAGGGATGCAAGAGCTTAATACACCAGCTACTTTTGTTGACACTAGTGAACAGCAGACGATGAGGAAAACTTTCTGCTTCGGCTACCTTCTGGCTATGCACTTCCAATCTCAACAGTGTAATAGAGAACTACTGCTGGCAAAGTTTTGTGTCACCATCAGAACTGGTTGTACATGAGGGGACCAGTGTCTTTCCACTTCAGTTAGTTCACTTGCAAAACCAAATTAAAAAATTGGACTAAAATGCACATTCAGAGCAAGCTGTGATCTTCAGAAGGGCACTTTCTGAATCTCAGGGGTGAGGGATAGGGAAGAATGGGTTATCAGAGGGGTTGGGGTGTGTAACAGCCTACACTGCACCTGATTGTGTTCGGCTGAAATTTGGCCTCAGTTGTTAATCTCTTGTTGCCGTGAAACCCAAAATTTCCAGATTCAGCAGCTGACTGGAAGGACATCTCAGAAATTGTGTGCTCTTAATTCTTACCTGAATGGAGACTCGATTCTGTCCATCTGCATACAGACTAAAAATGGGTACTGTGAAAACTGCACCGTGGAGATGAAGTCTAATGCCGTTTCTACTTCCAAAGTGGTTTCCATGCCAGTTTTTACAAAGAAGGAGTCCACCTCAGTGTTACCAGATAGAAACACGGCTACCCTATAAATAAATACAGGCTTTACAATTATCTCAAAACACAATAAGAAAGATGAAATTAAATTACAAACAGTCCTGCAATACATACATACAAGCTTCCCTCAAAGGAGCCTGAACTTCAGGTAAAGATATATAAATTCAGATCAGGTCAGTGGGAACTGGTATTATCCAGGCTGAAGGGAAAAGGGAAGTGCAAATGTTCTCCCATGCATATAACAATTTCATTTTATTAATTTAATTCTAACTCATCTGCAAGGTCTTTTGTATTTAAATTCTTCTCACTGAGACTACCACGCCTCAGGAGCCAGAGTTGTCTACAACTACCTCACATGCTGGGACTATCTCACCGGTTCTTGACGTTGGTTTTGGATTCCCTGTACCACAGGCTGAACTCCATCCCTCCTGAGATGTCGATGGCCAGTCCACCCAGGAACTCTGCACTGGCTGTTGGCCCAGACTGCAGCTGAATCTCCTAGAGCCATCAGAAAGCACAGGTTACTCACTGCAGACCTCAGAGGTTTCCTTATTCCTTTTTGTATTGCAATCACACCACTTGTCATTTTTCAGGAACAAAATGGAATAGAAGGCTTTTCTAGAAGGGTGGATAAAACACTCCAATATACCTCACTCCTTCAAAAATGGGATGAAGCTACAGCAAGGTGCTTCGCATCCTTCTCCTCTCCCCTGTGTGCAAGCTGGCATAATTTGTGCAAGGAATATCATGTCTCCAAGGGCTACCACACAAGCCTCACAGAGGCTCTGATGGCTGTCCAGCTTAATCAGATTAAACTTCTTTCTGGAACTCCAGCAACAGTGCAGGGCAGTGTGACTTCTTGAGCACACCTGAAGGCAGCCCTATACTGGCAGTAGGATACAAAGTGCTGCTGCCACTTGTGCCACGTGTAGTGGCTCCAAACCCACCATATGACAGGAATTACATCTTCAGTGGCTGGGTGGCCAAACCCATGAGCTAATGCACCTTAATTGCCACTGTGAATTTGCATTTAAAGCATTTTTCATCAATCACCAAGTGTGCTCACGGCTTCGTGAAACCTTTCCAGCTGGACTAGAAACACATCACATGGGAGTCCATTTCAGAAGTCACAATATAGTTCAGGGTCATGTCAGTTCATTACTTTTAAGTTTTGGCACACAGCCAAGATTTTAAGGTTCACCCAGCTTGGCAATCTAACTCACTCTATATAGTTTTCATAAGAATTAGTCAATTGCTTCACCATTTTAAAAGAAACATTAATTTGGGAAAAGTTTATTTTGATCATGTGTCTCACATACAGGGCACCTTCTCCTGTCTCACAGCTGGTTTTCTCCTCCTCCCAGGTTTCTGTGCCTGTGGTATTCTCAGCACCTCTAATGCTGCAGGCATTTGTAGGATATGTGAATACTCAATTTCCTTCACTGATGCTCAGGCACCTTAGAAGTCTCTCTTCCTTTCTTAGCTATTCAGCTGTCCACTGGTTCCAAATAATGCTGTCCCAAGATTTAAGGAAGAAGAAAGCAGAGACAGTCAGCCTAGCTTTCTAATCCCTATAGCAAGGAGAAACATAAGGGGAGGTTTTTACTCAGAGCGTTAGAGTTTTCCTGCTGCAATCAAGGACTTGGATAATTACGGTGGCTGTACATGTCTATTTAACCTTTTAGGAAAATTAACTATCTTTGAAATTATTTCCTTGACAGAACCAACTTGGCAGTCAGTTGCTGCTAAAGTGGGCTTGAGATTTAAAGAATGCAGTGGGCTGGCTGTGGTTTATAAATCCAGCACAGCCCTAGCAAGCGTGGTCATATGATGCTCTGATTTCTTACTTTCATGCAAGCAACAATCATGGATTACTGAAATCAAAGGGAATCTTTCTCCTGACTGCAATGGGGCATAAAATATTCCCCTTGTCAATCTGTTTAGGTGTGGAGATAAAGTTTGGTTTACTTTATTTTACTTTTCTTTTGATTGGGACTGAATTGGTGGGTAGCTGCTAATGAGTGAGGAGGTAGCAGTGTACATGCTGGCACAGACATGTCCACACAACCAGAGGAGCAGATATTTTTAGATGCACTGTCAAATTGCACCCAATAACATTAAAGTAGGCTGCACAGTTTAAGGCTTAAATGCTACCTGGAATTAAGTCGTATTTGCCAGTGGAACCAGCAGAGAAGCTGAGGAGTGCTTGCTTGTGGTTTACTAGCTCCTCTATTTCCTTATTTAGAGTTCAGTCCTGTCCTTCGTCTCATGTGCAAATCCAATCCAGGCTGATGGGAGGTGTAAATCACAGGGACTCAGCCTCCTCAGGAAAAGTATTTTCCTTGCCCTTCCTATTTTAAGCTTTGTGTCTCACTGGCAGTGGAAACTGTGATCCAAAGGATCAGAATTGGTTGTTTGTTACTGTTTAAAATGATGAAACATGCTATGTTTCAATTAAAAAAAAATCTTTATGTACTGCACTGTAATGCAATGCTTACTGTAATGCAACACAGAGACGGCTGAAAGAGGCGCTTCTTTGGGAACTGGCTGTCTTCCACTGGGGTCTGCCTTTCAAATGCTTTCTCTAACCCATTAATACAGTATTTAATTTCTCTGTGCTTCTAGCAGGTCTGTTGCCTAGGAGAACTATTAACACTACTGAACTTGAATGCAGGTGACTTAGGAGTCTCAAAAACAGTTTTATGAAGGGTGTGTTTCATAGAGAGAATATAACTTCTGGATAGTTATTCTTAGCCCTCAAACAACATAGCAATGTCTGTAAAATACACTCTGATTTCAGTTTGTGGAGTCATGTGAGTAACTATGTCACAGATGGTGGGCAGGAGTGTAAGCTTTAGAAGTAGTGTTATTAACTTGGAAATCACGTTTGCAAAATGTGCCTATTGTGATTACTGCTTGTTGTAAGGTTAATTAAAGGAAGCTAATTTTTTTTTTGGGGGTGGTGTTATTTGGTGGATTTTACAGCACTTTGAGTACAATCCACTTTTGGTCTTTCAGTGCAAAATGATCCTTATAAACAGCAACAGAGGAGCAGAACTTTTCTAGTATTTAAAAATCATTTATCTCAAAATCAGGCTGCACCAATGCAAAAATTGGAACCCAAATATTACACAAGCTCTTTTATGACAATTCAATTGCCCCATTTTTAAGATCCAGCCTTGGCTTCTAAGCTATCCTTTTGATGTTAATCTCATCTGTGCTGTCTGTGTCTTACATTTTGGTTTGGTTTTCACCTGTTCTGAAATCACAGTGTAGCCATCTGTTTTGGTATCACAGAATGGGCACTGTTTCCCATGCCTGGTTTTCTTCATTGAAAGAAGATAGACACACGTTTGACTAGGTTGTCTACAGCATGAATTTGTAAAGGGGCTTATATTCTGGGCAAGGCCTGTCCATGATGGCCAGGGAAAGTGAAGGCAGCACTTAACTATCAAGAAGCTAGATTAGTTATAGCTCTCTCCCACTGTTTTTACCTCAGTTTCAGTGTCATGCCATTGGCGCTTCCATTCTGACAGTGTTTTCTGGTGCAGATGTAAACACTGTTCAAGAATTTGCAGGTGAAAATGTTTCTAATGAAGCTTAGCTATGTGGAAGTGCCAAAACCATGTTGATATGCTCTTGACCTGGAGCATAGCTGTAAGGACATGCTTAGAAAGACGAGCCATGCTTAAAGCACAGCTCAGCCTGAAGCTGTGTTCAACAGTGCTTTAAACAATGCCTGCCTTTATGGGGTGTGGAGGTAGAGAACAAGTGCCTTTTTGGTTGTGAACACACACTTTTGGTTGTGTCTGCTGCTTGAGTCCCAAAGAGCTTAGGCAGACACTGTGGTAGTGACAATCCAAGAGAGAAAGTAGGGTAGGATCCCATCTCATCACACTGCTCCCCAGGCTTCCAGAGAGGCAGCAACCAACTGAAAATATTACACCCTGAAATTGTTAAAAATGACACGAAGTCCCAGCCTTGGTGTGGCCCAGACTTTTGTGAGGTTCTCCAAAGATAAGGAGAGGAGAATTTGCTGGCTGACAGAGCTCTAGGAGTGCCTGGCCAACTGACTCAGCCAGAGTATGTACGGAGCTTGGTGCATGCACAGCAGTTGGAAATATTTAGTTCTCTAAATGCTCCTGTGCTCAGGACTGGACATGATTATCTTTCTCACCTCTGCGGTCTGTTTGTTAGATAGGTCATGGTGAAGTTTTTGCCCATAATCTGTGTGTGAGCTGTAATGCATGGTTGGAATGAGCTTTAGTTAGTCAATTTGTGCCCTACTCTGGATATAAAATGCCATTATAAAGAGGCCGAGCTGGGTTCTGGATGGGGAAAGCTGTCATGTGCAGATGGTGTTTCTGTGTATTTTGATCAGAGTACATTGTCTTATCATCTGCTTTTTACATTTTCTTTTGACAAGAATTAAAGGAGAAAAGTAAAAAGTAAAGTTTGTGAGTGCAGATATTTCATGAGCTGAGTAGTTTTTAAATGCACAGGTTCTAAGGAGATCCCTGCTTGAGAAGAGCAAAAATATCAAACCAAGTGTTGATCCTGCACTTTTAAGAGAGACATTTAGATTCTTGTCCTCCAATAATACCTTACGTAGCCAGTTATATTTGTATGTGAATCTATTTTAAGCATAAAATTAGAAGACCATTTGGGGTGACAGTTGCATAAAAACTGGGTAATCTTCATTTTATTTTCTTGCTTTGCCTAGTAATAAATATTTGAAATTTGGACCTCTTAGCATTGTTCTTTGAATGTTAGTTATCGGGGAAAGTTTGAGTACCAGTGATTCATTCATCTGACAGTTATTGCCTAAGTGGATATAAGGACCCTGGACAACTTGTGAAGAGGAAAACTAAGGTGGTCACATGGGACAATATTGTATTACAAGAAACTGTGGGAGGGGAGGTCATAGCTAATAGCCATATGAGTTTTCAACAGAAAATTCAATTGGCTTTAATTTTATTCAGTGTTACTTTGTTTTCTAGAATATGTGTTCTCACCTTTGTTCTATATTGCATTTAATGTAATTTAATTCTGTTTTTTAATACCCATTACTTTCCTATAGCTCCCATAGTAAGAGTAGCCTGTTTAATATTGGTCAGGTTTATCAACATTGAAAAGAAATAAAATAAGATGTCCTACAACAACAGTGTGGTGGTAGGAGCATCTGTGCCTAAGAGACAGAAAACGAAGCAAATAGTGTGCTATTAGTACCTGTGAGTAATCTGTCAGGAGGATAAGTCCTTTCACCACGTTCATGGGATCTCCAGTTGCTGAGAGCATTTTAGACATTAAATCACCATACCCTTGGAAAAATGTAACTGGCCTGAGTTGAACATCGAACAGAATGGCTGACATGCCAGCAAAGGAGTCCAGGTTTTCCTCGCCTTCATCAGGAGTTGCAGCTATTATGGACTCCAGACCCTGAGCTTCAATAACCACCTACAATGCAACAGTAATACAGAATAAATGAAAGAAGTTCTGTTTGACTCCAACTATTAACAACCCTACATATTTTCTTAATGTCCAAGAGCCAACTCTAATTTAGCTGTAGATGAAAAAGTACGAAATGGAACTAGGTAGAGCAGCTAGAAAAACAGAAAATAAAATCATTTCAAGGCATGGTTTTTTTCCATGTAGGTGCAGCCAGGATCTACCCACATGCAGATCACAATCATGAGATGCCTTTTCTTTCAAACTCATTTCCCTTTAATCATATGACTATTTTCCTCAGTCAGGAGGAAAACCCAGAGATGTTCCACTGCATAATTTTTGTCCTGCATAAATTTAGTAGCATTATAATATTGAAGGTTCTTGCCAACTCTAAGAAAAGTCTAAAACACAGACATCTCATTAAAAACTCTTTGATTTGTACATTTGATCTACTCCTTATTACTCCATTCTGTGTCATAGGTCTAGGTCTTAATTCTACAGACTTACAAAGCTTTTACTGATTTTATCAAATTAACAGCACAGGCTTTAAACAGACATAGAACTTGATATATCATGCAGAACAAAATGCCTAACTTTTTGTTTAGGGCAAACGTGCCACATTGTGGGTTTTTTTCCTGTTATTGTCTTGCTCTCTGCCCAGTGCAGCAAACCTTATGGTTTTAAGCAATAGCTGAATTGAAGCTGCAAGGAAAGGATCACATACTGGCTTAGTTTATATATACAGTGTGGCAGTTACCTGGCTGGCATGAAGTTCAGCATTTCTATCAAAAATATGGATGTTCATGTTACTTCTCCTCAAAATGCCAGAGCCTGAATAGAGGATGTCAAGGCTGTATGTGGATGATACATCAGGACCACCTTAATTAAAAAAGAAAGAAGGTACCTGTGACTAAACTAGTGGATTAATCAAATGTTTGGGAATACAAACAGGGTTAAAAGGCAGTTTCATGGTTACATACGTGTAATATAGCCAGAGTAGGCAGAGGAAGAGCCCATCTTGGAGAAGCGGTCATAGTTATGAGCACGCATGTCCTTCAGAACTTTTCGAACTGTTTTGCTGTGGTATTTCAAAACAAACAAACAAAACACTGAGATACAAAAATTTTACAGTACAAACCCTATTCTTTTTCTGTAGAAACATCAGATTTGAGAGAGGGTGAATTTCCCAGTAGAAAAGAAGGTCTTTAACACCATTACTTTTTTTCACTAACAATCTACCCTCACCCAGAGTCTTTTCCAATTTCAGGTACTCCCTGCAGTTATAGGAAGAAAGGCAAGCAGACTTCTTTCTTGAAAATTAATGGTTTTGAAAAGAAGAGATATTTTGATTATTTTCATTCTCATGCTAAGACATTTAAATTTTTTCAAGTTCACTTGTTCTTAAAATATAAAAGCAAGTGACCCACTGAGAGTTAAGACCAACAGATGACGCTTCTCACAGTAATGCAAGTTAGATCCCTAATTCTTATTTGTACCTGTGAAAATCTGACTATTAAAAGAATGCCAATTAGATTTATTCTGAATGAACAATACTTAAAAGTTACATGAAAATCAGGTATCCTTTTATCCTTTCCTCAAATTGTGGCAATTCATTTGAACCTATGTATGTTTTGGGCTTCTGCAAAGAAGTAAGAAAGGGCTGTATTTATTTACACTGAACTTAATGTACCTTGAAGGCATTTCAAAGCGAAGTATATCTTGGATCATGGAGAGCATGTACTTGTTCATTTCCATAGGCAGTTCACCAATGGAGAGCAGGATGTTTTTCACTTCCATGTAGGATGGGTTACTGTTTAAAATGATAGCAGCTGCAGTGGTTCGCAGTGTCTTTTCGTGGACTTTACGATTCTGGTGGTATATCCTGTTCATTGTTTCCTTCACCTGGTCAGGAAACACATTATTCACTCAATGCTCATACAGATGACTGGGCAGAGTACAGGTTGGAATCTCGTTTATAATATCAGCTTAAGTTAGCTTAAGTTAGCTCCATAGCTGAGACTAATACATAAGGATATATTTTCAGCACCCTGTTTTTCATGGTCCTTTTGGAATGTACGGGACATGTATAGCTCAGTGACCACAAGGACAAGTGGTACATCTGTTATGTTCTCTCAGCCAGAGACCAAATACAGCCTTCCACACTGGTTTTCACAGCAGGGCTGTAAAAAAGTAGCAGCACTAAGATCAAATTAACGTGGCAGTGGTAAGATCAAGAGAGAGACTTCCTTGACCGTTAAGGAAAATATGTACATTTAAAAAATCAAGAATCTTGTTATTTTAATTTAAAAGATGGTGCCTGGGGTGGCTTCACATCCCTGAGAAGATTGTGACACATCTTTGTTACAGGTAAGTCCATGGAAAGCCATGTAGCCCCACTGATAGAACGGCTTCCAGCATGTTAATTGCAGAGCAGCACCCTGACAACCTTGGTCCCAGTGGTCAGCCGTAGGTATGAAATGACATGCAGGGTAAAGCAGCAGAGCCAGGACCTCATGTTCTGCTATTTTGTATGTCTTCTCTTATTCTTGAAGGCTGCAGGGTAAGATGCAGCTATTTTATCCTTCTCTTATTTTGTGCGTTCTCCCTGGCTTTATGAAAGCATAAGAAAGAAAGGGGTTGCACAGGTGTCCAAGTGTTCCCTCTTGAGAAGGTAGGCCAGTTTTCCATGCAGACTGCATCCCACCTTCGATGGCTGTATGTGACTCTGGAGACAAAGGCTGACTAGCACGTACCCACCAGACCATCCCTGCCCTTCAGCATGTTGACTGTGCTACACAGCTGGGCATTATTGGCAAACTTACTGAGCTTGTACTCAATCCCACTGTCAGTGTCACCAATGACAAGAAATTAACTCTGTTAATTTATCCTTTATGTTGAATACATTCTCTTGCACTTCTTTTCTTGGCAGTGTATTTTCTTACCTCTTTTGTGAGAAAAGAGGGATCATATCTCTGTAAGGCAGTGGCAGCAAGACTGCTAATGGGCCCTTCTTCTGACTCAGCATACTTCAGAAGCAGTGGAATTGCTTCAGGAAGGAGTGCATTCTTCAGTGCCAGCAGGTACATCCTCACGTTGTCATCTTTCTTGGCCTTCTCCAGTCTATTTAGAATCAACCTTTTGGCTTCCACAACAAACTAAAGAAAAGCAACAGCACATTTAAATGATCATCATAAACCTACCTTTTTGCCCTCGTAGAAGTATGAGGAGCAGGGCTGGGTTCTAGAGTGTTTTTCTTTCAAAGCATCATTGCACAGGGTTAGCAAAGATGTCATTTATAAAGCATATATTGGTGGCTTCCTTCAAACATAAGTGACTGCAGACTCAGGGACACCTGCTCCATAATTTTATCACTTGCTAGCTGCTCCTGCCCTGATTCAGGGACTTCACAGGTATTCCTTGTGAGGCCAACATGTCCCCACAAAAAAAGACATGGGAAGTGTTCTTTAGTGCCTCAAAACATAATGTTATAAGAGTGCTTGGCAGGTAACATAGGAAATCAAAAGGGATTCCTAGGGCCTGTTCAGGTGCTCTGTGTCTTTTCAGCAGTGTGCTGCAGTCCCAAATAGCACAGATCCAGCAGGCAGCAGTGCCTTGTCTGATCATCCTCATCCTCTAACACCAGAATCTACTCAGTCCATGCTCAAGGGAATAGTCTTCCTCCTGGGTTGTTCTATACATGTTTGGTGCACAGCTGAGTACTTGAACCAATGAATTTTCTTCATAGAGGTGAAATGACCTGAGGTGATTGTGAATATTAAATAGATCTTGAGTTTGCCTTTTCTCTGAGAACATGCAAAGATTTTGGACAAGGGAGCACAAGTATTGCTTCTGGTGAAAGACTAGGCAGTGAGAAAAAAGTTCTGTCAGACAAAGGAAAACTATAGAAATCTACAAAAATGGGAAGAGACCAGATTAAAGCCTAAATCTGACAAGGTAGATGTCATTATTTTAAAAAGTATCCTTCTCTCTATCAAACATAGGAGTTCATGGGCTTATTTTAAAAGGGGAGAATATGCTTCCTGTGTCTCTCATGGTCTTCCAGTACATCAGCAGGGATCATTTGTGTGTGTTGCAGACCAGAATTTGGCCAGCAGTGCACAGTAGATACTCACTGGGAGCTTGCAGCCTCCTTTGTCACACAGCTTTCTGATGAGCGCTCCCATGACAATGACAAGAGTTTCTCTGATTTCCTCATTTGCGATATCACCCTTGAACTTATCCTGTTATGCAAAAGCAATGCTGTTAGTCTCTTGGTCTAAATATGATGAACCATAGACTGCAGTGCATTGAATACACTCCCTCATTTCCCGTGAACATTAGTGCAATGCAAAGGCAGTGATCACCACAATTTAGGCTTAGCAGAGCACAGCTCTATCATTACACGCAATAACTGACTGCCATTTTCCCCCTAGACTACATTCAGTGTCTCAAATAGTAGATTCATTTTGGAGCTATGTATATAAAAAATTTAAAAAATAAAAAGAAGATAATATTTAAATGGTTACAGGACTTTGATAAGGCAACAATCAAATAACCCTCAAATTGTTTTCCAAACATTCCATGTTATGTTTCCTTTCCAAGTAGAAGATATTGATAACATTTTGTAAAGTAAATAGACTTTCAGTCTGGACCTACAAACATTTGTTGTTTGCAGGCTCCTTATTACTAACACACTTAGAGGAAACCCTGGAAGGCATAAGGAAAGGAAAACTGGAAACAGCAACAACCATTTCTTGTTCCATTCCCCTTTGACTGAAACAAGGCTTAAGAGTGTTAGCTCTGTTGTATTCGTCTTGTCCCTTGACTTACAGTTAAAGATTTCAGGAGCGTTTCACTGGGGTGAGAAGCAAATCCACAGGCATACAGGAACCGTTCCTGCAAGATAGAAGTGCTTGCATCCTTAAAGTCAAGAAATTCCAGTATGGCCTCCAGTGATTCTGGTGTCTGAGCAGAGGTTACGGCATCGACTACCTGTGGACTACAAAGAAGTGGAAATTAAATGAACTTATCATTGAATGAGCTAGACAATACTGAAAAGACTTTTCTGCATATTGAAAGAAAGAAGCTAATGTGCTGAAAGATCTCTTCACTGCAGGTAAGAGAACCTTTTACTCTTGTTGGAAAAAACGTGTCCCTCAATTCTTCCAAGAACTTCAGAAATTAATCATATTCATGGATAATATTGGAATTTATGCAAATAGGGGACCAAAGAGAGTATTAAAAAGATGAACTATCCCAAGTGTATGAAAGTTTACAAGATAAGGCAGTAAATGTAAAAAAGTGTTTTGGTACTGCATACACAATTGCATGTAGAGAAAAGGCTTCTACACTACCTGAGTTACTCTCAGGTTTATGTCTATCGCTAATAACTGCTATAATTTGTGTGAAGATCCTGACCATATGACTCGTAAATCCTTTTCAACTCTTACATCTTGGTGCATGTGCTGTATACAACCAAACTCTAATATTAGGACAATATCCAGGCATGAACCTTTCCCTTCTTTGCTATACTTCTGATTGAAGGAAACAAATGGGCAAGTGAAGAGCAAGTTACAGAATGTTTCAGAACAAGCAGGTGGGATGAGAACCTTTGGCTAAACTACAAATCATGTTAGCCTTGCATTGTAGATAACAATCCTGTTGGCTGAATGGTGTGCTGAAAATGTTGTACTACAAGAATAAAAACAGCTGCTTTTAAAAAAATCCTTTTCCTGTAGACAGTACTGACCACTGGGTTTGCATTGCTAGGACATCACCAGTAGAACTCAACCTCTTTGCATGTAATTTGCACTTCTGCGGTTTCAAGTAACTTAAACTTTTTGAAAGCTCGTTCATGATAACTTACAGAAGTTCTTTATTTTCACTTCTAATAACTTGCAGTATCTCCTCTTTCGTAGCTTTTCTGATGCTCTTAATGAAGGACAAAAAGCTTTTTGCTGCTTCAGCTTTGGAAAGTTTTTCAGGATGCATATGTTCTCTGATGCTCTGCCAGTGTTGAGAAAGCTGCAAAACAATTCACATTATGTCAAATCTCTCAGACTGTGACTTCAGTTCTCAAAACCAGGCTTACAGAATGAAGATATGTGGGCCAGCTATTGCTCAAATTAGCTGAAATCCAATAGATTGATGATTCTTTAGCTAAGTATTATTTAATTTATGATATCCCAGCACAAATATCTTTGAAACCTTTCTATAATGGTCTCTCTTCCAGCACTTTAGTGTTTTCCTGATATTGTACTTTACCTTAAATGCAATCTATTTTGGAACAAGTTTATTTACAGTGTAACTGGAATAAAGTGAATTATCTTCTCTTGCAAATATACTATGCTTTTTGATGAATATGCTCTTTTCTTTCTGTTCCCATTTTCTCTTAAGTAATTATTTTGTAAAATGGGATATGTACAATCCCAAATTCACAAATTAATCATATTTTCTAAGACAATGGCATTTTTTTTAAGTGGTTAGTGTAGAACAGGAGTAAACATCCAATAAGTAATTCCTATTTTTCATTTTAGATATTTTACAAAATGAGAGGCAATATGGTATTAGAACAGGTATTGGCTTCTTCATACATTGTTGCTATATTTATTATATCACATTTTTTACCTGAATGAGCCAACATGGCACCAAAGCACCCATATCTGTCCTTCCAGATACACTCCCATAAGAAACTGGTGTTGGTATTTTGACCTTTCCTCTCACACTTTGCCTCTGTTATCTCAAATTATCGAGAACATTCCTTGGTGAAAACTCAGCTGTTCTTTGCAGCAGTATTTACTGCAGTTTTCCTGAGTGGGAAATAACACTAGCACCTATTTGACCTTTACTAAAATACTTCCCCTCTTTGTGGATTTTGTATTGGGCAATAACACTTGAACCTGCTAGCAATTAGAAGTATCATTCATCAGTACAGAGTGCAACTTCTATCGACTGTAACAAACAATAATTAGGCAACAATGATTGAGACATACGATATTTCCTGAGGATTAATGACCAGCTGGGAGGAGCTCATGTTCTGAGGCACAGATGGGTCTTTTAATCTCAACTGGTGATTAGTGCTTTGCACCAAGGTCAGTGTTGCTATTATAAGCTGGAATTGGATAAACATATGGGGCACTCTCTATTCCCCCTACTGAAGTTGCACCATAGTCCAGGAAAAAAGTCTCTAACCTTGTTAATCCCATATTTTCTCCTGTGCAGAGCACAGCTGTGTGAGCTGCTCTTAGTTTAGCTCATACCTTAGAGAAGAGCAGCGTGGGAGTTGAAAGCTGGATCCATCTCAAGCAAAAGAGAGTGGAGACCAAGTCTTCCTCTTTGCAGGGTACTCTAACCATTCAACTGCTACAAGAAGCAGCTGCCATATCCTGCAGGGACCATGGCATGAAAAACAGCATTCACAATTGACTTTTGCAAGGACCCTTATTCTCCTGATGTGAAAGTCAGGCATCTTGGATTGAATAACCCAAAGATTCAGGCACAAGATGCACACACTTCCACATGGCAACTGAGAAAGCTTGGACATGAATCTCTGTCTCTCTAACAGGAAGACCAGACCAGAGGTCTTGTGGCCATCCTAGGAAAACTTCAGCCAAACCAAGAGGTTCTAAACCAAGGAGTTGGTTTTGAATGCCAGTGCCTGATAGCTGTTTACCAACCTAGAAAGGTTGGCCGCACAAGACAGAACAAATCCACCTCAGTCTGAAAAAGGGCAAGAATCTATTCCTGTAGGAAGAATGAGCATAAAAAAGTATAAAATGCATAAGCTCTTCTGAAAAGAACATGCTATATAGTGTCTAAACACAGAAATCTAGGCCTGAATTTAAATGTTAACACTTGCCATAACCTCACCGTAGCTAGTGCTGCCATCTGTGAAATGAGGATAGTAATGGTCTCTCTCATAGAGAGACCTGTTATGATTTAAAAAGGGCTTTGAAAATGAAAACTCTGTAGCATAACATGTCAGCAGAGCATTAATGTATACTATGAGATATAAGTACCATATGTTATGTTGCTGCTTTGGATACAGTGTTCTGTTTATAGAGCCTATCTTTTCATAGCAGTTACTGAAAAATACAGTGAGAAAGCAAGACTTCATTCTCATCATGCCACTAGGTTTATAATGACTTAGCTCAGTCCCCAGGCAGTGCTCTGGAATTTTACCCTATGTTTGTTATCTTGGTCTGGAAATTATAACTGCTATGACAAACTCAGTTCCAAGTGACAAACTGGTCATCACAAACCCCGATGGGCTAAGTCAGGAAAAAAACACCTGCCCCTACTCTGTTTAAGATCTCTTTATGTTCCCTGCTCAGAACTGCTCCAGCACACGTGCAGCATCATTTCTATACCATTTCCCCAGACATGCATTTTTGTTGCTCAATAAGCATTAGACAAGATAACTAGCACCAGTTCCAATATAGGAAGGCATTTGTTCTCAAAGGGAGTATCTCTGGAGAATTAAAATTATGTGCTGCCTAGAAACTATATTTTACTTACCCAAACCAGAGAATAATGATCTTTAAATTAACGTAGTAATTTATATTAGTTTATGATGAATAGTATTGATGAACAAAAAAAAAAAAATTATGCATTTGCAGTACCTAGTAGTCCTCAGATACCTTAAATATAAAAAGCCAAGGAAATTTTTTTTCCAGGGAAAAGTGAGAACAGTAGTGGACTTCCCAAGAATACTAGAGCCCCATTCTATATTTATAAAATACCTACAAAGTCTTTTAAATAAAAGACTTCTTCAGGGTCAGGCAGCAAGAAGAGGCTTAACATATTATCAAGGAATGTTTAGCCTGCTTAAGGAATGGCTAACAAACTTCAATTTCTAGGAATAGTTCAGCTTCTCCATAACAGAATTGTTTATAAACACCAGCCAACCATCTTAAAAGTCATTTCCCACTCCATTACCCAGAGGAAACAAGCTCCTGCCAACTCATGGTTGGCAAAGGTGAGTTAAAACAGAAGGGTTTGTATTTTCTAGTGATCTTAAGAAATATTGCACTCAATCTTCAAAGGAGAGCAAAAGGGTTGGTATTTTCAGTGGTAGATCTTAAAACACCCCTGTGGAGTGGAGCACCCAACTGCATCCCTTCTGTACTCCCCACTCCAGGGAGTATTTTATATTGCCATGTTAGACCTCTCCAAGTGGGCTGCTTGGACAGAAACTTCTTTTCACACTTGTCCCGCCCAGCCAGCTGACCTGAGGTCCAATGAACCTGTATTTACTTACTGAAGGACACTTCTTGCATTCAGATTTCACTGGCTCTGCTTCTAGTGGCATCGCAACATAGCTGGAGTCCAAGGTCTTGATCACACTGGCGACCTGCTTCCCAGCGATCAGTCCAGGGCCAGCTTGTACTGACTTCAGTTCCAGTTTCTGCCTGTATATCCATACAGTGAAGACATAATTAGAGCTCGATCATTAGTGCAGAAATGCAGAAATCACAGCAAGAGAAGACAAGAAAACCCCTCCACAGGCAAAAAATACGGAACACAGACTTATTGAAGTCTTATTTTAAAATGTTCAGAACATGGCAAGTCTATGAGTTTTTTAAGGTAACAGAAATACCTGATACCAGCAAAATTACTGCTGGAGTTATGTGTAATCAAATACCTAAATAGGAGACTTTCTAAAGCATGGATCTAAAGTATGGATTTATAGCTCCTGATAAACAGTCTTCAGTAACCACATGCATTCTGAAATGTTTCATATATTTGTTTTTGAGAAGATCTGGAAAGTGAGATTTTGAATGTACTTTTTAATATCCAATACCACTGAAATGCCTGAATCATTTATCTTGTATGAGTATCTCCAAACTTTCGGTGCTTTTGAGTCTGGATTCTAACACAGATCTAGTGTCACTGTTGCTTCCTTTCTATGCAGCAAATATTGTTTTCTATACTTCCAAACTCTCACATACTAGAAATGGAGCTCCATCAGAAGTATTTCTTAAGATGACACAGAAACAGAACACCTGTAGCACTAATGGGTAGCTTAAAATGTTTTGAACAATTCCACTGTTTTCAGTTATTTTTTGATGAATGTCATTATTTATTATTTGCTGTGTGGTAGACCCTTAATCAAAGTTGGACGAGGCACCATATGGATATAAAAGAGACCTAACTCCTTATCTGGAGAGTTTACAGCCTTTGATCTTGATTCGATAAGACATACACATATAACCTGACTTGAACCACTAGTCCTGCTACTATCAATGATAGTCAAATTGCCCAACTTACTTTGAAACTATTTTGGCTCCTGTTTTTCGTCGGAAATTCAGAAGGAAAACATAATTTTCTTCCGCCTTAATGGACTTAATGAAACTGTCTTCCAGCACATAAATGGTGGCAGACGTGCCTTTTTTACTGACATCTAAGATCTGAAAATAATTTAAAAATAAACCAGAAAGAGGGCTATTCAATAAACAACAAAACAAGAAAAAAGCTCACAGTTTCAAATCAAGGCAAGACTTCTAGTGAAATAGAGCCATATGATGAAAGTGAGTGTGAGCTGACATCTCAAGCTAAGCCTATAAACCAGGTTCTCAAGAATTCCCTCTGCAATAAGAAGCCACTTCTGTGCCATGGGTTTTAAATTCAGTATGTACTAGGGAAGGGGAACAAGGGAGAAAGTTATGGAGCAAGCAGCAACTGAGAAAATGCCCAGTAATACATTTAGTTTAAAATACACTTTAGATAAGATGAGAAGCTTTTCCAGAGAAATGTCTTGTAAATGAGATTGTCATATTCACGTTCAGGAAGTAAAGCCAGATACCTTGCTTGATCTGGTTTGTAAACAAGATGAAATCTTCGTGGTAAATGTGAAAATCATTACTTCAGTCATAGTGTTAAGGCAGTTAATTAACAGAGTGTGTGCTGCCTTTGTACTTCTCCGAGCTGAGAAAGGTCAGTTTCTGATGGGGAGAATCCCAGTGTCTTCAACACATGTCCAGCCTGCACACAGTAGTAACTACTTAGCAAGGCCTCTACTAGTAGTGGAGGACCATTAGGGACCAGTAGGGCTTCAGTTACCTTTGTGGCACATCTTCTGTATTACACCTGTGCATTAGGGAAGCCTGACCAGGCTCCATTCTGAAGTCACCATGTTACCTGGCACTTACAGCAGGTGTGGAAAAAGTTATTGTTACCACTATGACTGTGTCTATGTCTACGATTTTCCTCCAAAATAAAAAAGAAGCCTCACATTGGTTAAAACTTCAGTACAGCCAGGGCAAAAGGGCTATAAATCTGTATAGAAACTAAAATACATCATAATGAGATTCAAAACCTATGCAAATTAGTAAGCTATACTCAATGACAGCTGAGTCAAGGTGGTTTACACAAAAGGAGAATCCATTCCCTTTTCTCCCCAGAGGAACTACATATGAAGTTCAGGTTAGTAAAACTACAAAATTTACATGTAGAATTTGCTTTCTGTAATGCAAGAAGGATTTTTGAGGGGATGAGTAATAGCTGCTAAGAATATATTTTAAATAGGCAGAATAGATTTTTATTTTGTTAAAGAAATCATACCGGGTTGTGGCTGGTAAACCCTTGCTTTGCTGTTTCACAGGAGTCCAGGTCTTTCATTTTAGTCACTTGATCTTGCCGCACATGATAAGTAGTATTGCATTTCCCAGAAATGTCCACCTTGGAAAAAAGAGTTAGATTAGGACAATTTCTTGAATTTATCTTTGGGATCCTAGAACACCTTCCAAAGATGAAGCATTTTCTCCGCTGTTGGAATCCTGTACCTGAGATGCTGCACTGTTTGGGTTAATTTACCAGTTTTGATGATATCAGTGTTTCTAACTACCTGCTTGGGATTGACAGGGGTACTATTCAATAGATGGCTATGAAGAAAAGTGACAATGTTGAAACAAAAAATTTAGGAAACACCTGGCAGCTCACACTATACTCACAAATTTCAGTTAAATTCCACCTTTGCTCAAGTGGACAGATGTAGAAATTTAACAATGGAATGCAACTGAAATGGATGCAGCTAAACCACTGTTAATTTTGTGTGGATACTCTATTTCATTTAAAACGGCCTCATCCATTGAATTGAATTTAGTAATCAATCAACTTTAAACATCAGTATAATCTCTTTTATAGTGACCTAGTTTAAGTTGGTTGATTACCAAATTCTGTTAAATTGATGAAGGCATTTTAAATCAAATGGATTTCAGCTCTTCTTTATGTTAATTGCAGAAACTTGAGTTTTGTCACCAAATATTCATAAAACTCTATTTCCCCAACTTCAAATGTGATCAAAGGGCTGATTTCTGTGACAGTTCACTCTTTCTGAAGTTAGCAGGAGCCACAGGCCTGCCCTTCAGAGCAGATCAGGCTCTGCCTCTTTCTCTGATGATTACGATCTTGCCTGATACAGCACCATACCTCACGGGTAGAACCAGAGTGCAGCTGTAGCTGGAAAAGGCTAGCCAGACCTCTCTTAATGTTTTGAGTAAAACCAGGTTCATTTTGATACGAGTAGAAGGTTTTGACCTGTAGGAATTAAAAAAAATATATATATAAAAATGTATTCAGGAGTATATAAGAAATCTAGTTAAATGAGAAAGGAATAGCGAGGATCCACTCTAGGAGAACTTCCTTTACTTTTTTCTAATTATCAAGTTGAATTTGGATCTATTGCCCTCATTTAAGGCTGCAGGGCCTGATGATAACAGTACAAGCATGTTTCAACCTTCAGCTGAACCTAAGTACAATTTCAGTGCAGTGAGCATCTTTCCTCCTGTAAGTAGAATTTAGAAGGAAAATGGGAAACTTTACATACAATTTTTCTACATAATCCTCAGATAATGCCTCCCCAGAGGGGCATAATATCTGTTGCACTTTAATCACAAGTTACAAAAACTCAGAATGAATCATAGATAAATCACAGATGGAACGACTTAAATGACGTGTCAGCCATATCACAACCTTTGCACTTCATTGGTCAACTGTTGTGCTTGAGCCTCTCCTCTGGTAACAAGACTTTGCACCTCCACTTTGCATTCAAGGTGCTTTAAAAGTGCACTTTTCTTCAGGAACTGTAAGTACAATCAGCGTGTTATCTCCGGGCAAGCTGGAAAGTGAAATCACTGTGCCAGGGATGAAAGAAATCATAAAAGGAGTGTACAGACCCTACTACCCAAGAAGAAGGCAAAGTTTTTAATACTACATCTCAGCCTTAGCATGTGAAAGTACATAATATATTAGAAGCAGATGCATTTTGACTGTGTTCTTCTGATACCTCTGTTCTGATTTAGGGATGTGTACAGTTCGGAGCCAGTGCCATCCCGTTTCCTTTTACGTTGTGTAAAACTGATGACAAGGCTGAGTCTGAAAGTTACTGAGCAGGTCTGATAGCAGCTGCAATTCAGCAGGCTGAGCTGACGGCCAGGGTATGTGCTCAGTGCCTATTTACAGCAGGAGGTAAAGATCCTGCTGGGATAGAGTGTCACAGCCCTCACTCCACTCTGCAGAAGGGAAAAGGGAGCGTGACCTTCAGCCTTCCTCCTTTCTCGCAGCCCCTCTGCCCACGCCCCACCTGCTGAGCATTGCTCGGGCTGCAGAGGGGAGAGTGGGGCTCTTGGCCTAATGCAACACGCAACTGGAGGGTGAAAGACCATGGAGAGGAGGCAGGAGCAGCCATGGCTCGAGCCTTGCAACTCCCTGGCCAGAACAGTAGGCTGACTGCAGGGGGACACATGAACAGCTCTGCAAGGAAAAAGAGGCTGAGATGGATGTACTTGGATCCCCTTCTCAGCAAAACTGTGACTGTGAGAGCTACAAGTGGACATTGGTGCTCCTGCTGTGGGACAGTGCTTTGGTGGTCTCTGAGAGCAGGATATAAAACCCAGGCACATGCTGAGACACACCTGCTCTTTGACCCTTCTCTTCTGACTTTTGGAGATAGTTTCCAAGTGGGGGGAAAACATGTAATGCTGTAGCTCTTTCAGCATCAAGCTCATTAACTTGGGACTGTGGAAACTGCAGGTGAGACAGAAGTAAATAAACAAACTGGAAAGCTGAGAAATGCATTCATGCTAAAATACTTGATAAGGGTTTAAAGTGATTAATGTTGTTCCTCAGCTGTTACACAGACTTAGTGTAACATCTGTCATGACCAATTGTATCTCCTCTTCTGCCTTCAGACCTTGGACACAATCCTGGCTTCACAGAAGTCAACAGCACAAATCTTACACAGCAGTTGTGCATAAATCCACATGTACCTATATATTTGTGGCAAATCTGCTCTATACTTCCATACTGTGTGGAGCTCTCAATGCACAATAGGCTTAGGCTAGAAGGGACCTTTGTACAGGTAAATTACAGTCTCTTCTAAGCTATTGTGTTTCATATAGAAAGATAGGACAAGATGGCTTATTAAAAAAAAAAACCTGAGAGGATAGTGAGTTGGTAAATCCTCCAAGTCTGTAAGAAAAGATTTGTCTCAGGTTTCCCAAGGGATTGAATTTTAAAATAGAGGGTCTTACTTTTCCACGGACTAGCTCAAGCACTATGGGCTTCTGCAAAGCTTCCAGATATTCCTTCCCGATGATCTTCTCTGTGCTTCTTCCCTTGAAGATGTTTTTAGCAGCTGGACGTTCATTCACATTTTCAACCTGAACATCTTTTATCTAGCAAAGTAAAAGCAGACAAAATTCAGGTAGAGAGCAGTCTAGCACTGGCCTGGATTAGGATGGATAGACTAAATCACATAATAATTTTTTTTTTCTTAATTTCTGGTTCTGGTCATTAATCCTCTATGATTACTATGTTTGTGTTTACAAAAGAAACCAGTGTTCTCCACTGGGGAAGTAAGTGGCAGAAAAACTCTCCATAAAGCTAAGTACCAAACCCAGTTTGCATTTAGCAGATGTCACGATTTGTAGCTAGAACTGAGAACTTCAGGCAACCTATCGCCCCTCGGGTATGTGCTTGCTTGCCAGTTATTTGAAGCTATAGAAGCTATATGAAGCAATTTCCAGATATAGGAGATACTCTGAAGTTTTGTCTTATGATGTTAGGCACATTCTTGTGAAATCTCACTCTCTAGGAATCAGCTTAACAAAGAAGCTGGTTTTAGTTGATCAGACTAGAGAATAAAAGATTTAGCTTATGTTCTGCAAGTGAGTTCTTTGAGGTTAGATTAGCCGCTAGATAAATGCAGAAAAGATTGTGCATGTTTTAAGTTGTCTGATGGCATTAATTACCGTAATTTTGATCAACTGGTCATCATCATTGTCAGGATTTCTCCATAAGAGGTTGACATCCACACCAGAAGAAATCCGATATCCTGCACTTTTTTGCAGTGATGCTTTCACCCGATCAACATACACTTCAGCTGAGTAAGCAAACTTATATAGCTTGTCATTATTTAAGCTTGGTCCAGTAGTGTGCCCTGTTTGGGAAGCAAAACCAGTGTTTTTGAATTGACTAACTCACATAATCCATCATTTTCTCTAAAAAAACACCTTTAGAAAAATTAAACATTTAATTACCAACAAAAGATTTATGAGACCAATCCTGCTACCCTTGATTACAGAGGCTGTCCCACTGGGGCAGCTGGGAGTTTTTTGTGATTGACACTGATCTAACATATTTAAGATAAGAATAGTCACAAAATCCTTTTTTCTAGTTCTACACATATTAAAAAAAGACAGATTCTTTTCTCTGGATACTGTAATTAATCATGCAATTTGTATGCTTAGCAATGTGAAAGTGGCATGAATGTAATGAAAACACTGAGAACATATTTTTTAGACTAAATCATCAAGCTCCTGTTCTTTAAACTAAATAATTGTCCCCATAGCTCTGTCTCTGCTATTAATTGATGTATTTTAAGGGACGTAAAAGCCAAATTCTAGCATAAATGCAACATGTGTGCCCAATTTATGGTGCCATTTCCATCTGCATTAAAACTCAGATAGACTGTTCCCTAGGGATTCTTGTTTGTGTAAATTGAATCTGTAGTATACAAATTACTTTTATTTTTCCCTCATAGAACTACTTAATGCCCTTTCCTATCTCCTTTTGCCTCATGCATAGCCATGTGGGGAATGTGTAGCTGCAGTGTCACAACTCTCTACCCCGCCTCAGACATCAAGACTGTGACCCTAAAAATCTGTGATCAAGGAAAAAACAATTATTCTTGAATACTCTTTGAACATTTTGTCACAAAGGTTTTACATAATATCCCTTTTCACTATTTTCAAGGGCTTTCCTCCTCTGGTGTATATCACTACAAAGTTCTCTTCCACACAAGAAAAGCTGATGGA
>JAWWEE010000122.1:23344794-23377778 GCA_035221455.1 Xenops minutus | reverse complement strand
CGCTGCGGGTTTCTGGGGCGCTGCGGGTTTCTGGGGCGCTGCGGGTTTCTGGGGCGCTGCGGGTTTCTGGGGCGCTGCCGCCGCGGCAGCAGCCGGGGGGTGCCTTCCCTGCCCTGGGGTGCGTGCCGTGTTCTCCGGTGAAGGTGTTGCTTTGGAGAGCTGTGTGGGTGCCCGTGGAAAAGCAGTGCCCAGGACAGGCCGGAATTGTAACTGGTTTGAACGCAGAAGGTTTTGCTGAGTAACAATGTAGCCTGTGCGTCCCCTTTCTTGCCGTGTTTGTTCACTGACAGCGGCAAATCTCTGTGAGTATGCAGCTTTTTCAGTTTTTGAAAGAAATAAAAATTCATTTTCAAGGAGTACAGCTCGTTCAGAGTTGTTTTTTTCCCCCAAAATGGCTTCAGTGCCTTTAAAATTACATTTCTCTAAGATGTAACAGACGTATTAACTAAGATGCTATAGTTGTATCATAAGATACCTCTTTGTGTATTTTGTGTATGCGCTTCTGATTGTGTATGTGAAAACAGGTTGTGTACACGTACTGGTACTGCTAATTTTCTTTTCTTTTACATTTGATTCACTATGATTCCCCACTTTTACGCACTTGTGTTTTCACAAAGTTTTTAATTGGAAACTCTTGACTAGCTGCAGATGTAGCAGGCAGAGCTTTAGGGTATCTGAATGCGGGTTATAATCTCTAGTGTTTTCTATGTTACTGCTTGTAGAGGCACCAACATAGCTTTAAACAAACAAATAAAAAAGGCCTTCTCTTATTTTTCTTTATTCAAGTTTATGGTAGGTGTTAAGTGATGCTTATTCTAATTGAGCTTCTTCTTAGTAGCACTCATACAATTGTTTTGTTTCCTAGAGAACTGATGAGCAGAAAGCTTTCTCTTAATGAAATACTTAGCATGTACTGAGAAGGAAGTCAGAAAATCCGGCCAAAAGCTGATGTCGGCCGAAACACCAACAGACAGTCCAGAGGTGCCAATGGAAAATAGCCTGGTCCCTGAAGTTCCTGATGTGGAAGGGAAGGTGAATTCAAGTAACAATGCTGTAGAGAGACGGGAGGCAGGCTCAGACAAGGAGGAATGCCTTGAGCCCATGTCCAAGAGGCAAAGGAAGAAGCTATTGAAGCAGAAACAGTGGGAGGAACAAAAAGATCTACGGAGGTATGGTTTGCAAAATAGCTTTTCTAGGTTGACATGTAGTATTTAGAGCTAATGACGATGTGTCAGCAGAATTTACTTTTAAATTGCTTTAGCAAATCAAGGCAGTTGAACCAGTTTTCTCCCATACCAGGTTTAAAGCAGTAGCCGCAGGCTACTCCATCTGCTCTTGAAGAGGCTGTAAAGGTAAGCATCCCCTCTTCCTACTAGAAGTGTTCCTCTGCTTGGAGAGGATGTCTGGAGGGATTCAAACATGCATGCTTTTGATGTGTCAGAAGGGAGAGAGAACCTGTGGCCTTGTTCCCTTCTGAAGGGGCTGCGCCCTCTTTCCCTGGTGCTGTCAGACTTGCTGAATCTTACAATGACAATGAATAAAAGCAATTACTTTTGACACATGAAGTGCAGTACTATAAGCTATGTTGACTTATAAACTATTAGAATAGTTTTGAAAGATGATGAGCTTCTGTTTTATTGTGTTGAGAGAAAGTGTATCTGCAAATGAGCTGATGATGGTGGTTTGTCCTTATCCTGCTGACTGCAAGGTGTTCTTTCCCACGACAGTGGCTGTTGGTGTCTATAGAATTTGATCTCCCAACTGCCCACTCTTATCAGGAGACAGGGGAAACAGTTGGTTCAGAAACCTTTTGAAAAACTGTTCAGTGAAACAGGATGTAAATTGCCTTCTATGTTCTGATTCCAATACTGTGATTTTTGTCGATCTTTTTGGTTAGTTCTGAGACTTGACTCACAGCACCCTTAAATCCATGAGACTCCCACTATTGAGTTCATTGCCTTTGTGTCAGATGTCTGTAGGTATATACAGAACTTCACAGAGATGGAAGAGTGTTTCATACTGGTCTCAGCCTAGCACAAATGCAGGCAACAATTTTAAACTACCGCAGTCACAAGACAACCGCCTTGGTCCTAGAAGTCTGCATTTGTGTGCATAACGTACCTCAGCAGATTTGGGAGAACTTTTTGAGGATTGATTTGTTTGTTTTTTTAGGCAAAAACGAAAAGAAAAACGCCAGAAGAGAAAACTAGAACGTCAGTCAAAATTGGATTCCAGTAATGAAGGGAATGACAGAAAGTGCATGCGCAGGGAAGTTGTTCCTAGCACGCTTCGCCTCATTGTGGACTGCAGCTTTGATGACCTGATGGTGTTAAAGGTAAAAG
The DNA here is from genome assembly GCA_035221455.1 of Xenops minutus. Classification (NCBI taxonomy): domain Eukaryota; kingdom Metazoa; phylum Chordata; class Aves; order Passeriformes; family Furnariidae; genus Xenops; species Xenops minutus. The sequence goes on along the minus strand of JAWWEE010000122.1, from coordinate 23,375,436 downwards.
GAACTTCCCCATTGTTGAAAGATTCTCCAGCGACAGTGTTGATGCAATGTCAGAGCACAAAAACTGGAGGGCTGCTTGCAGGGCACAGTTAGCAGGTTTCAGATTGTGGTGCCTCCCAGACATCCTTATGTCAGTTCTGAATTTTTGAGGCTTTGGACCGTACTTTATATATAAAGTTTGCCCAAGATTTTGTTTGCCTTCATGGGGATGCGGTAAGTTGATACAATTTCAAAAGCAGAAATACAGAAAGAGTTTGTGCCAGGTGTTAACCATGACATTGGATGCAGTTCTACCTTCAAATGGTTTAGCTAGAGGGGCTGCAAATGCCACATCCACTTACTTTCTCTTTCAAAGTGGTCATGAGGTTCCCAACCCTCTTAGTAAGTATCTGTGGAAATTAAGATTTTGAGTATTACGAGGATACCAGGCTTTTTCTCACAGTCACACAAGAGGTAGTTGAGACAGGAGAACATTCTTCAGCCCACCCCTAAATTTATCTTAGACAAGGATGAAAGAACAGGTGAAATGATCGCAGGACAGATAAACATGGGAAAGATCAGCAGGATACCCAGCCATTGATCAAGTTGATTGGTGTGATGTTTTGAGAACAAAGCAGCTGTAACTCTACTAGGAAAGTACATTAATCTGCAGCCACCTGTAAGAGTGCAGCCTTTGGTTTCCAAGGCAGACCTCATGCCTCCCTATTCCTGAGCCCCTCAGCTGCTGCCAGGAACTTCACTGCCCTGTAAGAACTAGAATTCAAGCTTTTGCAAAGCCTGCCTGAGTGCTTCATGAGTGAATGCAGGGCATATATAACACTAATGGGGCCTAGGGCTGCTCACCATAAAATTTTGGGGAAGCTCCAGTTGGCATTTTGGAGCTGGATTCCCTGAGGAGCCCTTCAGCAGTGCCCCAGAAGATAGCAGAGGACCCCCTTAGTTTCAGAGATGCTGGCTGGATATTTCCTGCTGGCTTTATCCCTTGTGAAACATGTTTCCTTTCTTGGTCAGGCAGAGCCCCTGTTAGGCCTGATACAAAAACTGGAACTTCTGCAGGTGTTTAGGAAGGGTGAAGCACTGTAAGTGACAATGGTTGTGGTCTTTATCAGGGAGGTTAATTAGAGGCTTTCTCTAGCGTCTGTAAAACTTGGGTTACAATATTTTGACAAGTCTGGTTTATTTGAAACCCTTTGGAGATGTCAAAATATGAAAACAGTATAATGATGTTTCCTTCTAAAATGGGAATCAATTGCATTTACAAAACACTGCTTTTGGGACATTTAGAATACAACTGTGTAATGTATCTTAAAAAATCCATAATTGGCCCAAAAATAAGGCTGCTACGTTTTAAGTAGTAATAGTTTAATTGTTTCCAAGTTGTCAGGTCAAAATGCCAGAGCCAGCGGCTAGATTATTTGCATTGTTCGGGGGTCCTTCACATTAATTATACAAAATTAATTTTCTTAAATATAAACTGTGTATTCTCAGGATTTCCCAATGGGTTAAAGACTGAGTATTGTCACAGTGACAAATCTGTTTGATTCCTCAGATTAATTTTATATACTATTACATGTAATTAAATCCCTGTGATGTTTGGTTTACATTTTTCTTCTAGGATAATGCAAATCACATGCACAGAAGTATCTAAGTACACATGAATGGATGTGTGTGTTTCCTTGCACAGTGGCTGTGTTTTTGCTCAGGATCTGATGTCCACACTCTTTCAGTAGTCAATTTTGCAGTTAAAAGCTTCCTTTTTCTCTCTTTAGCTTCTGATTGGCTCATGGTAAAGCATTTTGTGATGGTCTGTATGAAGGACTAAGTAAAAACAAATTATATTGTGTACAGGATGTTAAGAAGCTTCACAAGCAGATTCAGAGATGTTATGCAGAAAACCGCAAGGCATTTCATCCTGTGCAGGTATGTTTAAACAAACTGACTGCTGCCACGTACCAGACATACGAGAAGTGGTGAGAACTGTAGTAGAAAAATAATTATTTAAGCTGTCTCTTTTTAATAAGAAAATTACTTCTATTTTAACAGATTAAATTCCAACCCATATTATAAAAATCCCCATATATATGAAAAAGTATTTGTGTGCAGTGAAGAGTGCCAGATGCTGGCATGTGCCGCTAAGATGCTGTTAATACTCATTTTTATCTGTGTCATTTAAAAAAAAAAAAAGTGAGTGCAAATATGTATTTGTCTTTTAAATGTGTCACTAATTGTATGGATATGGTCCTAGTACCACTTCCATCTAAAAAATATTAAGATATTTAACTAATAGTTAAGGGTAGAAAAAGCCTTATATAGTTAAGGATAGAAAGAGAGGAAACAGATTGTGGCATAATAACATTTCTGTATCTTGTACCTCTCGTTTGTTTTGTTTGAAGTTTTACTTGACCAGCCATGGGGGACAGTTGAAGAGCAACATGAATGAAAATGACAAAGGATGGGTGAACTGGAAGGTAATTGAGTATTTCTGTAAAAAGGGAAAACAGAGTCTTGATTGTAGTTGCTAACTAGATTGTTAGTTGTGAAGGATGTGTGCTTTTTTCATGTGGGCTTTTCTAAGACATGAGAGTAATAGCATATTGAAAATACTGTGGCTCTTTCTCCTTTTAATTGATTTAACTTAAATATGCCAAAGGATGCTTGTCTTGAATATAGATTTAATTTTTGCTTGAAAAACTACACACATCCATTTTCACCTGTTTTTATTGAACAAATTCCATTCTCTGATAGACTAAGCAAGACTACTTGATTTAGGCAGTTCTGGCAGTCATCTGTCTTGACAGTGCTCTTTTTTTGTTGGCCAAAATAAGACTTTGAAGTCATGCTGTGATTCTTCTGTGTGCATCTTCACTTTCATCACATTGCCTCTCACTATTGAAGTGTTCTTTGGAGAAGTAGCTTGTCTTATGTCAAATTTGTTGGTTTTTCTTGCAACTCCCTGTTAAACCACTATTCCAACAACTTCAAAGGAAGAGCACTCTGCATAAATAAAAACAGTCCTATTTTCAGCATTCATTGTGCAATAGCTGCTTTGCAAGAGCATAGCATGAACCTCTCTTAACAATGTTAACTAAGCATTTACTTCTGGTTTCACTCTTTACAGAAAGGTAGTCTTGAAAATTACTTGGATCACTTGGATCCCTAGGAGAAATATGGTAACATTTGAAGGGAATCACAAGAATTTAAGGATTTGTAAGGTTCTTTGGGGGTTTCAGAAAATTTCCTGTTGATATTTACAAGTCAGTGCTGTAGGGACTGGATTGTTTATGCAGGAATCAGTCTGTACTGTGCTACCTCCTTAAACATGAATGAGGGCTGTGGAATGACCACAGTACTGTTGGATTCATTTTTGTTGGTCCCTTCTTGGGTTTGAAAACCTTGGCCAGCAATTCATCAGTTGAATGTAACTTCTTTTAACTACCTTTTTTTGAGGATATTCAAATTAGAACAGAGCACTACAGTGAGATAATAAAGAAAGAAGACCTAGTATATCTTACCTCAGATTCCCCGGATGTTCTCAGAGAGCTTGATGAGAAGAAAGCCTATGTGATTGGAGGACTGGTGGATCACAATCATCACAAGGTAAACTGTGGATCTGTTTCTTTGCAGCTTTTTTTTTTTTTTTTGTTGGCACCTTATTTGATATAAACGCTGTTCATGTGTAGACAAATGAAATAAATAATAAGAAAACTTCCTCAAAAAAAGGCTTCAAAAATTTTTTGAAGAAATGTGAAAAAAAGCTTTTGGTGTTAGCAGTGGCTTGTGTTTCAGAGTGCGGGCTTTCTGAATTTTTTTTTATTTTAGTTTTTAATTTTAAATATGGGAATGGAATTAATAACACTGTTAGTTTACTGAGAGCCATAGCTTCAGACAGAAGCATTTGGTTTCCATTAATGCGCTTGTGAGTGCACGTGCATACTTGGAAGCCCACATGTCCAAATACAGATGAACAACAGCACTTCCAAATTGAGTGTCCTTTTTTAATAGATTTGCTTCTCAGGAGAACTTGGCTAAGTAACACACATGCCTCTGGGGTCTAGTTCCATACCTGTAGGAGGGATTGTGCTGTGTGAACCTGGAATGTCATAGAGAATGCAACTGGGAAATTAAAGTGCTGTTACAGCTTTAATATTTTGATGGGATACTTAAAAAAGGGATGTTTCTTTGACTGTGCCAAGTGATACTTCAGCAGTTAGTCCACAGTGTAAGGCTAGGAGGGAGCTGAAACAGATCATTTATATAGATGTTAGGATATAAAGAGTTCACACAGTCTTAAACAGTCTTTTTTTGGGCACAGGAGTTGTCAAGTATTAGAAAGCAAGCAAAATTTCTTCGTCCTTTACTCTTCCTCCGAAAAAGTATGCAGTGACTGCAACCTGAGTAACTTTGTACTTAAGCATAAGCTCACCTTTAAAACAAGCTATGGCTGATTTGTCCTAGAGCTGCAGCTGCATGAAGTTTTATTTATAATCCTTGTAATGACTATGGGTCACAGTGTGACATATATACAAAGTAGTGAATTTTCCAAAAGGTAGCCCTTTTGAGGCAGGTACTTTCTAACCAGGTTAAGTTTCTTTTTACATTAGTCTTCTGAAGCAAGATCATACAGCACTGGCAAAACTCTGGCAAGAAAATTATACTTGTAATAGATGTGCATGGACTGATCCAAAATGGTTATTCTGAATCCACTCATTTTGGTGTCTTTCTCACAGGGAATAACTTACAAAAAAGCTGTAGAGCAGGGAATTAGTCATGCACAGCTCCCACTTGGAAATTTTGTCAAGATGAACAGTCGGAAAGTGTTAGCTGTCAATCATGGTAAGTTTTAAATGTTAAGATAATGACATTATTGTAGAATATACTTATGATATTCATAGTTTGAACCCTCAAATTGTGCACCATAGTGCAGATACCTCAACCTTTTTTAATATGTTGATATTTCTTGAATCTTTTTGCGTTGGGGATACAGTGCCCTGACCCTTAACCATTATAGATATGGTTAAGTGTAAACAGGGGTATCTTAGCCACTTAGGAGTGCACCTCGTATCCTGATGGCTTTTTCCATGAATACTTGTGGCATTATTACCATCCTGGTCTTGTTTCCAGGCTTATTGTATAAGTGAGTAAAATGTTGGAAACCATCCCATGTATTTTATGCCAGGGGAGGATAAATGTTTGTAATGTTTTCACCTCTTTGGACAGCTTTGTTCAGCAGCAACTGCCTCCGCACCTGTAGACTTGCCTCAGTTGGTATCAGCAGCACTCAGTCTGCTGAGCTTTCATAACTTATTTCTACATGGTTTTCAGGTTCTGACTGAAGTATTCAATTGCTTAACCAAGTCTGGAATCCCAATTCTTTTAAACTTTCAGCTGTATTACTAGGTTATCTTTCAGTATCATTAAACAAAAATACATATAAAATGGGACCTACTCAGACCTTTGTGGAAATTTTTGACATGGTGTCCAAAGGCTTTTTTGTGCCCCACTGCACACTATTTTATTTCATCTTACCTTGCTTTTTACCAAGCTTATTTTTTGCATGTAACACACTGCTCGATGATAACTTTGTTTTCTTAAAGTGCTGTTGATTGGTGAGGTATGTATTTACGTACATATTATTTACATAATAAAGACTATTTAAAGATGGAGGAGAATATAGGATGTCACTAGACTTAAAAATTATCAAACCCTATATATTTGTAAGATTTTACATATTTCTAAAACTTGATCTTTATCTGTTGCTTTATATAGAAAGAAAAAAGCTAATTATAGCAGTTTTTAGGAGATTTTAGGCTGTCTCTGTGTTAGGGAGGGGTCAAAATCTTTGTTAAACGTATCCACAGCAGTATTCCCATCAAACATGGAAAAGCATTGTTGTCTTATAGACGGCACTGGTGAGAGCTGAAGTATTGAGTGGGGACACTTCTCTCAGTCTCTGAGAGAAATTAATTCCAACTGAAGCTGCTGTGGAAAAGCACTGCTGTAGGTAATATCACACAGCTGGAGACTCAGATTGTGCTTGGCTTGAGGCTGCAGCAGTAGCAGAATTGCCTTGCCTGTCCCTGCCTTTACTTCATCAGCTCCACTCTGAAGATGCCACAACAGAATGCACATAAGCCCCTGTAAACATGGATTTGGGGGTGTATGCCTATCAGCAGTTCACTTACCTCCCTGTAAGAGAGCTGATGGGCTGTCTTATGTTACAGTGTTTGAGATCATCCTTGCATACCTGGAGAAGAAAAACTGGAAGGAGGCCTTTTTCAGTGTCCTGCCACAGAGAAAAGGGGCTGTTCCTTTGGGAGAAGCCAATGATTCGTCTAAACATGCTCTGTCTGGAAAAGAAGATGAAGACAATGACTCGGACAGCAACTAGGCTTCAGAATGAGATAATGGGAAAGATGAGACACCAGTTCATGGGATAAATCTGGGACGTGAAGTAGTTATGCTCCAAAGACCATCTGCTGTCTTTGTAATACTGAATTATCTCAGCGCTCGGTAGTTTGCCTAAAGCTGTTTCTGTACATGAAGGGTAAAACTAGATGCAGTTTTTCACTCTGAAACTTCAATATTAATAGCTTTAAAAAAAATTAATGGCAAATGCAACATTTATTTTTTTCCCAAGGAAGCTGTTTAATTTAATTTTTTAGTATTATTTTTTTATACATATGAAATCGGGTGTAATAGCTGAGAGCATTAGTAGTTACTATTTTAATGTATGCATTCTTCTCCATTTCTGTTCTGTTTTCTTAAAAGCAATGAACGACAAGTGTTCCTGTGACTCCAAAATCTGCACCACTAGTGCCTGTTGTAATGTGTGCATGAACACTCAAACCAAACAAACAAATACTCTAACTTTCCTGAACTTCTCAACAGACAATCACAATCAACTGAACTGCCCAGTTGGTATATCAGGTTTAGTTAGCTGGAGTTGATAGATGAAATATGAGTGTGGGATTAAGCCAGTGCTTTATACTTGAGCTTGAGTGGGATGGGTGTCATACAGGCTCAAATCATGTGCAAGTCATATACCTTAGTTGGCACATTGAGAAAGTTGAGTTGAAGTGGCACAATCACTTCTTATTATTTCTTCATCTTCTTAGCAGAATTTATCACAGAGCCTCAGAACAACCCCAGGGGAGAGAAACTCTTCCTCACAAGCGACTTTTTCAAATTCAGCATTCCTGTTTATTCACGTGATCCCGTTTGTATCATATTGTCTGTCAAATATTTTTCCTTTAAAAAAGCAAGTCACAATCTTAGTCTTGGCTGGATGTTCTGATTCAGCTTACTTCTAGCTGTCTTTAGTGCTTCTGCAAAGTAGTGAAGTGGGCACTTGGAAGTGAGGCTTGATGAGCCTGCCCCGTTCCTTTCTTCTCCAAGGACTGACCAGGTATCTGTAGCACCTGAATAAGTACAGCTTTCACACAGGTTGGCTGAAGAGCATGGGCCTCCTAATTTTTCATCTCTGCTGAGCTAGAGTCAGAGGGCTGATTCAACTGTGACTGGGCTTGTGTTCATTTTTCTTCCCCCCCTTTGTTACTGCTTCCAAATGAAGACTAGAAGTGGGATCCCTACAAGTCCCTATGGTCTGTAAAGGGTTGGCAACCAACTGGTTATGACTTACACACTTAGTGCACTTATCTTTTTACTTTCTAAATGACTGAAGGAAACTCTCCTGTTAAAAGTATGGATTGTGGTTTGTTAGTAAAGTATTGTGGGGTTTTTTTGGGGGCTTTGTTCCAGAAACTAGATCAGCCTTTTCATGAAAGCATTACTGTTTTTATTTCTGCAACAAAAAAGGCAGCATAAGTATACCCAGCATGTATTACACTGATTCTCTGATTGAAACATGTAAAGCCGTGAATTTCCAAGGAGTTACACTTTTACAGCTGAGGTTTCATGTGTTAATGCACATAGCTACTATTAAACCTGATCTAAGACTCCCTGTCTTTTAAACCTGATCTAAGACTCCTAATACGTTCAAGATTTCCGTAAGGCCATTTCATACATATGTGTCATTTACTCAGACGTGAGAGTGCAGGAGCAAATTGTATAGACAAAGTGGGTACTTGGGAGACATGCTGATGGAATTGTTGTGCAGCTTATAACACAGCCTGTCTTACATATTTACCAGTGAAATTCACTGAGCACACACCCCCATGCACATGCAAGTGTTTTTAAATTAAGCTGTTTAAATCTGAAGCTTACCTGTCTGTGGAAGCATAGAAGACAAAGATGGTCTGGTATGTTGCTCTTCAAAGGCAGCATTGTGCTGACTCCACAATGTCACAACAGCTTGGTGGCCTGCAGTTCACTTGTCACAGTCACCTGGTCCTCCTGTCCCCAGTGGTGCCTCAGCCACTAGTTGGTGTTGCTGCTGTCTACCTGTTCTCTGTTTGTGCTAACCCAATCAGGTCCTTTGAGGGTGAAGTTCATGCCTTTCATCACAAACTGGCTCTGCAGGATGCTGTCCTTGTTCACTGGTCAGGTGGAGTAGTAAATGAGTAGAGTGGGATTTCAATGGACACAGCCCTCTGACTACCACCACTTTTTCAGACAGAAAAGGAAGCCTGTGAAGGGTGAGAGCAAGCATTGGCAGTCTGGTAGGAATACAGATAAATTGTCCAACCAGCCAGGAATCAGGCTAGGAAAGCTAGAGCTCTGATAAATCTGGCCAGGGATGTCAAGGGCAACAAGAAAAGCTTCTATAGGTACATAGCAGTAAAAGGAAGACTAGGCAAAATGCAGGCCTTCTCTGAAGGAAACAAGACTTGGTTACCTGGAATATGGAGAAGACGGGGGTCCTCAATGACTTTTTTGCCTCAATTTTCACAAGCAAGTGCTTGAGCCACACTGCCCAAATTGCAAAAGGCAAAGACAAGGACTGGGAGAATGAAGAGGTGGTGTCCACTGTAAGAGAAGACCAGGTTCAAGAATGTTCAAGGAATCTGAAACTGCACAAGTCCATGGAACCTGATGAGATGCATCTGTAGGTCATGAGGGAACTGGGGGCTAAGCCACTATTCATCATATTTGAGAAGTCATGGCAGTCTGATGAAGTTGCACTGACTGGAAAAGGGGAAACAACCTTCACTTTTTAAAAGGGGAAAAAAGGAGGATACGGGGAAATACAGGCTGTCCACCTTAGTGGCCGGCAAGGTCATGGAACAGATCCTCCTGGAATCTGTGCTAAGTCATACAGAAAATCAGGAGGTGATTGGTGGCAACCAACATGGCTTCACTAAGGGCAAATTGCACCTGACAAATTTGGTGGCCTTCTATGGCAAGATTACAGTGTTGGTGGGTAAGGGCACAGTGACTGATGTAATCTACATGGACTTGTGCAAAGCATTTGACACTGTCCTGCATGATATCCTTGTCTCTAAATTGGAGGCATGGATTTGATGGTGGATATTGGTTAGATGGTCACACTCAAAGTTCCAATCAATGACAGTGTCCAGGTGGAAACCAGTGACTTGTGGCAATCCTTGGGTCAGTGTTGGGACGGGCACTGTTTAATATACTTGCTGACATGGACAGCAGGATTGAGGGCATGCTCAGCAAGTTTGCTGATGACAGCAATCTGTGTGGTGTGGTCATTGCGCTGGAGGGAAGAGATACAAGCCAGAGGGACCTTAACAGACTTGAGAGGTGGGCCCACACCTCATGAAGTTCAGCAAAGCCAAGTGCAAGGTCCCATGTGTACCTTGGGACAATGCCAAGCACAAATACAGGCTGGACAGAGAATGGATTGAGTGGAGCCCTGAGGAAAAAGAGTTGATGGGTGTTGGTGGACAAAATGCTCACCATGTCTTGGCAACGTGCACTTGCAGCCCAGAAAGCCATCCGTGTCCTGGGCTGCATCACAAAAACCATGGCCAGCAGGTCAAGAGAGGTCATCCTCACCCTCTGCTCCACTCTGGTGAGACCCCACCTGGAGTAGTGCATAGTAGGAACATATTCAGTAAAGTGCCCCTTTTGGTTCTGATTGCAGGCCAAAATTATGCAGTAAATTGCTTTGAATCTCTCAGCTTTTTCTTTCCACCTATTTATCTTATTGATACCTGGTAGCCATTTTTGATTGAAAGATATGCTGATAGTGGGATTAAAGCATCCTTCGCTGCCCCTTGTACAGTGATGTGCAGAGAAAAGGTGAAGTGGGACTGAAAAGGAAAGTCAACAGAGCTCTATAGGCAGCACATACCACTTTGTCAAGTGCTTTGGAAGTCACTTAAGTATACTTTTGTTTTTTTAATTCATTTTGGATTTACATATTGTATGCAAGTTACAGCACTGTTTAGCACCCTGGTGTTCTAGCTTGTAGCATGTTTAAGAAAGTACATTTATTCCTTGTTTGCAATCTACAGATCTGGCTCTATTGTTCTCAATATTTTCAAGATGGACACACTTGCATATTTCAGGCACAGCCAACTAATGCATACACTGTAAGCAGATATAAATTACTGTTTTATAATAGGAAAAGACAAGGAATTAATTTCTGATAATGGGAAAAAATATTTACATAGAGTGCTCTGAGGCATTTCTTAAAGGTCCTTATTTGAACCAGCCTGAGTTGCACAAAGTTAACAAAACTGTAGAAAAACATGCAAGGAAGTTCTCTGCTTCACTCTGCTCTCCTCAGGGAAGATCAGCTCTGATATGCTTGTCTAACCAGGCCTTAGAGACCTCTGAGGTGATGGTGCCACACCATCTCCAAACAATCTCCAATTTTTGCTATCTGTGCCCAGAGAAATTTTTTTTTCTGAAGTATAGTTTGAATCTTCCTTGTTTCAGTTTAGGTAGATTTGTTCCCTGGCCACAGTGGAGTTGAAGAAGAGGACATTAAAAAGAGAAGCTGTGCAGAAACTCTGGAACATAATGCCTGCGTTTCGCCACCAGGCGTCATAGCTGTGCTTAGGAAAGCCCTAATTTTCATCACTAAGATTTGGAAAGTTTTGGGTATTGCCTGAACTATTGCTTAGCGATCCTAAGCAGCTGATGAACAGCAGAATACATCCAGAGGTCTTTACATCTGTCTAGTAAAGCATTTGAAAGGCAATAAAGATGGTATGGCTCAATGAACCTGAAAAGAAAGAAGCAGAAATTATGAAGGGGATGTGGCAGAAAGCCAAACCTTCAGGCTGAAATGGGCAAACTTTCTCATAGTGGCATGCAGTGGGGAGGTCACCACAAGATGCCATAAGTAAGCCTGTTATCTTGTTCCCTTCCCACTGAGCCTCAATCCCCCCTGGTTGTGGGTGGGACATGACAGAGATGACAGATTTCTGAAGTCAGACCACAGCAGCACTCATCTGCATGTGTGTTATGGCAATTTCCCAAACACTGCGTTACTGCAGGTTAGTGTACTATCCCCTTGCTTGTCCTTTTCCTGGATTCAGGTCAATTTGTCTTTGATTTGGTTTCCACATGTACCATGCCACATATTCTCATACACCCTATGCTTGCTTATGGAGCAGTAGTGTTTGATTCTAGACACAACTCTGCAGGAGGGTGCCTGAATTATTTGAGGGGAAAAAAGTCTCTCTGAGTACCCCCATCTTAGATGCTTTTGATCAAGAAGTTGACCGCTGATGGTGTTTTTTGCAGTGTAAGCTGGGATGCTGCACAGGGATTTAGCTGCTGAGGGGATCCACAATGACTGGTTATTCAAAAAAACTGTATAACCACTTGGGTGCAGGGCAGTCTTGGGGCACTGTGACTGCCAGCTGCAGGAGAGCAGGATGTGGCATTGCTAAAATCCTTAGAGCTTGAGGATAAGGTCTGGGACATTTGGAGCGTTTCAGCGTTTCTTTGATTTAAACAGAGCTTTGTATTGTTAGGGCTGTGTTGTAGATCACACTGAAAATCAAGGTTCACCACTCAGTTATTGGTGCTGCTTCATATTATTATAAAGTATCCATTTACTCTGCAGGAGGTTTTAAAATAAGGTTTGAGTAAGCACATATTCTTGTCATAAGTTACTCTGAAAAGCAGAGATGGACTTCAGTCTGACTTTCAAATCTAAAGCTGAATAAACTTTGGCCCATCTTTAAAATGTGTAGCTTAATTGTCTCTCTGTCAAGGTGGCTGTGTTAAGTGGAACGACAGCATCTACTACTGACAGTCCTAAAGCCAAATAATAAAATGTTTGAATCATATTCATTCCCTTTTGCTCCATTTTTACTTCAATTAGTGTAAGATATGCTTTTTTTCCTTGTTTGTCTTATCTGGCTATGGTATTTTGAGAGACCTAAAAGGAAGAAAAGGCATTATTTAAAGAGGGGGTGTTCATATTTGATTCAGTACTCTCCTTAGATATTGTTTTCCTCTTCAAGTTCTTTTAATACTTGCTCTAAACTCATAAACTTTCAGAACCAATTTTTAGCTAATTTGCAGTTTCCACCTTTGGCTTTTGTTCTTCAGCTTACTAAAATGAATAAGACATTGTCCCATGAGCAGTTGACTTATTTTCTGTGTGTTCTGGAAGCATGTTTATTTCTGGATGTCTTTGTTTATGTTCTCACAAAACTGGATGTCATCATCCTGTATGTGCTAAATTCAGCTCCATTCATGCACATTTGTACAGTCTTCAGATATGAACCCTAAGCTTTTTGAAGAGCTTAACCTGCCTTGCCTGCTAGCTCTGAATCTTACCTGCTGCTCAAGTTTATCTCTGCTCTTCAATACTAGTGAGCACCTGCAGTGTTTTGTGTACCTAATCTTTTGGACACCCTTAAATGTGCAGGTGGAGAAATACAAAGGGCTTGGAGCAGTCACAACTTCTATACCATGTAGAGTGTGATCCCAGAGCTGAGTCTTCTGTGTTATCAAGTTCTGAACAAGTTACTCATAAAGAGTAACTTGAAAATTACTATCACACAGTAGGAAGAAATGCTTAATTTTCAATTTAAACAGATTTATTTATATTTTAACAGCTAAATCCCTGAAAAGAAACATTAGTAAGCTCTAAAAATAGCAGTGTAGGTAAGGAAAAAGTAACCTGTTTTTAAAAATGCTTGTTTTAGCTAAAGCAAATACATATTTTATAATTTGTAGGGCAGAATGTATAGTTGCCACTAAAATCTGTGATGCATAACTGCCCTTAGAGCCTTTTTTCTGTAAAGAGTTAAGTCACTTGAGCTGTGGTTACAATATTCTGCTGTTAAATTGAGTCAGGTTCAGTGCAGAAGAACTAATTTTATTTCAAAAGAAGGCTGTTTCAGAAACCCTTCCCTTTCTATACCTGGAGTCAACATCATGCATTGCTTCAGGAAAGCAAGCGATGCAAGGCTGCTCAGCCGTGGTAGGAGTGAGGAGTGGGAAGCAGGTTGTACTGCCTGAGAAGTGTCAGTAAAGAAGAACCACCTTCCACTGCAACTGCCTTGTAGTCAGAAACTGTAGCTATGGCTACAATCTGCTGAGCATGGTCAATGTTTCATGTTTTTTGCCCACGTTACAGTTCCCAAGGAAAGGACCTGGAGTTGCATGAACAGGTCTTTGTCCACTGTTTCTGTCTTCTTTTGCGTGCAAGCTAATCCTCCATGATCACCCCCAGCATGTTGTTTTTCTTCTGCCTCTGACACAACATTTCACTGGAGTCTATTGAGGCTAATAAATTACTGGAGAGAGAATATTAGTCCATCATGTTCAGCTGGATAAAGTGAGATAAAAAGCTGATAAAGGAATTATTTATCATATTTCCATAGCATCATAGGGTATCTAGAGTTGGAATGGACCTGTATTGAAGTCCAACTCCTTGCCCTGCACAGGACAGCCCCAAGAGTCACACCATATGCCCGAGAGTATCATCCAAACATTCTTGCATTCTCTCAGGCTTAGTGCTGTGACTGCTGCCCCAGAGAGCCTGTTCCAGTTCTGAACCATCCTCTGGGTCAAAAACGTTTTCCTAATACCCAGCCTAAATCTCCCCTGACACAGCTTTATGCATTGCCTCGGGGCCTATCACTGGTCACCAGAAAGAAGGGATTTTAATTGCATGAGAAGGAATACAACACATAAGTAAACATAAAGAAGAGTTCTCTTCATAGTGAACTGTCCTGAAAGGGGAGAGAATGGGTCTAGGGATCAGTTAAGTATTATTTGGCAAGTATTAGAGCAAAGGGTTGAGCCGGTGTGCCTGTGCCAGCAAGTCACAAAGGAGCGGCGCTGTAGATTCCCTGCATGCAAGGGAACCACTGTACGCTCAAGCTGGAGCCTCACCCTCAGTGTCTTTAGGAGTTGAGCAGAGCAAGACAAATAAAGAAACTTTTGCAACATAGTTATATAAGTCAGCTCATGCTTTGCTGGCACCATGTGCAGTCCCTTTTATTGCCTTCTTCCTAAATACTGTGCCACCTACCCCTGCACAGGCTGCAGGTGGGATCCAGTGTCCAGTGTTTCCAGCTGAGAGCACCCACTCTGGCCAAAGGACATGGTTTCCAGATGGCCTCAGCTCTACTCCCTGAAAAAAAAAAAAAAAGTCATGGCCTTGATATGCATATGGCTAAAGAGATGAGGGAAGTTTTGAGAGGAACTCAGGAAGATTACAAGGACGTTGTGAGTTTTTGCAGGGAGAAAATTATAAGGGCCAAAGTCCGAATAGAACTTAATCTGATTACTGCCATAATAGACAATAGAAAAATGTTTCTATAAATACATTAACAAGAGAAGGCCCCATCACACATAATGGTGACTTGAGAAGACAAATGACATCACTCCCCATGTCCCCACTTTCCTCTTTCTTCCCCCACCTTATATACTGAGCATGTTGTCATATGATCTGGAATATCCCTTTGGTCAGTTCCGGTCACCTATCCCCATTGTGTCTCTTCCCAACCTCCCAACTTCCTTGCCAGCATGGCAGTAAGAAAAGCAGAAAAGGCCTTGTCTCTGTGAAAGCCCTGCTCAGCAATAACTAAACCAGATCTATATTATCAATCCTATGTTCAGCACAAATCCAAAACACAGTCCTGTGCCAGCCACTGGGAAGAAAACTAACCCTACCCCAGCCAAAATCAGCGCGAGGGTTCAACAAGGCCACGTGCCAGGTCCTGCACTTGGATCACAATCACCCCATGCAGCACTACAGGCTGGGGGCAGAGTGGCTGGAAAGCTGCCTGGAGGAAAAGGGCCTGGGTGTGCTGGCTGACAGTGGCTGAGCATGAGCCAGCGTGTGCCCAGGTGGGCAAGAAGGCCAGTGGCATTCTGGCTTGTGTCAGGAATAGTGTGGCCAGCAGGGCTAGGGAAGTGAAGTACCTCTTCTTGAACTGATTAGTCACACAGGTAAACATGCTACAGTGCTATACTAAGAAATTATTAGTGAGATTATATGCAGCATTTTTGCTTGTTTCTGAAGGAAAAATCTTGTTTTCAAAATGCTGGGCGTAATTTAAAAAAGTCCACAGCAAAGGCATGCAGTGCTGGTCTCCACCCAATCTCTTGCACCAGCATGTCGTTCCAGGAGAGGGAAAGTGTGTGGGCATGTGAGCAGTGATGGGGCCCATGCTCGTGGGTGTTATGGAACTGAAGGGTCAGGCCCTCGCAAAAGGAGCAGGGTGCTGTGTTTGGTAAGAAACACACATTCTGTCCCAGCAGTTCTTGCTGACTTAATGATTTTTGTTTTCCCATCAGCATGATTGGCATGTTGTCCTTGGACACTGTGAAGTGAAAATCATTTAAGCAGATTAATGAGTAGCCAGACTGTAAAACTAAGAATTTGGGAGCAGGTACAGCCGCAGCAACAATCAGTGTGTTTCTTAAGCAGCTTGCACAATCACACATTCTAATATATCAGCTGGACTGTGACGAGTGTCACCAAAGTTCATCAGCAAAGCCTTCACGTTCTCACATTGTCCCTGTCGCTGTGAATTCAAGAGCCACTCCCCCCTTTTCTTCTTGCACCCACCGTGCCACCGAGAGTAGTGGGTTTGGAGAGCAGCTCTCAAGAAGGCCTAAAGAGGGACGCAGCTTTCAGCCAGGGCTTTTGCTTTCTTCCTGGGATGTCGAGAGCAGCCACAGGGGGACACAAAAAAGGGAAGAGTATGACAAAGGAATCAGGAAGATGGAAGCACTGTAAAGAGTAAGGTTTCATCAGATAAGTGGTTTATTTTCATTCTAGCACCTTTTCTGATTAAGGGGTGGGACTCCGAGCTGGGAGGCTTGGCTAAAAGAACAGGAGCACTTCATAAGACTGGCTTCCAGTGTGTTGGTCAGGACTTGTGGTAGCAGCAACACAACTGTTTTGAGGCTGAGTGAATTCTTGGTGGCAAGATTCGAAACAGACACCAGTCAACATGAGCACAGCAGGCAAAGTAAGCAAAAGTTTATATTAGAAAAGTTTCTTTGCTGCAGCTGAGTAATGTATTTTTAAATGCAAATTCTTTGCAGGGACACTGTAAGTTCTGGTGGTCTAGCACAGATGAGAGTTTAGGATGAAGCTGGTACAGCAGAACTGCCTTTATTTGCAGGCCACTGTACTCTCCTAGAAAATAGTTGTTAGTTCTTCAAGGCGATAGTTTATTTGAGGCAACATGGGGTAACAGCACCAGATGAACTTTCTGTCTGGGTTAACAAACTTTTTCATCTCTGTTTGCATGGTTCAAAATATAATAGAATGTAGTAAGTGTTCAAATCTATGTATTTAGCTGCTCTATTAGTTTCCATTCTGAGATCCCCTGTGGTTTAAACTATTTTTGGCTTATTTATAATCCATATCAGCTTGTTTTTTAAAAAAAAAGGGACACAGCTAATATGTGTTAAGTTTTGGGGTGTAATTGTGTTGGTGTTAGGACAATCATTAAATTTTGATATGTGTATAACAAATCTCAAGCTTGAGTTAATGAAGAGCAAAAGTAAATTTCACATGCAATGCACTACTGAGCTGGGACTGAAATGAGTCTTTGCTAGAAATTAAGTGACAAGAGAGATGTAGATTAATACCAGTACACATTGCTTCTTGCACTACTGGTGAGATGCTAGCATACACCCAGAGACCGGCAAGAGAGGTTGATAGACAAGGAACCCAGAACTGGAAAACAAAAAGCATGTACCTTGTTGGAATGTGCTTTAAGAAAGTACCAGGATAATTGCTGTTACTGCCATCTGTCTTCACTATTCTAAAACCAAATAAAACAAGAGAAAAGAAAAGCATTCTCCCTTTAATTCTGAGTTGCCACAACTGCAAAATTAATTGTAGCTCACTTGTAGATAAATACAGTCCTCTATGAACTCTGTAAATAAGTTCAGTCATTTACGCAGCCTTGGACTGAGAATGGTAAATGAAGTGTTGTGATGTAACTTAACTGCCTTGATTTCACCATGTTTATCTTGGAATGATATGGGAGCTACCATGCATTTTATGTAACCAAGCAGCATAATCCTTATGCCCTGTGTAAGGGTGTGTTTCTGCACCTACCCTCCCCCACCACAGTAACTTGCAGGGCTGGTAGAACACACGAGAAAAAAAAAAATACATGACTCCAGCCAGGGCTTGTCTTAACAGATGAAATGAGTGATAGTGTGCTGTTGGTGCCTCTGCGGGATGCTGTTGTAATCCGGTAAAGGTTCACAGGGACTCAACCATCAGAACAATACATAGCTAACCAGTGTTTAATTACAGGAGAGATTTGTTCTCAGCAATCCACAGTTCTTGGCTATGTTTGTTCTAGGAAACACTTCATGTGCTTTGCATGTGCAAGTCATGAAATCATCATTGTGCTATGTATGATACAATATAAATATATAAACCACCCTTTTTAAATTTTCTTTTGCCAGTTTCCTGGAAAATGTAGCCCTTTAAAATGTGATCTTTGGTCCCACTTGTGAATTTTTTACTAATCACATGTGCATTTGACACATGAAATGTTAAATTTGGTGTAAATGTCTGTTGAGGCATTTTTTTCCAAAGCATTGTGCCCACCCCACTTTGTGTCTAGCTGCTGATAGTCCACTATTTTATTTCATATGTTTAGTATTTCCTAGTAATTATTTTCTTTGTTACCAGTTTACAGTTAGTGGGTAATTAAACATTATTTCTACTTCTGCTTCAAAAGCTCTGACGCTAAAAATTTTTTTGTTTTCTTCTGCAAATTTTGCAACACACTGGTGTAAAGTTGGCCCAGTCACACAGAATACTCATGTATTGCTAAACTTCTTGAATCATGAACTCAATTGCCCTCCTTTTCCCTCTCTAAGCAATGTGTACCCAAACACTTGCAGTCAGTAGACTTAATAGAGTGACTGAGCTCACTCAGTGTGTTGACACAAAAAATCATATTCCAGGACCTGGGGTGGTTTAAAGGTCTGGGATGGGCTGAGACCACAAAGAAAAGGACAGGAATGGATATGGGGACAGAGAGGCCCCACTGGTTTTGAATACACTAGGATTGAGCTTGCAGGGAGGAAACCTTCTGTTTGAGAGCCTGGGATGAGGAGTGAATGATGCTCCTCTCTCTTCTGAGTGCTTTTTCCTCAGTGGCAGGTGGTCAGAGGAGCCCTAAGGCTTGTCTGTACCTGGACAAACCCTGAAGAACTAATGGACAAACTTTAGCCTGCCTGAAGAACTAATAGCCTAACAGAAAGAAGGAAAAAAAAAAGCTGTCTTTGGTAGCAACTGCCCCATGAGTTAAATGTTCCCTCTGAGAAGAAGTTACCTAAGCATGGATAATATTGCGCTGAAGGTACTGTTCAAGATTACCTCTGCATAGTGCTGCACCATTCTGCATAGGTGTCCTTTCAGTCATCACCTCATGGCTGAACTTGGGCTCTCCTAAAACATTTATAAACCTGTATTAGGCTCCAAATTCCATTTTCAGCAATTTTGTCAGTTCCCAACACAGTCAGTTCTATGCAATACAGGCTTTATCACTACCTGATATGTAACATCATTTAGCACACATCTCCAAGAAGACATGAATATACACAAGTAATCCCCAAAATGGCAAAAAAAAAAAAAAAAATCCTCCAAGGAAGTTAGAGAAGGAGCAATGAGTATGGATAATGTATCCAGTTATCCTGAAGACTATTATACATGCTGCTGACAACGTGATGGGACAGAAATACAAGCAAAATCAGACATAATCTTGGTGGAGCAAAAAAATGAGCTGACACTGTCCTTTGGTGTTGACTCTTTTGTTATGTATTGTTTGGGGGGTTTCCTGTAATTTTCCCTCTATTCTCCACAAATATGAGCAGGAGCTTCACATGCAGAAATCTAAGAATCTGTCTGTGCGGTGGCTTGAAAATTCAAGTGCCATTCCTGTTTTCTTTGCTCTGGTTGCAGGTTATTAAATGCAAAGCAGCAGTACTCTGGGAAGCCAATAAACCACTTTGTATTGAGGAGGTGGAAGTTGCCCCACCAAAAGAACATGAAGTTCGCATAAAGGTACTAAAAATAAAATTTAAAACTCTTATGACTTGCATTCTGTCTTGCTTTTTCTCAGAATTATTTTTATAAATTTTTAAGATCCAGTCAGAAAACATTCTATAGTGAGCAGTTACTAATCAGTGTGCTCCTATGTAAAGGTTTAAAGTCCTAAATTTGATAATAAGCTTCTTTAAAAAAATTTTTTTTCTTTTTTTTTTTTCTTGGTTGGGTTTTTTTGTTTATTGACACTTGTTCTTCTAATAGGCTGAAAAAAATATGGTACAAGGCAAAAATCAGCATTTGTAGAATAGAGAAAGGAACCTTCTTCTATTTTGTTTGATTCTGTGCTAGAAAATAGCCCAGCAGGGCTGGGAGCTTCCTTTTTTACCTGGATATTGATCTCAGTGGAATTCAGCAGCTGCTTTCGTTTTAGAGCAGTTTCAAATGTTACAGAAGTGAGAAAACCCTCTCATGGAGTTGGCAACTCCATTTGTCAGAATAAAAGTAATGAATACATACCTGAATGTTTCACAAGAAATACCACTGTTCTAGCTGCAAGAAAAGGCAAAATGTGTAGCCTGGTTTTTTATATGTAGCACATACAAATATTTAAAATATACAAATAATAAGTAATAATTATTATGTAATTATCTATAATGTAATATCATTGTATAATGCATATTTCATATAACATATCTATTTTATTATATATTGTCATATAAGTGTAATAAATAAAAATATATATAATGTTTGTTTATAAATATGTGATGGTTATTTTGTATTATACATAATTTTGTAATAGTTCTATAATATTACAAAGTTTTATTTTTATGTATTTATATATAAATATTAGGAATAATTTAATGTATTCTATTCTTCCTATATAATTGTATTGCTAGTACATTGGTTCTGCCAGATAAACAATGAGAATCCTTATACAGCTCAGTACTGCAGAGCAAAAATTCACAAAGGAGCCTTGCTCTGTAGATTAAAGACGAATACATACCATGAAAGTCTTGAATCATACAGCCAAAATTGTTTTACTTGTAGATTTATTGGGCACATATATGGATTTTGGAGGAAGCAAGTGACTTCTCCAATTGTAGGATATCATTTCACTTCTGCATATGACATGATATAGTTAAATGCTGAAATATTATTGTCTTTCCTGTAAATCAGATCATAGCC
This sequence comes from Xenops minutus, assembly GCA_035221455.1. Lineage (NCBI taxonomy): Eukaryota > Metazoa > Chordata > Aves > Passeriformes > Furnariidae > Xenops > Xenops minutus. The sequence goes on along the minus strand of JAWWEE010000122.1, from coordinate 23,354,871 downwards.
ACAGGGATCTGTCGCTCTGATGACCATGTGATAACTGGTGCACTGGTTGTGCCTTTTCCAATAATTCCTGGGCATGAAGCAGCTGGTGTTGTGGAGAGTGTTGGGCAGGGAGTGACTTCATTCAAACCAGGTATGGAGCAGCAACTGAACACACACCCTGTACTAAGTTTCCAAACTCCCCTATAAGTCAAATATTATTACATTTATGAGCATTTGTATTGCTGAGGAAAATATTCCAACTTTGATTTTTTTTTCAAGGATACCTTAGAGGAACCGACCTTCTGTTTAGATCTTTCTGCATTCCCAATCTTGATTTATTTTCTGATTTTCTATTCAATTTCTTTTGGTTTTGGGAAGAACATTTGCAGCTTGTTTTCCACCTATATAGTGCTTTTCCTGTCATGGGACAGGAACACAGATCCTTTGCTGTTGGTTGTAGGAAATCATGTATTAGCTGCAGGTTCTTTGGACACAGTCTATACAGCTAATCTCTCAAGAATAAGGCAATGAAAGCACTAGACGCGTCAGAGCACCTTCTTTTAATTTTCCTAACAGCTAAATAATTCATTGACTTCAGTAAATCAGAACTGAGGTCTGTGTGTTCAGTTGCTTCACTTTAAAAGTGAAGCACGACTGGGGTGCCCATCCTTCTGCAGGGTTTGCATGAGGGCAGCACCAGTGCAGGTGAGTCAGCACTGCTCCCTGAGGGCTGGATTGCTCTGAGCACACTCCTCTGGACCAGCTCTTCCCCTCACTGCATTCTTTTTGAACCACTGGGCATAGATGGTCAGTGAAAGGTGCCAATTTTCCTCTATCTGCTGAAAGATGAGATGGAATTTTTGTATGCTTTTATAGGACTGAACAAATTCTAACAAGGGCTAAATTATAAAGAGAAAAAATGCAGTGAAAAAAATCTGCATAGAAATGCTCAATTTCCAGGCAGTTTGTTATGATACCTGCGTAGTTTGTTTTTAACACCTCCATGCTTTCAGTGGCTTTGCCCATACTGACAAGTAAGAAGTCTGTCCAAAGCAGGTTGGTATGTATAAGAAAAAAATTTATTAGAATTTCTGCTTTAACTCCAAACAAATATGCATATTGCAATTTTCAGTGATAGCTCTAATTGCTTTTTCTCTTATGTCTGCATTCATAAATCACTCTGTTGTCTATTTCTAGCTGAATAGACATGTTTCCAGGTGAGATGAAGCATTAGGCCTGAACACACACGTGCAGCAAATCACACTTCTCAGACATTGCTTAATTTACACCTTCAGGTTCTAAGAAAGGCTCCAAGATGTGCAAAGTTTCTTTAGCAGAATGATTACTAAGCCCATGTCACAGTTCTAAGTTAACTGAGAGTTGGGGTAATGTGGGCATTTCATGTTCTGTAGGCATTTTCCATTTTTAATGGAAATCAAAAATTTCCCTTGACTTTCAGCTTGTTGAAGATTAGCCAGATTTTAAAATTGACAAATCATAAATTGTGGAAATTGTGTAGGAGTTAAAAATTGCACTGGAAAGCTACGTGCTGCTTTGTTAATCATATAATTGTGCTAAAGAATTAGAGATGTAGGCTTAGATTGTGTGTGTTACTGCTTCTCTGACAAATATTTTGCCTACCTTTACTCCAGTGAGACAGTAATAGGACTGTAATAGCAAAGAGGCTCAAGATGACTGGCAAATTAATGCTTAATTCTTCATTCTTTGTATGCACAGTTTACAGCCCTGTTATCTTAGCACTCCAGTCTAGGGGATGTCAGTTTTTGTTTCAGTTTCTTTACCTGTGTATTACTATTTCCCTTTTACACAGAAGATGCAATAAACTGCTGAATGAGTACTTCAGAATGTCAGTAGCAAACATGGGGTTATGACATAAGTCAGACTCAGTTCTATGGAAAGACAGGAGAAATTTTGCATATCAAAATTAGTTGTCATCACTTTGCCCTAATTATGTCCTTTATATAAAACACAAAGAGATGGTTTATCTTCCAAGGACAGCAGAAGGAAATAAAACCATCACTGCACTCCTAATGCATATTTGCCTGGCAATTAAATACACTTGCTTCATGTTTTTACCTGCATGCTTCTTGTTTGCCTTTGTTAATCCTCTGCCATTACTATTTTATTCCTAGGAGACAAGGTTATTCCACTCTTTATTCCACAGTGTGGGGAGTGCAAGAGTTGCTTAAACACCAAGGGTAACCTGTGCAGTAAAAATGAGTGAGTTTTCCTTTGTTGCTTACAATTTGATTTTTCTTTATACAAAACTGATTACACACAACAGATCTCACTTGCCCTTATTTCTGGTCATTTTTCAAACAGCCTTGCTTTAGGTGGTGGATTAATGCCTGACGGTACCACTAGATTCACCTGCAAAGGAAAAGCAATTCACCATTTTCTTTCTACAAGTACCTTCACTGAGTACACAGTAGTGCCTGAATCTTCTCTGGCCAAAATTGATTCTGCTGCTCCTCTGGAAAAAGTTTGTCTAATTGGCTGTGGATTTTCTACTGGTTATGGTGCTGCTTTGCAGACTGCCAAGGTAAGTCTTGTGGTGGATGTTTCTGATATCTCATGGGTTCTGTTCAGGATCCTGTGGCCTCCAAGTGGGTCACCAGCATGGCAGCCAGGAGGTATAGATTCTTCGTACTTCAGGGTCGAAAGAAGACACTAGTTCTTTGCTTACTTCAGATTCTCTAAGATACTCAGAAGTCTTCAATTCAAAATAAGTAAAAATACTTATTAACATCTATTAAGTTTTCCCTCATAGCCTTATCACCCCTATAAAATGTTAGAACTTATTTTATTGTAACTGAGGTCTAGGAATACATAGAAGCCTGTATATTGCAACATGTAGCAATTTTTGCAAATTCATAGCAATACCTGAATCTGCCTTTTACAGCAGGCACTGACTCCAGTGGAGTGACAATACTTAACATCCCTGGAATATAAAGGATCATTAAAAAAAAAGCTATGTCTAAATCTGAAGCTGAGACAGATAATGCAAACCTGGTCTCAGAAATGTATTTTAAGGACAATTTCTCTCAGTCAAACATAGGTTTGTAACAGTACAGCTGGCTACTGCACTAGTTAGTACACACATGCAAATTCCTTCTCTAATCTCCAAAGTACAAGAAGTGTCTTAAGCGAAATCATATTAATAATGAGACAATGCACTGTACTGTCCTTAGACTGTAACGGTATTCCATGTTTGCATGGTTATTTTAGGTGGAACCAGGCTCCACCTGTGCCGTCTTTGGCCTTGGAGGGGTTGGCCTCTCTGTTGTCATGGGCTGCAAAGTGGCTGGAGCTTCCCGCATCATTGCTGTGGATATCAATAGTGACAAGTTTGCCAAGGCCAAGGAGCTGGGAGCCACCGACTGCATCAACCCTAAAGATTTCAAGAAGCCCATCCACGAAGTGTTGATTGAAATGACTGGCCAGGGCGTGGACTACTCCTTCGAGGTCATCGGCCGCACGGATACCATGGTAATGCAGCCAAAAGGTGTGGCCAAATGAGGCAGTAGCTTGTCAGCACTCTCTTCACTGAGCCACTAAGCACAGAGGGTGAGGAGCTGAGAGCCACTGGCAGAGTAGCAAGCTAACTTCAAACCTGTCAAGTCTACATATCTGTCACTGAGATGCAGGGACAGAAGCATGCTCAGAAACTTAGGAAAGGGAACTTCATTGGAGTGCCCTGGCCTAACCAGGGTGGCTAAATTTCACATAGCCCATTATCTGCTTTCCAGCTGTGGCTTATCACTAATGACTAAGACAAAGTGGGGAAGGAGAACAAAGTTAGGATGTACCTAACAGCAGATTCAATGGTGTGAGCAGATAAAATGGAATTTTTTTGATGTGGTTTCAGTTACAAAAAATGAATTGCAAGCAGAGCCCAGAGAGGAGATGGAGTTCAAACTTCTGTGCCCCAATGGCAAATCTTTTATGACTCTGGGTGTCCCTCTGTTCCAAATGCAGACTGCAGCCTTGGCCTGTTGCCAGTATAACTATGGAGTCAGTGTGATCGTGGGAGTGCCCCCTGCAGCACAAAAGATCACTTTTGATCCCATGCTCCTCTTCACTGGTCGCAGCTGGAAAGGCTCCGTCTTTGGAGGTAAGGACTTGGAAAGATGTGGTTTAATTGGCTTGGGAAACTTGTAAATCATCTTGAATGAAATAGGATATATAAAATTCATTGCTCAGGTTTTCTTAGTGAAAGTAATATTGATAGCTGTTCTGCTGACAAAGAAGTACATAGGGAGTTAATTATGGGAACTGTTAATGGCAAGAGAAGGAGGGAGAAAAACAAAAAGGGAGGGAGCGGGGAAGAAAGGAGAGACAAGATACAGAGAGAAAGGAATAGATAAAATGACAGAAAATAGAGGAAAAGGGTGGAAAGAAGAAAGAAATTAAGAGGGGAAAATGAGAAAATGGAGAGAGAAAGGTAGAACAGAGAGATGAGGGAAGGGAGGAGAAGAGAAAAATAAGGCAGAGGAAAGGAGTAAGGAGAAAGATAAGAGAAGGACAAAGGGAGAAAAAGAGAAAATGAGAAAAAGATAAAGAGGGGGAAGAGAGGAGAGAGAGAATGGGAGAAAAGAGAGCAACAGCAAAAAAAGACAATAAGAAGGAGAGAAAGAGAGACAGCAGGAGACATGGACAGTCAGGACCATAAAGGACATCACGGGTCATACCCAGCTGGTTTCCACATAGGTCAGACCCCAGCTTAGCCCCATGGCCAAGTGCTGACAGTCCCTTCTTTTTGTTTCTCTTTTTGGAGCTGTCCCAGCAGAGTCCCACACTCAGCAAGTCCTAGCTCACTCAACACAAAGCTGCAGGCCACAAAAAACTTGTTTCCAACAACAGGTTTTCTCACTCACCACCAGTTCCTCTGATGTATTCACCAAACACCTGAATTAAATAGCAAAGACAAATTAGGTTCCTCCAGAAGGACATCCTACTATTTGTGTCAGCTTTATCTAGTAGGGCTTGTAAGAAAGAAGATACACATCCACCACCTGCCCCCCAATTTTGACCAGACAATCAAATTTCCACTTACCAACTTACCAACGTGGATGTCAGTACTCTGGCTTTTATATGAAATACAATTAAGTTGAAATAGTATTTAGTGGGGAGGAAAGTTTTGATTTTTCAAAGATTCAAATTTTAACTGGTCTTCTACCAGTAAAGCACTGACTAGGTTTGTCACACATGGAATAGTTGCACTTCATCCTGTTTCCTACTGGCACCCTGTGTTACAAAGGTAAAGACATGCTGCAACATTTCATCCTGTTACTCTGCTATAGAAAGTTTATCTAAAATTTAAGATGCCATGGGTTTTATCTATTTTCACAAGCATTTAATGTTTCATTATCCTTTGTGGTTTTTCTTTCAGGCTGGAAGAGTAAAGATGCAGTTCCTAAATTGGTTGCTGACTACATGAATAAAAAATTTGTTCTGGATCCATTAATAACCCACACACTTCCTTTCACAAAAATCAATGAAGGATTTGATCTGCTAAGGACAGGGAAGAGGTAAACATTGTCTCATTTTAAAGGTTCTGTATAAATAGGTTAAAGGAGCTGTACACTGAGACAGAGCCTGACTTCACAGCAGGAAACGGGGAAGGCAGCCCATTATGCCCCTTAATCTTGCCCATTGCATGTCCATAGGTTGCAGCTGTGATCATAAAGCCAGCAAACCTTTAGCTTTTGAAATGCAGCAGGCCCTGGCCTTCCTTGCAGGGAAACTTTCAGATTCCAGCTGGAGTGAAGACTCTGGGTGAGAGTGAGAAAAGACCATGCAAATGAAGAAGTCTTTACCCACTACCCATTAGAAAAGAGCACACAGCCCAGGGAGCATGGGAATGCCAAGCTATAGAGTGCTAGGGCTTAGCTACATTGCATTCCAAGAAACGTTTCAGGATGAGGAGCAGGAACACAGAAATAGCCTGTGTTTACTGGAAGAGCAACTCATCATTCCTCTTGTGAGTTAGGTAACAGAGTCCAAATGCAATTGGTCCTACAGTCACTGGGTACTCCACCTTGAACTTCAGAGCTTTTCAAAAAGGAAAGTATTTGGTGTATATTTACATCACAAACTCAGAATTTAGCTCTCATGCATTCCTCAAATAATTGTGAAAGTTCAGCTCAGACTCTGCTTTCATAGGCCATTGAAATTGGAAATATTTTTTGCCAGAGATATTTGATAAGATTCACCATGAGAACTGAAAATTGTCCTTGGCAGAAGTAGGAAATACATTTGTTTATCTTAGTATGTGTGGGGACTACCCTTTTCTCAGTTCTAGATGTTTATAACTTACACAGTCTGGAGAATTACCTTCATGTTTTATTTTAATTATCATTTGCTAGCAGTTATTTTATGTGTTACTTGCTCTGTATATAAAAAAACATGTAACGTAAGAATTTAAGCCCTTGAGATTTGTTTTCAGGTTCTAACAATGCAGCACACACTTCATTTTACAATTGTCCTTATTTTAGATGTACTATAAATGTTAGTTCCAGTTTTTAGTGTAACAAATGGGAAAGTGGTGAGGACAGGGATGCCATCAGCTTTGTTAGAATACTGATACTCAACCTGAAGACAGGCCCGTTGCAGCTGACCATTTTTACTGAGTGAAATATTTCAGTGTATCAGCACAGAATAAGCTGTACCTGTCAGAGGTTACCCTTACAGCCCTTTGTAATTGGAAAAAGGAATCTAAGCCCCCACTCTGAGTAACTTCCCAGGCAATAGTTGGTAATTAATTACCAGGAGCCCTGGACTTCATCAGCGAAGGCTTTGCAGTCTTACGTGAATTTTGGTCTCTGCATCTGCAGCAAGGTGTGCACACCTGCTCTGTCATTTTGCTGCAGGCTGGGGTTGGGGGGCAGGCAGGCAGGGAGTACCCTGGTTGACAGCAGTAGCCTAGATTATCAGAGAAAACAGCAGTCTTCTGTTGATGTTAACCCAGAGGCTTTTATACAGTCACTAACTTGTCATTTTATATTGCAGTATTCGCAGTGTCCTGCTGTTTTAGGACTTCCTAAATGTGAAGCAGCAGGTGGCTCAGCACCAGTACAGACTTCACTGTCCTCCAATACAAATGACATGAAACACAAACCAAGACATTCCTGAAAGGTCTACCACCACCACCCTTGAATAAAAGGATCAAGCTGAAATCTCACATTTCAAGCACAACGTTTACAAATGAAATCATCTTTTTCCTTCTACATCTTTCTCCTCATTCATGTTTTAAATCCTCTATATTGTGTTGCAATTTTTTAATAGCCAGTTATGAATTGCAAGTCTTGCTGCTTCCACAGGTGCTATAAAGATTTTGATTTTTGAAAAAATTACTTATAATATGCAGTCTTTTAATAAAATAAAAATGAAGGGAACAGTTTCTTTGGGCTTCCATAACACTGCAAGCGTAGGAGATTTGTGCATGCAGTTCAGCACAGTAAAACTCTTAAGTTAAACCTATGTATCCATCCTGAAAGACTTTAGCATTCCAGTGCCTGATAGGCAAGGAAATTACTGCAGAAATTAAAGTTTATGGTGACCATGTGTTTGAGTTAATAATTTCAATAAATGATATTTAAGTAAATCATAGACTTACGTATTGAAGGGTGTCTCACCACTGGATATTTTACCAAATTAACACTTCCAAACATTTTATGTAAATGTGGTGGTGTTCTGTGTTGTGGTTTGTGTTTTTTGTTGTTGTGTTTTGTTTTGTTTTTACCTTTGTGCCTCTTTCTTGGAGTTCTTTTGATTGTTGATCAGTGTGATTTTAGATCTTTGGCCAATTTATACAAGTGCATCTGATGTTTGGGAAACAATGTGAAGAAATATGAATGCGCATTGAGTATTAGGGTTTGTTTCCATTATATAAAGGGGAGGTTTCTTAACCTCTTAAGTGTGAATGCAGAGTAGAGGGGAAGAAAGAGGTGGCTGGTACCAACTCAAATTTACAGGATCTTGCTGCTGTCTGCATTCTGCATTTGCCATGTGGAAACAGGAACAAAGGCTATTTCTGTCTTGGCAATTGTGGTCAGCATTGACTTATCTTTTGAAAAGACTATTCACAGCTTGCAGGCACTCACTCGCATGGCAGCTGTGTAGAAGAGTCTGTGAAGTAAGTCTGTGCAACTGCTGACTTACTTTTTTGTGTCAGCAGAAAGTATTTGAGCAGCCCAGCTAGTTTAATGATTTGAGAACAAGTTTGCCAAGAGATTACACTTTAACAGAAGAAGATCCTTAAACACGTGTACAAACTAAATTTACACAATTGAGACCTGACCTTCAGTCTTCAGAGTAGAAGAGAAACAAAAAAAAAATTGAGCTAGAGAATAAAGTACAACAAACCTCACTTCTATGCTCTTCAGGATGATGAAAAGCTCATTTTTCTTGTTGTAATCTGCCAAGCATAGTAAGCACCTGCTCTTAGTATCTTTATTAGGATAGTTGCTAGTGTCCAAAACCACAAACCCATTAAATCATTCTTATTAGGGACATTCTATAAGGCAGCCATCTAGTTCTGTCTGCACATGGAGCAATTAAATGTCTTCTGACCAGAGAACAACAAAAAGTTCATATTTTCCTCAAGTATTTTGCCCTGAAGATCCTCATCAACACTCAGCTGAAGATAAATTAGTTTGTGTGATTGTACAGCATGGAGAGAAGGTTTCTGACAGACCCTCCTAATGCGTCTCTGCCTCTGAGGTGCTCCAGGTGGATTCAAAGCAACATACAGCATTTCTGTGTGAGCCTCTACTTAGGAGCTTTCCTGGGAGCAGGCAGAGACCACACTCCCTATCAAAGCACCAGCTGTCTATTGGCACATGATGACAGTATGAAAAATCCTCAAAAGACATGAAAAATCCAGTAATTCCCCAAGAAATAAACTCTCTATCTGACAAAGCACAGGTGGTGTTTCCCCAGACCTTAAACTATGCCAGCGTTTACTGAACATCACTTGGCTTCACATACAGCTGAGCACTCCCATGTTTCTGCTCTCCCACCACATCCCAGCCACTCCCCCAGGAAACAGCACAGCAGCACATGCTCCAGTGTGCAGGGACAAAGGTTGTGCAGCTCTGTTTTTACTCACCTGTAAGATCACCCTCCCAGACAGTGCATAACAGCCAAATGGTCATTCCCATACAGCATAAATCTCCTCTGCTGCTTCTAGGTTATCAGATGGAGAGCATGGATCCCAGTAACAAAAACAACTGTTCTACACAGGTACCTGGGAGAAAACAAGCCGATGTTTTGTTCAAGAGTTGGCCCATCTTCAGACAAGCGAAAGAAATTTTTCTCTTACAGATACATAAATTACAAGTCATACCAGAGTTACTTATTTTTTAATGCAACAGGCAGAGCAGGATGAATATTGAAAATCTTAAAAACCTCATTCTAAAGCTCCTTACTCCTAAGAAATACATCACCAGTGTTCATGGTCTGATTGAGAGACGTGCAAAGAAATTTACAAAAAAGTAGAAATTTCATGGCAAAAACTGCTAAACATCCCCTTTCACCTGAAATACAGATAAAAATTATCCACAAATGCATGTCAGTTCCCATGCCAGCTGCTTACCCCCTGCATGGCAGCACATAGCTATGCTCACCTAGAGGTGACCTGGAGGTGGGCTTGACCACCACGGCTGGGGATCTGGATGACAAGAAGCACTTCCATGTGGCTGGAACCACCACGCTCTGTGCAAGAGCTCAGCCAGCTGCTGGGCGTGGTAGTGCAGCTGGGCTGCATCAGTGAAGCTAGAGATGGGTTCAGGGAACTTGAGAGCTGGGGGCTTGACCTGCCCACACAGCTGCTGCTGACCTTCCCTCTCAGCCCCTGAAGCAGGTTTGGGACACCATTGTAGCAGGATCAACACAAAACTCTGTGGGCAGTGCCCATAACACAGAAACATGTGGCTGACACCTTCCAAAATGCAGAAGCAGTTCACAAACACGCAGTGTTCATCATAGCCGGGTTCTGCAACAAGCTCTTGCTCATCCAATCCTCCCTATAAACCACCTTGTCCAATGCCTCTGCAGAAAACAGCTCTGTGGGAA
>JAWWEE010000122.1:23289475-23332030 GCA_035221455.1 Xenops minutus | reverse complement strand
TACGTGAAGTCATGCCCACACAGAATCTGTCACTCCAGCACCTTTCATTTAAACAAGAGGTTTTCTTATTACTTTACACTGTATGATTTTCTCCTAGTTTTTCCAGTCAGGCAACTAAATTTGTTCTGGGTACAAAAGAAATGTAAAGCTATGATCCTTATGGATTCCTTCCAGTTTGAGATATTCTAGGATTCTATCATTCTATGATAGCATGGACTCACAACCAGCAATGGCTGTAAGAGTCCTGTTCTCTATTTAACATATTTTTTTCCCCTCAGCCATTTTCCTTCACTAGAGTGAACAGAATTGATCGATCTTTTTCATAGACTTTTATCAAAATTTTTGTTATATTACTTCACTGTATGGTACATCAGGGTGGATCCAACTCCTACATTCCTTACCACATGTGCCTTGTCCCCCTTTCATTTTGTATCAGGTATACAATATTTTTGTCCTAATGGAGATGAAAGCAACAGGGCATCTTAGAGAATAGTGAATTATTTATCCTGCTAAGAAACGAAATCCCTACCTGCTAAGATAGGATCTAGTTTATCCTTCACAGTAGAATGTAAAAATTGTCTCTGAAACCAATGCCCAGTTACACTGAAGGACAAAATTTAGTGCTGAGTCATTAATAAAGGCATTAATATCTTCATTTGTCTTTTAATAAAAATTATTGAAGGGTTTAAACTACTGTAAGCAGGGTAAAATATACAAGTTTTGCAACTGATTGATCTTTAAGGTCCCTTCTAACCCAGACCATTCTGTGATTCTGCAATTCTATGACTCTACAAAGGACATGTGAATCAACTGTAGAGCTGCAAGTCCTGAGTCTACAGAGTAATGCCTTTCTGATTCATGAAGGCTGCAATTTTTTCATGTCTAATCTCTTTTGCATCCTAATGTCAACAGATGTCTTTTGATTTAAGAAAATAATTAAAAAAGCAATATATGTATAATCTTGTTCAAAATCTAAAGAGTTAAATTCTGCTCACTGTAGCATTCTAAATGGTTCCTGATACAAGAATGGTTTTTATTTCATTAATGGCAGCCTTCTAGGAAATTACCCCACTCCTCATGTATACAAAAAGATCTTTTCCACAGAGAAGGAGGATTCCTTTCTACTAGACAGGCCTCTTTTAGTTTATCATTTCCTTCTAGACTAGAGCTGGCGAGATCATGAAGGTTGTCAAGGCTTAACTCTGCACACAGAAACTCACTGTCACTACAGACAACAGAGCTTCTTGAACAGCAGGCCCTGGAATGGGAGAGGGACTGGCAGAAGGATGAACTGGCTTTCCGTGCTGGGCTAAACAGTTAAGGGTGAAAAAAAGTGGAAGCATGGAGCAAAAAGTTAGGGAGAGAACTCAGGTCTAAAGAGGAAGGATACAAGACCTAAGCAAAGATTTTTATTTTCAGTTGAAAAGACCTCCAATTGCTTTTTCTTGGTACATGCAGAATTTCAAAGCCAAAAGCAATATATGGCATTTCTGACATGCATATGTGATGAGGAGAAATGGATTCTCTTTGTATCATCTCCTTTTTGAACTTCTTCATCCATCATCTTTCTGTTTCTTTCGTCAGTTTCCTTGGCAGCAATTTAGAGTTGAGTGTATGTCTACTGATTATAGCTGGTTGCCAAATTACTCATAACAACCATGTTCACTCAATATTTTAATGTCTGGCATTTCTTGCCAAAATAGCAATGTGAAGGTTGCATTGCTCTTTAGACTAGTTTCCATAATTTAGCTTATTTGTTTCAGTTACAATTCTATTTTAATCCATTCTACTGCTCAGTTTCTTTGAAATCACAAAACCATCATCTCTTCTGGAATAAAAATGCAGATTCACCAGTCTAAAATTACAACCAATAAAACACCAGTAAATGTATGCAAGTTACATTTTAGCACCACTGAAAAGAACTTGGCTCTGTCCTCTTTGCACCCCCACTTCAGTTGTTCATACACATGGATGAGATCTCCCTGAGCTTTGTCTTCTCCAGGCTGAACAGTCCCAGCTCTCTCAGCCTCTCCTAATACGAGAGATGGTCCAGGCTGCTCATCATCTTCATGGCCCTTTGCTGGACAAATTGTCATACTCTCCTTTAAAATGACCTTATCTGTGTCAAGGACAGTTTAGCAAAAAGCAAGGGAAGAAAACTTTCCCAAGTTTCTCTTCCTCTATGCGGATACTAAAAAAGCTACTGAGCCAATCAATTTAACTAACACTTTCAAGGCCTGCCAAAGGACAGCAATGCAACTAAGCTGATGAGCAGCCCACAGTGATAGGATTGCCAAAAGCCTTAAAGGAAGAGGAACATTTAAAGACTAGATGAATAATACACATATTCAGATTCCATATCACCACTGGTTTGTGTTTGTGGGTTGGGCTTTTCTCTTATGTTTAAAACAAATTCTGTTCTTTGCTGTTCTTTGTTGCAGCAACCAAAGTCTCCTCGCTTTTTAAGAATTGATCTCAAAGTTTTTAAGATTCTCACTTGAACTTAAGCCTTATATTTGGCTGTTCTTACTATTTAATGACATTATTTAATATTTAATAAGTATGGATTAAGCATGAATATGTATTTAAGAAAGTGCAGCTCACACAAATACAGAATGGTTAGTGTTAAAAAGTAGTAAGGGACAGTAACTAGCAGTATATTATTTGAAGCATATTATGTAAGCAGTAGATAACTTTCATATTATCATGTAACACCTATACACATGCATGTGGTTTCATTTTGGAAATGCTGTTGTACTTTTAATAAATTTCCAGCACCAACTCCCACAGAATATTACAGTATAACTCTGGAAAATCTTCCCCAGAGAACAGGACTGCCATTCCGAGCCAGTCATTCTGCTGAAAAGACCCTTCTTTCAGTGCTGAACACTGGACCCATAACACTCTAATGCCTTTTGACCTCTTTTGAGCAACTCTTAATCCCAGCCCATAGCCCTTTGAACTTCTGGAAACCCCTCAGTACAATCAGCAATTACACAGCATATCATAAATGAACAAATGAGTTTTCAAAGGTTAACAAATCCCACCCTGTCTGCCAATTTATAGTAATTTTTGCACACCTCACTTTGCCATGCCATGACAGGAAAGTTACCTATAATTCTCTTAGTTACTTTTTAAACATAAAACAGTAAGACTGCAGGCAACGAGGTAACACCAAAATAGTTCAATAAATGTCAATGAATTGAGTTCTATCACCTACCTCCTGAGAAAACACTACAAGAGGTTCCTTCCAATAAACAATGTTTCCATAACACTGCATGTGCATCTGCACGTTTTTAATTTTATACGACTGACAAGTCTCAAAAAACGTAATCAATTAGCCAACTATCTGTGCAATAAATAGAAACACATATCAATAGATCTCTGCAGGACTGGGACAAAAAAAAAATCCCTTTTTGAAAAAAAAAATCTAAACCCAGATGAAACAAAATTCGATTGCTATAAAATAACCCTGCCTTAAGTCAATTGTAACTCGCACGTTACCGATTATTTTGAAGCGCTGCTCCACGAATGGTTGTGTAAGCCCTCCTGAGCACTGAGGAGCTCTGTCGCTATAGCAGGGCCACCTGCTGGTCTCCCGTCCCCGCTCCCCGGGCTTGCTGCCCGCCCGCTTCCCAGCACGCTGGAAGAGCTGGGTTCCTGCACGGCTCGGGCACCTTGCCTGCAGCACACACCAAAAGGACAAGGCCTGCTATGATTTCAGCAAGGATTTGGTGGTAGCCCGTGAACACAAACTGAAGAAGCTAGCAGAAAGCATCAAGGCCATGGGGGAGACAGCCTGATCACACATCCTTTCATTCCTCTATCCTAAACCTATAGATTTAGTTTGTAATTTTAGATTTTACTAAAAATTATGTTAGTTTTATATTATTTATTAAATGCTATACTTGTTTATGTCATGTTTTTAATTTGTTCCAAGCTGGTGCTATTGTCTAACTGTGGTATTTGCTAAGATTTGTTAGCGTGTCACTGGAAAATAAAAATTCCATTTCTTAATGAGGGGGACCCCGTTATACCCTGCAATGCCTCAAGCACCAGCACCTCTCACGTAAACCCCCAACAGCCCGTGGCAGGGCCATTCCCCTGATCTTTACACAACACCATGCCTGCAGACCTGGCATGAAGCCTTTCCTACCTGCCTGGGGAAAGAAGGTTCTTCAGAAAATGAAACAACGGCACGAACAAGATTAACGATCCCATCTTGTAGAAATAGCCCCTTTACTTCAGAGACTCATGGATGCAATGTCAGCTAAAATTTGCATCCCTCTGCCCAGCGTGGCCTGGCACGGGGCTGCCTTCACTCTGCTCTAAGGACAGCGCCGCCCAGGAAAGCCTCCACCACTGCGGCTTAGCCAGGTGCGAAGGACCCGCTCTGGAGACATGGTCAGCCCCACCTGTGTCCCGGTGAGGTACAGGAGGTATCGACCATCTCCAGAGCGGGACTGCCCCGCAGAGCCAAGGCAGGCAGGCACAAGCACACACTGCAGCATCCCGCAGGGAATGGTGCAGGAGGGGTGCACCCCTCCCCGTTCCTCGGGAGGGAAAGCGGACAAGCTGGTGTCGGCAGGATCCGCAGGCGGACCCATCGGCCGGGACAGCGGCGCAGGTCCCTCACGGGCAGCAGGGCAACACCCACCCTCCTGCGGGACTGAGGGGTGCGGGTGCATGGCAATGGAACAGCGCCGGGAAGCACAGGGACCTGCCCTGGCACAGGGCTCTGCGGGACTCCCGCACAGCGCGGCAAGGGCACCGACACCGGCGGCGCGCGGTGCTGCCCTGCGCCCAGGGCGGGCAGGGAACAAGGGAAGGCAGCGGAATGGGGAGGGAAGGCAGGGAAGCGAGCGAGGGAGGAGCCAGCTCCTTCTCCCGCCCCGGGGCCACAAGGAGGTGAGCGAGGAGGAGGCGGGAGGGAAGAGAAGGAGGCGGGTTCCCCTTCCCCTTCCGCCGGCAGCCGTGCGCGATGGCGAGCGGGGTGAGCAGGGGCGCGGCTGTGTCCTGCCGTGGGAATGTCCCGCCGTGGGGGGAATGTCGTGCGGGGGGCGCGATGGGTCCGGCGCGGGGCAGGATGAGGCTGGCGATCCGTGCCGTGGGTACCCTGGGTGCCCTGGATGCCGTGGGTGCCCTGGGTACCGTCGGTGCCGTGGATGCGGTGGGTACGGTCGGTGCCCTGGATGCCGTGGGTACCGTGGGTCCCGTGGGTACCGTCGGTGTCCTGGATGCCGTGGGTACCGTCGGTGTCCTGGATGCTGTGGGTACCGTGGGTGCCGTGGGTACCGTTGGTGTCCTGGATGCCGTGGGTGCCCTGGGTGCCCTTGATGCCGTGGGTACCGTCGGTACCGTGGGTGCCCTGGATGCCGTGGGTACCGTCGGTGCCGTGGGTACCGTGGGTGGGGGTGCCCGGCCGTGCCGAGGGGCTGTCCCCGGCCGGGGTGCGGGTCTGTCCTTCCCGGGACACGGGGCAGCTGGGGTGCATCCCGAGTGAGGATGCTGGCGGTGTGCACAGCTGCACTCACCCCAGCAGCTGTGCGCCTGCACTAGGGTGTTAACAGGGAAGGTGAAGAACAGGTGAAAGTTGGTGGTTTGGGTTATTTTTTTCCCCAGTTCTTTTTTCCCCTGTTCATTTTTCCCCATCTTGGCTTCAAGATTTTCAGCAAAGCAGCAGCAGAAAGGTTTGGATAATGAGAGGGCAGAGGATGGGGGTTTCCTGATACCCACGGTGAATAGTTCAGGGCCCTTTGTGGCTGTGTGAAGTGCCTGCAGTTTCAAAAGCCAGCTTCTTAAAATGTTTCTGAATCAGAAGTTACTGTTTCAAAATGTGTACTCGTAGTTTTAGAAGATCAGAATTTATCCTGTAAGGAGACTTTTTTCCCCTTCCCCTCTTTGATTTCGTGTTTAACTAAGCTTGTGGAAATAAAGATTCTAGAAATGCGCAGTCTGCTGTGCAAGAACAAGTGGTGACTTAATGAGGGGAGGATGAGGCATGGATTGAAAACCAGTAAATGATTTACCAAATGATGACCCCTCTTGCACTTTGTGCTTTGAATTTAGGTTTTCTGGCAAAATCTTTGGTAGATTTAAAGATTATGAGTGATTGCTCACACTGTGATTCCACAGTTAGGTACTGTGACACATTCCATGCATTTTTGTAGTATTAAAAAGCAGAACCAGGAGATTTCATGGTTCTAGGTTAAGGGTGTTTCTGTCTGATTTAGACCCCTGCTGGCTGTAGGAACAGTACCTATTTCGTGTTACAAAGCTTGTAGGGTCTGCAATATTTATTTTACCAAGTCTAAGCCAAGGTAAACATCTGCAGTTCTGCTATTACAGCTACACTGAGAATTTTAACTGGTTCTGGTAAAGTCTGGTACTGTTTATTGTACAAGAAAAATACTACATGAAGTCACAGACTAGCCACTGTTTTCTCCTGATCACAGGTGATGAATCAGACCTGAAAAGAGCAACACGTGATCTTGGCACTGCTATTTCTTCCAGACAGTGAAATTTTTAAAAGGCTGGGGGACTGCACATCTGGTCCTGGGAATTTACATTATGTCCCATTTAAGTGATTCCACGGGAACACCACAGCTGTTTTGAACACACAAAATGTCATTTTCTTCTATGGGTTTATAGCACATCCTGTGAGATGCTTCACGTTTCCAATAGCAATGGCTTAGACCTTGTTTGCCTGGAAGAAAATCAGTGCAAGTCTCTGGTATATCTGAACTATTCCAAAAGACATGCACACTGTTCTGGAGTAGATTGCAAAGTGATCTAAAGCAGTGTAGTCTGTGACAGCATTCCTCATCAGGTTTTATGTAGATAAGGTCTTGAATCCAGCTTCACAGCTTGTCTATGTCATTTAGGAAGCTATTAGTACCATGTTTGCTGAAAGATGTTGCTTCTGTCAGAAAGCAAAATTCAAATCATTCAATACACTGCTCATTTCATCCTGAAGGACAGAATAGAGTCATCTTTGTAAAACTGACCTCTAAGAGTATTCCAAATACTTATCCTTTTAGCACCTGAAGCTGCTCTAGATTGTATGGCTGTAACACCTGCTGATTTTCTCAGTCAGTTGTGCATATGTACCTATTAATAGGATTTACAAATTCAGAAGTTCTGCTCCTTCATCCAGACTCTGCACTGTTTGGCCTGAAAAGCTTCCTGAGATGGTTGGTATGGTTGCAGAGCTGGATTTGTCACTGCAGGTGCTGCGAGCAGGGAATAAGAGACTTGCTGACAGTAAATCCAGGCAGAGTTGTTAGTGCACAGTAACTCGCTGACAGTAGCCTTATAGCAAAGGCTCTCTGGTCCCTATGGATCATTGGGGGGCTCTGCATGTCAGCTGCAGGCACATACATCTCCTTGCCAAAATCCTACTCAGAAAGCATAAGAAATTCACTCTTGGTGTGGGTCTCGGACCATTATGTGACCTCCAGTTTCCTTTATGAACTTTCCTCACTTCAAACACCGTGCTTAAGGACATATCTGAAATGAATGCCAGTCTCTTACTTTAAACCCACATTTTTATTGTGCAGTCTTTCCATTCCTATTGCTCACTTCACTGCAGTGTTTGAGTGTCTCCTAAGCACTCCCAGACTTAGTATATTTTTTGCTCAACAAGAGAATAACATCCAAATTCAGGTCTTGGTTTGCTCATTATTACTTAGCTTCCTGGAAGCAAATGTGGGGCAATTAAACCTGGGATTCTTTCCAAAAACCAGTAGTGTTTCTCTCATTTTCTCACTTGGCTGAAGAAGAATTATTTTAAATGAACCATACAACAGATGTCCTCCTTTTTGTTGTTGTTGTTTTTTTTCTTTTAGGTCATTAAATGCAAGGCTGCTGTTGCCTGGGAGGCAGGTAAACCTCTCTCTATTGAGGAGGTGGAGGTTGCTCCACCAAAAGCTCATGAAGTTCGTATCAAGGTAATTAAATGAGTTGTTAGCTGTATATATTTTATTTTGGGAAACTAGGTAATAAAGCTGAACAATTTGTTTGCCAACAGAAAAAATATTGAATAGACAGCATTAGTTCATTAGTATGTCAGCTGGCTTTACAAAGAAAAAAATACTGTATTTAGATCTTCTGTTTATGAAAAATACTTTTGATTTCTCCTGGTTTCACTTTACAGTCTGGTCTAAAAATAATGGCTAGTCTTGGGGATCACTTCCAGTTGTTACAGACTAAGCCACCACAAAACATCTGGACTGGGAACACCTTTTATCTTGTTTGAAGGGCAGCAGCTTGTGAGTTATTGCAGCTGTGTAACATGCTGGGTTTTACTTCAGTCAGGCCATAAGTTACAGCTGCTAAGCTGTGATGTGTCTCTTGGATTCCCTAACCCCAAATTTCTGCTTTCATCAGGATTTTCCAGTAGCCTGTATCTGCCAAAAAGTATTTATTAAGGTGAAACTTGTTTCAGTGCAAAGTGCGTAAGACTTCTCTGCATAGTGCGTAAGACCATGGATTTATTTATTTTATTTAAACTGGATTAATGCAGCACTGAGAGTTCTGTGTGGTCTCCTTGATAATTTTACCTTTGAGAGACTTAGTTCAAATCTGAGATCCTAACCTACTTTGGGATGGCTTGGAGTACTTATCTCTAGCTTTAGGAAATCACATGTCATCCTTTATCCTTTTCAATATCAGAATTTAATTGATGGAAATTGTAAAAATGTACTATCATGACTTTATTTTTTCAAAGTAAGAAAAAGTGGCTTGCCAGGAGATTAAAGTATGTAAGATGCCAGAACTGGTAAATTTGACTCATCTATTGTTCTGAATTTCCAAAGGGAATGACTTAGATCTGTGCTACTGTTCTGTTTTTCGGGGTGTCTCAGATTATATATTCCGTCACAGATAGTTGCCACTGCTGTCTGTCACACTGATGCCTATACTCTGAGTGGTGCTGATCCTGAAGGATGTTTCCCTGTGATCTTGGGACACGAAGGAGCAGGAATTGTAGAGAGTGTGGGGGAAGGAGTAACAAAAGTAAAGAAGGGTAAGAAAATATCTTAAAATTCTTCTGCCTTCCTTAAAAGTGTTACTTTATTTCAAAGCCAACTGTCAAACTGGGCCACTGAAATGCTGTATTGCAGGATTTAATACGATGTTTTGTTCTGGGGTGAATGCATGTGTAGGTTCCTTTGTCTGTGAGCTACAACTCTAATCTATTCAATATGCTCTTGGTTTAATGCTTGCAAGAGCCCAGCAGACAAATTTCTTGCTTGAAATCAGATCAATATAGTGAGAAGAGGGTTGGGGTTTCTTATTTTTTCAAATTATAGTTTTTATCTGTTGGTTTAATTGAAGGGCTTAAAGTGTTTAATTATGCCTTTCACTGTTGATTTGGGGTTGTTTTGATTTATAGTAACTTTGCTCTTTGTTCTGGAACGATGAATTTCTGATGGGCTGTCTGCTCAGACATGATTGAAGTGGTTTACCTAACTCTCTATAAATTATACTACTGTATGGTGTAAACAGTTTTTAATACAGAAAGGTTTAAGTGAACACAAGTTCACATAAAAAACAATGACAATCAATTAACTTCATTTTTTTTTGAGAATGCCTTACTTGATTCAATAACTAGGCACATGATGTTTTTTCCTAGGGGACACTGTTATCCCTCTATACATCCCCCAGTGTGGAGAGTGCAAGTTCTGTAAGAATCCTAAAACAAACCTGTGCCAGAAGATAAGGTCTGTATGGCGCTTTTTTTTTTGGCACACAATATTTGTTCAATGTATACCTGTTTTAATTATCAAAAGTAATTGACAGGAGTGTTCTTTGAAGAATAAATCTGCTGGTGCATCATTTAATGACTTGGAAATTACATGTTTTAGGAG
This sequence comes from Xenops minutus, assembly GCA_035221455.1. Taxonomy (NCBI): domain Eukaryota; kingdom Metazoa; phylum Chordata; class Aves; order Passeriformes; family Furnariidae; genus Xenops; species Xenops minutus. Next base: position 23,322,161 of record JAWWEE010000122.1, on the reverse strand, counting down.
TCAGTTACACACTATTTTCCATTCTTCCTTATTTTTGTTTTCTTTACTTCCCCTTAAATAAATCTGTTTCTCTGTTTTCAGTGAAGATGTAAACTGCTAGTTTTGTCCCCAGGTTTGAAAACATAAATGCTCTGACTCCATATTTAATCCATACTTAAGGGAAGCTCTTCAGGAATGAACACCAAAGCTTTCAAGTGGTACAAAATTATACCGACAGCTCTTTTTTTCCTTAACACTTACTTCCCAGATAAATATCCAGCTCCTATTCTGAAAAAAAATCTCCCAAACCCAAACAAAGGCCCCAGTGACATCACTGTCAGGTGTTATTTAAGGGGAGGGTGCTGAAGGAGGCAGAGATTGTGGTGTGGTACTGAGGCACAAAGTTAGCATTGGCAGCTAACAAGGTCAGCATGTTAGCAAACTCCATTTCTTTCACTGCTTCCATGGAGAAAGTAATAGCATGAAGTTTTAGGAGTTTAGCATCTAATTTCTGTGAAGTCCTAGGTTTATTGAAATGGTTAAAATATAAAGGTGCAAGTAAGCAGCTGCCTGTCTGTGCTGCTGAGTGGATACTGTCTGGTGAGAGTATTTACTGCTTGAAACACTGACTGCAATTTCCTGTCTTTGCCTTAAGAATTACTCAAGGGAAGGGAGTCATGCCTGATGGTACCAGCAGATTCACATGCAAAGGAAAGCAGATTTATCACTTCATGGGGACCAGCACCTTCTCAGAGTATACTGTGGTGGCTGATATCTCAGTAGCCAAGATAGATGCTGCAGCACCTCTGGATAAAGTGTGCCTGCTGGGTTGTGGCATCTCCACTGGCTATGGGGCTGCTGTTAACACTGCTAAGGTAAGGGCTCTGGTTGTTGTACACGTACTTTAGGGACTAGATTAGGACTGTAAACATCATGTACCAAATCTGTGTTTGTTCTTCCTCTTCAACTGATGCAGTTTAGCTAAGAATTTTTAACTTCTCCATAGAGGCCAGATCAGGTTAGAAAAACCCGATGCCCTTTAGAGGAAATACAGGTAGAGTATTCTGCATCCCTTTTGGTATCGGTTATATATAAATTACTTTTCCAATTTATCTTCCTCTTGCTGTAAGTCATTCTGATGGTTTGAAGCTCATGGTGAGACAGAGCTGGTAGGTGACTGTACACGAGTCTAGGGCAGGTTATAGGAGCAGGGTCTTCGAGCAAAAAGAAAAGCTTCATACCTAAAGACCTTATCAGATATAATTTCTATATAGTTTCCCTTATCCAAGTGATAAAGTCTCATAGCCATATATATTTGCTTCCATTTTTTCCTTTATTACAGACTTCTTAACCTGTGTTTTCCACTGATACGAAGGGATGGATTTTTTTCTGCTGCTCATGACTCTGTTCTTATTCCTAGGTGGAGCCTGGCTCTACATGTGCTGTCTTTGGTTTAGGAGGAGTTGGGCTGGCAGTTATTATGGGCTGTAAAATAGCAGGAGCATCCCGGATCATTGGCATCGACATTAACAAGGATAAATATGCCAAAGCCAAAGAGTTTGGAGCTACTGAGTGCATCAGCCCTCAGGACTCCAAGAAGCCCATACAGGAGGTGCTGGTTGAGATGACCGACGGTGGTGTGGACTATTCGTTCGAGTGCATTGGCAATGTCGGAGTCATGGTGAGTGCTGCCTGACAGGAGTGCCCAGAGGGAGGGACTAGGCAGCTGCCCCTTGGCTGCTCAGCTAAATACCAAAATGAGGTGCTTTCTTCTTACAGAAAACATGCCACACTCATTAGGTGTTTTTTTTAAAGTAGTAACAATAACTGCTATGACTGGAAAGGACAACTTGTGTTCTATCCTAATTACATAATGAAACCAGCTGCTACTTCTTGGGTTGAAAATGGCACTTATAATTTACAAACATTTTTTCCTTAATGTGACTTCTATGAAATCTTGAGTTTTTCTATGTTGACAGTTGAAAAATTTGCATGAAAATATATTGTACAATGAACAGTGAAATCTCAGGGACTACTCAGTATTTCCCTAATTGCTCAAGTAATTTATTTCACCTTTGGAAGTGCAGAAGTATTACTGAATGGAAGGCTATGTTTTCAGGAATTACAACAGCATTCCTAACAGTCAGTAACAAGGTCTGTGATTATAGTTTATCCCAGCTCTCAGTGGGAGTTGAGTGACTTCTTTGGAAGCCAGATGAGATATAAAAAATGCAAAGTGAACTTTTAACAGTATAAGGAATCTGAACCAATGGAAAATTTAATGTAATTTTCAGTGTGTTTATTGTTCCTTAAATACTGATATGTGGTGATTAATTAACTGGGGGAAGTGCAAGCTGTCAAAACAGCATAGACATTAGCAATAAATGCTCTGCTTTGTCCTGTCTGTCTGTGAAGAGGGCTGCCTTGGAAGCCTGCCACAAAGGCTGGGGAGTCAGCGTGATAGTTGGAGTAGCTGCTGCTGGCCAGGAGATCTCCACACGGCCATTCCAGCTGGTAACTGGGCGGACATGGAAAGGGACTGCATTTGGAGGTAATTCTCTTTTGGTATGGGGATAAAATTAACTGCCTGTGGGTTAAAGCAGGGGAGAACACACCACCTCGTTTTTCCTTGTGCAGGGAATGTACTACTGACAGGCTATTCATAAATGCTGTGTTGACATTTAAGAGACAAACTTTTAAAATCTGTTATTCCTACAGACAGCATATAAATTAACACATTGGTATGATATCTCACATATTTTGAAGAGAGAGTATATCTATATGCTACTCAATGTTAAAGGAATGGTATAGAGAGACTGCTTTATTATCAAGTGAAGGTTTGGTTCAGTTTGGTCCAGTGAAAGTACCTACTCTTTGGGGAGATGGGAACTCACTTCAGTATGTTTGTGTTGCTTAACCACTAAGCAAGTTGTGGGGATGAGAATGTGCTATAGAGACTTTAAAATAAAAAGTAACGAGTGCTTGATAGACATTTTCTGCTGGCAACCCAAAAACACATTGAGGTTTTTACAGACATTAGTAATTTGGGGATTCAATAATTGCTGAAGTCCATGAAAGTATTCAAACCTGGAATTATTACACTGATCTTTGTCCATGTAATACAAAACTTAATTGGGTTATGAAGATACACAGGAGGGCTGATAGAGATGCTAAGTGTATGTTTTCGTGGGTGAGGGCTGCTGTTGAGTGCTGAAATAGCTAGTGAAAGATCTGTGCACTTTTGGGTGTTTGGCTAAGGTGTGCTTTTGCCAGACCTAGCTGTCCTTATGCATTCCTGGGACACGAGGGACCAACATGTCACTCATCTTGGCTCTTTTTCGTATTGATCGCACAAGTGCCTGTGTAAGGGTATTTTCAATTTTCTGAGATGGGTGGAAAGGGGAAAAACCAAGGCATGCTTGTTTTCTTTCAGGCTGGAAGAGCGTAGACAATGTGCCAAAACTGGTGACTGAGTACATGTCCAAAAAGATCAAGGTTGACGAGTTTGTGACTCACACCCTGCCTTTTGACAAAATTAATGAAGCTTTTGAGCTGATGCATTCAGGAAAGAGGTAATGTTCATAATATTGAAAGGTGTAGAAGACATTTCTTGATGAGACACCATCAAAATACAAGTTCCTAGATCACTGTCATGTTTTAAATGGTGAGGCTAAAGGGTGACATGCACCATACACATTCATTCTGAGATAATGACACTTTGTCTGGGCTTCCAGACATGTGCTAAACACAGGTAGAGAAGAAACCAACAGTGCAAAAGAGAAATACACGTGTGTAAAGCTCATAAAGGGAACAAATCAGTCTCATGCTTTCATCATGCCTAAAACATTCTTCCTCACAAAAAGAAATGTAAAGAGAATGAAAGAGAATTCACATTAATACATTTTTACAAGTCATTAAGCTATTAGTCTATTTTAATTAAAGACTAGATTTCGGTATATTTTCAAATTATTTAGGGTAGATTACCAGCACAGTCACTTGAAATAATATTTTCATACGTTACATTGTAAAACTTTTACATGTAAAAATTTTTTTCCCCTCTAGTTTGAACTGGGGGAGAAAGTTCATATGATGGGTTTGTACTTCTTCACACACAGCAGTTCCTGCTTTTCTTAAGATAAATGGCAGTTTGGACTGTTTATATTGCAGACTTGGGCCACAGCTGTATAAAACTTTCTAATGAGACCCAACTCCATTACATATTGAAGTGACCCTATTGCTGGTTAAAAAACCTGCTGGATGTGTGATGAGCCTTGCTGCACTTACAGCAGTGTATTTTGCAAGTACTGATCAACTGCAAGAGCAGTGCAAAGCAGGGTATTCTGATCAAAGGACATGTTTGCACTAATGCAGGCAAGTGTTCATGCATATTTAGGTTCATCTGCAGATGGATAAATAGTTATAAGCATTATCTCCAGAAACCAGCATGGTCTTTGTATTTCATCTCAATCTATGTATCGTATATAACTTTCTCAAAAGGAGTAACCTTATATGCTTTATCTTGTGATTCCTCTTTCGGATAAATTAACAGTGACTACATTTGTTAAATTGGAAACACTACACTTCTGCAAATTTCATCCAGTAGTTAAACCCCTTTCCCTGTTACAACTTCTGTATCATTCAGTGCTTTATTCTTACATGAGCATGGCCTAGGAAACTAATAATGAAAGGTACTTAACGTTTTCCAGGCAGCCAGGAGGGAATGCCTGTCAATATTATTGTTCCTGATCAATCTTCTTGGCTAGCTACTGAAAAGTGACATGTAGTTTGAAAAAGGGCATCCATTTTGAGTTTATTTTACTGGAGGAGAGACTAAAAAAACCCCAAAGATAACAACCATTACGAACCTATTTTCAACCGGAATTTTTATTATTATAGGCATAAGTGCAACGTAATTCTTACAAAAGTTAAAATAAATCTCAGCAACGAAAGGGAGGGGAGGGATGAGAAGAAAATGGGCTTGTAACTTTTTCCTTTTTCTTTTCTATTTTAAGCATTCGAACCGTCTTAAAACTTTAGAGCCAAATGTGGACCTAGCTGGCCAGCAACAGCGTAACTGCCTTTTTATAATGGAACTTTTGATAGAAGATAGAATCAAGCAAATGAAAACTCACTGGGACTAGGAAGACTATGTATTTTAGGGTGAGCATTCTGAGAATTAAGTAACAAAAAATTGTCAGCTGTTGAATAGCATTACAGAATTAGTTCTGGTTGTGGAACTTCTATTTCTGTACTTATTCTTCAAATTCAATAGTGGCTAACTCAATCTACTTAATAAAAGCTTATTTCTAAACAGTGTTGTAATTACTGACCATTAAGAGTGTGACTATGATTGTTGTGTCTTACTTGTTTTCCTCCAGTGATTTTACAGTGTCTTGTGTACATGACAGAGGAAGAGCATTCTTCAGTCAGTAGCAAATGATGTGGGATTCATTGCACAAGGCAGTTTGTTGAGCAAAGGTGGGGTGAGAAGCAGCATTGATTTGCTGCATCTGTGCTGAGAGTGGCCTGAACTCCAGCAGTTCTCAAGCTTCTGAGGCTATTCTAGGACTACCATGGATGTAGCACTCAACCTTGAAGCCAACTGTAGAGCACAGCGTGGTTGGATAAACGACTTCAGTGTCCAGGTGTACAAATGTTTGCTTGGGAGGTTCATATTCTGCCTCAATTCCCATTTATCTCATTGTCAGGCCTCTTGTAAAGATCCAGAGCATAGACTGCTCCAGTCACTTGCTCTAGTATGTCCTCCTAGACTTCAGTAGAAGAGTTTTGCATTTCTGTTAACTTACTGGCAAATGAAGCAGACATTGTAGCCAACACTGCAAAAACAAGCAGTGTGGAATTGCTCTAGTCAGAAACAGGATCCATGCCATTGAAGAAGGAAATATTACTCTTGATGAAAGAGTCTGCTCATGAAGGGTGCAGGAGAACAACAGTATAGAGCATTATGTGATGAAGGCTTCAGGGGTTTGTGGGATTTTTTTGTAGGAGGGGAGGAGTTGCAGGTTTTCTTAACTGTTTGAAGTGATCTGACAGGATAATTTTGAAACCTGAAAGCAGTGCCTCACAGCCAGAAAACCAATGAAAAACAGAAAACAGACTGTGAAACAGGCAGAAAGACTAGCCAGTTAAAGAAAAGTCAGATACATGAAAACTCATTGTTTTTCAGTGAACCAAGGACACTGATTAAGAGAGAAGTTTCATGTTTTAAAGAAGCCTGATCAAAGTAACTGTTACAGAGAACACTGAATGCAGCTGCAATCTTCTTAGAAGAAATTCCTTCTGACCACTAACAACTACCTTACCCCAAAACATTGCTATGCAGCTGGGACCACTACAACTTTTCAATCTGTCATTAAAAAGATGTCCCTAGAGCATTCTGAAAATAGTTGAAGCAGCTGCATTTCTACCTTTCTTTCAGACAATAAAGAACAAATGTGAATGTCCTAAGAATTCAATTTTGAGCATTAGGAAGAAATAAAAAGTGAATTTGTATCAGAAAATGAGCCCTCCACAATAGCAGTGAACTGATTCTCAGTACCTTGTAGTTTCAGAAAGGCTGTCTGAACATCAGAAAATTCAGTAGAAAACTTGCTCTTAAGCTGTTCCTGCAAGAGTACTCTATAAATACAAGGTAGTATCAATACAGTATTAGCCCAGCATCTTGGCAAAGTAACCCCCTAGTCTGGATCTACCAGATTTTAAAATACTTAAACTGGAACAGTTGTTCCTCTATGCTGCATGGACTAGATCAAGACCATGAAACCATGTCTGCATTACAGTGGAATGCAGATTTCTCTCAAGTAATAGAGTATTACTGGGAAACTGGTTTTGTAATACCACAGTAAGTGAATGACAAAGACATTTAGTGATACCAGAGCACGTGGCTCAAAGACACACAGCTTCTCCCCAGCCTGAAGAATTGATGTCCTGGCCACTATGGAACAGAGCTGCCAGACTACTTTGTCCTGCAAAGCACTTAATTGAATAGAGTGCTTTGGAGAGAGCTAGAACAAAGAGCTAAAACACAAGAGCTTGTACCCCACTTTTGGTGGTCAAGATACTGTACTGAACTGCACCATCTAGACAATGGTAAGAACTTCAATGGACAAAAACTCTCCACCAAATGACTGTACATCAAATGTGCATGTGCTCTGATGGCTGTCATGCAAAATATGCAGTTTGTCTCCTCCTGCTGTTACTTTTATTCAACACTATCTATCAAATCTTCTTAAATATTCGTATCAAGTTGCAGAAACAGCATGAAGAATTTTCACACTCTTACATTACAGTAAAGGGAAAATACCTTAAGAGATTGTTTCTGAACTAATTCCAGGATTGTGTTTTTGCCAAAAGTGTATATAATTTTTTAAAATGGCACTAGAAAGTAGATTTAAGTTGGGTTTTTTATTTAAGTGGACCACAACTTCTGTAAGAATCAAAAATACTTAATTTCCCCAATCCAGTCAGCACAAGTCTAATATGTCATGTTCAAGCAAAGACACAGATAGATAGGTGAAAATAGCTTTTCACAATATTTTTATTTAGTAAATTTTGTTCTGGAGGCTGATGTGCCATCTCATGTTAAAAGAACTGGTGCAGATGCTAACTAAGCTTTCCCCTCACTTAAAAATACTGTAATAGTATGGACTCAGTATAAGCAGTTATCATGCTGTGATTTCAATTTATAGGCAGAAATGCATAGCATCATATGTTGCCTGTATTAAAAATGTGCAGTGCTAAATTTGGTTGTACTGGTGCAACAACAAAGAGGTATTCAAGTGGCACATCTGTGGTTTAAGGGTGATTCTAATTGGCTGCCTGCACCTACCAGTGAGACTTGCACTACCGCAAGCAAACCTGGCTGTAATTGAAAATTCAATGTCTGGTTTTGGATAAAAAAAAAAAACCAAAAAAAAGAAAAAGAAAAGAAAAAAAGTTCTTTCTGTTAAAAGCAGCTGCAACTTTTATTTTATAGACCAAAAATGAAGCCCCCCCATCATACACACAGACATAGAAAAGGCAAGACCATTGTAGCCATTCAAGTGAATGATATGGTGGGCCAACCTCCAGGACAGTCATCTCCCCAATACGTCTCATTCAACACAGGTAATTCCACTCAAGTACTACAGTCTGTTTTGTTAAAAACCTACACACACACACGCACGCACACACGCTCTATATGCATCATTTCAGGTCACTTTACTGCATAATTAAAACAAAAGTAATGAAAACATCGCAATTATACTCTTACAGCAACAGAGGTCTGAGGCACTGAGGGCAGAGAAGACATCTTCCAGCAAATTTTGGAGTACACAAGTCCAATTCTGTGAAGCACTAACCCCTTTGCCCCACCTAAATTCTGCAGTGCCAAGGGGAGCCAAGGGTATGCAGTACTTCGTGTTCTTGGGTCTGTGGAATAAATCCACCATACACCTTGTAAAAGGTGTATTTTATGCCCATGATTGTATGATTTAATGTCTGCATTGGCTTAACTATTTCTTGCATTACAGTGGTGTAAGACTAAGTCTGCAATGGGGTCTGAAAATTTTTTCATTACAATTCCAAGAAAAAATTAATCCCGTCAGCAGAAACACCAAAGATGATGGAAGGGAAGTGAGCATGGGTTACAAAAGGGATAGAGGAAGAGAGGCCTAATGAATTCACTTTCCTTAACAGTTTCCAGCTCCTCATTATCCATTAACAGAAAATAAGGGGATATATATATACTAACGTTGCCCACTCTATACGCAGTTTGAGGAAAAAAAGTTGAGTTTTCTTAGCTGCCCTCTAAGACTTTCCAAAAGCATGAAACTCACTCAACTGAGGGGGGGGAAAAATGACCCGTTTAAAAATTACCAAAAGAAAAAAAAAAAAATACAGCATTGAACACGTTTCATTTTCACACACTCAGACTTGTTTTGAGATATATACTCATTTCACTGTAAGTCTTGCAAATCCAATCCCCCACAGCTACTGTGGATGTACCTTTAAAAAACGCCCCACAGTTAACACACGTAGGGGTCCCATGAATCATGGGACCTTTTTGGTTCTTGTTTCATTCCTTTACCTAGGCAAGTCTGATATATCAGCTTCACCAAGATTTTGGAGGCTCCCTGCAAGTACTGCTTCACCAAGAAGCAGCTTATTCCAGGGAGCTGCATATAAAATGGAATTTATTGATTTTCTCTGTAGGAAGCCCATACTATCAAAACTCCAGCAAGAAAAACCAAGTCCTGCCATTAACACAGTGTGTCACAATCACCACAGAAGCCATCAGCAGAGACATGGGGACAAAAGGTAGCCTGCTCTCAGATGTGTGTGTCTTTCTCTCTTCTGTCCCCTTCTCAACTGATAAACAAGGCCCAGCCCATTAGAACAGTATCTGCAGAAGCAGGAGCAAGTCTTTGGAACTAGAAATGCTTAAAATCTCAGGTGCCACTTATATACCAAGAGCAACAGGGCACACTGAAGTGGTGAAAAAAACCTGGATCCCAAAATATCAAGTCCTGGTGGGAAAGGTTACCCACACTTTGCTAGCTAATATCATGGCAGCAACAGAAGCAATTGTGGAACTAATTGGAAGAAAGGTGCTAAAGAGATAAATGAAGAAAAAAGAAAAATGTAGCATGAGTGTTGTAGGTAGGAGGAAAGCAGGAAATTCTTTAAATTCTTCTCTGCTTTTCCAGACATGGGGTCAGGTTCTTCAAGATACTCCTCTTATCTACAATCACTGAGAACAAAGTAAATGATGAAACCTTTCTATTCTGTACTCTTAAAAAAATGCATAGTACAGAGACAAAAAATACAGGTATGTATTGTTCCAATCTCCCTGCTCAGCCTGGACTCTCACTGGGACATGAAATGGGGACGAATGCTATCCAGCCGCCGGGTCAGGATCTCACAGCCTGTGTCAGTGACCAGGAGCGTGTGTTCAAACTGGGCCGACCGCTTCCCGTCCCTCGTCACCGCAGTCCAACCATCGGGCCACGTCTCGTCTTGCCAACCACCTAGAGACAGAAATGGTGACTTTTGGCCCATTTTTAAGTAACAGATACCAGTTCCACAAAGAGAAGTGAAAAAATCTGTCAGCTATACAGAATAGAACCAGCACCCTAATCCATCACTACTTAAGAGTAAACAAGAGTAACTATTTTACTCTATTACTAAATTGCTCACCTTCACAGATCATTGGTTCAATTGTAAATACATGACCTGGCTTCATAACTCCAACTGCCTTATTTTCTGCAATAAAATAAACACTCAAGTTAGGAAGAGGGATACCATCGTAGTAAATGAATCAATCTGTGCTAGAAGAATACAGCAGGAATACTGTAAAGTCAGAAGAGCCTTTTCAAGATGACCTGTTCACTTGTCCATTTTCACTTCTACATTAAGAGTTCCTTTAATTATTTCCTTTTCCCCATCCTCCAACACTGCAACATTTACCCAAGGAGCTTAAAATTATTTGCCGTCTTTCTCTCCAACAACTAGAATTTCAACTAGTCTATAAAAACACTGGACAAGTATAATACAGGAATTTCTGCACATTTCTATAATGAAAAACATCAATTAAAAAACACAATAAAAATAAGAAGCACTTAAGATACTCAGAGAAGGCTTGAAACATCCTTATTTGTTTCCACTGAGCCATTAGCTCCAATAAATGGTTGAAATATGATAGCAGTTAGGTAATCACATGATTCCACTTATGAAAGACACACGGCCCCCCTCATCACTCTGGGCAATGGGGTCATAATAGTGTCAGAGTTATAATGCTGTGTTCTTTAGCTAACATAAAACAGCAAGGAAATTCAAGGCATCCAGGACAACAACACAGGAGCTTTTCGATGTTATATGCTAAAAATGGTTTATGTTGAGGTACATGAACTGAAGGACAGCACGACTCTAGCAGTGTGGGTTTGCCTGAAGAAAGACTTCAGCCCTTTTCCCCTGCCCTGTTTCACCTAGGACGGCAGTGCAGCTTAGATGTGACTCAGCCTCAGAGCTGGAACAGACTCCAGGATTGCACAGGAACCATCAACTCCAAGCTACTTTGCTGCTGTAGACAATTTGCATCAATTTTTACACACAGATTCACTATCCCCTTAACTCATAATTGTGTAAATTTATTAAACTGCTTAATTCACCCACAGACTTTAAAAATCTCAGACATCAAGCTGCCACAACAGCAACCAGGACATTTTTCTTTTACTTAAATGGTCTTTCAATCATCTGCTGGTGGTTCTTGTCTGAATGCTTACATTTGAGTTTCTGGTCTTCTGCATCTGACCAAATTTTGTCCTTTTTCCCCCGCACTTTTTGTGTCTTTGTTAGGCTTTTAAAATGAGCTTTTTACTTTTCAAACTCCTTTCACAGTAAGCCAAAAATAAGCAGCAGCATTCTTTTTTCTTTTTTTCCTCCAAGAGCCTGTAAGTCCCTCAGATCTCCCCACTTTGTTTTTGCTGTGAATCTAAATAATCTGTGTATTTAAAAATATCAGAAAAAAACCCACAGCATCTTTCTTTTGGGGAATGGGCATATTTGCTCAATGGGGAAAAAAAAAAGTTCAAAGTTCCAAATAGCCAGGAAAGATAGAAATTTCCTTTTTCTCGGCTTGAATTTTAATTGGTATAAAATGCTCTCCATCTCCAAAGAATCCAGATTTTCTTCATTTTACACACCAAAAAGTAAACATCAGGAATTTTGATGCCCCTTTACCCCACAACTAACAGATTCTCTCTGTTCTCTGAAAAAAATAACTTGGGAAACGACAACGTGAAAATCCAGGAATCAATAATCTACAACCATAATGTGTTAAAGCTCATTAGGAGATGGGAAGATGGAAGCACCGTCAGGTCTGAGGAACTAAGTGTCCTATCAGGGAAGCTTTACAGCTGAAGTGGGTATGTTCATCACAGCTTCATTGGTATTCACTCTATTCTTAGTTGTCCACTAGTACTTAAGCTTCCCTCCTTTGCCTCTGTGGATACTCTTAGGCCTGCTGGAAGAATTGTTATGGGGCCATGGGCATTTCCAAAAACCAATACTGCTGGGGGAATGGTCATTCCTCCTCTGCCATACACTATTAAGAAGTTTCCAGGAGAACCAGATCACAACACTCAAAAGGAAGAAAAGTAAAAAAAAACCCAGGATCCAGATTCAGACACAACACCCATCTATACTATTCAAAAAGCTTTTTATTTACACCTGGAAATGGCGGTTTTTGCTTAGACCTTCTAAGGACAGAAACATGTCTGTCATGTCAGACATGAATGTCCAAGGGAATTCAGTTAAGAATTCAGGCAAAAATCTTTGAGCACTTAACCAGTACAGATGACACCTAGCACTAACCTTTGGTGTAGGTACAGACTGTTTTGTTATATAATATCTTCACCTTATTCAGGTTCATAAAGGATGCTATAGTCCAAAGTTTAAAAAAGAAATTATTTCCCAAGTGCCAAAATGCTGAATTGATGGCTGTCAGGCAACATGCTACTTTAATAGAATATAACCAAGAAATAAATTGACTGCATTCATTGCAAACCACTTCTTGTCTAGGGAAGAGCACAAAGGAAATGAATACTCACTGGCATAATGTGGCACATTAGGGGCTGTATGGAAAAGTTTATGGATTCCATGCCCACAGTAGCTCCGAACCACTGAAAATCCATTTGCTTGAGCATGTTTCTGAATGATGTTTCCCAGTTCCCTGTATCGAACACCAGGTTTTACTGCAAAATTAAAAAGATACAGATGGAAATTTAGGGAGTTTTCTTGCAACATAACTAACCATCAGACACCATCTCTGTAGTACTCATGGTTTGTATGTCCATCTGTTCTATGATCAATTAATCCACTAAGTATAGGAGTGTGATAACATGAGAGAGCGAGGAAATGGGTCTCATATAAAAGAGAAAACAAGAGAGAAAGAAGAAAACTCCTTTTTCACAAGAACGCTACTGTCCTCCTTTCATGGAGGCAAGTGCTCACATTAAAAAGATGTTGAAGTTTGAAACTAAAAACAACAAAAGACTTTCAAAGTACTCGGTAAGCTCTCGCACCCTGAGTGGCATTACTTCTTGCAAAGAATGTATGAATTATATTTTAATAGACACTTATCTGTCTACTATTATGTGGAAAATGTACAAAAAGGACCAAGAATGGGGGGGGGAAAATAAAAAGGAAAACAGTTATCTCTACTCTTAGACAAGATTCTCAGTGGCAACACTACAACAAATAAGTATGTTCATATTCAGGGCTAACTTTTTTGACAAGCCCTTTAGGAAGCTTTAAAGAGTTTGAAACACATGAAAAGGGTGTGAAAAATTCACTTTGCGCACTTGGACAAGGGAGTATTAATATCAAAAAAGCAACGTTTCATCCATCAGCTAATGGAGATCCATAAGAAACACAACCTTGAGTCACTTCAAATAAAAGTTGTGTAAATGCTTTATCAAGAACCATTCACAACTCCCTGAGTATATGCTGTTCCTTCAGGAGCCAGAAGTCTGGTTGTGTGCAGCCATCTTAAGCAGAGTTCACATAAAACGAAAATTTTACATTAAGAAACCATTTAGTTCAATTCTCTGCTAATGAAAGCAACTACAACTGAAATCCCCAAGTTGAATTTACAGAAAATAAAAAGAAATTTAGATTACTGGAATGTGCATGCTTTTCCCCAAATTAAAAAAAAGTCATGCTGGGCAAGAGATTAATTTGTCAGTTTTGTATCACCTTCCTTGAGCCTGACAGTACAAGCAATTCATTTCAATGCAGCCAGTAGCCCTCTGCTTCTTTCTCATATAGCTCTCCTAGTCAGAGCTCTGCTGGTCCAACGCCAAGAAATTAAGATGATTTAATGAGGGGAGAGGTGACCCCTTTTAACAGCTGAGACATTTGCTGCCAGAGTCCCTACTTGCAGGCAATGTCTATAATGCATTAAAAACCTGTTACAACTTCTAAAAAGCTGGTAAAGAAAACTTATACTGAGAATTTAAATCTCACTATAATGCACACAAAGGGGAATTTCTGTCATAGTTTATATATCAAAGCTAGGATACAAAAGATAAGAGAAAACACATGTAACATTTGCTATAAAAGTACAGAGCAAAGATAAACATTGTTCTGGTTTAGTGCTGAGAAACAAAGCAGTCATTTCAGAACACTAATCCCACATAAACATAAACTATTTTCTTCACAGCTCAACTCTGCAGTATTTTTTGGATCATACAATGGATACGTAAGATATTGTTCCTATGGATGACATCATTCCTATGGATTTCTGTCTCTTCAGCTTGGCTAGCTATCTCCAAATTATTAACCAAAGTTCAAGTGCATTAGAATTTTTTTTCATTTGTTTTTGATTATATGCAAATTTAAAGCCTTCCTATACAACGCCTTATACTTCGGTCCTTAGAGGCCCTGAAGTGAGTAAAGTATATTGGGGATTTTAAGAAGCTGCAGAGTATAAAAGATACAGATGATACAAGTATTTCCAGGGCCTTGGGAGATTTTTGTTTTGTTTTCAGAACATGACATTCTCTAGTTACCTTTCTATCTCACTGTATGTCTTGATGCAGCTGTCCTGAGTTAGAACTAAGCAACGTAGTTCTGTAGGTACTGAAGGGTATGGCTGTCTTCTCTGACACATGGCCACAGCTGAAAATCAAGTTCCTAACTTACTTTATGAAATAACCATTGTTTGGCAGGGGTAAAGAGGTATGTTTTACCTTACTGGTTCACTGTGAAACACCATACAAATTATAAATGTAAGGTTTCCCAAAACACATTTTGCTTGTCACATTCTCCAAACTACTCACATCAAGCATGTCTTACTCATCTAATAGTCAAAAAAGGCTGTTTCCATGTAAATATCATCATCAGTGGATCAGCTCAGCATCAAGTACATTTTTCTTATCAACCCACATTCCAAACAGAAGTTGCAACCACTGCCCACAGAACTGTGCCATTTGAAGGATTGCTGTATTACACAACATCCATCATCTGCTGGTGACAACACACCAGTGCTTCTGAATGCTGCAACAGAAGTCACTCTGGGCAGGGACAAATGCCAGCAATCATGTTTGAGAACCAAAACCTTAATGCTTCAGGCTCTGGTCAAAGGGTTTACCTGCATCGATGGCTTGCATTAGGCACTCATAAGTTGTTTGGACAAGTCTCCTTGCACCCTCATCAACTTCTCCAACATAAAACGTCTCGTTCAGATCTCCATGATAGCCATTGCGGTAGACAGTAATATCCACTGCAAAGAACACCAGACATGTGGTAAGGTCAGCATTGTATTCCTCTCTTCTTGCGTCTTGATTTGTGAAAGGACAGACATAAACATGTAAGAATGGGGCATTCTAATTGTGAAGTCAAGATGACTTCGAAAGAATTCCAAATGTAAACTCTTCCAGCAGAAGCAACTCTCTCATGCTTATCCTGTAAATTCTATGGAATTAATAAGATAGTGTTTCACTGGTCAACTGTTTAATTTTAAAAAAAGGCGGGGGAAGAGGGAAGAGAAAAAATCCCACACCAATGCAGCACAGACACTGCAAGCTTACAATTGGTATTCCAGGAAAGAGAGGCTCTTTGCTCCATGGTGATCCTAGTTAAAATACTTTCTTAGAATTAATTCCAGCACTAATTAGGGAGATTAAATTTAAAAAGGTAAGTAATCATGTTTTTCCATATCGAGTTGACTTCCTGTGGTAGGACGGGTGCTTTGGTGTTTTTAAGTCTTTTGTCAGTCCTGCCTGCTTGTGAAACCTCACCTTACTGCATAGTTTAACTGGACAGAAGGTAGAAATACTGAAGGTCAATTTTCACAGCACTTACCATTAACGATATCTCCCTCCTGCAATGGCCTCCTGTCAGGAATTCCATGACAGATCACTTCATTCACTGACGTACAACACGACTTGGGGAAATTATAATAATTCAGAGGGGAAGGATAGCAATTCCTTGCAATACACGCCTAAATAGAGAAAATACAATTTACACTTTACATTAGTAAGTTCTGTACAAAGAAAAAAAAGGTAGAAAAAACATACACAACAGCTTTACAGCAATAATGATAGGCTGAAAAGCACTGACTTGAAAGCAAGACTCTTCAATCACTTTTTGGCATTAGAGTATTTTGTTACGCTTTGCATTTCTTACCAGGAAGAAAGTAAAACTACTTTAATTTTGTTTCTGCTAATTTTTATGTTCAACTATGAATGCTGAAACATCAAAGTTTAAAACAATGCATGGCAATATTTAGTCAGTTAAAAACCCAGTGATTTTCAATTACTGTCTTTAAGCATCTGGCCTAAGACTCTTAAGTATTTCTGCAAGACACACAAGCTGAACAAAGTAACATTTAGCACCACTCTTTCACCCCTAGCTTTAAAACCTTAAGCTGCTTCCCTTGCACTCTAATAACATTTTTTGTATTTTTGCAAAACTGACCCATTTTATATACACATACATACCTACATTTTGTGACACACTGAGCAAAATACTGATGTGACCTTTTTTTGTTGTTTAAAGAAAATAATACTGTTTAAAAACCACAAAGTACTAATTAAGGATATCAGTCAGTATCAACAATCTGCCAAGCAAAAGTTTCCAGAAACTGCTGAGGGGGGGTAACACCGTTTAACTACTAGTTGTTCATATCAGACATTATACCTAAGCAGATAATTTGGTTTTTAATGCAATTCAACAGAAATCTCTGGCCTAATGAAACCAGACTAAGTTCCTTATGATCTTGGCTCAACAGCTGCAAATGCGGATAAAAAGAACCACAAAGCTCTCTAATAAATTTAACTATAACAAATTCGTTGCCTTCCTCACTGTGGACAGAAGTATCCTCAATTATTAGATTACATGATTCATAGAGAAGACAGCAAAGAAACAAAACTACACAATTCAAATATCTACAAACAGTTAAGCCAGGAAAATTCTTGAACACGCATTTCAAATACTTCACTGCACTGTGGTTTTAGTTTGTCTGACTGCACCAAAAATCTTGTTTGAGTTCTCTCTAAGGCATCTCAGTTCTGATTCCCAACCATAAATAACTAAATGTTCTCCTCTGTATATCTTAACCAACAACACAGAGCACAAGAAATCCATGGCCTACATATGATCTTCAATGGGTTTAGAGGAAAGAAAATTACATGATGTTAACTGAAAAAGCAGGTGAAGAAAATTAGAAGAAATCTGAAGCCAGAAATCATGGTAGCAGCTGATACAGAGAGAGACCCATGAGTTCCTAACTCATTTTGAACCTACCATTGCACTGGAGCACATTTCTACCATCTGCACTACCCACTAGCTTCAAACTGGGAAACAATTCAAAATAAAGGAATTCATGCAATGAAGAAAACCACATAATAATTTTAAAATAAAGAGACAGAAGAAAGCACTTAGAAACACCAGAAGAATAATAAAATAATCTTACTAAATGGACAGCATGATCAATTTCTTCAGTAGTTACTCCTGCTTTCACCATCATGGCAGCAACATCCAATACTTCTCTAGCAAGCTGCAAATTAAACAAGTTAAAATAGATTTAAAATAGATGCATCAACTTATTTTAAATTGATTTAAAATAGGCCAGGACTACTCTCCAGAAGATTAGCAACCCATTTTGACAGCTACACTGAGATCACCAGGAAAGCTGTGTGGAGTTGGGCTCTACAAAGACTTTGAGATGTCTACAGGTTATATTACTAAGCCATCTCTGTGAGATTTAAAAATAATTCATTTAAGATTTTGGCCACAATTTCCCTGAATACCATAATCTTAAATCAGACTACCTAAATACATTTCAAAGTTTAACTTCACGCAAAAGGAAGTGATTACAATTGAACAGTTCTTTGTCAAAAATTGTTAGGGATAGGCCTTTCTTTTGTTTTTTAGTTTTACTTAGTTAACTAGCTCTAGGAGAGCAGAAAGTGCTGTTCTCATTTATGCACTGTAAAACATACTTTAACAGTAACGATGTCTCAGCCACAGATTGTCTCACAAGTAATAATAAAGCCACAAAACAGATAAAAGTCATCTTTCTGCTTGCAAAATAGTGTACTGCGAATTGTGAGTCACGAGGAGAGAAAAAGCAAGAAAATACCAAGTTTCCTGAACTATTTTTCAGTGCTCTAAAGTGGTTGGAAGGTTTTTACTCTCAAATGTGCTATCACAAACTCATAAAAGCACTACTGATTTTTAAAGAACAAAGGCACTTTGTAACAAAAATCAAAACCCCCTTACCCTACACACTACTCGCATCCCTTCTATATCCTCAGATGACAGTATTTTTATTTGAGAGGTTCCTTTTAAAGCCTGTTCTGATTCAGACATTCCTGAAAAGAAAACGGGGAAGGGGGGGGTGGGGATACGAAAAAAGGGAAAAAAACATGTTATATAGAGAAGTGATTAATTACTACACATGCCCTATCAAGCAATTTACTTAGCTTACCAATGGCAATGAAGTACAGACTATCTCAGCACAGACTAAAGCAACAAACCCAACAAACCTCAGCATTATCATCATTATCCAGATTAATTTAAATTCATAAGCCTTCCACAATACTGTAATGCCAACATATGCTCAGAAGGCCCATTCACTTACTGCATAAAAACAACCTTAAAAATAAGATTTACAAGGAAATTATTCATAAAAAAGTATTTTTAGCTGCTTTTAGAAAACAATAATAAATAATATTCTAAAAGAGCCATAAAGGATGCTATGAGTTTGTGAATATATCTGGTTATACTATTGCAATAATCATCTGATAAAAACATGTAAATTCTTCCTACCAAATTCTGTGCAAGATCAGCTTTATAGATGAATGACCTCCTAAAATACAGTATTTTGGGTTGTTAAAATACTTACATTCTGTAAAGAATAACTAAAGAACAGCTTAAGATTAAAAAATAATGCTAACAGACTTTATAGTGTTTTTTGGGGCAAATGCAAAGCACCAATACTGATATATAAAGGGCAAAATACCAAAACAAACCAATAAACAAGTAATTTTGAATGCATTCCCTGTGTGTCCAAAAATAGTTGGAAGTCATATATCAGTGTTCTTTCGGGGGTTGCTTACTGCAGGGTTTTTTTATTTTATGACACATTTTCTACAGATACATTGATGCTACTTAGAATGCCTTAAAATTCACCTGTGACAGTCAACTAATTGCTGTTTGTTCTGAAGTTAACAACAGGACTAGAACTTGTATATTTGGAATTTTTTTAATTCCCTGAACACATCTCAAAGATAACACGTTCCAAATTTCAGACTTCCAAAAAATACTAGTAGACTTTTATTTTTGAAAAAGCAGTAAGTTAACAAGAGGAAGAAGTAAAGTGAGAAGAACAGATGAGAGGTTCCTTTCTCCAGTACCTCCTTCACGCTTTAAAGGTTTTTTCAATTAAAAGAAAAATGGAAAGCAAACTTAACACTCCATAGTTCTGATTTGTTTCAAGTTACCTAGTGGGTGATCAGCATAATCCGGTCTCTGAATATAACTTGGCACAGGTCTTGTTGGTGTCTAAATAAATCATAATCAAAACTGGTTAGGTTGCAAGAACAGTTATAGTCAGTTACAAAAACACATACCTATGCAGCAAAATTAAATACAGTGGAATGTGGCTAAATCCACTTTGAAAAGGTTGTAAAAGTATGCAAACACTCCAGAACAGTTCAAATTTTCATTTCTCAGACATTCTCCTGTTTTTCTTTATTGCTTTCATATTATAAAACTTTTAATATCCAACTCCACAACTTTGTAAAAATTAAGCTTTTATGTGTCAAGTAAATCCAACTGGTTTTATAACATATTGTCCTTGTTATGTTGTAGTGGGTTTTTTCTGCTACTTTCCAGACTGAAGTGCACTGATTGCAAATACCTCCTTCTCTCTGTCAAGAACACTATTTCTAATCATTGACGTATTCACCAGCACTAGTTTTGCTGCATCAATCCTGCAGCAGTCAGAAGACAAAAAAGCCAATATTCAGCAGTAACATCACTAAATTACTTGGCTGGTGAAATATCCAAAACACTTTTCTCCAAAAACACTAACAAACACGCATGGGCTCAGACTCTGTTCATTTGTTCTCTGATGAGCCTGTAACAGATGGAACAGGCTATAGAGAGGATGCCACTGGGGGAGCATTTCTAGCACGAGCCAATTAGAAAAGACAAATGTAAGCAAAACAACATTATTCCTGTAAAAGGGCTTTGGCTTATTCCATGTACAAACTTGTACCAATTTAAAAACACAGCTGTACTGAGGTCATCATCTTTAAACCCACCTTTCACAGCCCAAGATCTTACTGACCTCTGTTATCGTTCACCATTCCACTGCTGGAGATTACTACAATCTCCATTCTTTCAGCAGAGCTGTTCACTAGTTCACTCACCAGGTTATTTCAAACTATTTACATAAAATAATATAAACCTATTTATTTAATTCTAAATTAATTCACCTGAGTTTTTCTGAAACAGACTGCTCGATCATTGGCGAGGACAGTAAACAGCTAGGAGACATCATCTGAACTAACAACAGCTTTCTGGCAGAATAAATGTCAAAATATACAGCTAAAAGGTATGAGTTTAACCCTGTTACTGATGCATGTTACCTCACAGGCACTTCTTTAATTTTAAGTATACCAAGATAGAAAAGTCTAATCAAAATGAACCACAGTAACAACAGTCATACACACCCTTGCCATCAGGTTCAGATTGTTTAAGAAGTTTTCCTCTCTCAGCTAAAATGTGGGAGGTAATCAGGTCATCAGAAGTGGTCCATTAGTTGCCACAGAATGTAGCAGTGCTGGAATACAGAGTGGTACCTACTGCTTACCAGTGGATAGTGTGGCCTGAGTTTACCAGTATATCGATAACCAGACCAGGGATTTGTGTTAACGTCACCTTCCAGCGTCCAGGGGCAAACTTCACGCTTAGCTTTTTCATCTTCTGAAAAGATAGGAAAAAAGGGGGGGAATTTGCAGCAGCAAAATCAGTCCTACTAAGAAGAAGTGTGGGGTCTAGAAAGTGCCTTGGAAGTACATAAGTCTAGATCTGACTTTCTGGCATCTTAGATACTGATACAAGAAAGTGTGAGCAGCAGTTATCATTTTGTACTCCCCTTAAGTTCTTCACATTCAAAATTCATATTCTTCCAACTCTACTCAATAGCAAACTGAGGAATTCAGGAATGAATGTACAAATTAAGTCTAGTAATTGAGTTGTTCTTCATTTGTAGTTTTATAACCTAGTGCTTGTTTTCATTGCTGGGAAAAAGCATATTTCTACAGAGACACTATTAACAGTCTTGCACTATAGATGAATGTTCCTTTCCTGTGATCTCCCTTAGCACTCAGCGACAGAAATGACCTGAGGTGGGAAGAGGCCATCCAGCTGTCAGTGTTATGACATGGAGCCTGCCACCCCTCCAGATCTGATGAAGAGAGTGCGGGTGCTGCCACCTCGGCCTTTCAGGACAGGCAGTGTGCACACCTGACAAGATGGTCCCAAACTGCTGAGGCTTCCCAGCTCTCTTGACCTTGTGAAATTCACATCTGATGTGGTCCAGTGATTGAATTCATTGAAAAATAACACAGTCCTAAGAGGGCAGATTGAAGGCGTTTCCTTAAAGGCAAGCAGATTGCCAGCCTTACTAAAAGGAGAACCATTTACTAAGAAAGAGGAGGTAAGGGTTAAGAGAGAGCATGGTAGCATTAATCTTTAACTTATAACACGATAACTTGTTTATTTTCTCTTTTTATATCTCACCAGGATGAAGAGATGGCAAAAGGTCTGCCACAGCAAGCCCTAATGTGAACTCCTCAGAGTCTCTGTGGCTGACATCTGAGCCATCTTGCTCACATGACATTCAATGTAGATGAACTACTGAGAAATAATAACTTAAAAATCCAAAGTTTTTCATATCCATGCAAAGTAATAGGATACAGAATGCCAGCATGAACAATGACATCCCTACATTGGGAAGGCAGAAAGAAGGAATACATTTGTAATTGTCTGTACTCCTCCAACCTATTTATCATTCAACATTTATCATGGAAAAAGGAGCTTTATTGGGTTTTAGGAAGGGAGGTAAATTATTTGAGGATTTTAATTTCTGCCATGCCACTTTTTAATCCTATCTCCCTTTAAAGCAGGGCTTAATGAAGACAGGCAGGGTGATGCGGGGGTAGGAGGCAGGGGGGGCAGAACTGAGATCTGCTCTCTCTTTGGTTTTAAACTCATGGATTATTTTCATTACTCAAGTAAGGCAGAATCTACCAGTCTACTCATATTTGTTTGCCAGAGCTACCAGCTATAACTAAGGCATACAGATACTCTTATTACCTTTACCTAAACTCAGCAAAATCCTAGCTATGATACATCCTCCTATCAATGGCTGCACCATGCACATGAATTTTCACTTTTTCTCCAAAGGGCTACACCCCAAATGTACAAAACAGCTGTACTCTGACTTGCTTGCATTCTAGCAAGTACCTAATCAGAAAGACTTTGCATAGACCTTTCCCACTTTATTGTCTTTTAATGCAATAGACACCAAAATGCTATGAAGGAACAGGCCTGGCAATGCCTTACAATAATGATTTATTATTCTCCTTGCCCTTTATTTATCTTCTTTCCCTCTTTCTCTGTTCATATACCTAGCAATGTAGCTTAAGGAATAATTCACAGAAACAGAAAAGTGAACAGAGACTCCTATGTACTTCTGTCTCTGAAATTTTACAAGGCACTTTAGATTACCACAAACTAGACAAAACTTCAGATATGCAGAATCCAGTGCCAGATATCTTGAAAAAAAACCTAATATCATTCTTAGGTAGAGAAGTACAGAATAGTTGAGGTTGGAAGGGACCCCTGGAGGTCATCTGGTCCAATCCCCTGCTCAAGCAGGGCCACCTAGAGCTCACTGCACAGGACAAAACCAACACAAAACAATATTAAAATGGATTTTAAAAAAATGAACTTACTTGCTTTTTTGTGTAATAACTTGTGAGTGGCCCAGCTTCCCTTAAAGCATTCCTAGAATTGCAAACAAAATATATGTGTTTTACATAGCATTAACACAGTCATCCTCACATAATAGAAAAGCAACTGTATTTTAAAAGAAAACTAGAAGACATTTTATTAACCCCTGTAGCAATATGCATGGAACTGCTAGTCTTAACAAAGGAAAATACTACGCTCAAAAGTTTATGAACCAGAAGAGGCAGAAAGTACAGCCAAACAGACACACCTGTGGTAGTGGAACCCACTAATCTAATCTTATACACTAAATATTGTCCTCTTATCATTTTAATGAGTAACTAAACACCATGGTTGCTCCGAGTTGGCTGAAACTCAGAGTCTATCTCTGCACCTGATCTTACAGCACTGCAGTGGGCAGGATGGTCCTCCCTTGGCTCCTACAAGAAGACATCTCCTGCTAATTGCATCCCTTCTGCCTCCTTGTCCAGCTCAGGAAAGCAACAGAGGCCAATCAGCATAATCACGGGGGAATTAATGAAGTAGATTAAAGGGTGGGAAATGAGGACTACTGAACAAAAATAGGAAATGGAAAAAAAAAACCAAAGTGGAAATGGAAATCAAGAAAAGACTGACTGTGGAGGAGTCTGTCTTTTTCTCTTCTTCCCAAGGACAAATACAGCGATTCATGCAATGGACAATGAACCAGCAAAGGGGGAGATGGAAATGCTGTCAGCTGGAGAAGAATAAAGAAAGGCTAAGATGAAGGAAATACATGAAAAACAAGAGAGATTTAAGTAGAAAAGCTGCAGAAGGCAGCATTAAAGGTGATGATTTAAGGTGCTAATTATAAATTACTTGGGTTTGAAGCAGAAATTCTAATTAATGGCTGTGTGCACTCAAAACAACCATTAGGAAACAGCTAATTCCAATCATTTACAATAAAGAGGCAGGAAGCAAACTGTTTTCCTTTATAAGGAAAGACAGTACTAATGCTGAATCATCATTGTAAAACTACCATCCAGAGCACACAACTTATTCAACCTAATGTATACAACACTCAAGCAAGCAGTCCAAGACAACAGATCTGTCAACTAAGCCCAGAATGTAACATTCTACCCCTGCGTCATGATAGCTATTTAGTAGTCTTAGCTGTCTGCTCCTGTAGAGCCACCTTCTCCCCGTTTCCTCCTTAGTCTTGCAACCAGTAGTTACCAAATTGCGTCCACAAACACACGGTAAAGTGGTGCACAAGCACCCTTGTGCTCGAAGAGACCCTGATGTGTGCTCTTTCCCTCATTACCAAAACCAGTTGCTTGCTATCTTCTGCTTCCTACACCATGTGCCAGGAGTGACCATGTTCTCTGGAGCAGCACAAGATGCGCTGTGGTGCCAGGGAATGGTCTGTCTGTGCAACAAGAGGCTCTTAAACCAACACTTCAGATGACTGAAGAGAAGGTCACTTTGAACAAGCAGTGGAAAGTTTTACTGTACAAACCACTGCATACAGACCTTTGCAATGCATTTTCTGTTGGAGAGCTGGGAGGAAAGGAGCAAGATTTAACTGAGGCCTATTTTAAGAAAAAAAAAAAGCTAAAAACACTATTTTCAAGGATACTGGAAGCATCAGTATGGTTTCAATCCCCTGTCAAACACAAGGTCTCTGTTTTGAAGCAGAAGAAGGATTACATAGCTAAGGACTTAGAGCAGCTACCAAGTCTGCAAACCTAGAATCCACTCATTTGAATATCAAGGAGCATTTGGTGAATGAAGACATACATCAGCTGTGGTAATTACTGTTGTAGATCATTCTCTTCTTCCTCATGAAATTTTGGGATATATTTTCCAGTACCATTCCTTTGTCCTATACCAACAGTCTTTCCTCTTTGACACCTCATAACCAGAAAACACCAGGCAAACACGGCACCACTGACAGTACCAAAACCTGACCGGCTCCATTTTGGCTTTTTATTTCCTGCAGCTGTGAACAGACTAAGAGGATCCTGCATAAGGCTGCCATACATCTGAGTTTTCCCAAACACGTTTCCCAGATTTTACTTGCCTTCTATTTCCAGAAGTGCAGCAGCTCTGTCAGAACTCCTAGAGTGCAGCTCCACACGAGCTGCTGTAGACCAGGACATCCCAGACATGCACATTGTGTGCACATCCATCAACTGCAACAAGTGCACACACTCAGTCAGTCAGTCCAAAGCGTTTTTGTGAGCACAGGCAGCTGTCAGCTCACAGGTTGGAGAATCACAGCCCTGGCAAAAAACCCAATGTACTACTGCACACTGCAGGCTCCCTCACCTTATATACCGCAGACTTTCTGACAAGCTATGGAGGAAAGCTGCTCTTTCGCTCCATCTGGGCCACTTTCTGGAAAATTTTCTGGAGAGAATTATGCTTTTTACTGAGCCTTCTTCTGAGACATTCACTTCAATCTTCCTATTACCATTCCTTCTCCTAACAATTCTTCCATGTTCCTATCCTCCTATGCAGGTCAGGATAGAAAATTTTCAATTACCAAACAAACAAAATCTAGGGAAAAAATATCCAGGGTGATTTTTAATACTAAAATTAAGAAAATAAAGATCTTTTTTCCATTATATGATGAAAAAAGAAACATGTAACACTGCATAGCTGCATCTTAAAATAATAAATAGCTTCAGGTGGAAGTACACAGGAATAGTATGAATTTGCCTTCAAGTTTCTCAGAAGACTTCCTGGCTTTCATTTCAATTACTACATTATCCATTAATATGCCTGACACTAATACTTCCACCCTTCTCACCTAAAGCACTTTTCTTTTTATTGCATGTGGCTTTTATATAACAAACAAGACAGACTTTGAAACACTGGAGAGGACTGTACAAGAAGAGAGGTCAAATGTATGACAAAAAGAAAGCAGAAGGGTAATCCTTGATTTTTTTAGAGCAATTCTGGGTACAACTGTTCTATCAGGAAGAAAAATATATGGTTTTTTAGACAGAGGTTGTTAACATATTTAAACCTCTAACAGCATTTCTCGGTTCAAGCCATTCTTAAGCCAATCCCACCAGTTTCAGGTTCACAAACAAGCTCAACCCAGTGTTCACCAGAACCTCAGCATATATCAAAAGGTAACCAAAGGCACAGCCAGCATTACCATCTAGAAAGATTCCTGTTGGATCACCTTATGGAAGCTATGTCATTTCTGTAAATGATTTTCACCTTAAGGACGCAGCCCAAAATCTATTTACTGGTTGAAATATTGACAGATTCATTCAGCATAGCAGAATTTGTTTTATGGTATACTACATTTTCACTATGAACACAATGATCACTACCAAATACCTTAAAGCTTCTTTTTTTTTTTTTAAATCAGCCATTGAAAGGACAAAATAAAACACTTTAAAACAGTGACTGAACTAATTAGGAAAAAAATTCCATGATAGGGAGCTTCTTATTCTGTCAGTTCATGTATTCATGCAACTTGATTAAGAGGTGGAAAAGTACAGCCAACTGCAAATTCTAGGAGAAAAGGATGCTAAATCAACCGAGATTGGGATATTACTGCACCACAAACCTCTGTATAGCACAGACATAACCAAACTAGATTTAAATAGGCTATCCAGAGACATGGATGCCCCATCCCTGGAAGTGTTCCAAGGCAGGTTGGATGGAGCTCCGAGCAAGCTGAGGGTGTTCCTGTCCACGACAGGGGAGTTGGAATTAGATGATCTTTAAGGCCCCTTCCAGCCCAGGCCATTCTATGATGCTATGATACCCAAGCACAGGAAGCTGTGAAAGCACCACAGCACAGAATTCAAGACATATTCATAGATTGTGTTTCTGAATGGCCTTTGCATGGCAGTAGCTCATTTAAAGTTAGCTCTGGTGACCCTCTCAGGACTTTTGAGCTTTAAGGCTGACACTCTTCTTCAGGCTCCCCTTCATCTTTGGGTGCTGCTGTTTTACATAACCTAGCATTTGACGCTGTCAATACACCTATTAGCGGGTATGCAGAAACCACTCCTCTGTACAGTTACTGAGAACTCATATCCAACTTCCACAAAATCATCCCCTCCATCCTCTGTGCTCATCATTTAGAGCCACTGTGATGAATTTCCAAAAATACCTATTCTATAGAAAAAGAAATTAAAAAAAAAAAGACAGTTGGAATCAAGACTGTGGGGACAGACTGTCTGTCTCTTTGCATGTCATTATACCCTGAATTTAATAGACAAATATCTCGGAAACAGTGCCAAGCAGTACACTGTATTTAAAAATATTCTGAGTAATCATTTTAATTGAATTTACACATGTCCTTTTGAATGTAAAATTGTCTTGGGCTTAATATGAGATCATGTAGTTTTGCTTAATGAGAACTCATTTTTAACTAAATACCTTGAAGGTATGCAAAACAAGACAAAAAATACCCCTTAATTACGGCATTCAGCTTAAGAAAAATATCAGGCTATCAGAGTTATACATATTACATACAATACAGACTAACTAAACATTTTATCCATAAATACAAGCATGTTCAGGAGTGCAATTGTTAATACATTTGATGTTAAAATAAAACGGTTGCTTCTTTTCAGCACGCTGAAATCCTTCCAGGGTGGAACAAGCCTGCAGAGACAGCCTCTGGCTTGAAAAACTCTGCAAAAAATTCCCAAGATAGACTAAGCAGCATACACGAGTAGTCAGTTTTTCAGAAGAATCAAATATGTGTTTTCAGATTCAACTCCAATGGAAGCAGCTATATGCAGCATTTTGGTATCAGAACAACCTTCTCCTTCATCTAAAGCCTGATCTCAGCCTGAGACTCCTGGATTCCACATGACTGAGCCCTTGCTTTGAGGAAGGGACTGCATTTTGAAGCTTTACAGATTTACAGAGATACACAACTGATTTTTGAGAGCAGTGAAGGAACAACAGACCAGAGAAATTCAAGCTGAACTATCCATATATTGAAGACTAGCTCAGAAAGCTTGCCTATAGGAGTTAAGTTTTACTCTCAGAAAGTTGTGAGGTCTCACTTTTGTGCCTCAACGATAATCAGGTGTTTAGCTCAGACACAAGTCTTCATGGTGATTTATAGGCAATTAAGAATGTCAGCTTCCTGATGAAGGAAATCTGTAGTTTCTACTGAGTGCCATTTACCCCCAAAGTAATCCCTATGAGTTCCAGTTGGATCCAAGCAGCAGGTTTTAGCCTACTCTCTGCACAGCCATGAACAATAAGGCAAGAATGAACTATGGCACTTATGTCCTACATTCTGATATGAGATAGGACAAAATATAGTTTCATTCAGGTCCACTGCTCCCCACCCCTAACACGCTGAAGTGAAAGGAAACAGCAAAGTGGGAGATTGGGACACCATCAGTCTTCTCTCCAGGACAACAATTTTTCACAAAAATTACCTTGAGGATCCAAAGCTGTTGAGGGCCCAGGTCTCAGCATCAGTGAAAATTTGCCTTCCAGAAAGGAGTAAATTATATATAAACCCACTGAGAAACCAAAACAGCATTTCTCTTCTGTCACTGGAATTTAAGAAGTCATACTCCATCTCAAATGGAAAGAGCTTCATCAGGAGGGGTATCCACTATTGTGAGAGAGATGCTGCTGCCTCCTGTACAGTTCAGAGAAACTGTTTCCCTTCAAACACCTAAAATACACATCCAACCATGGCACTCACGTGGCAGCTTCACCATATCACCCCAGTCCTGACTTTTGACTCTGTACTCAGATCACTTCATATATCTGGGCCTCTTTGGGACTGACAACACACAGACACACAACACAGGAAGGGACAAAAATCTCTGTAAGTCATGACTACTCCTCTGATAAAAATTCATGGCCTTCAGCTCTTGGAGAAATGAAAATGGCACTGGCCACTGGCTTTATAATAAGGGAATGTTTCCAGGAAGTGTCTAGAAATAAGTATTTTTGAATTTGGCTGAAGAAATATCCCTGCACCAGCATCCAGTCCACACCACAGAAAACCTACTGTTTTATACAAGACACTTACACAGACATAAGTAGTATGAGAGAGGAAGTTTTCATTAAAGCAACACAAACCCATTAATTAGAGATCCATTTACTGGAGATCTCACGAAGAGTCACTACTTTCCCTTTATCATTCAGGCTCTTTTGGAGGAGACATAGAAGAAATGTAAATTGTCTATTTAAATACAAACTGTTTATGTCTATACACCATTTACACACAAATGACTTACCTATAAGGCAGATTTTACAATACCAAATTCATCTTAGCAAGAGAAACAATACGCTTGAGACATCATGTGAGCCATCGGTGTTATTTCCACATTCAGAAGACAGGCTGAATTACTGTAACTATGATAAACACATACAACACTGCAGTAACTCTAAAAAACTGGAGGCAAGACAGTGAAAGAAGGTAGCCAGTAGTGACAGTACTTGATTTACTAGCCTAAAATATCATTAAGGGTTAACAGCAGACAGAATCCCTCAGCAGAACAGTCCCTCATGTTACACCTTGAAGTGAAAAAAAAAATTATGCCAGGGTTCAACACACCACCTCAGAGCTCTTCACTGCTAAAAGCCATCTTTACCCTGTCTACACTACCAGTTCAAAACCTCCCTGCTAGGCCAGAACCCAGCTGCCTTGACCCCCTTTCCATCCATGACCACATGACCACAAGAACAACTATTATTCAACAGCTGTACCCAGTTTCCAAGGTGCCCAACAGCCAGACAGGAAACAGGGTTGGCTCAAAGAAGACTCAGAGAATGTCAAAGTACTTCAGCACAAGCATTTTCGGGGCATAGTGCCAAGGCATACATTTTACTACAGAGAGGGGGAAAAAATAAATTACCAGAATAATGGCCTTTCTCAAGTAAAGGAGAAACACAAATGATAAATCCACTGGGAAAATCAGTCTTGATGCAATCTTCTTGAAAAGTTTAATTCTCTATGTGCAATGATGAAAAATAATGCTTTATCAATCCCCACACTACACTGAGATTCTCAGTCCTATACATCCTGCATTATTTTTCCTTAGCAAACTACATGTTACTAACTCATAAACCACATTGCTTTATGCTGGTTACCTTTCTACAGCAGTTCACACTTTCCTTTGTTTATTCTTAGCGCTGGAGAAAATAAACCCTTACAAATTTGGTTTTAGCTCTGACTGGACTTTTGGGTGTATGAAAAAGTCCTTGCAGGCTTCCAAGCAAATAATTAACCCAATACCCATGTCCGTACAGGTGCTCTTACCCCTCCAGGAGACACCAGTAGCTTGTCAGTCCCACCCAACCCTCAGCCCAGAGGAAGTACCTGCACACCCAACTAACACCACTGCATTCCATAAGGACAGGTTGACTTTGCAGCTGGGCTAAACTGGGCCACAACACTCTTCAGCAGCATGCTCCTCCAGTGCTTTATGACTCTGCAGTGCACAGCTCTGGGGAGCTAAACCAGCAAAAGAATTACTGCAACTGCTTTTCCTCCATTAAAAGAAAACCCTGAAAAACTCAAGTGGCTCACCAAGGTATCAGGCCCAGCTTAAGGGAAAGGGTAGAAGTGTGCATCCTTGGAGAATAGGACAAGGCAGCTACAACACAGGCTGCGCTGTGACATGGAATAACATCCTAGGTCTGTCTACTCACTAGCTTCTCTAACAGCTATTTATGCATGTAAGACCACAATGGAAAGGAAACCACCCAAAAAGAGAACTTTGGAGAAGTTCCACAGATGCTAACCAGTTCACTGCTGTCAGCTGAAACTTGCCGGAAGTTCAGAGAAAATTTTCTGGCTTTTAATACTCCTTCACCTGTCATGTGCTTATTTGAGCAGGCAGCCAGGATGCCAGCAGCACCTCACCTACCCCTCCTATCCATGCTCACCAGACACCAGCGGAGGACTGACCCAGCCTTTTCCATGGACACACCAGATAATGGATGAGAGCTGGAAGCTTGGGGCAGCCCCGTGCTGAGACCCACAGAAGGTACAAAGTGGGGGCTGAGTTCCTTGCTATGGGCTGAATGTGGAGACTTCTGTCAGTGCATGACACTTCCTGCATGTCCTTAAAACAGGCCGCTGTTAATTTTCTTCTCTGTTCTGTAACACGTTGCCCCAAAACCTTCAAAGCACCTTCCATGTGCTTACCTACTTTGCTGATCAGGACAGTGAGGCAGAGTGAGGAGGAACAACACACCCAAGGTCACTCAGAAGTGGGATTCCCAGTTCAATATATTATTTTCTAGGCAGGACAGCTTTACAAGTCAGTTATTCAGCAGCCTATTTTAACAAGCTAATACATGTTTCAGGTAATTCCCCTTTTACCTTACAACAGTAGCAGGTATTTCAAAACAATTAAACCTAATATATAGATAACAAAAATCTCTGCCTCCTATATAAAATTACCTGGTTTGGGGATGAGAAAGAGGGAAGTAAAGATGTAACTAGAGCTCTTCACATTGACCTATTTGGTCTGTTAACAAATAGTTTTGTCATCACCAACTAATATTTGCATATGTTGAAGATGCATTATGATGAGTTTTACATCAGACATGTCAAAAAGGGTAATAAAATGCAGAGCAAATCCTCCAAGTCAAGTATAAGCGCCACATGGGAACTAGATATACAGAATCATCAGAACAATTTTGAGTTGCAGTCTATCTAATTTGGCATTGACTCCCAGCATATGGCACAGAGACTTCAGGGGAAAGTACCAGAAGCCATGCAGTGGGTGTGCCACATGCATGTGGGAAGTTTTCCCCTAGTCCTATGCAAACCATAACTATCAGCTTACACCCTGACTCATACAAAAACCCTGCCAAATTAGTAAATGAATCTAGCTGATGTGACTGAATGATTTTCTTATGTTTATCTACAAAACTTCAGTGATTTTTACCCTGGATTATAATTGTGACAAGGAAGGTCAGCGTTAATCTCTGAATTAAACATATGCGTGCTCGCTGATTTTGACAGAAATTACACACACATAAAGTTCAAAGGATTAGACCATGTATATTATCGCACATTTTAAAGTCAATTAAAAAAAAAACAAAAAACAGAAACCACCCACAATCAAAAAACCCTACTCAACAGTCATAAGACAATTCTTTCTATTTCAGGACCACACTCCATTAGCACTGTGGTAATAGGTGAGGCGGGCCGAGGCCTATAATAAGTGTATTAAGAATACACTTAATTCCCTAATTTATATGTAGGAGCTGACGGCTGTATGACATGTGGCCTAACCCGGACCTCCCTGCTTGGCAGCCTTAAAGTAAGACACCAGAAGGAAAGAAAAAGGAATGTTTAAAAGGAAGAGTATCAAATCAGATAAATAACATTCCCCAAACCTCCCAACTGGAAGAAAGCCTGTTTTCAGAGCAACAAGTCCCCGGCGCCTGTGGAAGCCGAGTGACTCCGGCGCTGGTGCCGGCACAGCAGACACGCTCCGGCTGCAATGTGACGAGCACGCCCCGCTCTGCCCGGCTCAGCCCTTGCTCTGGGGGGCGCCGGGCCCGGCCCGGGGCAGAGCAGCCCTCCTGTGTCCCCCTGCCCTCACGCGTGCCCGCCCCCGGCCCGCCCGGGGCCCGCTCCCGCTCCCGGCCCGGCCCGGCCACACCGAGGGCGCCGCTCCCGCCCCGCCCGGAGCCCCCGGCCCTGGCCCCGGCCCCCGTGGGGCGGCTC
>JAWWEE010000122.1:23232596-23280599 GCA_035221455.1 Xenops minutus | reverse complement strand
GAGGCGGGCAGGGCCCCCACCCCCACCCCGCTCTGGGGGGGGCCCTGGGGGGGTCCCTGGGGGGGGGGAGGGGGGTGGAGCAGCCTCACCTGGGGGGGGGGAGGGGCGGCGCCCATTGTGTGGCGGCCCGGCGGGCGGGCGGGCGGCGCATGTGGCGCGGTGGGGGTGGCCATGTTGGTTCCCGCCGGCGCGGCCGGGCCGGACCGCACCACACCACACCACAGCGCGGGGAGCGCCGGGCACGGCAGGGCCGGGCAGGGCAGGGCCGGGCCGGGTGTGCCGCGCACACCGCGCCCGGCAGGAGAGGGGGGCCCCGCCGCCGCCGGGGTCGCCCGCCCTCGGCCCCACATGCGGTGCCGGGGCGGCTCGTGGGGCTCGGGAAATGAAACTCTTTTTCAGGTAGTGTCGCCTTGCTGCATCAAAAATATATATTAATTCAGGTTTTTTTTTAAAAAATATATACTTTTCATGATAATTAAGTACTTCCTTCTCTTTCCAGATGTTAGGTTATGTTCACGATGCTATGCTGTGCCTTACAAACGTTGCCGCAGCCTGTGCTTCCATAATGAGCTGAAGCACCTGGAAGTGATCCAAGTACAGTTGTTATTCTAATCCCACATGATTGTGTATCATGAGGAGTGGACAGCAGAAAACTGGGTGTTAGGGTTTCAGGAAAACGCAGTTAAGGAAGGCTGGTCTTACCAGCTGTGAATAAGTAGCCGGTGTGCTCTTTGGAGAGGCTTTGTAACATTTTTGTAGCATTGGTAACGTTTACACCAGAAGTGCTTCAGTTTGAAAATGCCCGTGTTTAAAGATTTTTTTACCTTTTTGTGTAAGGGACATTGTTCCTTTTCTTAAGGGTCTTCTGTGAAAAAATAAAGTTTTACCTACAAGGAAGATGTTGAAGTTGGTCAGCATTTATAAATCACTTGATAGCAGTTCTGAACATGAAGAATGTCAGTTATTAATACAGGAAGACAGATCACCAGCAGCACCCTTATCGTGTTCTCCAGCCACAGTGATAAACAGTAGTTTTTCCTTCCAAAAGCCAATCTTTCTGAGCTGTGGCCCACATACCTGATGATGAGAGCTTCCTGTCAGTGCAGTGCTTTGTTATGGCTGCGGAGCTTAGCAGGAATTGTGATAAATAACTTTTAATACTCACAGCCCCTAGAAATTGAAATTCTAAACTGAAATTGAAAGTCTGAAGCCTGGGGGTGTGTGGCTTTCTGACTGTGCTGCTGGCACAAGCCTGTCTTCTCTGTTGTTCATGCATCAGTGTTAAGGTGCACATTGAGATAGATCTGGGCCCTAATTTAGCCAAAAGTTAACAACTGATCTTGCCACGCCATTTCCCAGCAAGATTGGTTCCCAGTTCACCATGAGCAGTTGTGCTGAGCCGGTAAAAGTGGAAGATGGGGCAACACTCAGTTGTTCAAATAATGCAGTTATTCAGTGTTCTGCTGTAGCTGAAGTATATTTGACTTCAGGACTCAGATATCATCTGTGCTGCTTAGTTTCAAATTGAACTAAATAATAGAGTTTTTGTTTATTGTCATTTTAGGTGACTCACTTCTACCTAAGGTTAAAAGCTACCTAAGCTACCTAGACTTGATTAGTGACTGAGGTCAGAGATGCACAACGTCATGAAAACACAGTGTGCTTTCCTGTCGAACAATTTAATTGCATGTGTGGTTAGGATTACCTCTTGATCATAAGGAAGCCTTTTTGTTCCTAACCTTCAAAATCGGGACATGAATTTGTAGAGATGTCATCTGTGATGCTTACCTGGTGTGAAAATGTGTTTCAGGAAATGCAAAGTATGACTGAGGATGGATTTGTTGGGTGGTTTGGTTTTTTTGGGGTTTTGTTGGGGGGGGAGGCGTTGTTTTTTTTTTAAATGTAGGCTCCTACTAAAATCAATGATACTTCTAGTACTTCCATGCTTTCAAATTATTTAAAGGGGTTGAAAAATGCTTCAAATTCTTCACAATATGTAAACCTGAGTTTAAAGTTCTGTGGAGTGCTATGGAAGCTGCTAAGAAAAGGATGATTACTCTAACTAAATACAGACCTATTGCACAGGGGTTTACTGCACTGCAGGGCAAACTTAACCCTTTGCAACACTGACAAGTTAAAACTCAGTTTTTCTTGTGCTGTCCAGATTTTTCTCTTATGAATATTCTAGATTGATTTGTGAGAATTTTTAGCAGAGTGTCCAGTTTGTGTGCTCACATTGTAGCCTTTGAGGATTTTATGTGATTAGATAACACTGTGCAGAAGTCCACAAAGTCAACAACAAAACTAGTAGTAATGCTTTTAAGTAGTTTGCTAAGGGTGACTTTAAAATGTAGCTGCACAAAGCCTCTTAACTTTTAGGTACGTGTAAGTGATGCCTCATCATCCAAATTGAAAATGGGCATCATGGCTTTTACTACATTTTTTGCTTGATAGCAATTTCTATAAATGCACTTCTTGTGAATTTAGCTCTGTGCTTTAGGATACTGGGGTGAAACTTCAGTTATCTATAATTTGAAAAATGAATGTTTAAGCAGCTAATCAGTAGTAGGTAGGACTCAAGACTTATTTTAAATTAAACTATTACGAGTTATATAGTGGTGTAGGGCCTTGAAATTCTGGAAAGTTCAAAATAGGTCCTAAAATTCAGGGTAGGCTGAAAGGTATTTATTTCTTTTGTGTTATTGCAGACAGATAGCATGTAAGTTGAATGTTCAACTTTAGACTTGCTCTTGTTGTTGGGTGTTTCTGCTATAATAATCAGTGACCTGCTGTGGCTGAAGTCAGTACAGCACTGAGCTGCAGCATTGTGAACACAGTTGCTTGCTCATTGCATTTTTCTGAAATGATACAGGATAGATGTATTTTTCATGCTGTTTAATAATTGAGAGTATCTGTCATAAGCTTTTGTAAATTACATTTCTGTCTGAATACAAAGGTTCCTCTAAGAGGTGTAGTATGTTGGACAAATTTTAAATCTTTTGAGATAAACATTTTTCTGAAAGCAGTTTTGAAAAATTACATTTGACACAGCATATATAAAATACCAAGCTTATTTCAAGGTAATCCATAAAAATAGCGCAAGACTGAGCTGTGTTTCATTTTCCACTTACCTCACCACCTGCAGGTAGTGTTGGTAAACTTTGGTGAGAAAATGTGCCACTTTTGGCAGCTTTGTAAAGTAAAGGTTAGTTTGAGTTTGAGGGGATAAAGGGGAGAATCAAATAAGGGAGCTTGGTAAAGAGCTTGCATTGAGAACGCAAAATGCAGACTTTTAAAAGCGAATTGAGGCATCTTTTTCCTTAACTGAATTTGTCTTTCACTTTTGAAATACCCTAAAGTCAAGGCCAAACTTGAGTTTAGAAACTGTTTTTTGCTTACAGCAGTCCTCAGTTCTTGGAGTTCTAAAACATCTTCCTCTATACGATGTTCACGTTATGAAGCTAAGTGTGTGGTCTACAGATTTAAGTGTGCTACGTTACACAAATGTTTTGTTAGCTGCCTGAAAGTGGCAGTTGTTCTTGATTCTATATAGTGAATGTAAGGCAGAAAGCTTACAACTGTTTAAAAGTCTTTTTTTTTTTCCTAAATGCACAGAGCAGTTGTTTAAGTGAATGATGTTTTTAGTGGTCTGTCTTGTGCTCAGAGCTGCTTATCAAAGTAACTTGTGTGTATTTCATCCTTTACAATAATGAGGCATACCAGTAGTATGTCCAGCAATTCTTGTTTGAAGACTGACCTCTCAACCATTCATACATTATCCATTGTTTTAAATTGCTTTGTGAAGATTGAATGTGTTCTGATTTTTCAACTAATAGAAAATTCTATGCTTGGTTGTACCAGTGACTCAGTATACTCACAGAAGTTTGGAGTCCTTTTGTGTAGAGGTGTGCAGGGACAGTAGAGCCTTTTTGTCCCTTCAGTCATCTGAACTGTTCTCCTCCACAGTTTTGGGGAAGTTTTTGTTTCCTTGTCAGAGTGCCTTAGAACTAACAGAATGTTAGATGTGGAAAGTCATCCCATGGGTATATTTCGTGTTCCAGTAGCAAAGGCAGCAGCAGCATGCTGACTGGGGTGAGAGGTGTTAGCACAAGGGCAGCTTGCTTGGGCAGCTACAAAATCATAAAGATACTGAAGTATTTTGATATTCCCTGTGACTTGCTTGATTATGCTAGTCAGAAGGTTGTGAGTTAAGTGGGTTCTCATAAGTGTGTAACCCATGTTTTCAGAAATCAAAAGGCCTATAAATATTCTTTGTATCTTTTGAAGCTGAGATGATATTTCCTATAAAAAAATCTTTTGTTCCTGTCCTCTGTACATGTGTTGCACTTCTGTTATAATTTGAGGGTTTGTCACTCTGTTAAAACACATTTGTGCTCTTCCTAAAAAACTGTGGTGTTCTGAATAATGATGTATGCAGTTAGGATAGTTGCTCTGTATTAGGCCTTGTTAAGTCCCTTGTTAAGTCACATGTAGAAATCTTCTCTGTTCTGGTGTCTGGAAGTTTACTTCCCACTGTTAAATTGGTAACAGGTGCCTATCAGTACCTCTTTTCCAGTTGCCCTTACACATACTGCACATGTTTTTTATTGCTGTGTATTCATTGCTCAGAGTTGCATATTGGATCATCACTTGATTTGTTTTCTTACAGGACAACATACTTGTTGGGTGGGCTTTAATATTTTTTTTTTCTGTCCAGAATATTTTTAAATAAGTAACTTGATTTTTTTCATCTTACGAATTGTTATCCCAGCTGTAGTGTAGCAGTTATGTGCAAGAAGCAGAAGGACCAGCAGATAGTGGACATGCTTTTTCCCTAGACATCAGGTAACTGGGACATGCAGTTTTCTCATTCTGTTGGAACCCTCAATGAGAAGGTGAAAACTCTTAAATATAACTTATTTTGGTTTAATGCAAGACTTTGGAAGCCTCTTCCACTAATTAATTCTCTTAGCCTTCACCAAGAGTGCATAATAGTGTTAGGTTTTGTCCTTTTAGGCCATAAATGTTGCACTCCCACAACTGGTCTTGCTAAGCAGCTTCCCTAGACGATTAATGATGAGTGTGATCTGGGCAGCTGAAAACGCTTGGTAAAACCCAGTCAAGCTTGTTGTTCTCTTCAATAGACAAACCTGATGAAGCAATTTTTAATGTAAATGCTATTTGTTTCCTGTTTTGGTGACATGCACACCTTCCTTTGATATGTTGGTCATTATGTGCTGTGAAGAAAGAGTAAATAGCACCAATTAAATCTGCAAGTGTCAGAATCCAAGTAACTTGCAGATACACACAGTCATTAAATGCTGAGTAGGCACATGTTTCATGGATTTCTACAAGCTGATTCCTACATCAAAAACCATGTGGGTAGTGAATAAATGTCACTTTTAATTATGTGCTGTTCTGTGTATGAGAAGTGGGATTGGCCATATGAAGCTTTCCAGTTTATCTGGTAATACTACCCCATTTTATTACATATATTTTAAAAGCATCAAACCCAATGGTTACTTAGTTTAATACTAGATGCAAAGTCAATTTTATGTTAAAGAATGCATTAGTTGTGAGCAATAGTAAAGTATTATGAAGGATTTTAAATTTAGTAGTCAAGAGACTGCTGGCTGAGTCAAGTCTAACTTTTAGGTTAATAAAGTTGCAATTGTAAGGTTTCAAGGTGTGAATTGGTAAAATGTGGACATTAATTTACATAATATTTATGGAATAGAATATAATTTCTATTCCATAGAATTTTTTGGATACTAGGAATGGACTATGCCAATTAATGAACTTAGATACCTCCTATTTGACTAATAATGAAAAGTGCTTCTGTATACAAACACTTGGGTTTGGTCCTCAGAAAAATGAGATAAAGGTAAGATCAAAGGAAAGAGGAGCTGATAATGATTAACTAGCCAGAACCGAAATGTTTCTTTTTGTTCTCCTTAATGGCTGTGGGAAATACAAGAAAGTGAAAATCACCTGCTTTAAGCTTCTGAGACCAGCCAGAAAACTGTTTTGTGATAATAAGCTCTGCTTCCAGCTTTACACCTGCTCTGTAGAGCTGTACCTTGATGAGGCAGCCTGGTGCTTAAAAAAAAAAAAAAGGTCTGCTCTGGCTGGTTTAGTTTTTGAGGGGAGTGGCACAGTCCTGAGTTCAAGGT
Organism: Xenops minutus; assembly: GCA_035221455.1. Classification (NCBI taxonomy): domain Eukaryota; kingdom Metazoa; phylum Chordata; class Aves; order Passeriformes; family Furnariidae; genus Xenops; species Xenops minutus. The sequence continues at coordinate 23,274,426 of JAWWEE010000122.1, read as the reverse complement.
CATAGTTAGCTGTGCCTTGGAGGTGAGCTGTCATGTTCTGTTTTGGACAGGAGCTTGAAATAATGGTTAGACTGAGTTTCATTAATGCTGCAAAGCTTTCAAAATGTCTAAAGTGACTTATGGTTTAACTAAAATGTTTGTGCTGAGTCAGATGTCTTCCATTTGTCCAAAAATTGGATTTCATGTAGTTGTGTGAAGGGTGACCTTTAGTGTAGTAGGCAGGTATGGAGGCTCATTGCATTTTTATGTGGTTTTGTTTGTTTGTTTTGTTTTTTTTATCTGAAGTTGCTGCCTTAATCCTTTCTGATGTGTTGTATTAGAAGTTATGAAACAGCCCTGCATGTGCTCAATGGCTTTGTATTGATTCTTCTCCTGTATATAGACACTTCTGGAAGTTACTGGGGAAATTTTAGTATTAGCTTTTTGAAAGCTAGTTGCTGAGCAAACATGAATGAGATTGTCTAACTGAAATTATTTTTGGAAGATAGTCTGCATTCAACAAGAGTAAACTATTGTAAAAAATTCTAGTGTAATAGCACTTGTAAACCAGTTGTAAATATTAGATGTCACAACTGCAGAGTATTGTGAATCAGTGCAAGCTTTAGCACAAAACCTAGTGCTATTCCAATCTTACATGGTCACTGTATTTACATGTGTAACTTTTCTAAATCTTCTAGTTACAAGCTCCTGAAGGGGCAACACTTAAGTTTTAGTTGTCTTTACTTGGCTTTTTGTAATACAATACAGATGATAACTTAGAGGAGGAAATATTCAAGTGTTTCTTTGGTGTATTCTACAGCTTTTGTGCATTGACAATCTTGATTTGTTCAGTGGGGTGGTTGTGTGTGGTTAAAGATGTATGTTTGATACCATCAACTTAAAAATAAAGGGGGGTAACACTAGAAATTTTATTCTAGATAGAATTTGAAAAACTTATTTTTTGAAGATCTGTTTAGCTTTTCATAGTATTAACTGGAGGAGATATGACAGATTGTTCAACACTGGTCTTCCCTGGGTTTGTTAGTGATGATCCCTTTGGAGAATCTTCAGAAAGTGTTTAGTTTTATTAAGAGGAAGGCAGTTGCACTGTTTGCCCTTTGTACTATGTAAATCAAAGCACTGGCCTAGTTCTCGAATTAGGCCTTTGCACTGCAGTCTCTTTGCTGTGAGCAGGAGTGCATGTGAAAGTGTTCAAAATGTGATGTAAACCAGCTTTTGAACTGTGTTTTTCTAGGTGAGCTGTTAAACTAAAGCATACTTGATTATTTTCAACCATAAAGGAGTCAATTCTCGGATATAAAATATATATCATAAATATATTGATAATAAAAAGAAAATCCATGTTAAGACAGTTCTTTGCATATTATCAGAGGAGTTTGCCAGCTGGGTCTGTGAAGACCAAACAGTGTTATCACTTCAAATCCATTCCACTTTTCAGCAGCTTAGGTGTGAGGATAAACTTAGTTGTGTGGAAACCTGAAGCATACTGTTCCTTTAATTAAGTGACTTGCCATTACTTAATCTCTCCCTATGTTAATTTGTTCTCTTAAGACAAGAAAGTTTAAATTACTTTTTAAATACTACTTTTGCATTGCTACATTTAGAAATGGCTGGAGTTATTGGGTCTGCTGTAGTTAGCTTTTGTTTGTATTACTGAAGTGCTTTTTCTTTCATGGGGTCAGCTGTATAGGCATTTTTGTTTTAGCTGCAGGGAATGAGCTATAGTCCTCATTCCATGTTTCTGTAATTTTCTAGCATGGGTTGCCAGACTCGGGAGAGACAGTGGTAACTGGCAGGGACGCTTGGCCTCACAATAAGGCTTTGTGTTCTCTGGTTTGAAGGAATGGCATTATAATTTCAAACCTGACACAGTGTCTTCTAAAAGTGAATGACAAACCTGAGGGGGTTTGCATGCGAAGAGAATATATTTTACTACTTTGTGTTTAAGTATGTTTAACATTTTTAGCACTGTTTCTAGAGAGTTGAAAAAATAACAGTTGCAATCAGTCTAGTCTGCGCTAAACCAGTAATTATATTTATTTCAGTTTGAAATTTGAGAACTGATGCATGTTTCAGTTCTGCTCTTTGGTTCATGATGATGTAGCAGATACAAAAATAACTACTTACTGTCTTGGCTTCTATCTGCCTGCAAGAGCGGATGTCAGACCTCAGAAAAGTAGGTGTATATCCTACTTGTATTAGATTTTTCTGAATAACAGGGCCTATAAACCTGTTTCCAATGATGCTGTCAGAAACTAATTAAAAATTATTTTCCTTCTGAAATTATTACTCATTTTAGATGTACTTATTCTATATAACATAGTACGTAGAATATTTCTGAAAAAACTCTGAAAACTGTTTCAAAATTAGACTAGTATTTAAAGTAAACCATTCTGGAAAGTGAATCACTGTTCAGCAGAATGTGAATGCATTTATTTATTTATTGTATGATGTTCAGATGCTGAAGAATAAAGGGATACAAATTGTGCTTTCATCATGTGATTCAGGCCCCTTAATCAAAACAAATTTGAACTCTTGGCTTCGCCCTTCTTAAAGTTACTTCAAAGAATTAAATCACCTCAATAAAAATTGAAAAGGAATGTATTAATACTCCTTTCTTCAAACAGGAAACCACTCCTAACCCCCAACCTGCAGAAGAGGAGAAAACCGAGCCAGCACCTACTCAGGAGGTTGCCAGCCCTGAACAGTATATTAAACATCCACTACAAAACAGGTAAATAGTACAGAAGCATGGTTTTAGTTTTGCCAAAGACAGAAAAATGCCTGTGACTTTGCAGCTCTTGTTTACCTTAGATTTTCTAGCAGTATTTTGAGAGTCCTTGGGTTTTCTGAAGATTTTTTTTTTTGCTGTGAGGTGGCAGAAGAAATAAAATCTAATCCAGTTGTTAATATTCAGAATTTTTTCAGAGAGTGCAGTTACAGAAGCTTGAAGGTCTTTGTAAATGTTCAGAATGCAGCCAGGTGCTTGGAAAGAAAATGGCTTTGCTTTTGGTTGGGGCTAAGTAGAGCTTTTTTTTTTGCTTTAATCTGTATATTCTAATAGGCCGACACTGAGATGAAGTTGCTGCCCAGCAAAACTGGAAAATCTTGCATTCTGCCTTGTGCTTTGGTAAATTAAGGTGCCAATAGTAAAAACTTGTAGTTATAGTTAAAAGTTAGTGAAAAACCCAAGCCCTCCTACAGCTTCAAAAAGACCAGCTAGGAAGTGATCTTTTGCCAACTTGGCTGAAGAGTTAATGGGAAATGCTTAGTACTTGATATTGGTAGGTAGGTGCTGCTCCAAAGTGAACCTTTTACCAAGTGACGCCTTACTCTTTTTCTAAGTTTTGAGCAAATGTGGAAAACCATGCTACCCTGTAGTGCTATGATGCATGCATCCCATTTGCCTCATTGTCTTTCAACTTCCATCCTTCCTCTCTTTCCACAATGCACCTTGATCTAAATTTGTGCTGATGCTCCTTTATAAGTGGTAGTGAGGCTATTAGTGGAATGGAGCAAACTTTTAAACCAAGGTTTGGAATGTCAGGACAGGTCTCAGAACAATAGATTGATAACTGGTGACTCAGAGGTCTCTGCTGTGAGAAGATAAATCTACTCTAGTGCTAACCTGAGTGATTTCAATACTGCTGGAACAAACAGAATTAAAAATAAACCTGTTAGGTTAAATGCCTCATCAGGTATTCTGTTTCAGCTTTTTAAATTATGCTTTTTAGATTCAGAAAGAATTTGTGTGTGAGATTCAATTTATAATGTGTGGAAGTTTGTACTCAGCAGAGATTGAAGTTTTTTGTTTAGTCTTGTCTTTACATATGCTGATTTTAAAACCTGAAACAATCAGCTTGGAGGGGTTTAAGATTGTTGCCACTAGTAAGCTTCTCTTTTAAAATTTATGCTTTCCTTCTATGTGCTTGGGAAGCTTTCATGTAATGTATAGCTTTGAAGTGATATAATTAGCTTATGTAACCTTTACAAGGAAATTACTGGACAGGGAGCTGTGCTCCTAGTTTGAATAGCTGGTGTTGTTTTAGACCATAGTCAGTTATTTGTAGTAGTGCATTACAGTTTAGCAGTGGCTGCAAGGAGAAACATAGGACATTTAGAGTCTTAGTTCCAAAAATATTTAAAATATGTAGCTAAACAGATTGATCAAGTCTGCCATGATTCTTCTAATGGGAACACAAATATTATCTGTAAAGATTCATATTTGAGAACAGAATTTATCATGTAGCTTATTGATGAAAACTGACCTCCATGCTGATTAATATCTTAAGGTTTGCAATTATTTTGGATATAACAATACTAATAATTATATTTTTAATACAATTTAATTTCTAGATGGTCTTACTTTGTTTTCCTTTAGATGGGCACTCTGGTTTTTTAAAAATGACAAGAGCAAAACTTGGCAAGCAAATCTTCGTCTTATCTCAAAGTTTGATACTGTTGAAGACTTTTGGGCGTAAGTAAAGATTTTTCTGTCTGTATACTAGTTCTGGGATTTGTTGACAAGTTTTATGCCGAAGTCAAAAACCCCGTAAGGTACCCAACCACAAATTTTTGGGTGTAATCTGAAATATTTGCAAAAACCGAAGGTGGAGTCTTATCCCATGTGAATGGGGTTGTTCATACTTTCAGTGCACATTGTCTTGCTGTAACACTGCTTACATTCACATGTACATGACACATGTAGAAAATCTCATTTGCGCAGTAGCGATCTCATAGTAGCATGAATTTGTAAATTCTGGTGGCAGCTGACTGTCAATTCCTTGGCCCTACATTTTGCCCCTTGATTAAATTCTCAGACTGCTGGCTCACTTCCCATGTTCTTCGATGCCTGAATCTGGAGCATAGTACTTGAGATTCATGCAGATTAATGGCATCCTTGAAAGAAGTTCATTGGCGATGGCAGAAGAAATGCCCTTTATTTTAATTTGAAGGTCTTTGAAAGTACTTAGGCTCCAACTGCAATGACAAAGCCTTTGAAGGTAGGCCTATGCTTTCCAAACACGGGCTTCAGGCAGATTTGTGTGGCTGGCTTGAAAGATTTTGCCTGTCATAATGATGAAATATAAAGAAAATGCAAGTGGCATTAAACTGAGGGTGAAAAACAGCATTATTCCTTTCTTAGTGTTTCATGCTACAGTGAGTGGTAGGGTTTTAAGGTTTTTGTTGCATACTTCTTTTGGATGTGATCAGCAAGGGAGAGAGATGGTGCCTTGGTTGAATAAGGCAACTCGTTTGCACTGACAGGGGAGAAAAATGTTTCAACGTTTTCAGTAACTTTATCAGTGCAGTCACAGGGAGGGGAATTGGATTCTGAGCTTGTAACCAGCTTTCCCATTCATACTCTGGGGGTGACTGATGGCTGAGTGAACCATAGTTTGAAGACTTGGGGTATGTGATAAGAGCTTTAAACAAATTTAGCTGCCCTGTTAAAGTTGCTTAAGGGTAAGTTTTGAGCTCCTATAACTGAGATTGTTTGGATAATGAAAAGAAGTGCTGAATCTAGGTGTCTGCAGTGAGGATATAAAATCAGTCACAAGCAACTGAGAACTTAAACCTCCTTTATGGTTGGAGTGGGAAATAGGTGTGTTTTTCTGGAAAGAAAATGTTAAGGTTAAAGTAAACTTGCAAGAGGCAAGCTGGTCAATCTGTAACTGTGCCTGATTTCTCATTGTTAGAACATCACAGTAACAGATTTCCTTTTTGGTGCTGAATTGTGCCTCGATTTTAGTTGGTCTCAGGCTACAAGTTGCTGTAATATGTGCAGGCCTCTTTCTGAAGTCTGACCCTAACAGTGTAGGGGGCAGGGGGGAAAAGTCATCTGTTTCCTTGCTAGAGCAGGGAGACAGTATGTACTGCTTTAAATGTTTTTCTGACTTGCGTAACTGTAAGTTTAATTCTGAATATATATTTTGTTTTGTTGTCTCTCATGCCTTTTGAGTCCTTAATTCAAATTATCAGGCCTACAGCGTTCATACCTAGAGTACTGTATTAAATAACAAAGTTGAACATTTCTCTTAAGACTCTCTGCAATGAGAGTGGCCTTAGAAATATAAACAATCATCCTTATTCCATGTATGTATATGCACAGAATACACACGTATGCAGAACTTGTTGCCATGAAAACTCAGGGAGTTATGTTCGTAATAACTTTGTTAGGACTAGGTTTAAAAGAAGCAGTACTATAGGAACCCACAAGTGTTCATAAACTGCTTTCCATTCTGCTTTAAGCCCAGAACATCTTAAAGCTGATGATTTTACACTACTGCAAAATACTTAAGAAATAGGGTTGCTTCTGAAATAACTTAATTGCTCCTTGATTTTGGGGTTTTCTTTGGTTATATGTCTGAAATTCTGTAAGAATTTTTACATGAAAATGGTGTTTAGTTTTTAATGCTGCTTTTTTTCCCTCCAATAGTTTATACAACCATATCCAGCTCTCTAGTAATTTAATGCCTGGTTGTGACTACTCGCTCTTTAAGGTATGCTAGCTAACCCCTTTTCCTTCAGTTATAGATGTTTATGGATGGTTTCCTGACTAAGGAAGGTGCTGTCCAAATATTTCACTTAAGACATTTAGAAACATGGGTGGGAATATCCTAAAGGTGTCGGGGTTTTTTTAGAAAGTCCCTAATATGTGCTGTCTGAAAATCAGGCTGTCACTACTTCTGAAAATGCAAGTACTTGCTTTAATGCACATCATAGACAGTGTGTTTTAATCTGTTACTATTTGTCTCCATTCTGTGTTTGAGATATTTGTGCAAATAATTAAGGTAAATTTTTATAACATGAAAGGTTTTCCAGCTCTGTCACTTCATGGGAAATGAGTTAAAATGTCTACGGGAGGCAGCAATGTTCTCCAGAATTCCTTATGGTTATTATGAGCCAGATGCACAATGTTCTTATTAATTTTTATTATTAATTAAATGCTGTACTGTGTGAAGGAGAAAATTGTGTCCAACATAGACACTTAAAGTATGCTTAAGGAAGTGTCCAAACTAGTGAATAGAAAATGCTTATGAGAAAGGGAACATGAAATCCTGCCTCAGCTGGGCTGAAGATCTGAACTGGAGCTCTAAATTAAATCCTTACCTCTTGGAAGTGCTTCTAACATGCAGCTTCCTTTCTGGATTCAAATACCTGGTGCCTGTTTCCTCCTTTCCTTGCAAAGCATAGCTATGGGCTCAGACTCCTCAGCAGGTTGTGCATCGTTTGTAAACCCAGCAGCTTTATGTCATGAGGGGGTGATGATGCTTGGGTTTGGGAAGGTAATGATGTTCCAGGTGACTGAGAAACCTTATGAGAAGTTTGAAAAGTTGTAGGTCCTTCAGAGGTTAGGATATCTATGGCTCATGCTTGTATTTTTTGCATGAATCCTAAATTTCTGTCTTAGTACATGTATGTATTCTGTGGTTGCTTATTATTATGCAGTAACAACTTAATTATATAACTGCATGGAACAGGTATAAATTGGCAACTGTTGCAGGCTCATGAGAAGTCTCTTACTGTTGTCCTTCAGTTGTGACCTCGTAAGAGTGACTCATAAAGGTGATGAAGCAGTTTAAGATCTGCAGCTGCCAGTGAGGGTGTTATATTTAAAGAGAGCTGACACCACTCCATCCTGCCTGTTGAACACTTAAGTTTCCAGCCAAAGTTGTGTAGAGTAGTTCTCTTAATGGGTAGTGCTTTACTGAATTCCCTTGTCTAGACACTTTTTGAATAACTTTCTGAACTGCTACATAGCTGGTGGTTCAGCATGTCCAAAGTAATTTAATTTAATGCAGGGCAATTGGTAAAATGTGGATCAGTACTTGTTTTGAAATGATGTGTTGATTTTTATCTATTTTATTTTAATTTTGATTCTGAGAATGAAAACCCTCTTATTCTCACCTTGTGTTTGAAGGGAAGTCAGTGAGATAGACTGCCAAAGGTGTCTGTTTCAGTGAAATAATCTGCATACATAAGTGAAGCACTTAGCTGATGTTGCACTGAGTCCAAGACATAAAATGACTCCAGATAAAATTAGCAGCTACATCCTGGTTTCAAGCTGGGCAAAGTGGGTCATTGACTTTGCCTGTTGCCTCACGTTTTTTTAATGTAATGTGTAGCTAAGACTTTTCCCTGGGCTATGATACTTCTGTAGAAATAAGAATTCATTAGAGGAAATGCACTTTTTAAGCTGTTTTGCAACTTTGGTGTTTGTATGAGGCAACACTTAATAATGTTCAACTATACATTTTTTTTCTTAATTTGCTCTTTGAGTTATCAGTGGCCTTTTGGTTATTCTATAGGCAAAATAAAGTTTGAGTCTGATTTAACTTCTGGCCATTCCTTGCAGGATGGGATTGAACCCATGTGGGAAGATGAAAAAAACAAGCGAGGAGGACGATGGCTAATTACACTAAACAAACAGCAGAGACGAAGTGACCTTGATCGCTTCTGGCTAGAGACAGTAAGCACTACAGCCTGACTGGCTGCAGCTGAAGAGTCTTGTGTTTGTTAAAATATTTTTAACTGGTTTGATCTTTGTGTGCCACACTAGTCTTCTAACTTCTTGTCAGCAGAGTGTTCTGTAAGTTTTTACTGGCAGGCTGTATTTGAAACATGATTTTTCAATAGTGATCCTTAATGTAGTTGTATTCTGTTCTAACAGAGAGAGAACTGTGCAGGACAGATTAAACTTTTCCTATGGGTTGTACAGAACAGCTGTTGAACTACTGTAAAAGTAGTACAAATTCAGCTGCTTAAATATAAAATACAAAAAATATAAAAATTCTTTACAAATACTTTTAGAAAAATGAATAGTTTTCAGGTTTTGGCCTTGCTGAAACAAGGGACTTTCAGATTACTTTTGTTCTTTCTGTATTTATCTTAACACTAGAATAGGCGAGTAATAGCACATTCATCCTGTATGTACACTATAAATATACTTTTTTCCATTGCTGTTATCTCTCAGTAATAGATTTTACTGAATGGTAAATTATATTTTGAGAGATTGTGTTGGTTGCGGTACATGTGTTGTAGAAAAGCATATGACTGTATTGTCTAGGAAGTGACTTGGAACAGCCTAAAACATCTAGATTTAGGGACATGGGTTGCAGACAGGACAACGCAGAGCAGTCTTAATAAATCTGATCTTTTTCCTTGCTTGTGCGAGAGGCAAGAAGTATTGTGTCCCTTCAAAAGGGAGAAATGGCCTTAAGAGTCAAAGCAGAGATGTCAAAAATACCTGAACTTTCAGGATCTTTCTAGTCACTGTAGTTGTGATTTGAAGAAAGGATTGGGAGCGTTACATTACTAGGCAGTATGACTGTACATGAGTAAATTAGTGTCTTGCTTGTGTGGATTTGGTCTACCTATGTATATGAGTCCTGATTCCTAATAGCCATGACATGTGGCTTGGAAACATGTAGATAGCCTATGTAGACTTAAGGCTAGAGGATTCTGCTTTTTGTTTAGCAGCAAGCAATGGCACAGAGCCTGAATACCCCAGTGACTGATGGGTGCTCTAAAGCAACCCTGTCACTTCTAATTCCAGTAATTATATGTAACAAATTTTCTCCAAAAAAATCAAAGCCTTTATAACTCCCTTTTTGGAACACATTTTTTTCTATTTTTTTTTGTGATACAATGATCTTAACTGTAATATAATTTCATTTACGAAGACCTTTTTTCCTCTCTTGCAATATTCATGAAGAATGACTAGTGTTTGAGCATGGCAGTCACCTTTGCTTGTATGTGTACTAAGGCTGTTGATTGATATTTTGCATGTTTGTGTGTGGTTTAATCTTAGCCATTCATGGCTTGCATTACCCAGTGTGCAGCCTGCAGTTGGGTGTAACATTTTAAGCATGTGTAGTTATACCTGATTTGTTCATTAGCACACTTGACCCTTTTTGTATTTCCTCAATGAAGCCAACCCTTGTAGGTCTCATGGGTACTGTAAGACCTGATTTATTTGAAAAGTTGCAAATGTGTTGAATTTCCAAATGTTATAAGTGATTTTGGAGAACTGATATAATAGCAGTGTATTTAATGTACTGTGCAAGTGAATTAAACAAGCATCCATCCATTTGGAGATTAGTACTTCAGTGTGCAGCAGGATCTTTAATTCAGCATGGACTAGATGGATCTGTCTCAACCACAAGAAACTGTAAGTTTTGAATATCTGTATTGCTTGTTTTACAAGCTGCAAGTTAAAGATTTGAAGTACCTCTTTCACAGTTAGCATATTGCATGGGGATGTGACCCCACTCAGTCTTGTGTTCCTAAAGTATAATACCTCTGCTAATTCCAAGCTTCACCATTAGAAACCTGTCAGGAAGAATCTTGTGTTACTTGCACACTGGTATTGGTTCACTTGCATTACACACTGTTCAGGATCACTGACGCCCACTTTAGAATTTAGGAAAGTGCTGAATCTTCCTGACTGTGATAGGAAGTAAACACTTGACTGAATAGCACTTCTCATCTGGCTGCAGTTTGATTTACCTCTGATGTGATAGACCTCAGCATTGAAGTTAAACGTTATGTAGCTGATGTTATACGAGTTTTTCACAGGTTCTTCTTAGGTAATGGATGGAAACACTTAAAATTTCAAATTTTTCTCTCTGTGTTAAATGTACTGTAGAAAGAATACATTCCTTTTAATTCTTACCTTGTGATGGGGTGGGAGGCAGCACTGTTTTATATGATCAACTGTGTCAGAACTTATAGCTGGTGGGAGAGAAGGGGGAATAGGAGGAAGATGCCCTACTACAGCTGAGTTTATGTTCACTTGTAACATTTGGAACTTCAAGAAGACACTGCAATAAACAGAAAATTATTGCTCTATGGCAAGTGGCTTCAGGCAGTAAAACGCAGTATTCCTCATCCTTTTGTACATTGAGTGTTTTCCTATGGAGCAGGATTCTGACTCTAAACTGCTGCTTTCTGTTTTCTAGCTGCTGTGCCTTATTGGGGAGTCATTTGATGACTACAGTGATGACGTATGTGGTGCTGTTGTTAATGTTAGAACTAAGGGTGATAAAATAGCAATATGGACAACTGAATGTGAAAACAGGGATGCAGTTACGCATATAGGGTAAGTAACGTGATTGGTATCTTTGAAATATGAAGTGTAACCATGCATTTAAAGCTAGCTAACTTTATAGAGAGTGCACTTCAGGAAAATATAGCCTGTGCAGAGCTGTATCCCAAGTTTAAGAAATTCTGTGCCAAATATCTACGATGTAGTTTTCTGTATGGCGTGTGCTAGTTACTACTTTGTACTGTTGCACTACATTCACTGTAGAATAGAAATAATGAAGAATTGAACACAAATCTTGGCAGAAGTTCTCATTTGATGTAATTAATACCTGTAGATAATGTGGGTTCAGCATGCCAGTTTGTAAAGGTGGGAAGTTAGTAACAGTAGAGCTAGGTAAGTTGTGCTGACCATCAGCTGTCATATTGCCATAACCCCAGACAGGAGTGGCCATTAGTGGCTTGCATCTCATTGCTCTATGCTAAGAAACAGTGTGTGTCTCAGGCAGATACTCCTGCTTCCTTCTCTTAAGACATAAGGTCCAAGATGATTTTTCTTAAAGCTTCTGTTGGGTAGCTGACCATGACCAGTACCATAGGAGTCTGCTTTCTATCCGTTAAAGGAAAGATAGCAACTCTGTGCAACCGAGATGTGCATGGTGATTAAAATTGACTGTTCCAGGGAATTGTTGTTTTACTTAGTTCAGGTGAATCGTGGACCATGACTTTTCTGTAACTGTTTTGTTTCTCTAAGTGGAAATACAGCTTGCTGGTATGAATGATACCTATATGAATGCAATACAATCCCCGCATTCTACATTTACATAGGCCTGTTAATTTTTTTGCAAGAGCTTGTCCTATTATATATGGCAAGTCATTTTACAAAACTGTAAGTGGTTTTTAGATGCAATAAGCTAGAATAATTGTATCTCAAGTCCTTTATTCATATCTGAGAAACTGTTTCTAAATAGGCAACTCTTTTTGGTGGTGTCAGCAGATCTTAAAAGCAGGTGTCCTGATACTAATTCCTTCCTAAGGACTTTGTTTAAACTGTTCTGTTTTCTTTTTTCCTCCAGGAGGGTATACAAGGAAAGATTAGGACTTCCTCCAAAGATAGTGATTGGTTATCAGTCCCATGCAGACACAGCTACTAAGAGCGGCTCCACCACTAAAAATAGGTTTGTTGTTTAAGGTGACACCTTCTGAGTATTCTTTCATAGGAGACTGCGTCAAGCAATCGAGATTGGGAGCTGAACCAAAGCCTCTTCAAAAGCAGAGTGGACTACATTTAAATTTGATTTCCATCTAAATGTTGCTAAGATTTGTGAGAAGTCTCATTCGCCTTTGTCTTGTACCTCTGTATCCAATTTTTCTATTTTGGTCGAAGTAACCATTACCAATCGGAATTTTAGTACACTTCACACCCCCACCCCCCCAAATCCACAAATGTGTTTCTGGCCCACTCTGTAATAGCTTGGTAGAAACATTATTACAAAAAGAAATTTGTTTATCCACAGTATTCAGAAAAGAAGTTGCATTTCTGTACCTGCAGGAAAATACTCTGTTCTACATTTGCATTGTATGCAGTAACATTTTGCTGGTTTGGAAAAAAGTAAGGTGCATACAGTTTTCTAGCAATTTTTTTATACAGCATCATCTTTGCTGTAACCTATGCTGATGGCTGCTAGATTAATTTATTTGTTTTCCCTATTTGATAACATTAGTGATACTTTGATTTCAGTTGTTTTTGCTCATGTAACATTTGGTGAAGAATCTGGGAATATGACAACAAAGGTGGAATAAACATTAATTTTGTGCATTCTTTGGTAATTTTTTTTTTGTAACATCAAAGCTTTGCTACAAACTTATGCATTTCAGTCAAATCAGTGATCTGTTTGTGTGATTTCCTAAACATGAATGTGGATTTTTTTAATGTAACACCATAATTTACATTCCTTACTAGAAATAGTATGTCTGTTTTTGTATCCTATGCTGTATTTTAACACTTTGTATTACTTAGGTTATTTTGCTTTGGTTAAAATGGCTCAAGTAGAAAAGCGGTCCCATTCATATTAAGACAGTGTACAAAACTGTAAATAAAATGTGTACAGTGAATTGTCTTTTAGACAACTAGATTTGTCCTTTTATTTCTCCATCTATACAGCAAGTATTTGTACCTCTTGTGACAAGGCAGTCTCTACTGTGGCTTCTATTGTAGTAGTGTCTTCCAAGAAAGATAAAGTCTGGAGCTATAGTCTATTGAAACTTTTAATAAATCTAATAGATAGCATCCTAAATCAAAGTGAAATTCTATCGATGTGGCTACTGTTTTTTCTTAGTGGTTGGTCTAATTGATAACGGTTTGTGTTGTTTCTCTTTTAACTTTGTTTTGTGCCAACCAAGAATTTCAAGGGTGCATAGAAAGCGGTTTAGTTTCAGGTAGGGGCTAAAAAGTTCTTTAGCAAGTGATTCTGCTCTAAGGATATAATTCATATGTAAAGTACAAGTAAAGCGCACTAGAGACATGGCTACAAAACAAAAGTATAGGAGGATCTAGACAGTCTATTACATGTGTCTTACTAACTGAAGTTTTACTTCATTGTGTGAAAGTTGCTGTGGGGGCTGTAAGTTTGCTTGACTTGCAGGATGAGGGGAAATTTTGAGGGTCATTGAGTTAACTTTTTTTGAGAAATAGAACTTTTTCTTTCCACTCATTTGAAGCAGAGTATGCAGCAAAATCAGTGCTTTATTGCTAGTTTCTTATTTTCTTAGTGTGATAAAGATCTTGTCGGGGCTATGTAGCCTTTCTTCAGTTGAGTGGTAAGGTAGGTGCTTTTTGGGGTTTTGGTCTTTGACAACTCCTTTAAAGCATGTTTAGTCACTGTGGCAGTGAGGCTTCAGTTGAATCTGCCCGATGAAGGCACTGAAGTGTCTCTTGTGTGCTAAAATAGACTTGAACACTTTTTTGCACATTTTATCAGTATCAGAAATGTGTGTCATAAAGAGCATATCAGACTATACCAAAAAGGTCTGGATCATTATTATGTCTGTTTAATAGAAACACTTAGAGTAGGCATCTGTATCTAATGATATAGATCTTCAGTATTGGTCATTTACCAGGATAGCTGTTGGATGTGGAGAGAGCTATTAAGGTTGGTTTCTGTGGATTCTGGTGAAACTGGTTGCCTGTCCTGATTCTGCAAGTGTGCAGAGCAAGTCAGGTTTGCTTAATAGGACTATTAATGGTAGAATATACCAGTCCCTGCCTGTTTTACAGCTTACAGCTAATCATCAGTAATGCTTGCATGCATGGATGTGAAGATGAGTCAGCTTCCTGAGTGGTGTCATTAGGTTGTCTTTGTGTATGTAACTTGGGAACACTGTGGCCAGGCTTGCTGAAAGGAGTGTCATTCAGAAATGTTGGTAGTGCTGCCCTTTTGTGAAGAGTGCTGAGATTAACCTGAGTACTATTGTGAGAAGTACATAGTATTGGTTTTGTTTCATTTAACTGCAAGACTAAGTGGAATATTATTTAGGGTAGCAGCATTTTGTTTGTCTAAAAAAGTGATATTTTTTTTTTTATGGTCTCAGGTTCAGGCTCCAAAAACCTATGTAAGCAGCCAGCTGACTTGCACTGTAATATGAAAACTGCAGGCAGGTTGATTTGGGGCTCTTTGCTGCTCACATAACAATTGTAATGTTTCTAGAAGACCTGAGAGAAAATTAGCTGGCATAGTTGCTTTATCAAATATATAACCTATGCCTCTAACTCATTGTTAGAAGAAGCAAATGACCATGGACCTAGTTTTCTCCAACTTGCAAATCACTTTGTGCTGCATACTAATATTCTTCTGATTATAATGGTGTAGCTTGTATTTGTGCTATGGGAGAAAGCTGAGAGCTCTCTGTTCTATGTATCAATAAAACAGAGATAAAAAGCAGTAAATGTTTAAAGTACCTAGTATTGGTGAAAAATATTCAGTGTTGGTAAGCTCTTAAAGGGCTAGCCATTGTCAATGTGTGGTTTTAGTAAGCCTGGGAAGACCAAAGAGTCCAAAGCCTTTATTCAGAAGTGGTTTTATGTGATACAAAATCAGCAGAGCAGGGAAAGAAAGGAGAAACTTGCTGTGTTTGAAGAGGTGTAAGAAGGTGCCAACATGAAGATGGGGTAACAGATAAGGAATATTGTCAGCTTCTGGGTGTACTGTAAGTCTTGGGCTGTGCAATGCTATTCATTGTCACTTCCTGTGTGTCTTGCTTTGCTGTCACTGTCTTGTGTTTCAGACTGTCTCTTGGTCAAGAAACTTAAGTTTAATGTTACCCAAGTTCTGGAAAATTGGAACAGTAACTTTTAGGCAAGTTTGGACTGAACTCAAAACTTTCGTACTTCCATCCTACCTAACAGAATCTCTTCCTACTGAAATACTTGGAAAAAATACTCTGGACTCCATGGGACCCTTACTAAAAGAAAAAAAAAATTAGTTGCTCTTCAGTCTATAAAAGTGACATGAATCTTCCTTTTGATATATGACCTTCCATGTTTCCAAGAGGCTTTATTTTTGAGACTAGGCCTGATGGTTCTAAAACTAGATTTTAAGAATGTCCTGCACTGAAGTACTCAAACAAAAAGTCAAGCTTATTAGTTAAACCCATAAAGCTTTCAGACTGCCTGGCACTTAACTTTTAGATGACTTTGCCCTCTTAAGAACAGTCTGTGGTTTCTGCAAAAATTTTTGGAGTAGGTTTTGGTTAGGTCTCAGAGTTGGGGTTTTTTTAATGCAGAATTTGTGCCTTTTCACATTGGGCAAGAAAAATGAAAGTGGCATGATCAGTTAGGAAATAGTTACACCTATTTCACTTTGAGACATGTCATACCTATGTACCCAAATTTTAGACTCAGCAGAAGTGCAGAGCATAGTAACGAGCTCTGTGGAACCAGTCCTATGAAATGTACCTACTGGACCTCTACCTCTCCATCACTTCTTAGCTGCAGAAGGTGTTAAATCTTGAAGGCTTGCCATTTTGCTCTCTGTGGGACACCCATTTACTTTAGCTGCTTGAACAGGTATTCTGCCTTTTAGTTCTTAGTTTTGTGTTCCACCAGGACTTGTTTTCAGGCATTTGGCTCTGGCACTGCAGCAAAGCCTTTAATAAGCACTTAAATTCCTTCCCCTCTGATAAAAACCATGGTCATTCCTGCTCTTGCCTGGTTGGCTGCCTGGCATTTTCCCAAAAGACTATGGGATTCCCTCCTAGCCTTTCTGTTTTGAAATAAAGCAGGTTCTGATGTCCAGAGAGATAAATGTGAATTGTGGCTGTGCACATGATTGTTATGCTTCCCAGCATTAACTTATTCTGTGTGATGCCTTAAATGTAAAAACATCCTAGCTGAAGTCTGTCTGTTGTTTCAGTTTGCCTGCTAAATAACTCAGACTTTTTTTTTTATTATTTCCTGCTAGTACTGAGTGTGTGACAAGCTTAGGTGGGAATTTGTGGGGTTTATGGCTGCGTGGAGTTTGTGACTGCCTCTGCTTGTCTCGTCTCCATTTTTCTAAATCCTGATACTTTTCAAGCCTTATTAAAACATGTTTAATAAAGGGAAAAATTACACTAAGTCTAGTCACTGCTTTTTTAGTCACTGTGATACCATGGAGAATTCCAGGTGTTGCTAAACCCAGATAAAGACTGTGTGACTTCTTTGGCATAATAATCTGCTTATGGGATTTATTTTTATCTCTAGCCATGTAAGTATGATAATAGTGAAAATGATACTTGAAAGTGTGTGTGTGAATATATCGTATATAAAGCAAAAATGACTCATCTATTTTTTCAAAGTAGAAAACTGTTTTGTTATTTCTAAAAGGTTCCTTTGACTCTGTAATGAATTACTGGATTTTGCTTACAATAGGTAGTTTAGATAATCCTTTTTCCTATGTTGTGCCTATTAATGTTATCAAAGAGTTGGAGCCAGCCTCCTAGGTAAGGTTTGGCATTCTTTGAAGTAAAGCTAGTTTTTGAGCCTTATCTTCCTCCGTATGTACAGGGTAGTTTATCCTAGTGCATCTCACCCTGAGCCGTACAAATACACAGAAAATATGATGGGAAATTGGAAGGTACTACTACTTTTCTGTAGCTTGAATGAAAATAAAGTTTCTGAGGAACTAATGTCTCAGCTTCTTGACTCTGTCTGGGATGTAGGGAAACACAGATCAAAGATAAATGAGTATGGCACTATTTGGAAATGTGTGTTCACTGTTCAGTTTGGAGCTTGTGTGTAGCTGGGGCTCCTGCAGCTCACCCACTGACAAGCCTTGTTCTAAACAGAATTGGTGTGACAGGATTGCAGAAACACTGCTGCCTGCTCTCCACTTGTTTGCCATAGTTCCTCCAGTAGGAAGGAGTAGTCTGAATGTGCTGGTGCAGTGACACCGGCTAGCAGGAGACTGCCCGTGAACTCCTGATAGGAGCTCCAGCTGTACCACCGCAGTGATGTTAAACAGCTGGAGATGGTGTCTTGAACTTGCAGAAGGGGTTTTGATCTGTCTCTGCTGTCTCTTTTGGCAAAAAAAGCAGCTGTTGCTATAGGTGTATCATTGCACAGCTGTGCACTTAATGCTTGAGACTTTTTTTGGGGTGTGAGTAGATGTTTGACTGCTGTAAACTGATTTCCCTACCTGGCCTCAGTTCATCTCCTGTGTTTGAAGTGGGAGTGCTCCTGCGTAGTGACAGAATGGTGACTATCAGTGTCCACAGGTGGAGATGCTGCTCCAGTGTTTCACTGGGAAGTCCATCCTTGAGTTTGTTCCCTAAAAGCGAGAAAGAAATATCTGTGCACTGCTGTCTGGGGACAGATGTATTCAGAGTGCTTGGGTAAAAAATTGGCTCAGAAAGGCCTCCAAAGTGTTTATTGCTTCATCCATAGATGTGTGTCTTCCCAGTACACACCAGCTGGGGTCTGCGGGGGACGGAGGGATCAAGGGCAGAATGAAGTTTTGATTTTTCTCAGGCCATGAGGGTTTTTCAGAGGTAATTTGGGGAGAAATAAGAATTGATGTCTGGATTCAAGCACCAATAATTTAATGAAATTTTAAGGTAAATTCCCTTAACAACCTTCACAAGGTTCTGATAATTCTTGCTAAAGCAGCCCTAAATCCTCAATGTTCTCTTAAAGTTTGGGTGTGACTGGGCTGTAAGATTGCCTCAAATTTTTCTCATTTTGCCTTCATTAAACTATTTACCAATGGTGATTTACCAATGTTTTTGCGGGGTTGTAAAAGTGGTGCAGACTAATCCTAAACTGTAACAGCAGTAACTGTTAGGGCAACATACTGCAAAAAGAAATAAAATTCTGTTTGGATATAGATGGCTTCTTAAGCAATAGATGGTTCTTTCACATTTGTATGAATGTGAAAATGAATCAAAGGGAACAACTGGATTTTTGGTAACATTTGAGGCTTTCCCTTGGGCATTATTTGTCAGTAGATGCAGTGCTGTCCAGCTATCCCTCTGCACTGTGCAGCAGGGCCTCCACAGCAGGAGCAGTGGGCACTGCTCAGGGGACACCCAGACTCAGAGACAGTGGTGGGAGCTGGTTCTCTTTAGGAAGTTTCTCTTGTGGGTGCTGTTGGTTACCTTCAGTGAGCCCCAGGACTGAGACACGATGTTTTCTATTCTACCCTCTGATGTTATATCCTCCAAATCTACTTTTTTTTACAGTGTAAAAACATACTCCTGGTTCTGTGCACTTGATGTTGTTGCACTAACCCTGTTATTTGTATGGTTTTCAAGATTGTGATACAATCCAGGATGAGTATTCATGTGAAATTCCAGGTGCTCTGCCAGAATAGGATTAATTCTAGATTGAATGCAGCCCAAACAGTCTCTTTTATCCTCTTGAGGCTACACCTTAATTGCACTAGAAGTGGTATGGTTTGGTATCACCTCTAGTTAAATTAGCTTGAGGTGACTCAGTCCTACTCTTTGCCTTTAAAATTTTTCTGGGTTTGAACAAGAGAGAATCAACTTTTTGGAAATGCTGGTGTATATATACCTTTGTTATAATACAAGTAAGCTGCAATTATGGCATAGGTCTGCCTTCCTGCCCCCTAAAGGAAGAAGTTACTGGAATTTACAGCAGAATTGACACGTGTCAGGAAGGGAATAAAACACCTTGGCAGCATGAGGTGTTTGCAGTGAGATCATTTGCTGACTGTCCTGTTGCCTTAAAATTTTCTTCCCTGTGTTGTGTCAGTTTCGAGAGGCTTTATTTTTGCCAGTGCTATAACAGTTTGTGAGCATTTCCCCAGCACTGTCGATGTGTGCTCAGTGGAACTGCACTGGCAACATCAAAGTGCTAAAGTTTTTTCACAGCTCTGGAACAGCATGCTGGTTAATGCACCTGCATGCTGGCTGCAGCTGGGCTTGGCTGGCTTGGAAAAGGAGAGAAGAGATTCCTAGCTGCATAGTGCATCTATTTAGTTTTCTGTTTGGTGGAGTTTTTTGTTGGTTTTAGTTTCCAAAGCTGAGCTGTGACATTAAAGTGGAGAGTGCACATAGTTATGGTAGCCTTGAGGTTGTGCCCTTGTATATCTTCTTGGAGAGGGGATGGCCAGCAGCAGATAATGGAGCAGCCTCACAGGAATGTGCCAAAGGACAGTGAAGCTATTCCTCAAAAGTGATTGAGCTACTTGGGTCAGTGAAACAGCTTCTCCTGGATCTGAAGAGGTCAGCCCAAAATACAAATAAAATCTGTAGGTTTTGTCCTAAGTGTTACAGTTCCTTCTTTCCGCAGGTCTGAGCCTAATCATGTATTTCAGTGGCCAGTATAAGCTGTGCTTATACAATTGACACCCCTTTGCTGAAGTAGCAAAAGCTCTGTGAGGGGGCATAAGTGCAGTGCTGTTCGGCACAAGAGGAGCTGCATGTAGAGCATGTTTACATCAGGTAGAGTCCCTCAAGCACTGAGCTTTTCTCAGTGGCCTTTGTGCTCTTTCTGTTCAGGTAGTCTTTTGCTTAGTTAAGATACAGCTGCTGGGCTGTAAGCAACCAAAAGTCCTTTGCTGGATGTGAAGTTTCAGAAGAGCTCCAAGGTGCAGCATGTGTGAGCTGTTCCATACCTTGTAATGTCATTAGGGGATGGATGACTTCTGCTGTAGTTTTGGTGCCAGTATATTCGGCAAGTGTCATCTCAACATTAATGCCAGTGAGACAAATTGAAGGCATCTGAGCCAAAGCGTTTCCCTGGGCCTTGGGCAGATGCTGAATGTGAAATCAGATATAATAGGGATTGAACAAGTTTTACAACTCATCCTCAATCAGCATTTAATGATTTGATACAGCAGCTGCTCTGTGAGGTGAGCACTGTGCATGTAACAGTTTTATCAGTTGATGTGTTTGGGGTTTTCTTGTTTACCCCATGCTGCTTCCTTATTACAGCAGACAGAAATTGGAGTTTCTGAACCGGTTTTGTTGGACAAGGCAGTTCATATTTTTCAGTTTGTAGTCTGAACTGTCCCTTGAGCCTTGAGACAATTTACTTTAGAGGCCTTTTAGCCTCAGAAGTCTAAATGGGAGTAAAAACATAAGCTTGCAGTTCTGTGTAGCAAAGTCCCCATACAAACACTGGTACTCAATGAGACAAGAAAAGGCTTTTGCTTTGCATACAGAATTTGCTGCAGCATTAGTCCAGTGTTTCCCTCAGAGCAGATGGCTCTGGGACAACATAGAAGTGGGAAAGAGAGGGAAAAACAACTTCTTACCATTTCCTGATAATCTGCCAAAGTCCATTCTACTCTTCATGTCTGTGTGGGGACTGCTGGGGTAGAAAATGCAATCCATGGGCTTCTCTACCTGTTTTCTATCTCTGTCCTGATATTTTACAGAACAAGAATTCAATTGAATTTGAGATCTTGTAGAAAGCGAAACAATTCAGATAAGTTGTTACTTAAATATTTTGCTCATTTAGTGAGACCTAGTGGTTTTGGGGTCACTTTTTTTTCTTTGCAAATATCTGAGTTCTTGTTTTCTGGTAACTTCAAGCATGTGGTGTTTAGTCTGGTCTGTTCTTGTCACACTGTTTGTTACCCATGGAGAAAACAGTAGTTGACAGCTTAAAAAACTTAGCTTGTTGGTTTTTTTTTTTTCTTTCTGTGAAGTTTCTGTTGCGCTTTGTCATTAAGCAGCATGGGGGCAATTTGTTGTGGTCTAGATTTTGCTGCAGAGGCTATAAAAAGGGGCAGGGATAGGAATGTGTGGATTAAGAATTTCACCCTGGAAAAAGGAGCTCCTCAGTGGCACAGAACTTGAAGATATTAGGAAGATCTAGCAGGATGATGTGCTCCCTTAGGGACCTGGTATGCTGGAGGCCCAGGTTAGAACAGTTCAGTCCAGCTGGGCTGCAAACTCCCTCTCCCTAACTCCAGTGCCATCCTTGGCTTTTAGACATCCTTCCTTCTGTGCTTTGTGCATGGCTGCCTGCTGAGGGGATGTGGCCATGTATTTTCCTGCAGCAGGCTGTGGATTGCACACAAAGGAGTGTTTGAGAGCTTCACCAGGTGTGTGTGTGTTGCTTCCAGATATGCTCTGGAAAGGTTTAACGGCTGGGCTGGTTCCCACCTCCTTGCTGGCTGAAATGATTGGATGCTAACTCAAATACTTGTGAGCATACATTTTCCAGGTGTTGGCCTCCAGCTATCATCTGCCTTCATGCAGTAATAAGATGGTAGCATAAAAAATTTCAACCGGTAAACACACATGGAGTGAGACATTTTGCACTACAGCAGTAGGCAGTATGTCCCAAATGGACCCCCAATAAAAAGCGAGAGGGAAACCAGCAGTGCCTTCGCTTTTCCCAGCAGTTGGTATTGTGTTTGTTGTGTTTAGGATCACCTAAAAAAACTTTCACTGTGTTTTCCTGTACAGCTGTTCATATCTGCCGCAGCAAGAAGGACTGAACACATTTGGAAGAATCAATAGACTTCAGTCTGCAGGGGGATGGGGAATGAGCTGGCTTTTGGACTGAGCTCTTTAGAGAGCTTATTTCTTTTATGTAGAAGCATGAGATGTGCAAGAGGAAAGTAACTGTGACGTGATTCTTGTGCCTTGTCACAGTCCAAAGCAGTGAAATGCCATAATTACAACAGTTCTCTGTAGCTGCCTGGATTAGAAAGGTAGCTCCATGGTAGATGTTTTTGAAAGTGTTGAAAGTGCTTTTCAGCTTCCATTTTGATGTGACTGTTCCTCTCCCATCAGGAGAACAAAAACGTGAATTTTTGTTCATATAGTTATCTATTACTATGAGTTGTGGTAGAGGTAGAAAAAAAAAATTGTGTAACTGTCACACTGAACTGGGCTGACAGGAACTTACGTTCTGTAGATTAAAATGTCACTAAAAAGAAGATATGCTTTACCTTTCTCCATGTGGGGAAATCCAGGACTTGTTTATTCTTTGGAGGCAGTTTAAAAACCAAAAAAATCCCCCAAATGCAGGTGTTTCATTAGTGGTAATACAGCTTTAAACATACTTTATTACTTCGAGCATTCCATGCAGAAAATTAGTTTTCTGGCTCACTTGGGAGCCAGGAGCTCTGCTGTTTGCTTTCCATTGGCACATGTATCCTTGATTGTGCTTATTTTAAACTTGGGGCTGACAGCAAAGATGTCCTACTATCTACTGACTTGGTTAAAATATTGACTGAACTTTGTGTCCTGTTTCCAACAGTAACCTGCCACACTAGCCCATGACAGATGATTAGGAAACAGCTTAAGGAATGAAAGATCTGTAGTGTGATTTCTCCTTTGGGGCACCTTTGTCAACTTCTGGCAAAAAAGCCTGCACCCAGATCATTGTGTTTAATAGCTCCTGATTGATCTGTCTCCATTAATTTGGCAAGTCCTTTTACAAAATGAATTTATAGTATTCTTCGAAGTTGTCACAGCAGTTGAATTTCCAGCACAGTGATGCACTGTGAGGAGTGTCATCGTCTGTAGCAGCTTCCCACAAATAAACCTGTCTTGGATTGAGCCTCCCCTTTTGGTTCAGTCTTGTGTCAGACATGTCAGAACTGCCACTTAACAAAAGCAGGTGGAGATACTTTGCTTTAGATTTTTTATTTATTTTTTTTTTAAAAAGCTATGCTCTCTACCAGGCTTGTTTACAGTTTAGTTTGCGTATTTTGTTGGGTTTTCAGTAGTTGAATACTGGAGACTTGGTTAACAACCTAATTTCTTCCACTTAGGGCAATGCAAACAGTACAGTTATAGTACATAAGTAGAAGTAGTGTAAATTAGCAGACTGTGCCTTAAATAGGATGGAATTACACAAGCAGAAAATCTGTTTTCAAATTAGAAAAAAACAACTGATAATTAGCACAACTTTTCCAAAGTAGTACTTTCTGCCACCCTCCAAGTCTGCCTCACCTTATAAAGAGGACCAGGGTTATTTCAAATGCAAGCTTTATATTTTGACCCTGGTAGTACATTAAGATCAGATGTCACTTGGAAGGGCTATCTATAGGTACTGTGTGCTTTTCACTTTGCTACTGCTCTAAGTGCTCTTTGATTAAAAGTAAGCAAATGCAAGCTGTGTATATTTGCACAGGAACCTTCTCTCTTGTGCTCTATTTTCGAACAGCCCCGCGGGCTCCTGATGACTTCAGGAACCTTGTGACCTAATAAATGAAACAGTTGTAAACAAAGCCAGCTTAATGTCTTCACATCAGGCATTTTGCCATGGAAAGTCAGCGTTAGCTGGCTCAACTCTGTCAAATTGAAGAGGTGCACAGAGAGAGATGACTCATCATGTAAACTCATCTTTCTCTGCCATGGTGAGGGAGCTTTATACATTGGGCTCTCTCTGGGCTCTGTAGACTGGGAACCACACCAGCCCCACCACAGGGTCCTGTGTGCAGGGCAGCTCACTCTGCAGCATGAGGTGTGTTTCCGTGCGAGCATCCCCCTGGGTGAGTACATGCCTGTGTCTTCATGTTGCCTTCTTCCAGAGTTCAGCCTCCCTCATCCATAAGAAAAAAGGCTTCCCAGGCTTTCGAGGTAGCTAGTAGCTCTTCCTGTTAAAGCTGACCTTCAAAGGAGTACATGCTGTCAGCAGTATCCTGCTTTGACTTTATGAAGAGAGGCTGAAGTGAGAGAGATGTTTGAGGAGGTCCTGATTTTCTTTTGTTTTTTCTACTTGTCCTTGGTCCCTGACTAAGATCTTGTCTATCCTGCATGACAGAATGGCAGATCTGGAAATGTAGCAAAAGTGTGAATTCACAAGAGCAAAACCTGGATCTGCATAAGGGTAAGGGTGGTGGTGTATTTTTTGTTTTAAGGTTTTTGGGTTGTTTTTTTCCCCTATGATTATTCTAGAATAATTAATGATGAAGCTTGGAAAAAGGAAGGCACTGTTACTAATAAATACTAATGTATAAAAGACCCTTACTCTCACAGGTATAAGTTTTATTTTTTAGGGTATCTGACCTGTTACTGGGGCCTGAATTTCAGCTGCATAGAGTTTCCCTGTTGAGAGAGTCTGCAAAGAAGTAAAAGCCTGACCCTGATGTAATTGCTACAACTTTTCTATGCAGAGCTGTTAATTTTTCTCTGCCAAAGAAATGTCTTATCAGATTTGATGTATCATGTTGCCTCCTGAAAAACTTAACTCCTTTTTAGTCAAATTTAGTTGAAGATAAAATTACTTCCAAAACAAATTGTGCTTTATTTGTGTACAAGTTTTACCAGTAAGGGAAGTTTAATGAATATCCCTCATCTTGCTTCCATAAAATTAACATTCACACATCTGTACTGTAATTTATTAATAAAACATTTCTTAAGCTTACAAAAATTCTAAGAGTAAGGGGATACAAATCTTTCAAGAACTGATAGAAGACAAACTCAAATAACAGAAAATTTCAGCTATAATCTACTTTCCTTAAAAAAAAAGGCAAAGAATGAAAGATTTTGTAAGCATGCCAAGTTTGCATTTTATTTCAGTCCTCAGATTTAATTGAAATAACATAGGCTGTGTTTGGTGTCTTTATCTTAGGTAAAGTTTCTGAAGAAACCTGTAAGTGCAACGGTAAACTTGGCACACAAGATTCCAGAGCTAAATGTGAAAACTGGATATTGGTGGTTGCTGCTGAGTCATGCTGACAGCTCAGCCTGGTTAGCTTTAATGAAGGTTCAAAGTGGAACAGGGCATCTTGAGCAATGAGGTAAGACTGAAGAAGTCCTGCAGGCACTACCAGTGCTCAGTCTGATTCCTGCTGAACCTGCTGTGCCTCTGAGCTGACAGTAAGGGAAAGAATTTGGCTTCCGATTCTCAGGTTTCTGGTACTGTAATTAGGACTTTGGCTTTTTGACTGTGTGCAGGGGCTGTTCTTAAAGCAATATGAACAGTTCCTTTGCTCTCATATATCGCTGGGGGTGCAAATAAATTTTCATTGACTTCACCAGTGGTGCCCAAAATTTTACTTTATAATTTTCCTTGAATGTGATTAGTCACTCTTTCAGTGAGGGCTGCCATCCCTGCCGAGGGACTCTGGGAACACATAGAAAATACTGTTTACACGTGAGTTAACTGTGAATGGATGAACTTTCTTTTGATAACCAGTCAGGTTAAAAATCAGTCAAGCCCATGAAAAAGGGACATGAAACGACAAGACAAAAGTGTTTTCTCCCCCAGTCAATCATTTGTGATATCTGTCACAGGATGTCCTTTTGCAAATATATATCTGCCACAGAAAATAGCTCCATGGAAAAGTTGCATAGCCACAAATGTTATTTTTCTTCGGATGGGTTTATTCAAAGTGGGAAGGATGTGCTTCCTGTTTTCTGACTTTGTGGACACACACTTAGTTGGGGAAAAAAGATGTTATTAGTGTATGATAGTTCATATCCTATCAAGGATAGAGCAGCTCGCCCTTTCGGTATGAGTCACACTGGACTAAGCACTTCATGATGCCAATCAGTTGTTACATCCTGTTAGTTCTTATTAAAAATAAATTGCTCTCTCACTTACCTTGCATTAGTAATCTTGCCTTGGATGATATAAACTAAGATTGCTGCTTTTCTCACAACCAAAGGCAAAGCCCAATTTAAAGTGCACCTGACTCCTGACAGCTCTAGTCTGCAGCCTCTGTCAGTTAGTATTTTGTGAAAGTTTAAGTTTCAAACTCACCTGTCTGCCTGGCACTACATGGTTTCCCTTTGGATATATTCATTGCATCTGACTTTAGCTTTATTTACCACTAGACTTGTTTTACTGTTCCAAGTAAGGGCTAGCCCTTCCTAGATCAGAATGTGTGGTATTTGTCAGAAGGAGACAGCTTTAAGGCTGCCAGATAACCTGACCAGCCTGCTTCTCTGTAAACAATTTTATGGGCCCTGCTGATAAGGATAAAGCCACTGCAGTGAAGATGATTAGAAGATGCCGATCTCTGTAGGGGAGCAGACTAGTACTGCTTGGGTGTATGACTACCATTGAAGGAAAGCACTTATAAACTTATGAACATTTATAACATCTTGTTACTGATGATGGCGCCCATCTGCAGTTTTTCTGCTGCCACTATGACATCAAGCCCCAGATGCTCATTATTTTGTGCTCATCAGAATCCCTGCACTGGTTTGCAGGCCCACAAGAAACTCTCTCTGGCTCTTTTCAACAAAGCAAATGATAAATGAACTCCTTCCAGGCCAGCCCAGGTGATGCTTATCAAAGGGTTACTCATATAGGTCTTGCTTGTACTAGAAAACGTGTCTACCCCTAGAATGAGGCAGTTGGATCCATGTTGCTGCTGGTTCCACTAACCCTATTCAGTCTTTATCTGAAATTAATTTTAAGCCTCGGAGGATTAATATAAGCTTTTTCAGTTAGGGATTACATAGACCTATGAGGTCATGCCGGTGACATTTTGCTTGTTGAAAATTGATTAGGTTAGATTCTAAGGGACTCAAGTATTTTAAGTAATTCAACCTTGTACAGGTGGGCCAAATCTATCTAGTGTGCATCTATGATGAAAACTCTGAGAAAAAGAGCAGAGATCTGTTTTCTTGTTACAATTACATTAATAGAGATGTGATGGCTTTAGGTTAAACCTCTCAGGTTTCACCACTGTAGTGTGGGTAAGGAGAGCAACACCTTCATTCTAGCAGCAAATAGAAAAGCAAAGACTAAAAAGCAGAAAAGGCTGAAAGAAGAATGGAAATGGCTTAAACAGAAGCATTGTGTGTCCTGCAAATATTTGCCATGATGAAGCACAGGAAGGCATAAAAGCAGTCTGAAAGTCTGAGTATTTGCCATCTGCAGAAAGAGAAGGGGAACCAGAGTGCAGGTATCGCATTTTTTTCCTCTGGTTCTATTGCCAGAGGGCCAAGCCAGGTAATGGTTGCAGAAGCTGCTACCTTACCCTGTCTCCCAGGCATGTGTGAAAACCTGTCAGGCTCCTTGCATTGCTTTCATTTCAGTGCAGTTCTGCTCCTTACACCAAATTCTTTTAGAAGATCCGTGGACTGCTACTGCCTGCCCTTGCCTGTCCGTGTGCAATTTTTACAGGAGAAATGGATCAATTTTGTTTGATGTCTGCTGCCTTTAAATCAGCTTCAACTGATGTGAGACTCAAGTGGCAGTAGCTGGGGGACTGCTTAGCTTCAAACATGGCTGGAGTTGTTCTGTGACCTGAAGAAGGAGGTGACTGCATTTTACTCTCTGGGTGGCAGAATGCCGTGTGTTAAGGGTGATGGAAAATAGGGATGTGGGAGGAAGCCCTTACCAAACAGTTAATGCACCTAAATGTGAAGAAAGAGGATTTGGTGTCAAAGTACATCTGTTGCCTGCAGTCTGATGCAGTCGGTGTGACATGTATTGCTAAACCTTTGTTCCAGCTGTCATAGGTACCTAAGTTTCCACGATTTTTCATTGGCTGCTGCTTTTGAAATTTACTGCTTCTGACATGAAGGAATATTTTTTTTCCAAAGTGTGAGTAAACCTGCAGGAAGGGAGTGTTGATAGTACACAGCTGACCACACTGTGCTGAGAGCTTTAGTGCAGCAGAACTGCAACTCCTGGCTGCAAGGGTAGTTAAAAAGGAAGAGGATCAAACTGGACAGCTCTCATCAAGTCCTCTGATTCATAGTTCCTGAAGAGATTCTTGTCCTAGTCTATTCTTTGCTATATATAAAGGAAAACATATACTTTTCCCTTTGTATTTAGAGAGTGAGCACAGATTAGGCTTACTAAGCAATAATCAGCTTTCACTGGTTTAAAATTAACTAAAACAGCACTAGTCTTTTTTTCTCTTAGCTGGTGGCAGTGGATGACAGAAGGTGTTTGGAGGAGGTGGCTCAGGCTTTTGTGGCAATGTGAAGAGAAATGACCTGCAGCAAGCTCTTTCCATTGCCAGAGGCACAGTGCTATATCCACCCTGAATGAGTTTTCCTGGCCTATCTTCCCAGCTGCTAGAATGGCTGTATAAGAGAGGTGAAGTCTACACTGTGGAGGGAGGAGGGGTGTTACTCTGGTGGGAATGAGAACACATGTCCTGGGGCTAGTGGAGTGCCAGCAACAGCAGGTGTCCTTGGCTGTCCACCATCCTCAACCTCTTCCCTTAAAGAGAATGTCCTCTTGGGACTCTCCTCCCCTCTCCTCTACTGTGCTGATAGTGAGCTATTTATTTTGAGTTGTAACTGAAATAGGTATATTGGGGGTTTTAAGCCCCTGCCCATTGCAGGGAGTAAGAACACTGAGACGCCTTTGCCACCTTCTCTTCCTTTACTCCCTTGCTAACATGCTAAGGGCTTCAATGTTTCTGACAGAGGATGCCGTACTGCAACTAGACTGAGTGTTTCTTGGGCCATGGGCAGGGACATCACCCACCAGATCAGGGTTCTCTGGGCCCCATCTAGCCTGGCCTTGGATGGAGCATTCCAGGGATAGAGCATTCACAGCTTTTCTGGGCAGCCTGTTCTGCTCCCTCGCCTCTCTCACAGTAAAGAACTTCTTGCTAACATCTAATCTAAATCTCTCTTCCTTTAGTTTAAAACTGTTCCACCATCCCCTACCACAGTTGTGCCCATGTTCTTGTTATATGACCTGACCCTTTGTCAGTGTGTCCTGTTAGCTCTGTATAGCCATGTTTGTATCTCTGCCTATGGGCTTCACATGCCAGCAAACAGGGCTGGAGCCTCTGTGCATAGCTGCTTTGTGGGGCCGAGGATGTTTGTTTTTACCTTATCTTCTCTAATTAAGTTGTTTCCATTTTGTGTTTGGGTGTGTTTTTTTCTAACAAGCATTACTACCTGGAACCCTGTAGTGTATGCAACTTTCGTATGCATCTCCAGGCTCGCATCAAGCTGGGTTTGCTTTTTGTTCTGTTTGTTTGTTTCTTTTGGCTTTGTTTGCTGCTTTGTTTTTGGGTTTGTTGGGGTTTTTTTGTTGTTGGTTTTTTTTTTTTTTTGTAGAGTAGCAGCTAAAGTTTTCCCTTTCCCACTATTGAGCAGTTGGGCCAGTGGCCTCCTCCTGAAATCACAACTGCAATCCATTCTCCATGTTAGAGCAGCAATAATGTAATAGTTCACTGCATAGCACAGAGCTGTGCCTAGCAGGCAACACATTTTTGGTTTCTTCTGTTGGCCAAGTCATGCTGGGAGATGTAACTTCAGGCTAAAAAACTTCACAGGGTGTGGAAGGCCTGTCCATGCATCAAGCATCTTTGCGTCTCCTCTTAGACAGCACGGAATAGTAGAAGGCTATTTTCCTTTTCTAGCATTAGGGGGAGCACAGCTGTTAAGAGAAAGAAGCTGCATGGTGAAAAAAAAAAAGATACAAAAAGAAAAAAAATCTGAACCTTATGAGTCCAGTTTAAACCCTGTCCCTACATAAGGTTTGGTTTATAATCCCTATGCCAGCAGTACCAGAGCTTCTGCAGGCACCCAAGAGTGTAGGACCTTGCTCCCAGAGACATCAGGCAAAGAAAAGAAGAGGAGAAGAAATGGACAGCCTGATAATTTTTCAGTCCCCTAGAAAGAAGCAAATGAAACTGAGTGACATTAACAATTGTTGTAACCTTTCTTGGCATTCCAGAGGCTGTGTTGACAATGTTAAAACAGCTATTCAGGAATGCTGTTATACCAACAGGGCTTCCTTTGAGAATTTTTAGACTTCAATTTCTTGTTTTAGCTTCCAGTGGTGTCATTGCTGATTGTACAGAGGGCCTTGGCTACAGGGGGAAATGTTCTAAACCCTTGGCTCTGCAAATTGGTTTTGTTTTGCACTTTGGTAGGAACATTGCCCCATAAGCTGTGTGATAAAATCTCTCTAACCCCAGCCAGAATCCCCAAGCTTTTAATGACTTTCTCAGAGCTGGGATTTCACAAGTGGGCTCAAAGTTCATAGGTCTATGTAATTCCTCTGCTACTACCTCTACTGGCTTGTGCTTGCTTCCTCTGTTCACGAAAGATACTTCATTGATCAGATCTCTTTAAAGCCATAAGGATACTTCTTGGCCACCCAGTGAGCAAGGCTAGCAGAATCAGTTAGTGTGCATTAAAGGTACCAGATAATGACATTTAGTACAAATAAGGGATATTTTACTTCATATATTTTTCTCACAGCTCATCACATACTTTAATCATTGGAATGGACAGGCTTATTGATTGCTTGGCTGATTCATCTACATTCAACACCTAAAAATACATGTTTAAAAGTTACATAATCTTGGAGTTAAGGCCGCTCTCTGTTCTTTGGAAGCCAGAAGTCCAAGTTAGGGCTTACTGCTTTGGGAGAGCAGAGAGGATGCTCTGAAAGCTGATGACAATGTACCAGACTTGGTTTCTAAAGAAAGATCAAGAGAGAGCATGGTAGTTTGGTTCAGCTCTTTCCACTGATGTGATCAGCTGGCCCTTGTTGGTGCTACTGGTTTGGTTCTGTCAGGTTCAGAGGAACATGTCAGCATCCATGCATCTCAAGCTAGTTCATTCTGCACACATTCAATTTCCTTCTTTAGGAATATACCAAAGTGAGTATCGTGAGGAGAAGTGAAGGACGAAGTATTTAAGAAAAATGGTTCCTTCCAAGGGAAGAGTTTGGGATGCCCAAGGCAGGCATGCCTGGATGCCAAACAATGGTACTGCTACCTGCAGGAATACTGTGCAAGGAGGAAAAATTGTAACTGGTACTTGTGGATCTTTCCTTGGTAGTATTACTCAAGAGGAAGTTTCTATGAGGCCTGTAGTATTTGTGGTGCTTCCAAAAGGCAGAGGAGAAGTGGGAGAGAGTTGAAAAGGGACTAAAGAGAAAAACATTTGTAGGTCACTCTGTGAAGGGCAAAAGGCAACACAAGCCCCAGAGAGGGACAGTGCCATGAAAGTTACAACAAAAATCACCAGTGGGACAGGATACTCTTCTTTCCACCTCTTTTTTTAATTTTTTAGTTTTTTTTTTTTTAGTTCAAAAGGATGGCTGTAGCATGATGCAAAGTGTTATTTGTATACTGGGGAAGAGACACATATGAGGACATCTGTTTTAAGGAGCTGCTTCAAAAATAACCCCAGGAGAGGAGTGTGTTTGCAGAGCACAGCAGGCAATCTGCAGAGCAGTGGAAAGTACAGCAGCAGTGGTGCTCTGAGTGCAGGCAGCCCCAAATGTGTACAGGATTGTATACATTTGTACTCACTGCCAGACCACCCCACCCTAACTCCCGTGGGTGTTTTACAAATGGAAGGAGGTGCTGTTTCCATGTTTTCTGCCTGAGAACATTGATCCCTTTTCTCTTGCCCTCCTTCTTGACCTCTTTTTCTTAAGTCAGCAGCTTTTAAATTCCAGTTTCAAGTCTTTAAAAAATAACCCCATTTCAATGAATACCACTCCATCCCAAAGATAAGGCCTTGTTCCCCTGGAAAAAAGAGAAAAGCAGGCTGAGATATTTTGAAGCAAGGTGGTCATATCCAGCATTCTGCCCTAGCCTCTTACTGACTGCTGAGTACAGGGATGAGCAGCAAACCTGGCTGCTGATTTACTGAGGTGCTGTAAGGAAATCCATTACAGCTTGTTGTTTCAGCTTACCAGTGGGTAAAAGAGAGGAATGAAAAGCAGTAGTTTTGTACTCCTCTTCTTTCTCAAGTCTGTGGTTTCAGACAGCTCTGACAGTGTTGTGGTGTAGAATTCAATGCAAATATCAGGTGTGATGCATTAGTGAAATGAGAAGGGGTAAAGCCAGATGGCAGGAGCCATCCCACTGGGGAACACAATGTTTCAGACACCAGACAGTTAATTTCTTGTGTTAGCCAGGTAAGAGAGCATGTTTGGTAAAGACCAGATGAAAAAGGAGCATAATTGCTCTTTGTGAGATTCAACTCCTCCATGGCCAAACACTCCTTAAAACAGAACTTTGACAAAACATTCATGATGAATTTGCATCCCTATCTATTTTCTAGTTTTTCATAGGAGAATCAATGGCAAATACCACTTCAAAGTAGCAACCAGATGTTTCCCTCCTGCTTTTTAGCTACCCATTGTGGGTAACAGAAACATTTCACAAACAGAAGTGAGAGTTTGATAAATACTAGCTGATATCCATCTAGTAGGAAACAGCTGTATTTCTTTTTTGCACTAGTGGCTGTCAGCAACTAACACTGAGCTGACTTCAGATATCCTCTACCTCAAGGGAAGCATTATCCTCTGTATTCCCTCCAGTACTGTGTTTTCTGAAAAAGAACAAATGTGTGTGCTAAAATCAGTTCATGCTGCCGTAACTACTTGGAGCAAAACTCTGGTTTTGGTTACAAAAATTCTCACAGCACAAAGTTAACTATTTGGAGTTTCACAGAATTATTCCATACTTACCTGGCTATGCCTGGTATAACCATGAGTGTACTTTGGCCAATGTTTGGTAGCTGAGTACAACCTGCAATGCAATTTCACATGTATGTAAACCAAGAAGGGGATGTGATTTGGACAAAATTTGATATGTCAAAAGAGTTGAGTAGCAATCAAATTGGCTTGGAGTAAAATGTAGCAACAGAAAAATTAATATCAAGCTGTTACTCTATAGGTGAACAGAGATGGAAATCAATTGCTTGTCACTATGTAAGAGAGGCTGTACCTCTAATACTGGCTATTGTAAGTAAAGCACTTAATCTGCAGTTAGGTAAACAGATGATTTGCTTTATGCTTTTATTGGTGTTCAATTCACATTGAAAACAATGGTCATTTAGTGTCCAGACTGCTTACACCATCCTACTGGATACCTCCTCTTAGTGCCCAAGTATGCTGCAGACTAGGCCATGCAGGACTTGTATCTTTCTGCTTTCAAGGAGGCATGGGCTTCTAAGCATTGAGATGACTTTTGGAATAGGAACTCTGGCATGCCAGGCTGAATACTGAAAGGTATTCAGGCATACAAATTGATTGTTTTTTAAACTTTCCTTGAAGTATGTAATGGTTTACTATTTTGATGTCTCTTCAGGCTTTGCCAAGATTAAGCTTTTTCTTTTACTTTGTAACCATATAAAAGGTATAAAATAGTTCACTCTCAAGAAATTCATGGGTGTTTTATCACAGCTAGTACTAAGCATATGGCTTTCTTTGTTCAGTTGTTTGATTCCATCATTCTCGTTTCAGTGCTGACAATTTGGCTTACATCTTTCTTTTCTTTGTGTGAAGTGGGACCCGAGTGCATTGCACCATTCTGTTGTGTGTATCCACTGGGCTTGCTGTTCTCTGCCATGGGACTATGGAAAAATGCATGAATTTTTCTCATTGCTGCTATACAGATGCAGGCAGGGCAACCAGTGTAAGCACATGGGGCCAAGGTGTATTCTGAAGGAAAGACTGAATAAGCAGTGTAAGCAGGCACCTGTAAACAGGTGTAGTTCTATAGTGTAGAACACTCACTGCAGGCTCTTCCTTGTCCACCCAGCCAAAGCTGACCTTGTGTCTGATACGGTTACTGCTCCTGTCTATCTTCCAGTTTGCCTACAGGGTCCTGTGCACCTCAGATTGCTTCACAGATGTTTCACTGCTGCCATGTCCTGCACCTGTTAAAATTTGGGCAATATTACCCCTTTCTCCCTGTCTGGAGCACATAGAGGCCCTGTCAGCATCCCCAGGGAAGGCAGACACCAGCAGGCTGCACAGTGGGATAGTTTACCACTAGATGGCTGGACCTCCTTTTTGTCCAGCTCTTCAGTTTTGTTCTCAGCTCAAAATGACCATGCTTAATACAGAACAATGGACTCCTTGTAAGCTCTCTGCCCACCCACTTTATGGCTTAACATTTTCAAACAGCTGATGCTTTTAGCAGATTTGCCTTCATAATGAATAGTTCAAACTTCTGAAATGTACAAAAAGAGCTGTGGTAATATCGAAGAAAATTATAGCTATTTTGCAAGACAAAAAGGAAAGGCTCCCTAGGTCCTGTTCTATTTTTTCCATTCCATTACATGTGTAATACAACTTTCACCGAGTCTTTTATTTCGTATGTGTATGCACAAGTGGGACACATTTAACAGTTCGTCACTCAGACTAGGATATAACAGCATAATTTCCTGAGCAGTCAGAGCTACATACTTTGATCTGGTGAATTTTGATGATGTAAAATCTGTAAAACTTTGAGACACTGACATATATGTCACTGCAATTTGGGGCAGAAATGTCTTCCCTTTAAGAAAAATTATTTTGTTCACAGTCAGTCTCTTCAAAAAGATTAATACCTTTGGGTGAAAAGTGTCAACTTTCCTGATGATTGTAGACTGATACATTATACAGAACAAGGAGGCCCACTTCAAAAGGAAGATTTCTCCTGCCTGAAAGCAGGCAAGATGAATAGGCAAAGTAAACATCTGTTTCTTGAAGATAGCACTTTTTTTTTTTCTTATCAGTCTCTTCACATTTTAAGCTCTGTTACTTGTATTTACGGGGTTCACACTGTATGTCTATAAATGTATTTGTATCCTTGAGTTCAAAACAACAGAGATATATATTTTTTAAATTAATATTACTTTAGTTGCTTTGCTGTCACAACACTAGCATTTTATGCTTGCCACTTGCAGGAAAAAGGAGGAGTCATAGTCCCTGTCTCCAATGTAGTATAATATAAAATGGCAAACCTGGAAATCTTAGAGCACTTTTACGGCTTTGTGAGAGCCTGAAGATGTGCCTCAAGAAGGTAATACATGAAGTAAGATGGAGAAGAATGTAGAAATAGGTCTGGGATGGATTTTTTTAATTTTTCAAATATCAGTATCAGTCTGTCACAGTTCAATTTTCTTAAAGTACTATGATAACAAAAAAAACCCCCCAAAACAGGCTGATGGTATAATCAGTGCGGTAGAAGAAGGACAGGAAATTAAATGAACTCCACCCATTCAGACTCACCAAGAAAAACAGGTAGTGAACCATACAGCAAGTGACAAGCTTCTGAAAAAACAGACTTCAAATGTAATTGTTCAACCCATCAAGAATATTGGTAGTTACTCTGTTCTCATCAGCAGGAAGATTTCTGGTTTTGTTAATGCAACAGGTGAGAGTAAGAACGGCTTGGAAAATTCTACTTACTGGACTTGCAAACAAGTAAATTGTATATTTTTTTGAAGTTTTTCTTTTTAAAGGTGCCTGAAGGGTAACATGAGGTTATTTATGAAGTGCAACCTCATGGTTGGAAGGAATCCAGACCCAGTTTACTTGATCTTTGAACTCTTCAAAATACTGAAGTACCAAAGTAAGTAGAGAAAGTGTATGGTTAGCTTGTGTCTCAGTTCTGGTACTTGATCCTGTCACAAACAGCATGTTATCACTGAGCACAGAAGACTGCTTACCTAAGATGTAGCATTATCACAGGCATCGTGTATTCATCCAATGACATTACAGGAAGTAAATAAGCCCTGGAAACACAGCATGGCTTTGTAATCACTGTAGTACTGCTGGGAATGTTTAAAAAAATCCTTTATTTTAATTATTTTGTTCCTAAGCAGGTCCAGTGATAAAAACTATACAGAATACTGCTGTAAAATACCTGTTCACTGGTGCTATTAGAAGTGCTGTGTTTGCTATGGCAGCTCTGCATAACACCTGAGAACTCAAAAGTGTCAATACCAAGGTAAAGAAGACAGGTATTTTTGATCCAGCTATGTGGTAACTGTCATTAGATGTCAATAAAGAAGGTGTGTATGAAGAACCAGACAAAATTCTGAAGAGATCAGCTTAAACATATCAACCACCTTCTCTGAGATTATCAGCTCACTTGTAGAACTCTTGTACAGTCCTAATAAAGTGTTAGAGGCTCAGGATACACTCTATTATGTAGGCTGACAGATAGAAGACAGTGATGTCACAGCAGAGATGGCAGCCCTTTTGTCACTGCTCTTGCCATAGCTCAGATGAGCAAGTGTGTTCCTGACAGAGGTTAGGAGGTGGCTCCAAGCCAGGCTGCACTGCAAATCCAGGGCGTCCTCCAGCAGATGCTGACTCCCTTGAGCACCTCATCACTCTCCCTGGAGGGTTTTTGATCAGCTCTCTGCTGTGAAGGCAATGGCAGAGTCCCTTCAGATCACAGCATCTCCACAGCCATTTGATTCAAAAAGCAATGAAAAAAGCATTGCTTGCATTTGAAATGAGAGCTTTTTGCATTCTGTTCTCAGCAAGATGATTTAAGGATCTGCCTCCACAGAGGTCTGGATGCTGAACTCCTGACCAAGAAGGCCAAACATGTACTCCAGTGTCTTTTAGATGAATTATAGCCCAGGCCATGGTGGAAAACTGTTCTAAAAGCTGGACTCTGAGATTAATTGATCTGCCAGCCTCCCCTCTACCTCTCTGCCTGCAACTTACAGTTAAAGCCTACAACAGCCAGATTTGCAGGTGTGCACTCTCTCATGCTACCTTCTGCTTCCACTCCCTGACCTTCTGCAACAGCTTTATGGATCTTCCTGGAAAGAATGCCAGAATGATTCCTGAGGGACTGTTCATGTGGAAAACTCTGATCCAGGCTCCCAGGAAAAACAAAAATCTCACAGGAGAAGGGATGGAGGAAGTTCAGGTGGTTTAGGCCTGAGTAAAGGAAACCCTTGAAGGGAACCATACTCAAAAATTACTTAAAAGGGTGGGTTTGCAGAAAATCTTATCACCATTAAAAACACACTCAGAGGAAATACTTGTTCTTCTGAGTGCTATTATAGAGGAAACAGCTGTTTAACCTCTGAGTTGTGGGTGTCTGATTGAGGGTGTCCTATGTTATATGAAGGAGAATCACTGAAAGCAACTCAGAGGGCCTTGAAAAACCTAGGGGATCTTACAAAAATCGTATGGTGTTCCATTATAGGATAAACATTGGTTGCCCTTTTGGACAGAGCATCATCAAGAATTGCATCTGAACCTTCAGCTATACACAAGTAATAGTCTCTGTTTGGGAAGTGAACAGTTTCCCAATTTGCAGTTTGTCCAGTGCTTTTTAGCAATACAAAGTTAGAAGGATAAATTTGACACTTATTGGATTCTGTTTATATCTGTATTAACAAGCATGGTCTGGTAGCCCCAGTAATGAAAGAGGAGGTGACTGCCCATACTCTGATTGCAGTCACCCCTCCTTCAGGACTGAAAATCCTTTTGTAGAATAATGCATACATTTTATCTCATTGTGCCCTGTCACTGCCCTGTTCATAGAATGGTTGCAAAAGTAGCTCATAATTAATGCACTTTGGAGCCAATTTGGTTGTAACAGTGCTTGGAACCACACCTGCAGTCACTGTGTGAGAGTGACCTGGTTCTCAGTTGTATAGACTCATCAGGGAATAATTCCTGATAAATCTCTGATAAGAGAGAGCTCTGTAAAACACTCCAGAACAGGCTTGCTGAGAGCTGTGCGTCAGAATGTTTGCCCAAGCAGCAGCAGGGTGCAGCTGCAGCCCTGGCTGCTCCTTTGCCTCCAACCACACAGCATGGGGAGGAAGTGTGCCACCGCTCCCACCCCTTCCTTGCACAAGCAGCAGAGGTAGCAGCTCGAGGTGCCTATCACAAAAAGTACAGCATTTTGAGAAAACTAATAAAGGCTCAGATACACATTCTTATGAGAAAGTAAAAGCAGATATAATGTGATTGGTCGCTATTTGGTGTGCCTTAGCTTCAGATTCTGGCCTGTAACCCTGCAGATGTATAGACATGCTTAATGCCTTGTGAATCATCATAACAACAGTGTTGTTATCACATTGTAACACTGTTGGGCTGGTCTTGCAAGATGATATTATTATCCAGTATTGAGAGCTAAGTTTCATATGCAAAAGCAGGTCATTACTCACGAGTGTCACCCATAGCAGTAATTAATCAGTACTTGCACTTGTAAATTAATGAAATATATTTGTGTTATTCTTGAGGGAAGCTGAAATCATGTTCACACCTGGGACACAGCATGTAGTTCCACCATGGCAAATACAACTTGTATCACTACTTGAGTTTAGACCTATGTCATTCTTAGCTCAGAATTCCTTTTAAACTTAAAAAAAGTCCCCTCATCAGTGGTCACTCATTTGCTAAGCAGAAAACAATGTGTTTTCATGTTTGTAAAAGCATGAAATGAACACAAACGGTAATACAAGCTCGTACAGTATTTAGGTTGAAAAATATTCTGAAGTAGGTAATACCTCTGACTCTATAAATCTTGCATGTCAGAAAGCTCTATGGCTTTCCCATGGAAAGACATTGCTGTCCTATGAATTCTCACTAAAATAACGTGTCTAGAAAATACCTACACTTACGGACACAGACACTGAACTTTTCTTAGATCACAACTCTTTATCTCACTACATGTGGTATGAGGTGAGATTGGCAATGTGATAACTCACTGAACTACAGTTTTCAATGTGCTGCTTTGCCATTTCTCAAGTCACTCGTGTTTGCATTTCTTTTTCCCTGGAAAATGTCAATGAATTCATAGATCAAAAAATGGGAGCTGACACAGAGGTGCTGGATCTAAGAAATGATTGATTTGAGGAACTGGGATGAGAGCTCTTTACTTGGTGGATAGTAAGAATTTCAGAGTCCACAATTATGCTTCTTTTAAGATGTGAACTTCTCAAACTAGCCACACTTATTAGCATTAGTTGGCCAGTCTTTAGTCAGAAGAAATCCATTGATATCTACATCTTAGAGATGGGAAATATTGGGACTTTGTCTCCAATGTCAGTAGGAAATCAAAGCATTGCCTAGTGTTATGAAGCACTGTGCTACTAGAAACGTTGCTTTGTCATTGAAATGCCATCCATTAGTACTCCTGTGACTCGTCAGATGAATTATGAACTAACTGAATTTGAATAACTGTCTTGCTCTACTGCAAGGAAAGGTAATATTGCTCCTGCTTAGTATTGCCTCAGGCTTTTGTGCCAAAACATCCCACTAGAATTCAATGCTGACTGGTAACAGTGAATTTAAAGTGCTGTCACACTCATTATGCTCAGCTTCCCTAGGTGGCCAAAGCAGGTAAGAAGCAATCCACAAGAGATGGCACAAAGCTAAGGATGGGAATTTTTTTATCTCTGTTTGTTTAGGACTAGACAAAATGTGTTTGTAAACCAGAGAGGCTGCTGCAGGTGTATAGAACTCTGTTACAGCTGGCATTCTGAAAGATCAATTACTTACATCAAAGCTGTTCTGCTGCCTTTGCTGTCTGCCTGCTTATTGTTGAGGCTTCATGGGAACCGGACACACAAAGTGAATTAAAAAGAGCAGGGTTCTGTGTTCAATACCCTCTTTGAGTGAATAGTCTGACCCTTAACACCAGTCATCCTAAGTTCTCCTTAAGCTGATGAGATGATGGGACAAAGTGAAATGCTTTTGGCTTTAAAAAGATACTTGGCAATAATACTACACTCGATTGAGAAAGCAAGTGAAGTCATATGCTATAAATGATGTAGGTTGCATTTCATTATGAATTGTTGATTGGGAATGAATGGATTAATATGTAAAACATTTGAGATTGTTACTGAATTTATTGTAAAAAATATTACTTTGCAATATTTTCCTTCTGCCTGTGAAGTATTAAAATGATAAAGGATGCCAATACTTGATGTTGGTAGTGTGTCATAACAGTAATATTATAAATGTTTGTACAGGTTGTCACCAGTATTTGAAGCCACTTGTAAAAAGAACTCCTTAATGTAACACATTATTACTGTACCCCACAGTAAGTGGTGATGTGCCTTTATCCCCTGGTATGGAACATATGCGTTACTAATCATTCACCCTTTTCTACCCTCTTCACATGGATGGTCTTGCAAAGACAGTGTTAACAGCAGACACAGGGCTCATGTGATAAACTATACAGTCAAAGTGTATGGATGTGTTGCATTCATTTCTCATTTACCAATAACATTATTTTCATGGATCCATTTCAGCAGATGCTTTTTCTTCTCAATGTCTATGAGATGTGACAAATATTTCCCTTCCCTCTTGAAAAAGACACATGACAAGGTCCCATAACCAATCTTGAACCAAGACTATCTTCTGCAGTTCAAACAGTATCATGCTTCTGAAGTGTGTTATGTTTCAATCCCAAAGAGATAGGAAATGAAATTTATTACAAAGAAGTCTTCTCTCTTTTAAAATTAGAA
Organism: Xenops minutus; assembly: GCA_035221455.1. Classification (NCBI taxonomy): domain Eukaryota; kingdom Metazoa; phylum Chordata; class Aves; order Passeriformes; family Furnariidae; genus Xenops; species Xenops minutus. The sequence continues at coordinate 23,233,791 of JAWWEE010000122.1, read as the reverse complement.
GAGTTGCACATGTAGAATCGCAGAATTGTTTAGATTGGAAAAGACCTCTGAGTTCATGTAGTCCAACCCATGATGTAACACCACCTTGTCAACTAGACCATGGCAGCAAGTGCCATGTCCAGTCTTCCCTTAAACACCTTCAGGGATGGTGACTCCACCACCTCCCTGGGCAGCTTGTTGCAATGTCTAATCACTCTTTCTGTGAAAAATTCCTCTTACTGTCCAACCTGAACCTCCCCTGGTTGAAGGCTGTTGCCAGCAGCCTGGGAGCAGAGCCGGACCCCCACCTGGCCACAGCCTCCTTTCAGGGAGTTGTAGAATGATAAAGTCTCCCCTGAGCTATCACTTCCCCAGGTTCTCTCTCAGAGCTGGACCGGGAAGCTCTGAACACCTGAGCCATTGAATTGACGATATTCTTCAGCTAAAGAAATGCTATTAATTATGCTGTTAGTGCCATACCGTGTGGACTCTGAATCCCAACCAGCATACGAACACAACTAAGCCACGTAACTTCATAGTTTGCCAGGTTCAATATAAACTCAGTGTTTATATTATGTTAAAATATAAGCTCTAGCAATCATTGCAAAATGGTTCTGGTGCTCCTGCGCACCCGAGCTGTTGTGGGAAGCGACCCGAGGGTGCCCATTCACAACAACAACAACAGCAACAACCACAACCACAACAACCACCACCACAACAACAACCACCGCCACGTGCCCCTTGTCGCTCCCGCGGCCGGCCTGGGCCCGGCGCTGCCCTCCTGCCGCGGAGCGGTGTGCTCCGTGCCCGGCGGGGCTGCTCCGGCTGCCGCGGCATGCCCGGCCCTGTCGGGGCGGCCCCGCGGGGCCGATGGGTGCGGACGGGATGGGTTTGTGTCGGGATGGGTCCGGGATGGGTTTGTGCGGGGATGGGTCCGGGATGGGTCCGGGATGTGTCCGGGATGGGTGTGTGCCGGGATGGGTTTGGGATGTGTCCGGGATGGGTGTGTGCCGCGATGGGTTTGGGATGGGTTTGTGCGGGGATGGGTTTGGGATGTGTCCGGGATGGGTTTGGGATGTGTCCGGGATGGCTGTGTGCCGGGACGGGTCTGTGCCGGGTGTGGGCTGTGCTCGTGCCGGGCCCGGCCCCGCCCCCGGGCGGGCTGCGGCCGCGCGCTGCCATTGGCTGGCTGGCGGGCGGGGCGGGGCGGGGCGGG
>JAWWEE010000122.1:23157862-23232496 GCA_035221455.1 Xenops minutus | reverse complement strand
CGGCCGAGCCGTGCCCGGCTCGCTCCCTCCCTCCCTGCATCCCTCCCTCCATCCATCCATCCATCCCCGCATCCCGCTCTCCATCCGCCATCCTGCCTCCCTTCCCGCCGCGAGCAGCCGGGGCCTCCTCCATGCGGGAGAAGAGGAGGAGGAGGTGGGAGCTGCTCGCCGGCCGTCCCCGGCGCCCGGCAAGTGGGAGCCGAGCCGCCGCCGCCGCCGCGCCGCCCCTGCCGCATCTGCCCGCGGCGCGGAGCCGGCGCTGAGCCCTGCTGCCCGGGCCCCTCCGCACAGCCTTACCCCCACCCTCCTTCCAGTCCCCCCAGGCTCCGACCCCCGACCTGGTTTTTGTTTTTTGCGGGTTTCCCCCCCCTTTGCCCCCATTTGGTTCTCACCCTGGCTGCGAGCAAAGCGTCTTCATGAGCGCAGAGGATGTCCGGGAAGCACTACAAGGGGCCTGAAGTCAGTTGTTGCATCAAATATTTCATCTTCGGCTTCAATGTCATTTTCTGGGTAAGTGGAGCGGGTTGCGCGGCGTTCCGCGTATTCCTCTGCCCCCTCCTCCCCATCCTCCTCCTCCTCCTCCTGCCCCGGGCACGGCTGGCAGCGACACCGACACCGGCTGTGACAGCCGGGCGCGGGGCCGCGGCGGGGTTTGGGCTGCGGGGCCGCGGCGGGGTTTGGGCTGCGGGGCCGCGGCGGGGTTTGGGCTGCGGGGCCGCGGCGGGGTTTGGGATGCGGGGCCGCGGCGGGGTTTGGGCTGCGGGGCCGCGGCGGGGTTTGGGATGCGGGGCCGCGGCGGGATTGGGAATACGGGGCCGCCGCCTCCGACCCCCCTGCCCGGGCAGCCCTTCCCCGGGGAAGGTGCGGCGCCGCATTCCTCCACCTCCCGACGGTGCCGGCTCCTCTTCCCTTCCAGCCAGCCTAATTGCTTTTGTTGTAGGTGCGAAGAGGATTTCGTGCCTGTTCCCCCCCCCGCCCCCCTTCCCTCGGTTTTCCTGTTCTCTCCTTCCTTTCCCCTCCTGTGCTTTGTGGTGGCGGAGAGAGGGAGCAGTCAGACACCCAGGCCTGGAGAACGAATTGATCTGCATGTTTTCATGCTGACATCCCTGTTAGATGCAAAAAATAAAGAAAGAAAATCACAGCTCAGGTCCTCTGAACAGTGCTGTTTAATGATTACACGATGATGACGTTGTGTATGGTACGGGCTTATTATGATTAGCTTTAACATATGGTAGTAGTAGCAATAATAGGATGGAGGAGGGGGTGAACTATTTCCACCCATCCCTGAAGTTCAAGCCCACGGGAGGCTTGTTTGGGCGTTTGTTGAGGTTCTGGCTGTGCCGCTTGATCTGCCTGCACAATATCTTGTTGCACCATTCTAGCCCTGGCTGTAGCCCTGGTAGAACAGTATAGTGAAATGTAACCTGCCTATAACAGTACTTCTAGCATCTTCTCCATATGCTGGATTTGAAAGAGAAGCATCTGTTTTTGGATATACATGCCAAATTTCAGAACCACAGAGAGGGAGGGGTGCGGTGAGCATTCTCACATACTTTTAAGTGATGAGGTCTTCTCACTGCACAGATTGTTAAAGTCGAGTGAAGGCTCCTACATGTACAATGCCGCTCTTTTCATGAGATGTTCCACACAGCAATGAGAAACATGCACAAACCCCGGTAGAGTGAATGAGGTTTTGAGGGCTTTGAAAGCAAGTTGAATACACAGCCAGTATGGTGGCTTGTTTGGACTAGAAAGGAGAATTGGGAAAAAAAAAACCACACCACCTTGAAGTTTCATGGATAGAGGCGGGCAAGAACAGAGGAGAGAAACCTTCTAAGCAATACTGAGCTTCTGATTGTCCCCTTGGTGAGAACAGAGTAGAGTGGTTACCTGGATAGCAGGTATCCATAGCTAACCTCAGGTCTGTGTTCCTGGAGAATAAAGATATCTGAAGAGGATGCTTGAAAGGATGGGAGTTTTGATTAATTACACTTTTAAACTGAAATGCCTTTCCTTAATCAAGAAGGTATGCTGACAGAGTGAACCTGAGTGGCTTTATGTCAGTGTTTACTTAGCCTCAGACCGACCCCTGGAGATGGGTGGTAGCAAGCTTCATAGAGCTGTTTTGATTGCACTCTGCTAGATTTTTAGTGGTTGAATTTGCTGTGATTCTTTTCACTTGTCTGTTTTTTCATTTGGATTCTCCTACGCATATGTTGCTGTGATCATGGATATTTTTCAGCAGGGAACAAGTACTGCGAGGAACACTTGTGCAGTGTCCTTGGACTAAGGGAGATTATGGTGAAATCTACATAAATATGTTAACTTGCTGTTTCAGGCATTGTCAGTGTATCAGAAGCTATACACCCTGTAATTTCCTTCCTTTTATTCTCTGAAGGTTAATGTGTGTGGATGGTGCAAGTGGGGAAGTGATATGTTTTAGGTTTTCTGTAGCTACTTGTTTTCTCATTCCTGTGTTCTTGAGGCTGATGCAGCATAGCTTTTGCAGGTGTGTCTCTCTTGTAACTGAATGGGCCAAAGGATATTTCACTAGGCCAGAGGTTTTATACTACTGGAGTGCTAATCTGAAAACCTGAAAAAATATGATTGTATATCACCCACTCAACCGCTTGCTTGATGTGTGGACCTTGTTTGCAGATTTTCCAAAACTCTAGTTGTCTCATTTGTGTTCCTGGCTAAACTTCTTGAAATTCACGGAGACCAAGCACTTTATAAGAGTTTAGTTATTTCTTTAGAATATTGTAATCTCTTTGCAAGACAGCCTGCATTTATTACCATTATAACCATTTAGTACATTGTTTGGAGTGAAAATATAGGCAGTTACTCTTGTAGAGTACATTTTAATGTTGTTTTTACTGAATTAATAGCAAACCCCTCAATAGTCTGTAATGAAACTGAGCCAGAAAAGCTGTAATTGGAAACTACAAATTCAGCTGGCTGTTTACAGAAAGTGATAATCAAAAATAGCCACTAATGTAGTAATTTTAAGTAGATTGAAATGATGAAGTGATTGTCACATTTAACCCCATGACACTCTCCAGGATCTTGCAAATATGAAGATATGTAGGACACCTTTGTCAGGCCTTCTATGTGAGCATTATAATATAGTGGTTTTAACACAAATTTCTAAAATTTTAATGTAAACAAGTGGGAAAATACTCTTTATTCTGCATCATAAACCAACGTACTGAAAATAAAGAGAATGAGTTGGAAGAGTAATGATTTTGACAAGAAAATTGTCAGTGCCTTGAATAGAGGAATATTATAGATCTGCTGAAATGATGTGAAGAATGATTGTACATGCTACTTAAATTGAAAATATGACCAAAAAATCCAAGGCTTTAAATGCCACAGAATATGGGCAAAATAAATTACCAGACCTCTTTTGTCTTTTTGGTTTTGTGCTCACCAGGTATTTCTTTCTTTAAAAACCACAGCTGAATTATTAGAATAATGACTATGGGAAAGTTGCACTCTAATGCTGTCTATGTAGTTGTGACTAAAAGTGGCAGTATGCTTTTTAGGAGATAGTTCTCAGACTTGCACCACCCCAGGTAACTTGTTCTTGCCTAAAATTGTGTTTTGTACTGTTGTAGAAGACAGTATTATCTGCTGAGTCTGTGCATAATTAATGTTTTAGGTATATTTGCAAGCTTAATTTCCTTTCGAAATTCAGTATTAAAGTTGCTAAATATACTGGAAGTGTTTGTTTAGAAAAACTTATTTTATGAGACTACTATGGTGTCGTGGAAAAGGAAAGCTCATTTGGCAGTCGCCAAAGTAAGATTTAGGAGTGGAGAACTAATAGGCATAAATATATCTAAATCAAAAGTTAGAACTCAATATTACGCTTCCCTTTGCATTGCTCAGCTGCTGTCCTGCTGGTTCACGGGACACACACCTGTGCTGTAACTTGATTAGCATAATGTCTCTGCGAAGCACCACGTGGTTTGCTACCTTTCTAGGCTGGCAGCTGATGGAATAGACAGTGCTTTTTTATGAACCTTTCTCTTTTTGTCTAGGTAAACCAGAAGCTGTAATATAAGGTAACAGAAGGCATTTTTCTGTAGTTAAAGAAAGAAAGCAAACAAACGATGCCTCCTCCCCGCTCAGGCTTCCATGGAGAATGGTGTCAAAAGTACAGTGCAAAAGGTCAAAGTAGGCTGCCCTGCTTCCCAAAAGGCAAGAACCATTTACCCCTCTCTCCCCCTCTACTTTTGCAAAACAGTTTTAGTCTGACTTTTGGTTCTAAGAGCTGTTTTAAGTTGTTTTCTGTGGTTTTTTTTATACTTGATGGAAATTACATATATATACTGTTGTTTAGCTCTCCATTTCAATCCACACTTGATTCCACTGACCCTCGTCTAATTAGAAAGATATAAAAAGCACTGACAACTCAGAAACTTTTGCTTTATCTGGTGATTCACTGTGAGTTGTGAGATATGCTGCAATTATGATACATCAGCATATTACAAGTCATAACTTGTGTTTTAATTTGCTTGGCATCTGCTGGTTTTGATGGCAACCATATGGGAGTCTAAATAGTCTTCTGAATTAGAGAGAGATAGCGGAAAGAAAATAGGGTTATGTAAGTGTGTTATTGGAAAAGTGTTGGAAAAGTGCACTGACCTTTAAAGGACAACCAATAGATTGCTTATTAAATTTTATACTTTGTTGATAGTTTGTTTTCAAAGGGGTAGAAGAAAATTTTTGATGTCAGCTGGTTTTCAGATGTCAACAAGGAAGTTTTGATTATGTAATTTTCACTTGCCAAAACAAATCAATGTTTGTTCCATGCAATTTTCTAATGCATTCTGTAGCATTTGATCTTTAAAAATTTGCATTGGGAAGATATCCTTACAGTGTAAGTGGAAGCATTCTGTTAATTTTTCTCCCCTCCCCCTTTTAGGACCAAATGATTTTTATTTTTTATTTTGCATTTCGTAATAGCACAGATAGCTAAGCATTCCACAAGTGATCTTGCCAGAAACAGAACAATGCTTGTTTTGGGCAAGTAGCCTACTGTTTTGTAACAGTGAAAGGCGGTGGTGTATATATTGGTGAAATAGATGCATTGTTGTGAGCTTGGGTTTCTTGAATTTCTCAGCGTCTCTTTCAGCAGCTGTAGCCCTAGTCTTTCAAATGCATATAAAAATTTAGTAGCTGCTAGCTCCAGGGGACTTGCGTCAGATTTGTAGAGGTCATTCATGGAATAAAATTTTTCCTTACCCTCTATTCCCTCATACTTTTGTGGTAGACTATATCATTGATCGTACAAAAAGAAATAGATAAAGAACATGGATGAAACTGTTTCATTTCTCATAAATACTTGTTTTCCAAAACTAGGTGTTTGTAAACAAGTTTACTGTTTTAAGCTCTTTGATGTTTTTAGTTTCTAAAGTATTGAAGAAGCATAAGGGCACAAGAACTAGAGAAAACTCGTTGTGATTGATTGTGTGACTTCCCCTGTTTGATGTCAACATATTTCAAGAGACTATTATTGGAACTGTCATACGCAGCTTACATACTTTTCTTCTGTGTTAAATATAAATTTGGGAAATATATTTACCAGTCTCCCACTTTGATTGAATTGTCCCAGTACGTTTTTCCTGGTCACAAAACTATCTCAAAGTGTGAAGAGTCAATTTTGAATCTTTAGTGTCCCAGTCAGAGAAAAATGTGAATGGCACCCAGAGTACAGGCAGCCCCAACGGAATGCTTCTGCAAGTGAAACATCTTACAGATATTTTTATATGCGAAAAGAAGTTACCATTGGTCCTGATTCCATCCCCCTTGTTGCATGTTGTTAATACTTAATAAAGCAACCAGTCCATGTTCTGTGACATTGAAGGTGGATATGTTACCTTAATTCTGTAAGGCAGTCTAATAATTGTAAACTTTTTGTTGCATGTATTACATAAATGAATATGTACATATTCAACTTCAGTATATAATATAATGGACATATAGGGAATGCGTCAGCTATACCAGGGAAGAAAGGCTTTTTTCCCACATAGGAACCTGGAAAACATATTCTTTAAAGAAACAAAAGAATTGCATACCAGGTGCAATAGATGTAAAATAATTTTCAGATGGAAAATATGGGAGAGAAAGAATATTTTGGGGGGGGGGAACGGAGGGATTTGGGTGGTTTTATTTTTTTGTGTGTTTTTTTGTTTGTTTTTGTTATTGTGTGGAGAGTAAAAAGAAGAAAAATATAAGGAACTTCTCTATTCTCTCCAGTGGACAGGAGTTCGAAAGTATATATGAAATTTGCTATATAAGAATGCTCTCTAAGACCTAGTTCTATAGATTACAATAATTCTGATGTACTTCTTAGTGAACTTTAATTTATTCTTTATTCTTTAAACTCTGTAAGGTGCAACTTACTGATTAGTAGAGGATGAAAAATGGGCTTAAATTAGTGAAACATCACTTCCTTTTCTTTTGATTACTACTTCTACAAACAGACTTTTTGAAGTCTATGTTGATAGCTCAGTATAAATTGATTTTTGGCGCCCAGGCTGCTACAAGTTATAAATTTGGAGCAAGAAACTGATGTGTTGTTAAGTGTGCAGGCTAGGTGCTTCAACAGTTTATACTCCATTATTCAAAAGCAGTAACCTGTGAAGATTTGCTATGAACATTTAGAGTATAATGTTTTGCTTTCAATTAAAACTGGAGGTGAGAAAAAATACTTTTGACCCAAAGAAATAGCTTGACCTAATTCTGCCAGTTAGGGAATTCTAGTCTTAAATTACAGTGCTGTATGAGAGAATCAGCCTTCTTACTTGGCTTTGCCCAAAATACGCAGCACATTTCTCAAATGCATGGCTAGTAGTCTGTCAACAGGACTGTAATTGTTTTATTGATGTAGACAGGGGAGCAAGGAGCTGAACAGCTCCTGAAGTAACCCAGCTCTGTTAGAGATGACCCAGAAGTCACTGGCAGCGTTAGCTGTAAAAGTGATGTCTGATATGTTAATGTTTTGAATTCTTCTTAATATCTGACTTTTTCATTAGCTAGCATTTCGTAGTGACTTTGTGCTCTTGTAGTAATTTCTGTCTTTGTTTCTCATTAAAAATTAGCAACTATTGTTGCAATGCAGTAAAGAATTAAAAAAAAAAAACTTTTTTTTTTTTTTAACAAATGTACTGAATTGCATTTAATGGCAGATTTACTGTGCAAAATCCAGGAAAACATTAGGCCTTAAATCAGTGAAGAATAATCTATTTGTTTCTTTTTCATTGTACTATTGTGTGAGTTTGGAAAACATCCCATTTTTTGCGATTGTGCTGCAGCTCCTGCCACAAAATATCCGATCTTGTGGATCACTGTTGATATTGATTTTCACTGGTTTCAGCAGTATTTTGTACAGGTATAAGGGTTGTTGTGGGTGGATGTCACTGTTGGCACAGTGCTCGGTGTAGCTACTTCTGTAACATACAGAGATCTAGAGTAGTTCAGCCTTCTCCTTATGCTGGCATTTAAAAATGTCACTAACACACTGAGGCTTGCAGTCAGGGGTGCTTGATTTGGTATCAAACTCTGACTCAGTGTGATCTCATATAACCTCCAGATGGCCTGACTTGTGGAGATGCTAAAAACAGTCAGATTCTATTCCTTTAGCTTTATAAAATAAATGAAGCAAATGGCAGTACTGGTATTTATTTTAATACACATCAGTCTCCACATCAGATTCTTCAGCTAATGTTTCAGCTTTCCAGTCATTTTCCTCAAGACGCATTTAGAATAAGTATTTCAGCACACACAGAGGATCTTATGAATGAACTCTCAATTTTCCACAGAACAGGGGAAAATCAATATGCCTCTTCCCGGCCTTGAAAATCTCTCTTCTCTTAGTGAAGACTTTGTTACATCAAATAATATTGAAAATAATTTCAAGGAAAGTTCCTGATGTGTGGTGATGGAAGAGCTTTTTTTCTTTTTGCAGCAAAGCAAATACATATTATGAAGACAGTTTGTGTACCTGTTCTGTACCTGTTGCCACCTGGTTTTCCTAACAGCAAGACTACTTTTGGGGAAAAAAAATCAAGGAATTGTCGGAACTTTTGTTTAAATAGATTCTCTTTCTCCTCAATAAGCAAGTAACAACATTTCTAAAAGTGTTTGGTCCTTCTTTGTGGTATTGAGTTCAAATAAAGCATTAAAAGGAGACTAGATGTCTTTAGATATATGCAATATTTTGGGCTCATAGAGGCTTCTATTTTGTTTTCTTGAACATAATGCTAATGAGTTAAAACTTGAGTATGTCTCCGGTCCTAGCTCCAGTAAGCTACTATTAGAGGGTAATGATATAAATGATACTGCAAGGATGCTTGAAATAACTCAGCCTACTGTGTGTTTCCTAGTGTTAGTAGCTTACATTTGATGAGAGTCCAGCTTAATTTACTTTGATTTAGGGATAAAACTTCCATGACATGGAACATTATTTTATGTCAGGATTTTCTCTGTGTCAAGAGGGCAGACTCTCTCAACTGAGCTCTGGTGCCCCAAGTAAAGATGTGGCAGCACTTTGTGTGGGGTGTCACTCCAAGCAGATCCACTTGGTATCATTTTGTTAGAGCCTGCATCACAGGTTCTGCCTGTTGGACACCTTTGCTTTACATTCCCATGTGTGGGGCATATATTTACTCTTGTGAGGCTAAGTTCTCTGTGCCTCCCTCTCACTGAACTGCATCTCTTCTACTGCATTCTGTGTTCCAATGAGCTGTGATTTAAAAAGGGCTTGAAGGGCATTCCGTCTATGTGCTCGAAATGGTATATATATATATATATATATATATAAAAGCAGAGACACTAAGGAAAAAAGTTCACAGATAATGTTTGGCAAAGGTTTCGATGTTTCTTGCATGTTTCAGTTAACTGTTTCACCTTGTGGAAGATCACTCTCAAGTTTGTCTTTGCAATGCCATGAGTTTAGAGTGTTTCAGGCTGGAGAAGAGAATTTGGAAATGGTGACAGTTCAAAAGATTGGGTCCTACCAGGTAATGAGGAGGAGGGTTGGCAACTATCCTGGGCTGTTGTCAGCTGGCAGTATATAGGAGTGTTCTACTATGCACAGAGCAAGGGTTTCTGATTTTTTGATTTTAATTTTTGCCACCTTAATGTAAAACCAGAAAGGTTCCCTGCTCCATGTGGAGAAAAGATAGCATTTTGTAGAAGTTGTCTTCCTGACTGCCAGTTTATATGGGTATATGTCAAAAGGAACACGTGTGAATTCAGTCAATAATTAAATAAAAAATTAAAATAATTTAAAGAGGTGAACCTTGTAAAATAGAATCCCTCTTTTCCAAGGAGTTATCCAATTCATTTCTGGATAAAAATTCAGCCATTTGGCTTGTGAAGACTATAAAATATGAAATGTGTGATTATGGTTAAAAAATAACCAAGATCCAGTTTCTAATCAATATTGCTTGATGTCAGGAACATTTTCTTGTTTCTTTCTCTTTCTGTGGGCATTAAAGGAGGATGTGAAGTGGTTTTTTTCCTCTCATTACTTAGGATGACCTGTTTCTGTAAATGGGCCACTTCCCCACTTTGTTTGACAGTGGTTTCATGGCTGATTTTGGTGCCCTGCCTTGCAAATTTTGGTGTCAAAAGGAAATCAGGGGGCTGCAAGTGGCTGAAGCTGGCACAAGGCTGCAGAACCAAATGTGTTAGTACAGCTTCAGTGAACTGTTAGCAGTCAGTTATGAGATTTGATTGAGAGCTCTCTCATCTTGGGACAGTTTCTATTGGCTTTCTGTTTGGCTGCAAGAATGAAGTATGGGAAGGTGGTAGAACCGGCTTCACCTTTCCCTGCATAGATCAACTTAAGTGGTTGTACAAGCATGGCTTGTTTCAGCTCTGGGTGAAGTGGTTTTGGACATAGAGGTGTAAGATGTGCTGCTGTGTTAATATATAGCTCACTCCAGTGAGATTGTTATGTAGACACATGCTACTTGAGAATACTCCTGTGGTGCACTTTGATCTTCTCTGTTTTGGTAAAAGTTATGGTGGTTGTCTGTTTTCTCCTAATTGCTCGGTGACATTGGAGAAACAAAAGAGCAGTGATTGTCTACCAAGTTTATTGTAATGTGAATTTAATTTGAACTTAAGTGGACAGCTCCATCATTTACCTCTCTGGTTTCTTTTTCTTCCTGTAAGTGTTATTCCAAACACTGTGCCACTCCCTGTAATAATGGCAGTGCTTCACTGGAGTAAAACTATGCATGCATATATATATATATATATAATACATACACACAATAATGCAGTACTTAAAAAAAAAAATAATTCCTGACTTGCTAGAGCAGAAGTTTATTATGTACCTAAAAGCAGCACTTGAAGGGGCTGGAAACCCATCTAACTGCTGTTCCAGGCAAAGAAGGACTTTTTGCTACCTCTGACTATATTGTACTGTTCTGTTCCTGCTGGGAGCTCTGACATGGTCTCCAGGAGCGTTCCCACTTCAGTTGCGCAGCCTGGGTGTGGTTTGAAAACATTGCTTTCTTTTTGTTTTTTTTTTGTTTTGAAGATAGGCAAAACCAATTCTTGGATAAGTCTTAAGGTTTGTGGTGATATTTGAATGATTTTTTTATTCTGCAGAAACTTTTTGATGCAGATAAGTTTGTGTTTGACTCAAGAACATAAGTCAGTTACATTTTTACATGGTTTACATTCTTGTTGGCCTCTGCTTTCCTTCATTTTTCCTAAACTACTCTCATGCCTGTGGGAGAGGAAGTAACTCCTGAACAGGTGCAGTTAATAACTTTGCGTATTAAAGAAAAGCACTACCAGTGCTGATGAGGCTGCCACTGAAGGATTTGTGCCACTGTAGCAAGTGAATGAGTTGTGGCTCCCATCTGGCCATTTTTGTTGTTCTGAGTACTCTTCTTTGCCCCATAGATTCATGACCCTATCCGCTGTTTTGCAGAGGCTAAAGGACAGCTGTGGGCAACAGTAGATTGCATGTTGAACTTTCCCCTTCCCAGAAATTTGTGTTACTTCCAGTGAACTCTATCATCTAGTATTTCACATATTATTTTAAATGTCATGCCTAACAAATGATAGTGATAATGTACTCCACTGCTACTTGTGGTTTTCTTGTCAATAGCAGCTCACTACTGCCTGGATAAATTATCCGGCCTCTTGTAAATAACTGATTCTTGCTGGTTTCACCCTCCTTTCAGTCTGTGCTCTACTCCAGCTTGCAGAGGCTATTCTCTCTGTTCCATTCTCCAAGGAAGCCCTCTTTGTGTCTTACCATGTATTTGTGTTTGTTCTTACTCCTGTCCCCTGGAGCTGAAAGCTCAGCTGGGTCTGTGCTCTTAGCCCATAGGAGCCTCTGCATGGTCATTGCCATGCTCCAAGAAGGGCAGTTTGCTGGCTCTGTTACTGGAGTTCAGCCACATGTCCACAAGGAAGTGGGAAGGACTTCAACAAATCTAACACTGGATTTTTTTGGTACCATTTTATAAGGTCCTTGTTCCTCTTTGACAAACAACTTTGTTTCATAAATATGTGCCTCCCTTCTGTGTAATGTGCAAGCATCTCCTTTTGAAACAGCAAGCCTCGATATTGGTGCAAGACCTCCCAAATAACATCTGTGGGAGATAATTCTTCTTTAGTTGTGTCAAACTATAAGTCTGGTGAATGTCAAAACCACACATGTGGCTCTGGCTCTGATGTGAAGAATTTCATATTTCATAACAATTCTTAAACAATTGCTGCAGGACTAAGCTGTGTAGAATTAGGTGAGGTGGAATGGATGGGGCTATTATAGAGGCTGGCATGGTCAGCAGAGTTTTGAGGGATGTGCTATGTCTCGTTTTTGCACCATGTGAAAGGCTTGTTGCTTCTGAAGCACAGAATCTCAGCAGTGTTACTTGAGTCTGGAGTACAGGACTGAAATTTAAAGAAGCTGGTGGTTGTTGCTACTTTGTGAGTTAGAAAAATACTGTAAAATCCTAAGTATTTTATGTTGAGAGTTGAAGGGATTCCTTTTTTTTTGTAGCTTAGGAGATGTATAAGAACTCCAGTGAGTATTGCTGTTTTTATAAATCTCCTTAGTGTACTAAAAGGCTACTTTGTTCCAAACTGTTGCCGTAACATGTCCTTGAAATGACTGCAGATGATATCTGTAGAGCACAGTAGAACAATTTTGGTGTAGCTGTGTTGTCAAAATTGTTCAAGTAAGCAGTGTTAGATTCCTAGGTTGAGGACTTTCTATGACTTTATAAATTGGAAGAATGGACTTTGCATTGTGGGGTGAAATTCAACTTCTGTGTAAATAATGGTGAGAAGAGAAACTTGTAACTTTTCACAGAAAGAGCAGGAATGGAATACACCACTTGTTCATAAAGCAGAACATGTTTAAGTTTAAGAATGTAATCTAAAAGTGAGAGGATCGTTGTATTTAGTCTGAAAAAAGCCTGCCTTGTTTTTTATTCTATCTCCATATTGCCTTCGGGGAAGATACTTTTCTGCAGTTATTGTTATCAAAGAGCCATTGCGGGAGCTTTATTGTTATTGTTTCACTGTATTTTGTTAGCAGGACTTTAGTTTAAAAACTTTCTACCTTGGAAAAAAACCCACAAAGGCAAACCAAAACAAACGGCGATAAAGATGTTTCAGAATTCCGAGAAAACAAACTGTGGATCAATTATTAAGTGCCTTCCCTTTCCCTCATCCACTTCCTGATGTGGTATTAATTTTGCATGAGCCCCCTGCATAGCCCTTCATCCACCTAGGATGTAGAGCACAAAGGCTTTCAGCACTGTAAATGATTGGGCACTTGTTACAACCCTCTGCGTAAGAGCAGATCCTGTTGACTTCAATGGGAATCACTCGTTGGCAGCTGCATAATTGTTTTTCAAACAATGTAGTAATTTACAAAAAAAAAAAAAAGAAAAAAAAAAAGGGAGAATGTGTGGGAAAACCCAAAGAAGTCTTTGAAAGAAAACTCTGAAAAGTCTTTCAAAAGAGCTAGAGAAATTACTTTAGTTGCCTAAGTAGCTAAGAGCTGGCAAAAAGGGTGTTACATTAGTCTAACCAAAAACCTGGCAGAGAAGAGTGGAGCCTATCAGCAGTGTTCCTACTAATTTGTGTTTTGGAGTAAGCATCCTGCCTGACCATCCTTCAGATGATAACTTCCCCTCAGTAGCAGGAGCTGGGACTCTAATATTTGTAACATTGGGAGAACTCAGCTGATGAAGCACATGGGGCAAGTAATTGTGACTGTGCTCTCTCTAGTTGTAGAGTAGTGGTGTGCTTGTATGAAATAGTTTTACATGTGCTGAAATACCACTTAACAGTGGTTTCTGCAGGCTATGTGCCTTGCTACCAGTCTGGGTAGCAAGCTGGTCACTACTGTCATTTTTTACAACTAGCAATTCATAGTACTTCATTCAGTACTGAGTCTTGCTTTTGCCAGGCATGTACGTAATAGCAGTAACTTCGTGATAAATCTTTGTCTAGTGGAGCTCCTAATGCTCAGCTCAAAAGTACCACTGCTTATGTGGTCTACCATTAGCTACATAAGAAATCTCCACATTTTATTAATGGCATCTGAACTTCAACAGCATCTTAGGCTGAAGATAATGGCTTCTGCATGAAATATGTTCCATTACTGCTAATGGTGTCTTATCAAGTAAGCTAGTGTGTCAGATAAAAGAATTTCTGTAAACAAAGCATGAAAGAAGCTGTGTATATAAATCAAGCCTGAAAATCAATTTATAGCTGAATGGGAACTGAACATCTCGGTCTAATTTTGTTTATGCTTTGGTGATTGATAGAGAAAAAGTCTAGGCGTAGAACTTGATGCATATTGCATTTATTTTCTACTATTGAACTGTTTCAGCACTTTGTGGTAAAGCAATATGAGTAGGTAGTTATAGTCTGTGCTAATACCAATGGTTCAATACTATTAAAAGTAAACACCTAGAGTCACCTTTCTTTTTGCCTTTTAAGGAAGGCTTTAAAGAACTGTGAAACTGATTCTTACTGATGGCTTAGAAAAGAAAAAGAAAAGGGTCAAAGTTAATAATCCCTGCTTTTAGATTCATCATACCACCAAGTGAGATGAAGAACTTTGAGCTATTGCACTGAATCCTTAATCTGCTAAATTGTCATGTACCTTCAAATGAAACATTAGCCTCCAGAGCCAAAAGTTGCTCCATGGCTTTGGAGTAGATGTGCTGAGCCTTCCCTTTTGTCTAGATTCAATGCAAGGGAGTTCCCTGAGGGAAAGAATCTTGCTCTTTTTTTTTTTTCTCTAGTGTGTGTGAAGGAACAATATATCAATGCCCCTACACCTCTTATTAAACAAGTTGAAGTTTTAGTGGTAAAGAATTGAAAAAATTGTTTTTTTGTAGATCCTGTAGTCTGTATTTCTGTAACTCTTGTGTGGATTGACAACTTTTAAATACTGAGAACAGGTGTCTACTTGTTTGCTTGTTTTAAGATATGCTTGGCTGTGTTGTATGGTTTGAAAGATGTTTGAATAATCCTTAATTTCTAGCTGGAGTCCCATACAGTTCAAAGGTAGTTTGGAGGTTTGATGGTTTTGTCCCAAATGGCATTTCAAGGTGGTATCCTTGCCAGCTAAACCAACTTTAAAATAGTTGGTGTGCCAGTATATGATATGGCTTCATAAACCAACAGGGTGAAGAGTGGCATGGGCGGGAAACAACTGCACTCAGGTGAGGATGTGACTGGGGGAACTAAACAGACCATTTTATTACGGAGAAACCTACCTTGTTTAACTGCCTTGAGTTAGAGCCACATAGGTTTTGTTTTTGTGAGTGTTGTCCACGTCAAACACCAGCACTGCATAATTAGTAATTTCTGTGGACAAACCCACTCTGAAAAAAGTCCCACTGTAGACTGAGCAATGTCCCTTGAAAATATTTCATCTTTATTAACATTTAGGTCTCTGGACATGTTGTCCTTTCCCTATTGTTTTCAAAGCCTGATACCTTTGATTGATCCCAGGCTGAGTTAAGAAAGCCTAAGTTGTGAAAGGTATGTTGAAATCTGCAGAGCTAGAGTTACTACAGAAGTTATGGAAATGAAACCATTAACAGTGGTCTGGTATGACCCAGTAGGAATTTGTCTAGAATGGTATTTCTACTGTACTGAAGAGTGGTAAAGGTGTGCTTTTTTTCTTTCTCCCTTGAGCTTTGGGATGAATGTGTCTAGTGCAAATTCTTCTTTCTGACTGCACCTGAGTTTTTGGACTGCATGGTCTGTAAACTGTTACAAAATTTCAAAATGAATTCTCAGTGTTCAGAATGAAAGTAGGGTAAGGTTATATATTTGCTGTTTGTGAAATGTTCCTAATGAAGTATAATCATCAGTAAAGTAATTGAAAGCAAAAGGAGTAAATACTCTTAGGTTTCAAAGGTAGTATTGGAAATAATTTTGTGAGCTTTATTAAAGGTAGCTCTGAAATTTTCAAGAAATTATGTTACTTTAATGAGAATATATAAAATAAAAACACTCATTTAAATTCAGATAAACTGTGAAATCAGTGTCTTCCTTTAATATGGGTATTTTGCATTTAAAATAAAAGGGAGTGTTCTTGGATTTGGATAGAATGCAAGAATGAAAACTTGCACTGGGCTGGACAGAATGTTGTTTTGAAGCTTTTACGGGTGATGTACTTGAACAGTTCTAGTCTTTCCTCTCTGATATCTAATATGTTTGGATAGAACCATTTCCTGGTATAAAAAGTAACTAAAATAAAGTGTCACTGTCAAGGTATTCCTCAACATTTTTAGAAATGCAGCAGAGACCATACCAGTGATCATAGTGGACCAGACAATAGGTCTGTTTAAGGTAAATATCCTTAGGGAAGTGGCCAACTAGTAAGAAGTGTAAGAAACAAGGCAGGTAGATAGTGATATATCTTAGGGAATATGCTCTGAATCCCCAGCCTTTCAGATCCAGAATTAGTATCTTTGTACTTGGAATCCCTATATGGATTTTTCTTTGTGAATTTATCAGGTTGGTCCTTGAATCTCTGACTGTGTGTGACATCCAGTTGTTAGCTGTACCTTTTCCCTATTACTGTTAGATTACTTTTGGGAGAGGTGGAGTTCCAACAGGCGTCTAATAAAGCATTCTGCATCTCAGAGTCAATTAACTTTCATGCTCATCTGCTTAGCTTCTGTGAAACCACAATGAAAATCGTGCATCTGAGGAATGTAGTTTGAAACACCTTTTATCTGCTCTCTCTGTACCCTGCTCCTGCCTTTCCTACACAATACTATTAAGAAACAAATTTTGGATACCTTCCTTTTCAGTGGTTCAGATGGTTGAATTACAAATGTAGGAGGCGTGTAAAGTCAAGTAAGTGTAGCAGTCCAAGGCAACTACAGCTGGATGTCACAGATGAAAAAGCTTGCTGCTGGGAAGAGGAGGTTTAAGTTTCCAGATGGTGACCTACTTGGATCTTTACACAGCTCCTCCAGTTACAATGAGTTAACCATTTTCAGCCCAGGCCGTGTTTAACAGCAAGGTATACAGTTGACAGTTTTTATGTAGGAATGCAATTGCTTGCAGTTCTGTCCTTTTTCCTTCTCTCTTTCCCTTGCCTCCCAGAAGGAAGAAATGAGCAAGCCTGTGCTCTCAGAGTTCTTATTAAATTCTGCCATTGATTATGGTGAATCCTTATTAAATAACAAAATAGTATAGGAGGGCTGAGAATTCTGGAATGGGCAGATGTATCTGAAGGGTGTTCTCAGACAGACACCAGACCAGTCCTTCCTTTCATTACTATTTTGGTAGGTTGCAGTAATTAGCTTTAACATAAAAGCTCAAATGTAGCACTTACCTGTCATTTTGGAAGAAAAGGTGGAAAGCTTCTTTCTCGTCTGGGCCCCGAGAAAGTCCCTGAGCAAGTCTGTAGCTTTTGGGCAGTGCTGCCTACTGCCTAGGCTGTCTCTGAAGCAGAAACCAATGTTGTGCTGAGAGTACAACTCTGAGGGGTTGCGTAAGGTAAATCAGTGGCCAGGCAGTGCAGTGGAGTTGTGTTGTAGCCCAACCAAATTTGTTAAGACAGGTTTAAAGAAGTCATCTTAGGTTATACCACAGCATTTGACATCTGGTAAATAAAATGTGAGACTTGTCTTATTTGTTTGCATAACAGTCATGGGAAGGGAGGAATAACATAAGTGTCATGGGTGGCTACTAGTATTTACTGGCTGACAAAGAGAAGACAAGTGATAGGCAAGAGGGCAACATAACCTGTGTGGTATGATTCTCACGAAAAAGTACCAGATCCACTAAAGCTAGTTGACCATGCAGAGGCTGACTTCAGATTTAAGCTAGTTTACTAGGCTTGGGGGAAGAAAAAACTTGCAGAGTTCTAAGACTTTTTGTTTTACTAAGAAATAATAAATGAGTACTTTTTAATGCCTTTGTAAGTCCTTATTCCCAGGGCCTAGGTCCATGATTTGATCCCTTTGGGAATTGGATTTCCAGATAAACAACTCTTTAGTCTCAATTCCTGTTTGCTATAGGAAATCTTAACAAAAATAAAAGAAGAAAAAGGCCTGAGAAAATAGTTTGGAAGCTGTTCATCCTGAAGGCTGTTTTATTTGCTGCATGGAGATCTATTTTACAAGTACTTCAATGGAAACTTAGACAATGGAACAATGCACTTCAAGGCTTATCATTTAAAGGTGTGTTATTTTGTTTGGTTGATAATTTTGGTTTTTTCTTAAGTTTATAGGTGTGTGGTTTTGTGTGGGTTTTTTTGAGGGGTGTGCGGGTTTTATTTTTGTTTTGTGATATATATGTGAAGTACTTGGATTAATTCTTGTTTTCTTGGCAGCAACAAAGAATCATTCCCTCTCTGCCCCCATCCTTGGTGCTCACTGTATAACTGTGTTCTGCATTGTGCCCTGATCTTCAGTATGATAGATTCTACTACAAACTGAATTTGATGCTGTAGGCTACGTATTCTTCCAAAGGTATAATTGCTAGAAAACTGTGGTTCCTACTAGCATTAATAAAATCCAAAATGGGCAGTGTATGGTAGGATGTTTACTTTTATATAAAGGTATGTTTGTGTTTGTGTGTATATATGTATTTTAACTTCTTCACTGTTTTTCCATTTCTGCTTCATACCAATATTTCTGAGGCTCATTGAAGAGGACGGCTTTTGCTCTTGCCAGCCAGAATCTGTTTTTGCAGTGAGGGGTCCCTGCTGGGGAAGTCTTTCTTTTCCTGCTATCTTTCTTCCCCCTGCAGAGTAGCAGGCATAAGGACTGCCCTCCTGTCTGCCCTGCTGACAGCCGTGTGCTCTCTGCTCTTACTGCAGCAGCTGCTGCTCCTCAGCCTCACTGAGAGAGCATAAATTAAAATACAAAGGTCTCCTGTGGCTACTTTTGGCTGACAGTGCAATGGCAGATCAGACCTTCCTCCATCATCTTCACTTGACTTTCTTCTTTTTCTCAAGAATTTCCTGTGCATTTGTATCAGTCACAGTCTTTTACCACTGTGCTGGATAGCAGCAGCAATCCGATAATTCTAAATGTTTTATGTACTTGAGTGACGGGAGCAGTTCGCAGAGAAAAGAATCAGCAATGTGGGTTTCACCAAAAGCTCGTCTTTTTGCTTTTTATACTGCCTGGAGAAGGCAGGCTATTTTTGTGCTTTTCATGGCTGCTGAAGAGGACTGATTCCTCTTCTTATCTCCCCACGAAGTCAGTCTTTGGAGAATTAGAAACATCAGAACCATTGTGTTGCCATTGTGTGTGTGGTGTGACTGAGGGCACATCAGTGAATGGAATGTTTTCTCCGATGGGTTTTTATTGTTTTGAAGCCTGGTGTTTGTATAGGGGGTTTTAACTCCCAGAGGGCAGAGAGGAAGCTACTTGGTGGTGGGATGGAATGCCATGCCACAAAATTGGCTGTGCAAAGTTCTTGGCCCAGCTGCGTTCTTTTTGTGAGGAGGTTGTTTTGTTTTTACCCTGTGTGTGTCTGACATAGAAGATATTCTTTGGCTCAGTGTACTTAAGTGTGAGGACCCTTCCTTGTAGGTGATAAGTGTGAGGACGATGATTAGTTTTAGTCTCTTTCTTAACGTATCTGTGGTTACCTCATCTGCTTTTTCCTTCTCTGGGTCCCACAGGCTTGTTTGGCTTATTGGGCATTTGAGAGTAAATGTATTGATGTGTTATATATGAATTTCACATCCTCTTTTAACTTTCAGGAGAGCATGTTAAGCCACAAACACTTTTCCAGATGGTTCATTTTCTTAAAAACTGAAGTGTTTTCAAGTTAGGTGGACACTGCCCCCTCAATCTTCTTCTGGCATATTGTGGTGAACGTTAAGTTCTGACTGGACAGTTGGAGCATTTCATCAAAGTATTGCTCTGATTATCTGCATCTTCTGAGTGGAGGAATAGTTCTGGAGGGAACAGTCTCAAGAACATTTTTCCAGAACTCTTTGATGAAGCTAAGCATAGCTGTCAAGTTAAATTTTTTTTTTTTTTTTGTGAAGAGTTATTTAGGCCTTAGCTGAACAAAAATAACCTTCAAGCACTTAGAGTGCCTTACTTGAAGTCAGTGGCACTGCCTTTTGTTTGCTGTGGAAAGCGGTCCTAATTTGCAAAGGCTCTTTTCTCTGAAGTAAGAATTCTATAGAACTTTCCAAAGTAGCGTAAGCTGTGGCCGCCTTCAGAAGTGGCTTTAGGCTGATGGAGGCTGATAAGAATCTCTCATTGATAATACAGCACACTAAAGTCCATGTTAAATGTTAATAAATCGTGTAAGTACCTTTGAAAATTTGCCCTGTTTTTAAATTTTTCCTTAAAAGTATCATAGTAATTATGGAAATTGTATAAGAATGTAGTAATGTTTGGAAATAATCATGGGACCAACCATAGAATTGCTGTTCTGTCTGCCAATTGGACTTAACAAGAACAAAATGGCATTACTACCTCTGTAATTAGATTTATTTTAATGTCTTTGAATGAAATACCTCTGAAATCAACTACTGAGTCCTTTAACTTGTACTTAGTTGCTGCTTAATGAAACAGTGGCCATGCCAGACTTCCTGCTAATGGAGTAGCTGATTGTTGGGGCTTGCTCTTTTCTTCCCTGTATATTAAGTGTCTGGACTGTCTTTAGTAATGCCTAATGCAGATGCCTGCAGTAATGAGATTCAAGAGGAGCAGAGTTGATGTCCCTGTATTTTTAATCACAGTTTTCATGTGTGATACTTATAACAGCAGACAGGCAGGATGAAAAGTTCTCCTTCTTTAAACTTGAATGTGGGTCAACATTCTTCCAAGACCAGTGAGGAAAATGTTCCTCCCCACCCCTCCTTGGGTGAACTTCTTTAAATGAATCAATTACTCTTACAGCAGATTTCACTTAGTATGGTAATTGAAATTTTTATTCTGTAAACATGGATCAGAATAGAATTATCCTGCTGTTAGGTTAGGAGGACTATAATGGGACTGGTGACTCCTTGTTCACAGGGAGAGTGGGAGGATTCACTTAAGGGATCTGAATTGTGTTCAGGATCAAGCTGTTGACTGTGTTTCTTTGTCTAATTCCCTAAATCTGGAAGCAATGAACAAATGTCAGTGGTAATTCAAATACCTCTCCTGAATGAATACAGAGGCTATCCCATTTTGTCATACTTAATAATATTCCACGTTGTGAAAGCCTAAAAGCAAAACATGCCTAAGATTAGAACCTTTTTATCCACGTTACATTAAAATGTCTTGATTTATATAATTGACTTTATGGATTAGGAGGGAGGGAGGTATCAGGACTTGATCATGCTGTTCATTTTATCATGCTGATTAGGCAACTTAGAACTACCTTGCTGGTGGGTCAAGAGAACAATATTTTGCAAGTAAACTGTTATATGAAAGCAAAAAAACACACGTGGAAAAAGGTATGTGTGTTTTCTTCAGTAGGTTTAGTGCTAATAGCAGTGACGACTGGTCCCGTAAGCTGGCATTGTGTGTTTCCATGTCACATGGAGCAGGATGAGTGGAAAAGCAAGCGTCTGTGCAGTATCCATGCTGAGGTGCAGTGGCAGGGCACTTCTGTAGCTGTTGGTAGTACTTCTCTGGTAACTCCACCCCAGATGATACAAACAATAGTGGGTCTGTGATGTGAATTTGCCAGCTAGTGCTTGAATTGAGGTCTTCCTTTGTGAGCTGCTCTTCTGGAGATTTGCTGTTGTAACATGGTGTTGACTCTTCCTTTCTTTTTTTTTCTCCTTGTCTTTTAAACAGTAAGCCTTCTCCTTGGAGAGAATGGAGAATTATTCTGTGCACTGATTTGCTGTTTGTGGTGATGTGAAGAAGTATAAATTTCTACTTAATTCTGATCAGTCCAATAATAATAATAAGTACATATAATAACAATAAAGAATCTGGGGTGTGGTGAGATTACACAAAAGCATTCCTGAGGATTCATAAAATTAATTGTAGGCATTTAACCATTCCTGTCAGCTGATGGTGCTCTCTTCTTTTTTAGTTCCAAAATTGTATCATCCTTGAAAATATTTTTGTGAATCACTGTCACTTGACTTGCTTGTTGATTCAGAAGATTGATTTTTGTGTTAAGCTCTTCCCTATCCTTTTCTGGCTGATTAAATAAATAACACTTTCCTGAACTTTTGGGGTACCTCTGTGTTTGTGTTATCCTTTAAAGGTGAGGAAGAGAACTGAGAAACATATCTGCATCCTTTTCCTATTTAATACCATAACTAACAAAATTGATGTGAACAGTTTGAGGGCACCTTTTCATGCTGGTCTCTTCTGCAGGCTGGAAAAAAAGCAAATAGCTGCAGTACCTGAGGTACTTGGTAGACAGTAATTGCCTACTACCACGCTGTGATTTGCAAAGACTGTAGAAGCAATATAGATAGCATTGGTGCAGGGTTGGTTTTTTTCACGCCGTGTTCCTTCCACCCTCAGTTATGACCAGTGCACTTTAGTTACAGCTCCCTGTCTAATACGAGCTGAAAAGACTTTCAACAGTATCTCAGCTTCAGAAAGGGACTATGTAGCTACGGTGTAGAATTCATTATTCTCTGATCTGACACTGGTATGATTCAAGTGACAGTTTTTACACTTACTGGTGTGGCCCTTTCACAACATAAGATGCTTTGTTTATTTAGTATTGTGGTAGGTGATTGCTGTGCTTTCAAACAGGCTGATCATGAGATTTTGAGTTTTTTGAAACTTGTTTTGGGTTGACTGCACCAGCCTGTTTCCTGTGGATACTGTAATAATATAAATAACTGTGCCTCTTGTTCTGAGCAAGCATATTCCTGAAATGTGATTTCAAGTGGAATATTGAGGAGTATGTTAATAAGAAAGAATGGGATATGCAGCTGTTGGGTGGTTTTCTTTTTTGAGACTGACCTGCTCAACCTTCCCAGGACCTTCACAATTTTTTTCATGGGAGCTTGGGAAACAACTGCTGATACATTACCTTCAGGACATTGAAAAGTATTGTTCAAAAGGGTAGTTTGTTCTGTTCTGTTTCCTCTGCTTCCTACTGCAGTAAAGCTTGGCCTGGCTTGTATGTTAAGAGGCCAATTACTCTGCCTGGAGCTCTCTTAAGGGCTATTGAGAAAGACCGTGAAAACTTGCCTAAAATTGAGTAATGTCTTGGACTGGAATAACAGACTTCGGTTTGGTGTGACTTGTTGTTGTCAATGCTTTGTTCAGAATTTTGTAGGCTGTGCAGATAGCTGGCTAGCTAGTATACACTTACATGTTGTTTTAATGCCAAAATATTCTTAATGCATTTTCATACTGTAAGCAAAGCCCTTTCTTGCTGATCTTGCATTTGTTCCTAAAAAGCAGTGTACTTCAGAGGTTCCTGTAGAAAAACAGAGATCATTTAGTTTTGAACAGTTACTAAAAAACTAATCCTTTAGTCCTGAATATATAATGAGTTGTGGATTCTTCACTCCATTGAGTGAAATATGATTGGGGTGACCTACTTTATTTGCATATTTAACATACTGGATACTCTTTACTGTTTTGTTTGTTTGTTTTTAGTTGGTTTTTTTGTTTTCTTTTAATTATTATTTTTTAAAACTTTTTTCCTAGGAAACAAATGCCCTGGTATTCTAGAGAACAACTATTGTATGGAGACTGCTGCCTGTCTGAACATTGTTCTTTTGTAGGTGGAAGGCTTTAAAGGGGAAAGAGCTGGAGTTTTCAGAAACATCTTTATTAACCAGAATAGCACAAGGATGTGTTTCACACTACTCTGCAACCCCTCAATGTATTTATACTTTTCTCAGTAGGAGTACCTATATTGTAATGGCTTATGTAGTAAAACTGCTATATATGTTCCTGTTGGAGGAATACCAAAAGAAACTGAATAACTGAGTAGCCAATAAATGGCGGGGTTTCATCCTTGCTGACCACCGTGTAGATGCATATTTCTAAAAGTGTTTTACTTTGGATTATCTGGAATGGAAACTACACAGAATTTGGGGTTAGTGTAGACTTTGGAAAGTAGTATTTACATTAGTGCTGTAGGTCAAGAGATGGATGGGAAACTTTTTAAATTTGAAAATTGTCTTCAGTTTGTTATGCTGCTGTGTTTTTAAATTTTTTTTATTTTTTAACTCACTGTTTATTGTTGTGATGTTAAAAAAAATGGAGTGATTGTTGCAAAGTTAAATTTGAAACTGTGATGGGGAATGGTTTTGGGATTGGTAATGCTGAATCTTACTGAGTGGTGAAGGAAAAACTAGCTCATTGCCTGAACTGTCTGGTTAAATAACAAGAATGGTGAGGGGAGTATTGAGTTTTGAGAATACTGAGCAAATCAGAGGAGAAAGAATAAGGGGGACTGGGCTTTTTGTAATGTGAGACAAATAGGCATGAGTTCTTAGGCTTGAAAGTACTGCACAGTTTCTCTTTGGTCTTTTTACACAGACTTCAAAAACATAAGGATCAATGATCAATGGGGCAAGTAATTTACAGCTGTATCTTTTGCAATTTGTGACTTATTCTGATGTTTCTGAACTGATTAAACTGAGTGTGTAGCATGTAGTGTCAGTCTCAAATACACACATCACTGTAGCCTGACTTGTGTGCTGCAAGGTCTTGATAGTTGTTATTCTGATAATTTTCTTTAATTCTATGAATATTTTTTTTTTTTTGTAGTCCACAGCACATTGAGAAGGAAATAGTGGCAGGACAAGAGAAATCCATGCAGATCCGCAATTTCTTGCCAGAGCTTTATTTTGTGCCTGTTAATTCAGCCCCTTCTGAGGGAAGGACAGGTTGCTAAGAGTAACAATGTGTGATCATGAGCTAAATAAAGGGATGTGCTGGGGAATGGAACTTGTTTGTTTGTAGTTGCTTTCAGGTTTGGAATCCAACAGAGCTAAGTCTTTGGCGCTATAGTAGGGATATAATGCATACTTTCTGCATTCTCTAAGGGTTAGAATTTTCAAACAGCAGAGCATGTTTCGTGAAGGGAAAGAAGTTACAATTTTTCTTAAGAAAAAGCTCTTTTTGGGGTTAAGGGGAGGTTCAGATTCTGTGTGGAGAGTTCTGCAAATGAATCAGATGGTGATCTCCCCAGGTGGTTTTCATGTGATTTATTAAGTGGTATTACCTAGTAGGGAGAAAGTAGATAATTGACATTGCATGTTCAATACGAACAACAACTGCTGTTCATGAGTATCTGTTCCTACTTGTACTTGGTCAAAAAGATGACTGACTGTTAGTAATGAAACATTTTACAAGTCTTCAAACTCACATGTTCGCTTTTCTGACTTGAGAGTACATTGTGCACTGCACTGCACTGCTTACCATGAAACACGCTCAAATTGAACCCAAATTTGGAGATGCAAGCATTATTTAACCATCTCTTCAAGTAACTGATTCAAGTTCTTGTAAAAGCAGCTGTACTTGATGTGATCTGGACCTCTTGCAAGATCTGTGTGCCAGTTGGACTGTTGATCTTGCTGTCTGACTTTGTGCACATAAAATAAGACTTTCTCAACACATAGACAAACTTCAGGTTTCAACACAAAATGTGAAAACCCGCTAGTTCTCACACAAGACATCTAAAGTAGTTTTTCAGCTCTAAGGACTGAAGAGAGGAGGGGGAAAATAGATCTGGGTGCCATAGAAGGAGTAAAATATCTGGATTATATGACTCAACCCAGTTAATTGCTGCTGACCTGTCCCTTTGCGTAATAAATACTCAACATGTGAATGAATAAATCATTAATGAGAAGCTACTGGTTAGCTTCCTGTTCTGCCAGTGATGGTGGACGAGTCTATGGGAGAACTCTGTGCCTTGACTATTTAGTTATTAACATCCATGGATACAGCAACTAAAACTGCAAAAAATGGAGAGGCCAAGCATTGGGAGGGAAAATCTTTCTTGTAATTCCAGCTGAGATGAAGTAAAAGCCTGTGATCTGTGACTGTGACAAATTTTGCAGCATGCCCTGTTAATTTAATCATAAGAGTTCCTCTTCTGTGAGTACATTAGTGAACACTGTTACAAGCTATTCTCTCTGAAAATGCTGAACGCCCTCCCCAGCCCCAGTGCCTGCCTCTGTTGCTATTTCCCTGGTCACCTTTTCAGGGATTGTGAGAGGAGGTTGAGATGACCAAAATGACTATTGCAAACAGGGCTGTAACTTCTGTCTGTGCATTAAACATTTCCATCTTTTGGATCTTTAATACTTCTTTTCTTTCACTTATTTAGTGTGTTTTTGTTTAATATACATGCCATGCACATTCATTGCTGCTCTCAGAGCATTTGTATGCAAGTATAAAAACTCTGAAGTGTAGTGTATTTGAGGTGCTTATGTAAAGCAGTATTTGGCTGTGTACGTGATTGCAAAGTAAAGGCACTCTTTGCTGTGGAACAACTAAATGTGTTATTTAGGGCAAGATCTTAACTGTTGTAGAAAACACATGTGGAAATGTTTTAAGAGTTCATTACATAACCAGGGCATCTGATTATTGTTATTCAAATCACTTCTCATAATAAAAGCCAAAAACTTGTAGAGGAGTTGTCCTTGTATGTTAGTGTCATCCTAGCTGTTCCACAATGCAGTGTAAATCTCAAAGCAACTCTGATGCAGCAGTAGGATGGTTTCCTCTTACAGGAATGTTACAATTTTGTTTAGTTTTGCTATGCTTTTCGTCACACATTTCATGACATGGACATAGGCAATTTTATGGACTCTTTTTTTCCTCTAAGTGAAGTTCAGCTTTGAAGGTCTGGGACAGATGTGTACATAAAGAAGCAGTCACTCCAGTTGTCATTCTCCCATGTTGGTTACATTGCAGGATGATTTCCCTTTGCTTTTCCTTCTCTATTACCTGCTGTAGCTGGATAAGGAGAACCAAAATGGACTTCTGCAGGCTGCTTGCATGAGTTGTATTCCTAGCCTGCAACCACTAGGACCATAGAGAAGCCAACTGGACACTTAGAAATGTGGGAAATGGCATTGTAACATAATCACAGAGCATTTCTTAAATCTGTTAAGATTACTCACCACTGCTAAAATTAGCTTTTGCCTAAGGTTTTAGAAACCAGGTGCTCTGAGGAAACAGAACTGGTGGCTAGTTAAAGAGCAGTATCAAGCAGTGTCTACAGCTGTCCCAGATTGATGTAAACTGGCACTGGTGATGTCAGAATATATTCTCACAGTAGCTGCAGTGTTAGTGGGGTCCCTTGGTGTGGAGTGAATTGCATGTAGCAGTGCCTATTGGACAAGATTATTTTCCTCCCTGAGATTCTCTCTAGGGTGTTGAAGGACGTGGTTATATGAGAAGCAGAATACAAGGACTCTTCTCAAGTGTGCTAGTTCTGTTTTCTGCAGCACTGATGACTATAATCAAAACTTTAAAGTTCTGTGTCTGCAAAGAAAGATCCTTAAGTATTGTGTCTAGATAATTATCAAGTATGTTCTAGGCCCCACCGAATAAATCAGCAGGAGAGCAATGAGGTACAGAATGACATGTCTGTTGCTTTAGTTCAAAGTACTTGGCTATTAGGACTTTTAAGTTGCAAATCTTAATATAGTAATATTGTCTTTTGTGGTGCTTTCAGTACATTCAGTAACTCCTTGCAGAGCTAAATAGAAAATTCTGTTCCCTTTAATGATGCCTAGTTTGTTTTGAGGAGCATCCTTACTTTCAGAAAAGTTTTGGTGAGTTTCACCTAGATGCAGTATGAAATGACTGTCTTGTCAGATTCACCATCTGCTGGTAGGCGACACTGTTAATTGTGCTAGCATAATTGTTGGACAGCTCTCTAAACTGAAATGGTGAAATGATACAAATTGCAAACATACAGAAAACCTTCATTTTTATGACTTGTGAAAAAGACATAATTCATAGCTCTAGTGTAAAGAAGAGCTGAAGAAAGTAGTATTAATGCCTTGAGGAAGAAGCAACCTCTGTCCCAGGGTGTAGAAGCAATGAGCATTGAAGGGAAGATCTGAGCCTTAAGATCTGTTGCTGATGAAAAACTATTTGCATAACCACAGATTAAACCCTGCCCAGAGAACCTGTCAGTATGGGCACACATATGACCTTTGAAAAGAAATCAGGATCAACTGTAAGAGAACATAGTGGAGCTGCTCTGTGTGGTCAGTTTTGTGCTTGCTAGCTAAATGCAATGCTGCAGTGAATTTGAAATGGTAGAAACTTAAAAAGATTTCTTTTGCATGCAGATGTCAAACAGCAACCACTTACCACAAGTTTGTTGAAGATTGTGTTTTTTAATGAGAGTACCAAATCTTTTATGCTTTGGTTGCTTTTTAGCTACCTATACTTCCTGCTTTTCCTCAGTTGTTTTTTTCTCTCCATTTAATGCAAGTTGCTTGCTGCAGAACTACATAATCCTTTTTTTCTCTCAAGTAAATTGCTGTATATTATTATAATTATACAATGAGCCTTATTTTGTTCCTTGCTTCATTGCAGTGTGTCAGCAGTTCTCCATATCCTGTAAATCTCTATTTCAGCGTTGTTTTGCAACCTGCTTTAACCTTTTCTCAAATGCGACCTGCGTTTTTACTTTATACCTTAGAAATAGAGTTAAGTGATTGACTTGCAAAGTAAGAAGTGTGGTTTGGGTTATTTTGACCTGAAATTTCTGGGGTATTTTTTTAGGATTGCATTACTGATTCATTTTTCGTTTTCTTTTGCTTGCACAGTAACTAGTGCATGTATACTGCATGGGAGTAGGTTCTCCTACTTCTAGAGGATTGTCTTTAGCAGTGTTGCAGGGAAGAGAGAATCGGTGTTTTGAATTTGCTGCAGTGTAGGTGACTTTATCAACATGTAGCCATGAATGAATCATGAATTAAATGCATGAACATTGCCAAGAGAAACGCTATGCAGCTGATGTGCTGCCCTTTCATTTTTATTAGCTCTTTGCATGGGACAGTGGCACACAGTCCTGCTGGTGGGGATATATGATCTCGGTGTTCTGCCTGCACTTTCAGCCTGGACAGGTTAATGTTCTTCTGTGTTCACTCATTAGTCGCTCCCTTACAGTGTTTCCTTGATTAGCTTCAAACACTGCATCCCTGTCCTGTTCTTAGGGCTATGCTCTTCCTGTGAGGACTTGAAATACAACCCTATGCTCCTGAAGCAGCAGATGGAAAACTTTTTGTTGCAAATGTTCTTTTGTTGCTAGCTGATCTGTTAATTTAAGTTTCTCTTCAGATAGGGTTAGATGGGCTCCCATCAGCCTTGCTAACCACTCAGCTGCTTATGCTTACAGCAGTCCTCAAGGAAAGAAGCAGCACTGATGGAAAGAGTGATGTAGTGAAACTTGTTTATCATAGACAAGAGCAGCAGAGTTACCTGCTTGTGAAAAGGCTTTTATAGGGAATGGGTTGTTCTTATCAGC
Organism: Xenops minutus; assembly: GCA_035221455.1. NCBI lineage: Eukaryota > Metazoa > Chordata > Aves > Passeriformes > Furnariidae > Xenops > Xenops minutus. The sequence continues at coordinate 23,203,573 of JAWWEE010000122.1, read as the reverse complement.
TGGAGTGAGATTTTATCTTAATATTTTCTTCCAAAAGTTGTACTTTTGAGTCTGCTTTGTTATGGGAGATGTACTGGCACTGATGCTATTGAAAGTCTATTTTACCTGACAGCATAATAGTAAATTCAGGTAAATGCTTTTAAAACTTTTCACAAGAGCTGAGATTCAACACTATAATTTTTTCTTGGGTTGTGTTTCAAAGAGATTGTTTTCTATCTTTGAATATTCTGTAGAGAAGCAAATCCATTTAAAGATCAGCAAACAAGAGCTCATCAAAATACATTTATAGCAGCTAGTGATAAATAATCTTTTACTTACAATGGGTTTGTTGTGGAATTTAAGTATTGTTTCTTGGTATTCAATTACTTCAGCTGATTTCATTTGTATACTAGAAATATTGCTGTGCTCCAGTCCTATGCTTAGTGATCAAGTTTGAGTGTGTATCAGCACTAAAGATGGAGCTTTTAATACAAAAATCATACAGTATCCATTTCCTTATTGTCTTGAGTGGAGCAGCCCCAAGCTGGCAGTCCCCAGACCTTGCTGTACTATGACAACACTGTGGCTGGGGAGAGGCAGTAGCAACTGGCAGGGAAGTGGGCTTTCCTGAATTCCGTTCCTCATACAACAGTTTCTGCTCCAGAGACTTGACTTTATTGGAATTCAGTGTGATTGTAACTGAGAATGAAGCCTACAAGGAATGTGTTTTGAAAAACTGAAGTTCAGCAAGTTTATGATGTTCATTCATTAGTTTAAAACCACTTTCAAATGGTTTTATGCTGCACATTATACTCTTAGTAGAGATGGCTGTTGCTCTTGGTGATGTGTCTATTGCTGTGGTTCTTAATTCAGCTAGTAACCAAAGGGGAGGTTAATTTAAAATACCTTGGAAATTATGCATTTTCAGAAAGGGATTAAAGTGGGTAAATCCAGCTCTCATAGCAAAGGTGATTGAAAAAAAAGAGTGCCAATTTGCAGATGATTTTCTGTCTGGGTTTTTGGGTGTGGAGGTTTGCCTTGAAAGTAGGCAGATTGTGGCATATGGAATTATTTTAACCCTTTAGGTTAGAGCATTGGAAAGTGTTGTAAATGTCTGCTGTGTACAGCTCTTAACGTGTAACACTGTGGAGCAGTTTGCTGGGTGCACTGGATGTGCAGCTGTTCCCATTGCCTCTCCGCCCCCACCCTCCCACTCCTGGCTTCAATTCTATTGATACAATCATAAAAACTTAATATATAATCAGTTTGGATGATGAAATCATGCCTGGTTACTTTGCAATTAGACATTTTAAAGAGCTCTAACCAGAGAATGCTGAAGGTTGAGGAGGATTCATTAAAAAGCTTTCTTCACAACTTCTGCCTTTCTCTTTTTTAACTATTGAAGTGATGAAACACAAAATAATTACAAGATTATTTGAATATTGAAAGAAAGAAAAAATCGATGGAGATTTCCTAGAAGCATCTCTTATTGAGTAGATTTCCTGATAGTAAACTGATCAGTATGTCCATTCCGTGCTGCCCAGTGACATGAAGTAAGCATCTCTTGTGGCCAAGTGTCCCAGTGCTGAGCCCAGACTGATTCAATTGAGTTCACATCTAGGATAGGCCATGAGGGAACACATCTCCACAGCTTGGAGTTGGGGAAAGGTTAAAGAGCCATGCTGTAGGTCTATTTGCCACCCAGCTCTGTATTTGACACTACAGGACTTGCTGGACTGTGCAAAAAGTGTGAGGTGAGCACTGTGTGGGCTTATGCCATGTGGTGCGAAGTAACAGAAGCTACAGTGTTTTGAGTTGATCAAGTTTGGATGGAAAGCACTACAGGTAGTCTGAGGGGGCCTTGCTTACCCACCTGCAGCAGGCTTAGCACCCAGACAGCTCTTGCTGTCTTTAGTTATGCCCGTGGTAATTTCCTTTTGTTCCTGCAGACCAGAAACAGACTGACTGCTGTTGCCATACACACAGTGTCTTTCCTTCTCAGTTGAGTGGAATACTCCTTTTAAAAATACTTAATAATCACATATGTGGCTACAAAAAATAAGTTCTGTGTTCTCAGACCTGGAGCTGATGGCTTGTGATGGTAATTTTCTCCAGTACTGGTTAACATGTAGATCTGTATAAGACACCTTTTGTAAGTCTTACCTAAAAGTTTCAGTGCTTGACTGTTGTTTCATCTCATTTATGTAATTTTTCATTGCATTGCACATCTTTTTTTTAAAGCTTTTTAGCCAATTTTCTGTACAACGCTTACATTTGGAATACTTGTTATTCATTCTAAAATGGTTCAAGTACAATGCCAAATCAAGAGTTTATTAATTAAAAAAAGTCATTCTGCAATTTTAAAAAAAATTAAATTACTTCAGTTGTACAGTTTCTCAGGTTATTGCTCCTTCTGTGAGCACTTGGAAAGAGGGACATTCCACTTCTGCTAATTGTGTTGTGTTGATCCTAGTGGCTATGACAAATTGTATTAACTCTTCTGAACTTAAGAGAAAAAATGAAATAGAAACACGGACTTGATATGAAGGTCTGGCTTTATTTGATAAAATGTGTTTTGGTTTGAACTTTCACTTGTTTTCAGCAGCACTGTTAGCTTCATGTTTTGATGCATAGTCTATTTCTGAGGGCTTTTGAGTTGAAAACTACATGCAGGTAATACGTAAAGGATTCTGTTTCATGTTTTACATTGCATGTGATCCCGTACCTGGAGAGTTCAGCTGGCTCTTCCATGCAGTTCCTGGATTCAGCCAGTAATTGTGTTTTGTCTTGTTTTGGGTTTGTTGTTTTTTGATTGTTTTTGTTATTGTTTGTTATGCTGATATCCCAAAATGGCAAGGCATATGTAAACAGTCATCAAAATTTGTGACCACTTACCTTTTTATGATGGAGAGGAGGGATATATTGAATCGTGCAAAGTCTTGGTCCTGTACTGTGCCCTAACAGTGGGCTGAAACCTGCCATTGCTTTGTGACAATTCTTCTATGACTACTCTTCAAACTTTTGCTGACCTGTTGGCAAGAAGAGAAGAAGTAAGGAGCTAAATGTGTTAACCCCTTCTCTTTCCTTTGTAATAATTCTGACACTGCCTGGCCCACATCTACAATATTTATTGGAAGGAAAATGAATATGCCTTTGATCTTATCCAAACACCTTATCCAAAGGGACGGAGTAGGAACCTGCTGCAGAGAATCCTGTTTTATACAGGAACTCTTTGAGCAGCTGAAGTTCTGAGTTGTCCTTTTCAGAGATTAAAAAAGAGAGAGAGAAGAAAAAAGTAAGAAAGCTAAGAATAACTGAAGCATCTTTTAATATTCAGATCGTAACTCTGCTGCCCAAGGAAAGCCACAGCAAAGCAAGAGTCAGCAATGAGTTAGTGCAAGGGGTGCACCCTTGAGTTACTAGTTACATGGGAGGAGGTGGCCTGTCTTTCAAATGAAACTGCTAGCAGAGCACTGCTTGATATTTGGCTCTGACATATTCACAATTATATGAATACACTTCTTATGTTGCAGCACAAAAGCAGGATGAGAATATGAGTCTACTACAGCAGTTGGTGAAAACAACATACGTGTAATTTTTTGAAGACTTAAAGACGGATGGTGTCCTATGGAATAATTATATAACAGCCAAAATTCCCTTAACAAATCTTTTTTATAATAGGTGTGATAATTACTCATAAATATTTTTCTGTTACATAAATAGTACAAGGATCTAGTTTAGCCCCACTCAAACTCTTGGGTGAATTTGTTCTTCAGTCTAAGTTATTTTTCTTTCACTTGCCTTGTCATTTCTAGTCTTCCCTAGTTTTTGACAAAAGGCCCAAGTGGTGTTCACTTCTGTCCAATCAAGTGATATAAAGCTGTAAATGTCACCTCTCTCATACATCTGCCTCTTTTAGGGCTATTTTCTCTGCCTTCATGTTTTACTCCTCCCAGTCTCTGTCCAAAGGCATTAACATTCCCCTAAGAAATTGTCTACTGCATGTTGCCCTGTAGTCTGCCTTGGAGGAATGGAGTATAGAATTAAGATCTGTTTTCTGGGAACTGCTGGGTTTTGTCCAAGATTTTACGTGCATTTCTTCAGCTGTTATCTCGGCTGTTTCTCACATGACTCTTGAGTGGACTGGGATTTTGTGCAGATTGCTGGAAGAGGGTTTATAAAACTAGGAATGATCTGGAGAACTATTTCTGAGGCCTCAGTGTAGCAGCCTTTGAAGCAGCGAGGGCCCTGACTGATCTGACATCAAGATGAACTGCTAGAAAAGGACAGTTGTCTTTTATTGAGGATTTTAAGGAGTGGATTTAACAAACAATGTCCTTTTTTCCCCTAAGTCAGCATCCAGTAGCTTATAACCCATCTTCTCTCTGTATCCAGAGGGCAGTTTGCCAACTCCCTACAAGTCACAGGTTGCTCCTTGACTGGCATCATTTTAGCAGGAAGAGACAGAGAAATTTTTTCTGTCTTGTTGTCTGTATCATGTTCATGCTGATTTCTACTTTTTCTAGTGATGGCAGTGTACAAGGCAGGGATTCAGAGAAAGATGATTTTAAGTTGGCTAAGATTAGGGAGATGTTAAATTCGGGAGGGACGGAATTCTGCTAACACATTTCAAGTAATGCTAACCAAAAGTAGAAGCATTTATTGAGCAATAGCCAGTTTGTCTACAAAGTGTACTTGTTATTTAAAGGCCTCTGTCTGAAGCTGTATCCTCGCTTTCCCCAAAGGAACACTGATAGCTTCCTTGCTAGCTGTGGACCTATACCAATCAAAACAGATGAGGGCTTGAAGAAGTAATTATAGGAAGTACAGCAGCAAAAGTACTTTAGTAAATGCCACAGTTTCTCATCTGAAGAAGTACTAATATTGATTTCCTTTGGGGCACCACACTTACTCTCAGTGGTAGATATATGAGTCTGGCTCTTGACAATTCTACTTGAGTAAGTTACAAGAAATGTTCCCCATAGCAAGAGCAGCTCAGGACTGCACAGTAGTAGAGACTGCTTGTGTTAGCCAGGTCATTACTCTGCAAATGAGTGTTTCTTATGCGACCCTGTGCACAGCATAACTTACTTTCATGCTGTATTATGAAAGCATCAGCCCTAAACAAATTCTCTCCAGCAGTCAGCTGGAAGCTGATCAAAGGCTTTTGCTTGCTGGGGCTGCATCTGTCTAGGCAAGGATCCTGGAAACTGAGCATTCACCTGTGAAAGTACAGATGGGGAACATATTCTGGAGTTTATAGGTGTGGGAAAAAGGGTCTTTGGTAACCATTGTAGGTTACCAAATTAAACCATTTCAATAATAGTAAATTAAGGAAAATTTCCCTTTCCAGAGTCAAACAACTTCCTGAAAATCTTTTAATAAAGAAATGTCAGTTTGTTAAAATCTAACCAAGAAACTGTCTATTTTTTACATTTAATTTCTTTTTAGGGGAAAGCTTTCCCCTAAATTTCCCATTCCAGTACGGAATTGTTTAGTTGGCTGGTAATATGGTTAATTTCATCACTCTGTCTGCAGAAGAAATTCATATCAAATTCAGCCCCTGGCTCAGACAAATTGAGAAATTAAACAGATGTCTCTAGCATCCTAAACAAGTTTCCAAGCAACTAGGCTCTTGATTACTCTGTGACAACTTTCATGGTTATCCATCAAAGAAATCTGCTGATTTTTTTGATTTGTATGTTGCTAGGACCCTTGCAGGACACTTAAATGTCTTATTTTCCAGGTCTAATATGGTTTTTGCATTAAAATCTTCTTTCACATTGTCTATTTGAATTTTTAGCTGATTCCTAAATAGTTTTTCTCTTGCAGTGCATGACTTGAGTGCTGACTGTAGAATCACTCTGAATCAGCAATGTCAGCTGCTCGTGAGAGAGCAGGGTGCTGTCTTTGCTCACATGGGTAAGACAGCATACCTGCTTTTAATGCAGTTGATCAGTGGATTACCCTTGAAGACCTCTAAGTGTTAGCTGGCATGGAGTTTCTTCTTGCTCCTAGACATAGAATTGCAGTTTCTTGTGATGGTTCTCAACTTCTCTGTCAACCCCGACTTTCCTTGCTTACTTTACTCAGTGTGGTTTGTTGTCTTACTTTTTATTTGTATCTACTAAAAGCAATGTGACTGATAGTGCCTGTCTAAAATGCATACTCAAGGATTAAAAACTGTATGTTGGTTTTTTTAGTATTTTTCCCCTCCCCAGTTTGTCAGGACTGATTTTTTTTTCTTTTTCTTTTTTTTTCCTGAATATTATTTTTCTGTAGTATTCCAAGATAATTGAAATCAGTTTTTCTAAACCAGTGGTTTAGCTGCCTGCATTCCCTTTATCATGGAGAGCTGCTCATCATCTTTTTCCATGTCCTTCTTTATTTCAGCCTGTTGAAATGACTCCACTGTTCTCAGTCTTGTCCCTTTATATGGTGATCATGTTGGTACTTGGACAAATGAGTACACAAATTTTGACTATCCAAACTTCATATTTTTTTTGTTTTTATTTTTGGTGTGCATGTTATGTGAAACCCATTTAAGAATGAGATGTACCTTGTTCTGTGTTTAATCAGTTGGTCATTCTGCAACTTGCTTAATTACTGTTTGTATATAAATCAGGTTGAAAAAACACATAGTTTATATTTGTAAGACTACTGAAATGCTCATTGCTGTTTGGTTTGGTGAACATTTAGAACACTTGTTTTTGTTTTTCACCCTAAAGAATTACAAAATTAATGTAAGATTATTTGCCTATTCAACTTCTTGGTGTCTTAGGTGGTAATTTGTATTTTTTACTGAGACCTGTGGCTGGGAGCATGTTATGATCTGGTTATTAAAATTATTAGAAATGCCTCTACCCAAACTAAGGTGCGTGCATGTCCTATAAATAGCCTTGTGATGCTGAGACAGACATTACCTATGCTGACAATTGTTTGCCCTTCTTAACATGGGCTATACGAGTTCAAGAGAAGGTTGATCTCAGACATAACAGGATTGCTTTCTTATCTGTTAATAAAAGCATCAGCTCTCCAGTAAGATGAAGTGGTAAAATACAGGCACAGTAAGGTGATTTCTAACATCGCCAGTGCAAGCCTTGAAAAATATCAAAGCTCCAAGATATAAGACTTGCTTTTTGGTAATAATTTAAGCTAATATAGTAAGAATTTTGGACTACTAATTTTTATGTTTTCATTTGCCTATGAAAACTAATGAACCAAGCAAAATGGGAATCTCAAATAACAAATAATAAGTTAACTGGAGTTAGCAGTAATGAGTAGTTAGAGTTTGGTGGAAAAATGGAATTATTACGAGGTCCATAAAACACTTTGAAGAATTGATGCCTCTCTGTTTTGAATTTTTTAATTTTCTAGTACTGAGAATTAAAGCAAGGCTTTAAGCCATCAAAGAGTATTGCTCCTTGTTAATCAAAGGAGTTGCGTGATGGTGACCTGAAGGAGTAGAATGTCAGTGTCTCAATAGGTAGGAAACCCCACTTGCATTCCTGCTGAGCAGGCGCGTATGTATTGGTTTCTTGTGAGGAATAGGAGTCAGGTAAGTGTATCCTTTATTCTGTTATGTAAGGAAACAGAAGTTTGTTTCATTTTCTGGAATAGTCTGGGAGGATGTAATTCCTCTCCCTCTTAAAAGGTTTCTGAGCATTAAATCCTGCCTGGAAAGGTGCTATTATTATTCCCTTTTATTCAGAGACTGTTGCAAATTCTCATTGGTGAGTATTGAAATAACCTGAGCTATGATAGAATTATGCATGTATAGATATGTGTATTTATATATACATACATATACACGCAGAATTTTTTAAATTGCTTTATATCAAAAAATTGCTTAACACTTCTTATTCTTGCATTTTTTTTTCAACTTGATTTGCTTTTTCTTCAGCCAGGCTATGTAATTTTTTTCTTTATAAATTGTTTTTTTTCATTCAAGTGAGGGAAAAATCCCAATTATTTTGTTATAAATGTAACTGTAGCAGACATCTGCTTGTTTGCAAGTTCTTTTATTACTTTCTGGTGATTTAAATGTAATTTTTTGTAATGTAACTTTCCTAACTGTCATACTTTTAACCCCAGCTGGCAACAAAGCCCCACACAGCTGCTCACTCAGTCCCCCCACATCAGGATGGAGGAGAGAATCGAAAAAGTGAGAAAACTCATGGGTTGAGATAAAGGCAGTTCAAGAGGTGAAGCAAAAACCACAAGCTAAGCAAAATAAGAGATTAATTCCCCACTTGCCATGGACAGGCAGGTGTTCAGCAAATGTGTAACAGGTACTCGGGAAGGCAAATGTCATCACTCAAAAGGTCCTCCCATTCCTCCTTCTGCCCCCCTCTTTATAGACTGAGTGTGATGCCATATGGTGTGGGATATCACCTGGGTCAGTTGGGGTCAGCTGTCCCAGCTGTGTCCCCTCCCATCTACTTATGCATCCCCAGCCTCCTTGCTGATGGGATGAGGTGAGGAGTAAAAAAGGCCTTGGCTCTGTGCAAGCTCTGCTCAGCAGTAACCAAAGCATCCTTGTGTTACCAACACTGTTTCCAGCACAAATCCAAACCATAGTCCCTACTGACTACTGTGAAGACAATTAACTATCCCAGTCAAATGGAGGTGGTGACTGCATGCAAAAGGAAGGGGTTAGGGGATAAAGCAGTCAAATGTTGCAAATAAAGTTTATAGTTAATATTTGTGTTTCTTATGTGATCCTTAAATCTGAGAGGATGTTCTGTTCATTCTTTTGGGGGAAATGGCTAAAGAGAGTTAGAGTTTATGATGTTGATATTATGGTGGTGAATGTGACAGTTGCCAGCATTTTGCAATAGAATATTTTCTCAGATTTGTCCAATTGCTGCAGCTTCTTTGCCTCTTTTTAGCAATGGAAGTCAGTTCATTAAAAAAAAACAACCCTCTGCTCCTACAAGGCAAACTGCATTAGTATTTCATCTATTCTAGACCACTGTATTGTTTGGAAGGTACAAGGTTGATGAGAATAAGTTTATAAGCAGCAGTTAGTTGGTATGGGATTTACATACCATGAAATCTATTTAACTGTTTTAGGCCTTTAGTGCCTGTGATTCTTAAGTGGATCTACTGTCTTGGAGGACAGAGACACTTACAACCTCAGGAAGGTACTGGTTTGGAGGAGTGAACTAGCTCTCTGCCCAATCTTGAGATCAAAGTAAGATTGTCAGATTTCTCAAAGTGAGCATTTGCAGCATATTAAATCTTTTATAGTGAGGAAAAAAATATGTGACCTTAAATGAATAACACTGAGGGTGCTGAGGTGTAAAGGATTATTATCCTTAGCATCTGCTGCTAAGTCTGGGTGTTTCACATCAGTCTCTTCAGTTTGTACATTTTTGTTTCACTCACAAAGCCTTTCAATACATTCAACTTGTTCTTGCTACAAGGAAAAAAAGCTTTCAGCTCAAAAGAATGTGTATTCATTGAAGACGTGGGTGAGACATGGCAAAATAATTACAATGACAGCTTGTAAGTTGGTCTGTACTAGCTTCAGTTATAACTTATTTTTACAAGTGTTTATCTTTTTTTTTTTTTTCCCCAGTATTTACCTTTCTGGAATTTTAACCCCACCTTGTAATTTGTCACTTGAATTTCAGAAAGGTGAAAAAAAAATTCTGAAGCCTAATCAGCTTCTCTTATAACAGAAAACAGCTAATAGTTTGATTTGATTGAGGTCTTTAAGGAACAAATCATCCCAGGGTGCAGGAGTGCTAAGAATGTCAGAAGAGATGTTTAGCTAAGCAAGGAATTTTAATGAACTCAAATGTAAAAAGAGTTTAGAAGAAATACAAGAAAGAACAGGCAAGGCTAAGGGTGTGTGCAAGCATCCTATGGGCACTAGGGATGCTACCAAGAAGGCCAAAGCCTAATTGCAGCTCAAACTAGCTTGAGACACAAAAAATTGCCAAGAAGGGCCTCTACAAGTATACCAGTAGCAAAAAGAATGTTCTTTGAAAACACAGATCCGTTATTGAATAGGGAGGCAACTTAATAATGGATCATACACAGAAGGTTGTAGTAGTCAGTGTTTTTGGCCTCAGGAAAGCAGTAGAACAGGGACCTACTAGAGAAACTGAAGTGTTCTACTGTTGTCCTGTTAGAAAACTTTATTTGATACCTCATCTGAATCCTCTTTGATTAAATATCAGCCTGTTTCTGTTTCTGTTGTGAATGCAGAGTACAGGTCATTCCTTTTTTCCTTATACAGTGGTTAAAGGCTATTATCAGTTTGCTGTTCTTTGTGTTGTAATTAAACATTGTAGGCCTGCTCTTTTAAGGCCAACAATCATTTCTTTGCTTTCTTAGATACTATAAGCAATCCATGTTTTCATAAAAGTTAAGTGCCTAAAACTAGATGTAACACCCAGCTAAGCTTTACAGGGACTAAGTAGAATATAAGGATTACTATCTATAATTTGCAGGATATATTGCTTCATTTTTAAGCTCCTGTATGAAGCTTGTGGTTTTCATGTAGTAGCTTTTTATTGTTGACTCCACTTACAATTTACCTTAGGTCTTTAAAACATTTATTTTTGATCTTTAATTTTTTTTAATTGTACCCTCTCAGTAAGGTATGTGTGTGACTCTAGATTTGCCAGAGAGGCACATAATTATTGTGGCTGAAATGGCAGCAGTGCTTTGATGTTGCTGTCCTGGAGTGAGAAAAAGGGTGGGAAGTAGGGGATCCTCCTGAGAAATCTACATGCTATATGTGTGTATATGTATATATAGCTCAGACCTTGAAGTCTGGGCAGAATTTACTTGCGCTGAGAGTCTTAATAAGCATCAGCCATTTGAATAATCCTGCATTAGATCCTTTTCTGTGAGGAGCTGCCACGTGCTGCTCTCTGCACTGCATTTCTGCACTTGACTGCGTCAGCTTTTGAGTAGCTCCTTATTTGTTGTCCCTGCTGAATGGATGATTTTATTCTGTTTAGATCTCTGTACTCTGTTAAAATAAACTTGAGGTCTCATTTTGATTGCTATAGAAAAACCTATTAAATGTGCTGTTTTCTTTTATTCTGTTGTTATGGAAAATACTGAATGACACTAGACTTAGGGCAGGCACCTGGAAATAACTTTTCTTCTCCTTCCATTCTGGCAGGAAGGTATTGGTAATTACTCGCTTACGTGGCTTATTCTCCTCATTCTCACTGTTGTCCTAGTAGATTCACTAAGACTACTTACCCAAACTTGATAATAAGAGCCTCTTAATTCAAATTCCTTCAAAATGCTCAAGACTAATTAGTCTTGCTAGAGGTATTAGGGCACAGAACAGGTACAAGAGAACTTGTGGGTGGATATTGCTGTAAAAATAAGTTTTTCACTTTGTATGTTGACATGAATCAAAATAATTTCAACTGCACAATACAGAGCTGCGGTGTCAGTGTCCCCAGGGAAACATTTTTGATCTAAATGCAGTGGGTGTCACTGAGAGCACTTAAAGTGCACAGGGGAAGTGCAGTCTTGTGGCATGAAATAATAATAGTCTTCCCAACACAGAAGGTCAGAATGGTTTGGGTTGGAAGGGACCTTAAAGATTATCTACTTCCAACCCCCTGCCATGGGCAGGGACGCCATCTGTCAGGCTTTATTCTATAGGAAATATAAAGACAGTTGCTTGATTTTTTTTTTTTTTTTTTTGAAAGTTTTGTAACTTTTGTTTGTCCTCCTCTGGATGGAGGAAAAGAAACTTCTAGTCATTATCTGAGTTGCATCAGAGCAAATTGGTTTGGGAAATTTGATAAATATCTGAGTTCATGGTTACTCTTTGCTTTTTCAAGTGGAGCCAGGCTTCGCAGAGGTTTGCCTAGGTAGGTGGCAAATATGATAGAGCTGGTCATTGGGAGCTTGTGTTTTGATTCTGTAAGCTGAAAAACAGTAACAGCAGCTTTTCCCATTCTTTTCCCACTGATTCTCAAAAATATTTTAAAAGATGCTCTCATGAGACCTCAACTGGAATACTGCTTTGAGCTCTCAGGTCCTCAGCACAGGAAGGACATCAGCCTGTTGGAGTGAGTCCAGAGGAGGCCATGAAGGTTATCAGAGGAATGGAACACGTCCTATGCAGACAGGCTGAGAGCCAGAGCTGTTCAGCCCAGAGAAGAGAAGGCTCTGGGGAGACCTTATAGCACCTTCCAGTACCTAAAGGAGACCTATAAGAAAGACGGGGACAAGCCTTTTAGGTAGAACAAATGTTAACAGTTTCAAACTGAAGGAGGATTGATTTAGATTAGACATAAGGATGAAGTTTTTGCAATGAGTGTAGTAAAGCCCTGGAACTGGTTCTGTGATTTAAGGAGATGCTACCTTCTGAAGCTTTCAAGCTTTTAAAAACTTGGAGTTATTTCATATCTTTGATATGGTATTGTGGTTTGACTTCAGCTGGCAACTAAGTGCCACGCAGCTGCTCACTCACTTTAACTACTCTGCCAATTTTAATGTAAAATTTACTTGTCCTGTCATTACTGACAGACCATGGGAAGTAGTAAAAGTGTTTGAATGAGCAGAGTCAACATTTTGGGTGGAAATGTGAGCCTTTTAGGAATCCTTCTATTTGTAAGTGTAACTTACTTTTTTCTTATTAAATAAAACAAAAAAACCTATCCAAAGATAAAAACCCCAAAACAATCCAGCCTGCAACATAAAGAGACCAAGAACATTCTAATTTGAAATTATCCTTTAAACACCACTGGCAGGCGCAGTAAGTATTCAGTTGAAAATACATGAATTAGTAGTAGTCGCTTAAAGTTGATAATTCATATGGAAAACTCTAGATAGATCTGTTTTGCAGATCTTCGTTGCTAATAACATAGTCAGAGAACCTTAAAGAATGAAGATTTTGTCACTGAGCAAATTTATAAGATGTCATGTTGCATTAAGTGTTTTTTTATTTTTTGTGTCCCTGGAGGAGCTGATTAAAGCTGGTTGCTGCCTAAAAGCACATTGGAACAAGTTTCTCTTCTTGTTTCTTGGGTTTTCTGTTTGTTTGTAAAATAGTCTAATGCAACTAATGCAATCTGTGTGGGATCTAAATTAAAGGAAAAAATCTGCTTCAAGCAAGTTTCAAGCAAAACAAGCATTTTGTTCCAAGCCTCATTTCATGAGGGAATTTCTTCTCTTCTGAGAACCGCGTGGACATGCAAAACAGATGAGGAAATCTGAAACAGGCATAGCAAGTAGCTGGTACTGCCACAGAGAAAAACATTAACACAATTTTATATTTTCCTTTTGTTCCCACATGACTGTTAGTATCTCTCCATTGACTTGTCTGGATTCCATCTGTGGCCTTGGTCCCTACCAGTTTGGAGTTTCCTGAATTCTATTTATCAGTTCTGGGAGTGGCAAAAATATCACAACGTGCAGTTTTCAATCTAGTCACCACTTCAGATTACTCTGGCAAGGGCAAGGACATGCGGTTTGTAGCCAACAAGCTTAGTGCCTTTGTTCTCTTAGGATCCTCTATGGCATTATTAGACTTGTGTTGATCCCAAATGCACTTTAATTAGGACAGACAAGGAGAAAATTAAGTAGACAGCACAAATCACATGAATCTTCTCTATTGTGCTTTTTATATTCTTTGCTTTAGTTTTCTTTTCTCCCTCATTTGACTCTTAGGCTTTTATTGGGAGGGGGGTGGGGGGAAAGGGTGTCTGGCTTTGTCAGACAAGGTAATTGCATCTTTTAAAGTATAGCTGTCTGCTTTGACTAAGACGGACCAAAACAGCCTTTAATGTCTTGATGCTGATGAAAGTTTTTCAGGTGTGAATGGTTGATAAGGCTGCTGTTAGGTTTATTTTCTAGTGACATTTAAGACAGGCCACTAGAAAAGATGGCTCTCTGCATTTCTCTTGTGTCTCCTCTGGGTTTTTCCTAGGTACTTTTATCATACAACAGTAGTGTTACTCCTTTGCACCCGCATTTATTTCCCTATTTCCTCCCTTCCCTTCTTTTTAGACTTCTTAAAATCTATGAAACAGTGGATTTGTTACCCACTGTAAAGGTGTATGGCCAAAACCAATGAGTGTTAGCAGCACTGCTAATATGAAATCTGTTAAATGCTTTTTCACATGCCATGTTCTTTCTTGTATGTTCATTATGTTTAAGTGGAAGTGAACCAGCAATAATCAGTCATAAACCCCCAAGTCGAGTCTTGTTTAATTGAACAATAAGAAACCAATGTTTCATCAACACTTTACTCTTTCTGAGCTTGAGAAACTACTCGGTTTTTTGACTGTACAATAGGGATAGTATTGTACTCAACCATCAGCTTTGAGAGAGGCCTCATCCTGAAGCATTCATTCTATTTAGGCAAGACAAAAGGTGATAGGAAAAACTGAGGCACAGAAGGGACATGACCTGTGTGGGGTCTTGTTGCAGGTCAGTGGCAAAACCGTGGTGAGAACTCGTGTGCTGTAGCTGTTGTCTCATGGCCAGGTCAGCCAGCACTCGCTGTGGGCTGCCACTTCCCAGGCACTCCTGATAATCGACTTGCAACATGTGTACTGAAGGTCAAACTTCTCATTGGCTCTGTGGGTGGTGCTGTCATATCTGTTCTTTGTTCATCATCTAACATATAGCTTCACGTCTCTCAGGCTTGTTTCTAAACTTCTTCATAAATTTGAAGACTAATTTGGAATGAGAAATAGTTAATTTGTAGAAGTATCTTACGCCAGATTATAATAAGTGGGTCATTAAGCTGTCATGGTCTGTCGTGTCTGTGGGACTTGAGAGACCTTTGATCAGCAGATTATTGACACTACGTGGCAAACAGTCTGGTATGGAAATAAAAGTTCATGACCTTAGGAATTGCTAATATAAGTTCCTTATTCAGGTTACTGCTGCTAAAAAAGAAGAAAGGTTCATATATATATATTTGCTGTTGTTTTTATTGTAAGGTCAGTGAAAGGTGAAGAAAGCAGTGCCTTGTAGTTCAGGCCCAGGGCTTTTTATTAGCAACTCTAACATTGCACTGCTGCTAATAGTCAATTTTGCTAAGCATGCAACAGTTTCCATACATTGTGTTGTAACCCTCTTTTCGGTGGTTTTGTCTTCCAAAGTTGTTTCAAGTTCCTTTGACATAAAAAAGGTTGAAACACTATGCATGTAGTTTTAGGGATTTGTTTGTTTAATGGTAGTAAACTCTTAGACATTTTTATGTGCAGTGTAAGCACTGTACAGAAGTTGCAGTTTAACGGTGTCTGTCTTTGCATGTGTAAAAACTGATTAGCTCTTACTTTGCAATGTGTTAGATGGTCTTAAATAAAAACTAGAGAATCCTTCTCTATATATCAAGACAAAATACATTTTTCTTGTCAGTCCTCTCCCAATTAAAGGTGTGAGAGCATCTAAATTAGAGAAATGTCAGAGCCCTTCTCTAAAAAGAGCCACGTTGTCCCCCCTTCCCCAAGTTCAGTGCTCTGGGATGTTGTGATCTGCAAACCAGAACTGGAAGATGCTACTGGATTGTGTGTGAAGTGTAGTAGCTTTGGTGCAGAATAGAAGTACAGATGGTCGCAGTGACTTTAGCTCCCCTGGAATTTCCACTGCAGTCTCTTGTCCTTATACAGTTGCCATCTTCTGTGTTTCATACCACACTGAAAAGTAAAACTAATGTTTGGAAACAAGAGTTCTCAAAAGAAGCTGCAGCCTTAGTCCTGGTTGTCTGTCTGACCGTAAAAAGTGAATAAGCCCAACAGAACTGACCATGCTCCTTTGTGGTAAATAAATTCTCTTACTGAGGATTTACTGAAGAAATTAATAATTGCTGAAAGTTTATTTTTCTTACATTGTTTAGACTTGTTGCCAGTGCTACTGCCTGTGCCACTCTTATTTTGAAGGGAAATGTGTTTACACTTAGGCTAATCTCCAGTTAGCTGAATTTTGTAGGCATATAAAATTTTAATAATGAAAAGGATTGCATATTAATACAAATAGATAATGCTTTTGAACCTTAGCTGAGAAGGTGTTGTAGTTTTAGTTAATTGGGAAGGATCTTTTGGTGATGAATGTTTCATACCACTGTGTAATTTCGGAGCGTGGGGACCACCCCTGCCCAAGCTGGATTGGGGAAAGACTGTCCGTGGGGGTCTCGAGACCTGCCAGAAGGGTGGGTCCCTGGAGTGAACTCGGGAGACAGGAGATAAAAGGTGGGCACGGGCCCGAACTGCTCTCTCATGCCTGGGTTTTGCCCATGGGAGGAGCACGAACTCTGAGTCTTGCCAGAGCACTCAGCCTTGCTCCGCTGTCCGACCGAGCTGACCCAGGGGAACCAGCAGAGCGCTGCTTCTCGGAGCTGCACTGGAGCTGTTTCGCAATGGGCCGGGAGCCGCGGCCGCCAGCCCGGGAATTCCCTTCCCCGCGGCCGCCGCCGTGGCAGCCGCAGCTGTTCTGCTCTGCGGCCCCACTTCCATACCAGCGCCGCGCCGCGCCAGCCCCTGCGTCTCAGCAGCCTAAGGCATTTCTGCAAGAAATACTCTGCCAAATTTTGTTTTAAGGAGAAAGGGACTAGCTAGCTGATACTTTTTTCCTATTGTTTTCTTGTTTCTTTATCTTTTTAGGAAAATTGTTCTTTTACTTTCTTCATTCAGACTCCCTGTAATTTTTTACCTTCTCTGTATTGTGGGGAGGGAAATAATGAAAGGGGGGTTCCTGTCCTTAGAGGTCTCACCTCCCAAATATATTGTTATTAAACCAAGACTGAAGGCTTGAGTTTATAATTTAAGTGACAGAATAAAGCAATTATGTATAATGAAATATGTGTTAGGTGTTAGACTGTTCAGGAGAAATACTACACTTTTAGGTGTTTTTCTGTGGCTTCTAAAATATAGTAAAAGAGCTGATTGCTGTAACTTGGGGTTGTTTTTTTTCTTTATCTCCGCTGTAACAGCACCAATCTATTGCTCCTAATCCCTCTTTGTGGAAAATCTATGGGATTAAAAAAACACACTATACAATTTCATTGAAGTGTGTCCTATTTTTTGTAATTTGATGTAAGGATGTGCAATATTCATTTAGTAATAATTCAGTGAAAAATTCCCCCTGCTAATTCAATAAACACTTCTTGATCCTTCTTATTGTCTAAGTTGCAGCCTTCTTTTTGTGGAATGGAATTGGACAATTGATAGGAAAGGTCAGTGGAAATGAATTTATTTGTGCTGTGCAACACACAACTTGTTCAAAGAATAGTCACTGAAAAGTAGATCAGGCTGGAATGATTCGTCTTGTGTAAAAACTTTGGTGACTTTGAGCTCATACACATCCTTCCAGCAAAGCCCTTGCTCTTGTGTGAATGGAGAGGTGATGGGGACATTAGGTTGTTTCTGTATAAAAGTTTCTTGGCAGTTTTTCAGTAGAATACAAGGCATGACAGCTGTTGGAGTGAGAGAAATTTTGCCTCCATAAGGCATTTTTTTTCTATGCAAAATCATTAGTGGTGGCCTTATTCAAAAGTATTAAAAATAGCTGTGTGTCTACAATTTGTGTGATAAAAATTCATATAGTTTTGTTAGGTGTTCCGGGTGCCTTTTCTTGAAGGCGTGAAAGGACAGATGAGGGACTGGTGGTTAATCTGTATCACCTTTGATAACATGTTAAGTGTTACTGGATTTTTATTCTTTTAAGGGTGAATCAAAGAAGTTTCTAAGGTGCACATTCCTGGTAAAAAAAATCTAAAGCGAAAATTGTTGTACAAGGATACATTTTTTTTAAAGAAATTAACTTATTGTTTCCAAAATCACGAGATGGACTGTGCTGCATTGAATGCTTATGCAGATGGTACTAAAGTGCACCATCTTGGAAAACGAAGCCCATTCAAGATAGTGCTTTGGGACTGCCAGATGTCCTGTAGCACTTGGGGCAGATAATTGAGCACAGCTTAACCTCCTCAACTTTTACAAACAGGTATTGTATTTTTCATGTGTGGGTTTTTTTTATTTTTTAAATTTTTCATTTAGTTTTGCAAGTTATGGCAGGGTGGTATGTTAACTTTCATTATTAAATGAGGTATCTTACTAATGAAAGAGTGGTTACTGTGTAGCTTATCATACTGTGCATTGTATTTGTCAAGAATCGCAGTAGTTTTGGTGCAGTTCCAAAGGGATTTCTTCAAATGGGCAATTTTCAGTATCATTGAACACAGGAATAAAAATCTCTATTTATAAGATTAACTGCAGTGCACTTATTAGGAAGGACTCAGAACTACACACTCTAAAGAAACAAAAGAAAAAAAGGGAAGGGTAGAATAATCTGAGATCCAGGTAGTATTTTTATTAGTGTCTGATCATATTTTGTCTTTTAGAGCCAGAAAAATATCCCAATCAATATGAAAAAAATTATTTTAAAAGTGTGTCAAAGTTCTGATTTTGTATTTACTTATATCTCTCATTACCCTAGAAGACAGTGTATTAGGGAAGAGAACTTTTGTACAAAGTTCTAAATGCCTGCTTGTGGCCAGTATATACATATATGTATTTGTGGTGATTTTATCAGCTGTATTATTGCCTTTCTTATACTGTGAGTAATGGAATGGCTGGATTACTCAGAAAACCCTCAGTGACGGGATTTGGAAGAGTGAATTAAGTAGAAAGTGTATGTCAGAGCTTAAGCTGAGCTCTTAATTGTATTTCTCCTGTCAGTTGAGACTGACCCACAGAGTAGCCATCCCCTTACTTTGATGCAAACCTCCAGTGTTTTCAGTCCTAACTTATGGAAAGGCTACACAGAAATATAGTGAAGTAGCAAAAAAAGACTCTGTTATTGTTTGGTCCAGTGCATAGGACACATGATTGGCCTGCTTAGGATCTTTGGTGTGTTCCCACAGTTATTGCTCATTCATATGGCAGAAATAGGAAGAGCACTGGGATCTCTGTTTAAGCATGTGTTACACTGATCAGTGAGGCTGTTGAGAAAGAAATGGATGCATTTAATGAGCATATATGAGTATCTTATGACTCAAACTGGATGAAATTTTTTCATATTTATTGGGGGCCAAGAAGTGAGGGAATCCTTCAACTGATGAAAAGAGGCAAATCTGTATTCATGGTGCATCTTTTTTTCTCTAGGGAATCTGTTACCAGTAAGATGTCTTTATTTTGGAAGGAAGATAACCATTTAAAAAAAAGTAAACTGAGAGAATACAGAAATACAGGTAGCTATTCCCAGATGGAAAGGTACAACAATTTTATTTGTAAAACTTATTGCTTACAGTTTTAAGTAACAGAAGATTTGGTAAGGCCGATGGGCATTCTGATTAAAATGTGTCTTTCTTAAATAAAAAAATATTTTTAAAGAGGAGATTGAGCAGTTGGCTTCAAATGCAGTGATACTATTTTTAGCCTTCTGATTCTTTGATATGAATTAATGGCAACTGAATTAAGGAAAGCTTACCAGTTTCCCATTATATTTTTGTGGGATTTTTTTTTCTTTTTGTTGTTTTGTTTTGTTTTTTGTGCACTTCTGAGTTTTATCTACAAATACAGTAATAAATTGTTTCTCTTAAGTCAGATACTGTGGACATTAGCAATAATTATGGGGAGAATTTTGAAAAGCTTTTAGTAGTTCTTGGATAATCTTAAAAGGAAAATTAGAAGGAATTGTGCCATGATTAAGTATGTTTGTATATCTTGATTATTGTGCATCTTTTGCCTGGAGAACTAACAATTCTTAATTTTCTCAGACATTTGAAAAAGAATTAGTTGTATTGCATACTTTTGGATAGACAGATAGATGCAGTGTCTTATGGGGACAGACAGCTTAGCCAGCAGCCAAAACTAGTCTCTCTTAGTCACTGGAACATTGTGGAGTGTGGGCTTTCTCCTTCTGCTGCTTCTTTCACAGCTCCAGCCTCCACATGGCCTCATAGCTGATCAGAAGCTCTTTGTGCATATATGTGATTATGTTGGTTGAGAGTGAAGGGGCTCATTTTACAAAATGGAGCTTGTACGTTCTTGTAGCACAGCCTCAGACACCCATGTCTTGTAGCAATTGTGTAGGAGAGGCAAGAATAGGAGCACTGAACAAATCGGTGATATACCACACTGACAATGTAGAAATCTATGGGATAGATTTGTTGGCCTGCATTGTTATATAAAAATCTTATGTATTGACTGTAGTGGCAGGGCAGGGCACAACTCCATTGCTTAATTTGGGGCATATCATTTCAATGCAAACATGGTTTTTCCTTCTGTTCCACCAGAGGCAAGATCTGGTAGTGCTAATTACTGTATTAACTGAAGGAGAGACAAAAAGCTCTTGGTGATGTCTCAGCCTTCACACACACTGTTCCCCTTGCTCTCTCTTTTTAGTGCCCTGAGGGTGACTGCTATAGAGTATAATTGTTTGATTTGGTTCATCAAGAGAGAGAGGATCTGACATGCCACCCTGCACTTGTTTGTTCTCTTCCCATTTGGCAGTGACAGAAACCAAGCAGAGGTCACGTGAGTGCAGCCAGAATAGCGTGGCAGTACCCGGAATGCAGTCACATTACACTGGGCTCCTTTCATGCCTTCTGTTTGAATAGGGGTCAGTGCTGTACCAAATGTCATGGAATTAATTGGTGATTTTTATGCAGACACATCTAAATGGGACTCACTGAGGAACCCCACCCCACACTGGAAACAGCGTGTTCTGCTTTCAGGGCAGGTTAGAAGGGCTGACCATGGATTGTTGAAAGAAAGTTCAAATGAAGGTGGAAGTGACTTTGGAGCAAAGCAATTATGGGCCTGATCCTAGGAAACCGTTGCCTGCTGTTTATATGACAAGCTAGATGATCTGCTAGGGAGACGAGAAGTTTAGCAGTCACACAACAAGCCGCTGAAGACAGGTTCCCTAATAATAAGACCTCACACCCTAAAGTTACAGGGTGTAATCTTGTATGCTTCTTGTGTGTTTGCATTTAAGTGTACACTCGCTGGGATGGGTTGTCTGGCTAGCATTGTTGAGGTTGAAGCAGTTAGTGAATGTGCAGTTTTATGCTGACATGGCCAACTACTTACATGGGTCCATGTACAAAAATCCTGAGAACCCAGTTTCATTGCTGAATGTTGATGGGGTGCAGTGGAGTTTCCTACAGGAGTTAGAATCCATATGCTGTAACTCCTGCAGCTGGGCACTGCCAGTGGCAGTGTGACATTTGAAAGAAGAGCCCATGATCATTTAGCAGGCTATAGCTGTGCTAGTGGTGCTGTACTAGACCTTTGCAGAGATAATGGAATTGAGGGAAACTTATAGAAAGCAATTAGATTCTTTCTGAGAATGTTTTCTTAAATGTCATGAAATTTATTTTGCCTTTCTATATTCCATCACCTTACTAGCTCACAGATTGATGCGTGCAATTTCAAAGCTGTCTTCTGTTGTGTTCCCAGTGAATAAATTTTCAGCTTATAGCAGGTATTTTCTTAGTCCTTAAGTATATGATACTGTGTTTGGATTGTTAAATTTCATTCCATCTGTGTGTCCCATATGTTCAGCCCTCCTACTGTTCCAGTTTGTTTGTGGTCACCTTTCTTCACTATGTTAAGGAAAGGACACAAGGTACTAGGGAAGGATTCTTGCTGATGTCTCCATGGTTGTGGTGATGCCTTGTACAACTGTGCGCTGCTGAAGACCTATTCCCTTACTCTGTCTCTGGGTAGCCCAGTGCAGGGTTAATTGCAGTGTTTGTGCAGCAGTGGAGAACCAAAGATAAAGGTTTCTTTCTGTCTCCTAATGTTTCAGCTCAAATAAAAGCATTTCTGTAAGTATGCAAATACAATTGAAAGAAAATAATTCATCCTCTAAAAGGTTTCTTGTGTCCTTGTAGTGGATGAACTACAGTACAAGGTTAATGGGGAAAATTTCTAGGCTGGAAATGGAAGAGAAGACAAGAAGAGCATTCTGGGTGTTTCTGGGCATGTTAGTCCAGATACAAATAGTTTCGGTTGTTTCAAAGATTGAAAAACAGGAAAAATATGTTTGATATTGCTTTTCCTTGCTTGATGAAATTTTTTTTTTTGTTTTGGTTGAATTCTCAAGAATTTGGAAGTGGCTTCCAAATATACTTGTTCTTAAACAAAAGCAGGGCTGAAAGCTGGAGAAGATAGCTTGAGTGGTTTCCTTTCCAAATCTGTCTTTGGGAAAGTATGCCATTTGCCTTTTAAGTTGTCTCCTGTCCTGTTGCCTGTGTGTTTGTCACGATTAGTGCCTGGGAAATTAAACTCTAACACTATTGCCTTTGGGTAAAACTTAAGCAGTGTGTTTCAGATAAGGGAAAAACTTCAAATAAGTTCTTTTCCTGTGTAGTGTTATGCTTGCACTTTTGTGCTGCAAAATGTTTATTTTTTCTTCTAGCATGGATTCAAATTGCAGTGCAGGCAGGGAGGTGTCAAAATTGATATAGCAGTTTGATGCTGTGCATGTTCTCCTATATGCTCATGCTCAAGTTTTTATCTGTGCTCCACCAGGATAGCTTCTTGACATTGATATTTTTATCAGGAATTAATTGTCTTTGGTTAGCAGCTGAGATACATCTTCTTTGCTGTATAAATGCATCATTAGAATTATCTGTTTTCTGTAGTGTGGAGTTATACTCCTTCAGAAAATGAAGCCTTTCAAGCAAAGTTGAGAAAATGTCCTGTCTTGTGCTTTTGCCCTTGTTTCTATCACAGGTTTGTTAAAATACATATTTGTTGATCTCTTCCTATCCTTGACTTTAATATTTGTGCTGAGAAATCTGCTATCATAGGTGGTCATGACCTTTCTGAGCCTCTCGGTCTGCTTGCTTGAACACATTCCTGTTGTGTAATGTACCCAAAGCATCACTATTCCAACAAGATCCTGTGGGGCTCTTAAAGGCAGAGTTCTAGACAGTCGTGCTATCTTCCAGTTGATCAAGCCAACTGTAGTGGGTGGGTTTTGCCTGGAAGACTGGAATTGAGAGTCTGTGGATTGCAGATGTCCCTTTTTAGATTCTGTGCAGGGTGACTGTTCCATGGGAAAACAGCTAAAGTTGTTTAAATGAGTTTTACTGCTGGCACGCACTAGTAAAAAATAAATGCTTTCTTTTATTCTCTTTTGTAACAATTTCCAGCTGGGCATGGAAACTTACCCAGTATTCATATTTTTATGATTAAATAGCTGCTTTGTGCTGCTCATATACCTTGTTCTTTGAAACCCGTCTGGGGCTGAGCAGAAAGAAAGAAAATACTTTTCCTATGTAATGAGGAGTTGCAGTTGCTGGACCAAGTTAAAGTCATGGGTGAACGCATACAGTCAAACTAAATCCAGTTCTCTTTGCACAGTTGTTGGGGGGAGTGCAGGGGTTTGGTGGTATTTGTTCTTGGGGTGTTATTTTATGTGGTTTTTGTTTTCTCTTTAATGATGGCTGCTGTTTGGAAACAGAGGATTGATGTGAAGTCTTTACTTTGAAGATCATACCAGTGTTTCCAATGCTTTCTTAAAAATGGTCTTTAGGTACTGTCCTCCTTGGTAATGACTATCTACAAGTACATAAGGTGGAATCTTAAACAGCTGCAGGGAGAAAATGAGATTATCTGGTTGGCACATGCACACTCTGTCTCAAGTTATCTTTGCAGTACCAGAAACACCTCCATCCAGAAAGTAGTAGGCAAAGACTGACTGCAGGAGCACAGCTGTCCAGCACAAGGGTCTAAATGATACAGCATCACTAGACTTTTATAGTTTTTCTCTTAGGGAGCCATCCATATATACTATAACTGTGTTTCCACATCTCTCAAAGATGTTTTCTAATCCTTGATTTCCTACTAGGTGTTGACAGATGGATCAGCTGTTAGTGTTTGTACAAAGCAGCACGGGTTTGTGCAAACAGTAGGCAAAGGTAGTGGATTCATCAGGAACTATAGTTTATAGAAATAATGTAGTTCAAATTGGCAATAAAATTGGGAATTAAAGTTTGCACTTGCAAATGAGCATTTTATATGATGTAGGTGATACTGCTCATACTGTTGGTTAAGCTAAAATTATATGAGAGTAGGTTCTGTTGTAGTGAACTGGAAGTCTTCCAGTATAGCTCTGTTTCTTCAATGCGTTTATTCTCAAAGCAAGTCTAATACCTTTGAATTAAATTGCAGCAGTCGTGCTTTAGGTATCTTCAGCACACGTCCAGCAAAGGTGTCGGCAGCAAAACC
Source organism: Xenops minutus (assembly GCA_035221455.1). Classification (NCBI taxonomy): domain Eukaryota; kingdom Metazoa; phylum Chordata; class Aves; order Passeriformes; family Furnariidae; genus Xenops; species Xenops minutus. Next base: position 23,179,409 of record JAWWEE010000122.1, on the reverse strand, counting down.
ACCCCAGGATACCATATCACATTAAGCAACTGTGATCCAGAGGGGCACCTTTACAGAAGGGAAGAGGATTTTGTCTACGTGTTTTGTCTACATAGTCAAGCCTCTGATGCTTCTTTTGAGAATGACAAATAATAGAGGTGCTTTTGATACTTCCCGGAAAGGGTCAGCAGTCTGTTTCATTTAGACAAGCAGCTGTTTTATAGCTGCCTTTTTTGTTCCCCCCACTGCCAAACTGTGGAACTTTTGCCTAGGAATAAAACCTTTGGATAAACAGCATTGTGACCATTTGTTGCCTCCTGTTTGTTCCATGTCACTTGAATTTGAGAAGAAATTGAAATCACAGTTTTGTTTACTTTGCCTCCTGCAAATAATACAAAAATAGCTAATAAAGAAGGATGGGTTGATGTTTACATAGGTAAAAATTTAAGCTTAATTTTGTGAATACCCTTGTGTAGTCTACAGTAGGAACATACAGTAGCCTCTAGAGTTAGTAAGAAGTAATGCACTGCAAGACAAAAGGCAGAGCTGAATTACCTTATTACTGGAACAGGATTTTTCAACACTCTGACTGATGGACCTTCTGGTACCCCCGAAAGTTGCACTCAGAGGTTGATAGAACCATTTCTAATACATAATCTGAATTCTTTAGTTCTGGGCAGTTGCAGTGTAATACACAGGAAATGTTGACAGTGACTAAAAATACCGCTGTATTTAGAGACATTTCCCACTTTTGTAATGACTACAAGGTTCAAAGTGGTAAAAGATTTTGGTCAGTATTTACACAACATCAGTCTTATAATTTGGTTTTGTGCATCTGGATTGCTGGTAGTAACTGTGTGTGGGTATTGGAAAATAATTTTGATACATGTCTAAATAACATTTAGCTTTTTTTGTTTTCCCCTTATTTTTCCCCCCTTTTGTTTTCCCTTATTTTTCTCTGAAAAAATAAGGTATGCATAGTTATACACACAACTGGTCTGACTTCTGAGATTATGCTTTTGTTTCTCTTGACAAAGTGGTGCTGGTCTCTGTACACTCTTGGCTGCATCTCTGTAAATTGAAGAGTTACTAGGCTGTCAAATAAACCTACCTGTCTTAATAAACCTACCACAGCCCTTTTAGTGTCTGCTTCTATCCTGCATCCTCCAACACTGTGTGCTATGACTGTTAGAAGTTGATTTAGTTAAAATATTAACATCTGCCATATGTATGTGTGTTTGCTGTTACAGAATTTATAGTCCTGAGTCAGATTTCATCAGGGGAGAGGTGTGACAGGCTATTCAATCACATCATATGAAGGTCAGTTCATACCTGAACTTGGCTTCCGGCATGTTATTCAATTGCAGTGAATCACTTTCTACCTTTTCAAGCTGTGATTTCTTCATATTTGTGGTACCAGTTTCTTTGTAAATGGTTCTAAACATATTACAGTGAGAGATGCTAAAAAAGAACTAGGAATGAGCATTTGGGGAAGGTAAAATTAAATAAATGATTTGCTAGCAAGAGTTCTGTGTGCACTTTCAGGTTGGGGGTGCGTTCACCATTTGTTCAATGCTCACTTTTATGTCCTGGGTTTTTTTCTGGTTTGTTTGGTTTTTGTGGTTTTGTTTATTTGTTTTGTTTGGTTTTTTGTTTTGTTTTGTTTTTTTTTAAGTAGGATAGCCAGATTGCATAGTTTGGCCCAAGTTTGTTTGTAAAGCTGGTGGTGTTCACTTGCCTCTCCCTCTTCTCTGTCTTCTACTTCCCTCATCCTCCATATGCGTTCGCTTCTTTGCAAAGTGAAGAAAATTAATCTCTGAGTCTATTGAAAAAGCCTGGGGTGTGGCAGCTTTTGTAGCTGGGATAGAAGACTTTGGGACTCCCTCTTTGTCCCTGTCTCTGCTGTGCACGCAGCTAGGAGCTGAGACTGCTTTCCCCAAAGGAAATGCTGAGCATTCAGTGTATCATGCTGTGTTGACAAACCTGTTTGTGTTTCCTGGCTCTGCACTGTTGATGTACTCAGCCACTTCAATCAATTGTGTGGGAAATTCAGTTGCTGATTTGTTACTACAGAAAAAGACTAGCTCACATTGTTTACTGTATCACATGCCTGAATTAGATGTTACATCTTTACTGCTGGTACCTGAAATAAGTGAATAGTCGTTTATCAGTTTCCTAATGAGCATTTAAGATATGCTCTGTTTTGTCGTGGTGGGTGGTTTTGTTTGTTTCTTGGTTGTTTTTTTTAAGCTTTTGCTTTTAGTGGAACAGCAACTTCAGGAAAAGAAAATGAATTAAAATCATGGTGGGACTGCACCTAAATAGTCTGAAGCTCAGGTAAGGCAGTTTAGGATGAATGAGATTGGCACAGTGGCAGGAAGAGGACATCCAGAGGAGGTCTAACTGTCCTCAGGGTCTGGAAGCTGCAAGTCCTGGGTAGCAGCAAAACAGACCTGGAAAATGACTCATTTGCAATACTGCTTCCAGACCTTTTCCTTCACCCCAGCTTGAAGCAAAACATGCTTTCTTTGCTCTTATACTTTTTCTTAACTTACAGGCCAGAATGAGAAGGTTTATGTTTTTGCATTATCAAGTCACTGAAGATAAATTATGAGTGTACCAATAGAAGATGTGGAATTCAGGTTTAGTTTTTTTCTGCAATTATCTTACTTTTTTAAAATACTTTTCTGCTGCCTGTGTTCATGTTTTAAGCCCACACTGTTTTAATGCGCTGTTGCAGCACTGCTTACATAATTTTGGAGGGCTTTAAAATTAGAAACTGACTTCAGGCATAGAAGCTGGAGTGGAGACGTCTGAGCCAGAGATGGAATGATATTGATGAGGAGAACAAGACTGGGTAGGAAAAGTAGAGGGACACAGAGCACTTAATGTAGTTCAGAATTGAAGATGGGGAAGAGGTGTGTGCAACAGGATTTCTCAGTCTTTCCACAAAGTCTTCTGGGCTCAGGAACAGCAGAGAAGGAGAATATTGTGAAACAAAGACCAATAGAGAGCATAAAGAAGAGTAGAAGAGAAGGGATAGGATCTGTGCAAGATGAACGTACCAAAGTGACAGTTAATGGAGGTGTCTTGTTACTTCAGCTCTGTAGGCTTTTTAAATGTTTCTGTGTTTGGTAGTCTACCATAGAGCTTAATGGGTTTTGATTTTTGTTTGGCCGAAAAAAGGTACTGGTTTTAGGAAATAAGCTAGATCCTGTAGAAACAAAAATGTTAATCTCACAAAAGCTTTGATAGAACAATTTATCAAGTGGCTGCAAGGAATAAATTTTATGTACTTTAAAATAAATCTGTTTGAAATGAAGTATTTTCTTTAGACATCAGAATCTGAATTTGAAGAGTCTCATTGTGCATTTGGAAAGAGTTAAAATTATATTATGTAGGCTTGAGGGGAGTTGTTCAAAAGTTGGAGCAGGGGAAATAGGGTTCAATTCATTCTCTTTTTTCTGTTTCCCAGTATATCAGTTTCTATGGACAAGAGGAGAGGGACTACAGTCTTTAGGGACTCTTGCTCCAAGCTGATTGGCAGTGCTTACAATTGCACCGCCACAAAGCAATAAAATAAATACACAGAGCAACAGTAACAGAAAGCAGATGTCTTGCCTTTGCAATTAAAGAACAGAGAAGGCCATAAGAAAAGAATGGTGATTGGCTAAGCATCGGGGGACAGAGTATATCTGTCTTGCTTGCTTGTCAAAATGGAAAACCCTACACTGGTGAAAATGGAATACACATTAGCAGCCATAATATCTTGCTTTAAAAATTTGTGTCATATGTGCTTAATTTTTCATTAGAAAACATCATGTTAAGAGTCCTGCAAGTTGGAGCAGACAGCTTTTCTCATTGTGTTATCGTGTCTGTTTTTCTACTTTGGATAATTTTATAAAATCCGTCAAGTCTCTGATTTAGCGGAGCAAAATGTGTGAAAACTGGGATCTTTTTTCCTTCTGCACATATGTGTTTTGTATCAGGAGAGAAAAGGTATTACTGAGAGACTTATCCATGAAATATAATGTTTTTAGAGGCTGCACATAAAGTGGAAATATATTTGACATCTTGTAGTCTATATCTGAATGTCACTGTGAACTAAAATGGTAATTAGTCACCTACACAGCATCTTCATTCACTGTCTGTTGTACATGGAGTTTTTCTGCTGGTAAAGTCTCAAGACAAGAAATGGGCTTTAAGAGAAGGCATTCTTTGTAAGCATTAGCGTAGATGTGTAAATGCATATGTATGCTTTGAGCAGTTTGCCTCTCCTTTTGTAAGCACGTTTGTTTAGCTACATGAAAATGAAATGCTGTAACAGTTTGTGTTGAGAATGGAAAAGTTGCTGAAACTGGGGTATGTGGAAAAAGAAACAAGGGCAGACATCTGGTACCTTCCTTCCATGTGATACTGGTTCAGGAGAAAGCTGAGAGGATGTCCTACTTGTTCTTTTTGAAAGAATGCGAGCTGACTTATTTAAAGCAGAGTACACATCAGTGGCATGAAGGGGAATAAAAAAACCTGTGTGAAACTTCATTGTAATTTCTGGCTTGATGCGCTTTCTGTCAGAGCTACTTAAAAACAAACAAGTGACAAAACCAACAACAAAATCCTTTGTGCTCAGACACAGACAGGGCTCCTTTTCGCCCTGGCTTAAAAAGAAAAAGGCATAAAGTACTTTGGCATAAAGTACTTTGAAGAAAGCAGTGAGTATTCTGGCTGAAATATCTCTTGAGTGAGTGTGAGCACAGAATACTGCAGAGGAAGTGCTTAGGGAAAAATTGTTCATCTGGGGTTTTGGAGTCAGTTAGGAACTTGTCAGCACTGTTTTATATATGTACAAAGCTCAGAAGTCCTGTGTTTTCCTGATTGTATTTCAGGATGTGAAATACTACACTTCATGTCCTGATCACCGCTGTGCTTGTCAGTAAAATACTGTACCTTGTATTCCTGTGCTGTGCTGGCTTGAACCACACAGAAGGAAATCATGCTCTGTGAATAACCTACAGCATACTGCTATGGAAGAAACATCAAAGTGCCCATAGGAACCCTGATAGATCTCCTTGCTAACAGTCCTTGCTAACATTGTGCACAAAGTTTTTGTGACACCTCCAGGGAAGGGCAGGTGGGAGGTTTTCACACTGCAAAAATACAGGGCTAAAAAAGAAAAATAAAATTGCTCTGGTTTTGAACTCTGACAATTCTGGCAGGTTTTGGCTAGTGTGTGTTGTTACAGGGAAAGTGAAATTAGGTGGTTTGCACTAGAGTTCCATCTCTCACAAATCTTTAATGTAACCACACTTGTATACATTGGTTTATGCACATGGCATATTAACCAAACTCTTACTGCTTGGCCTGCTGCTGTCATCCTTTTGGTTGAAAACTGGTGCCAAGTTGTTTAAGAATGTCAGCTGAGCTGAAAAATTCAGTATGTGAAGTAATGTCTGATCACTCTACAGTTAAGCTCCTCTCAATGATTTTTCTAGCATCTATGTTGGTATTTGCCCCAGCAGCTTTTAAATGAATTATGTGCTGTGCTGCATGGTGCTGCACTCCTAGCAACAAAGAATCTTATTTTCCTCCAAGCAGGCAAGATTGAGAAGAAGATACGTGCAACTTGAAACACTTACTGATCAATTCTCTTCTGAAAACTGCATGTCAATTTTCCAAGCAGGGTAACAGTACAAGTATTGATACATGTTCTACTTTTAAATACATGTAGTCTTTATAGAAGAGAAATTTGAACACTTTCGTTTTATGTTTGTGAATAGAAAACCTATGGCTGAGAAAGTACTACTGTGCAAGTTTTTTTGTAAAGCTAATATTCCAGAGGAATATTTTAATATTCTCCTGCAAATTATTATGTAAAAAATAAAACTATCAAGATTTTACAAGCTCTGTACCAGATCCAGTGACCATTTATAGTTAAGCCAAGTGGTCTTACTTGATATCTGTGGAGAATTGAGTCTTTTTCTCTGTTAAGTGTTTTGTAGATGATGAGGCAAATTTCTACCTTGTTATTGCTCATTGGTGTAATTTAGTGGATATAAATTAAAAATTTCCAGACTTAACTGAGACTGTGTATGCCATCTCACCATCTTCCCATGTTGCTTCAGATGTGAAGAGATTTTTTTAATGGTTACAAGCAGGCAGAACATGACTGTCTTGGAGACATCTGCAGAAGGGCCACAGGATAATCAGAATATGTGTCCAGTTTTATTTCTGGTTCTAAGAGCAAAAATATAGAGGGATTTTTGCTAAGCACTTCCAGATATTTTTAGGCTATGCAGGAGTTTCTTTCATAATTGTCAAGAAAATATAAAGTTAATCCTGGTGAGAGGTGTAAGTCTTCTCATGAACAGCTGTCTTCTGCCAGCGGGGATTACTGAGAGCATTCCTGTGTGTTCTATTTCCATAGCAGGCTGTGTTTGTGCAAAGGTGGATCTTTCTAGGGCACAATTGTAGGGGCTTAGGTCAGTGGTCTGCCTATCTCTGTATTTTGTCTCAAGTAATGCTTGTAGGGTTTCTCCAAGGCAAGAGACATTTAAACAATAAAACATGCATACAGAGATATTTTTCTGGTTATAATCTCCCAATGAGTGACAGTGTAAAAACTCTGAGCCAGGAGCTGCATGAGAATCACATTTCAATAGCTATGGATCCTCCGTGAATTTCTCTCATCTTTTTTTAATGAATGCCATTAAGCTTTTGATTTACATAGCATCCTGTGATAGAATTTATGATTTCATTCTGAACCTTTTTCTCCTAATGGGTTTTGTTCATTGTTCCTGTTTCTTCATTTGCTCAAAGAAGCATTTTTGCTTTGGGATATGAAGGGTAGTGAGTAGCATGCAGTTCTTTGTGCCTTTTGAAAACTCCAAGAACTTGGTTTTCTGGTATTTTTTTCTTGACAGAAACTTGACAGTCTCTGTTATTTAGGTGCTTCAGTTTAGTATAATACAGTCTGATTACCCAGTCTGTAAAGGGAGATGAGCTTGGCCTGACTTGAGACCCTATAGTCTAAGTCACCTTTTACAACCCATGAGGTAATCTTATCCTTAAGTCTCAACTTCTGATGAAGGATTAGGACACTTGACTAGATTAAGTTTATAAAGCTAGTGGATCTGAGCCAGATTTAGAGCTGATGTGTATGGCTGTAAAGTTACATTTCTATGCACTGATCAAATTCTTTCATTCTGGTTTTCCAGACTTGTTCAGTTCAAAGCCATATTAAGCTATTTGCAAAACAATGGTTTTTTACCTCTTTACAAAATAACAGTTTGCCACTTCTAAATGCAACTTACGGATCTTTATAATACTATTTTTTTTTCCTTCTCAACTCCTATTCCTTCAACTGTGGTGCCTTTTAGCTGTGTAAGAAAGAAGGAAAGGAGACTGTTACTGCAAAAAAAGAACTGCATTTGTTTGAGAGATTTACAAACTTGAACAGTTTTGTCTTAAATTTCAAATAATCACTGCAGTCAGGAGGATTACACACACACTCTTCTGGCAACCTTTATAACCATAATAAAAATGCAGTCTTGCTACAGATAAGATGACCTTTTTTGGCTCAGGTGGTGTATCACAGAAGGCAGTACTGACTTTCTCAAATCCTTCTCTTGTACTTTATAAAAATTAATGCTGTTGAAATAAGACTTTCCTGACTAGCAGCTGTGTTTTTCCATCTAGGAAAAATATCCATTTATCTCATGTTAAAATGCAGCCAAGCCTCCAACAGTTTCCTTTGAAGAATGCTGACTTGTAGTATTGTTTAAATTTACAGTCATGACTCTTCAAGTCAGAAAAGAGAGATCTATTCCCAGTATGCATGGTCCTTTGGGTAACTGGCAAAGTACACTGGGAGGAGGAAGTCAAAGAAATGCAATGTGTGCCAGAGTTCTCCAGGGCATTGCAGTGGGCATATTCCACTTGATACTGGGTTATGCAAAAGGTTGCATGTAAGGAAGGAGGAATCTTTCTTTGAAACTGTTGAAATCACTTCTGGGAAAGCGTTTAAAGTTTATGTTCCTGCATCCTCCCACTTTTCAACAGAAAAACACTTTTGTCCTGTTTTGCAAAAGAAAAATCATTAGGGTATTGAACTGTTTACACAGATTTTAGAGAAAGCGTACTTATATTCCAGAATAAGTCTGTACACTGCAGTGTGGAGAAACCATGAAGAAAACCAGAGTTTTATGTTTGAGCAACAATCCTTCACATGCTCTGAAACTAGAGTGAATATAGCTCTTACTTCAGCCAGCGCTTACTTTTTAAAAACCAGATAGGCAAGTTGGACAGATGGACATTTAGAGATGTGTTCAGACATTTCCTGTATGTTTTTTAAGCATTTTACGTGATAGATACTGTATCATGCCAGATATGCAGTAATGACATCAGGAAATGGAATTCTTATTCTGCCTGTTTTGCTTCTTTCACTGATCTTTGGTGTAGTTTTTGTATGGAAACCTTGTGGATTTGGAGGGAAGTGATGCACTCTAAATTATTCAGTGGAGTGGAGAATACAGGGATATAACAAAATCCAGAGTGCTGTTACCTTTTCCATAATGGAGGAAAGACTATCTTTTGAGTTTGAGTCCCTTAGAGAAGAGAGGAAATATTAACTAACTTTATGAGATACAGAAACACTCAATATCAGAAAAGTTATAAAATGTTGGCTTCAGGGCTTTTAAAAATCCTAAGTCTTTCAGACCAGTATTGTTTTTGTTATTTTTTCCCCCAAAAAATCATAGGTTATTTTCTGTGGACAACATTGCTGAAACTAGTAATACATGTGTGTTTAGGACTTTCTTTCAATCATTTTTTTCATTGGGAGAGCACTGTGAGGACAGTTGCTCTGTGCAAGTGGTGGTAATACAATAGTAAAATAATGTGTTGCTTGATGGTGGAGTCTGCTTTGAATCTGACAAACTCAAAAAGAAGTTAACTTTCTCAATACTGGTAAAGTGACACTTACTGCACTTACTATTCCTATGTGGGACATCCCTGAGTTGTACAAGTTTTAAATTCTTCAAGTTACAGTGGTTGAGTTGTAAAATAAACAACTAGATACATACTGTAAAACTCTCACTGAGTGCCTCTTGGTCCTGATAAAATTGATTCTCCAACAAAGATGAGTCAATATGTGTGTTTAAAAAAACAAAACCAAAAAAACCCAGACAAAACCCACCATAAATTTCTAGTTCCTGTTCTGATTTTTTTTTTTTTTTCCCTTTCCTTTTAGTTCCTTGGAATAGCATTTCTTGGGATTGGATTGTGGGCATGGAATGAAAAGGTAAGTTGAGTATAGCACCAAACTTTGTTTTTCCTCTTTCTCTCTCTTTTTCTGATGAAATATTGAAATAATAATATGCTGTGTATTTTATGTGTCCACACACGTTTTCTCATGAGACAATATAAAGTGTCTCTATCAAATAAAATGTTGGCTTTGGGTCACCTAGAGGAACATCCTTGGCATTTTTCTCAAGAATACCTTGGCAAGAAATTGTGGCTGACAATCGCACATAAAATACCCATTTCAACTTTTGCACACTCCAACTGCAGCTCAGGTACCAGAGCACTCTACCGAGGCAGTATTGGCAGTGTGTCTCCACTGTGTGTGTCCCCAGGAACAGGAGAGTGAGCCTATATGTCTTAGAAGGCAACTTCCTGAAAATAGGCCTCCTTGACTTTGCCCTAACATAGCATGTTACTTGCTATTCTTCTTAAAAAAAAACAAACTTGAAAGCAAAAATGAACTCTGAAACCTGAGGCAGAATAACTGTTGTTTTATTCTTGTGCAAATAAAACTGGTCACTGGGACACTCTCTGTTGCAAGACTGTAAAACCAGCTTCAAAATGGAAAGAGTGTGTGTGTGAGGAGCAGGCAGGAAAAAAGAAAACATATGTGAACTAGAGCCTAATTTTTAGTTTCCTTGCTGCTGCAGTTGTGAAGATGATAAAATATCAAGACATAATATACAAAACAAGTCAGTATGGATGGGGTTACTGAAGTTGGCTTGCTAAAAGACAACAGCTAAAATTAAAGCCAGAATTTCCTTTTCTTCTTTGTTTAAAAGATCGAAAATAATAAAACCTGGCCAATAACAATGGTGCTATGATGTTCAGTTATATAATAGTTTTTTTTCTTTTAATGGAAAACACTGATTAAGTTACAAATTGATGTTCACTTAAGGCACAATAACTGGCGCTTGCAGCAGAACAAATAACATATTGGAAGCTCTCAAGTCTTGACACTTAAAAAATCACAGGTTTTGCTGGTTCAGAAGTGAGTTGTTAACTTAGATTCTAATTGCTCTGTGTGTATGCCTTGGATGTAGATCATTACAAATAGTAATGAGTTATTAACTCACACTGTATACACCTATATATATATATGTATATTTACATAATATACGATAATGATGCTGGATAGCTTGAATAGTCTTGGAAAGAGATGCTGTGTCTTTTTTCATTCAGCAAAGGTGCAAAAACATATCTTTTAATGCTCTGAGCATACTCTCAGAGCTTTGTACCTGACAGAACAGCATTATTTTTAGAGTGGTTTTCTAAAAGAGATTTAGACATTTTTGTTTCATTGCAGTAGGTAACAAATGATTTCACTTTAGAACGAACGAGCAGGCAAAGGGAACAGCTATCGTCTCTAATGTTTGAAGTCTAAAGTATGGCAGTCCTACAGCTAGGTGTTCTGGCAGAGTAGTGGTTTTTTAGGGTTTGCATATTTTCTATATGGGAAAACATGCATCTTTTCATAGGAAAAAAGCATATTCAGTTGATAATTTCTAATAGTCAGAAGCTAGAGCTCATGTTTTTACTCGAGATTTGGACATCTGTTACCAAGACATCTTAAAACATTTTTAATCAGATCCTGAAAGTGGAAGAAAATGCCACGTTGTTTTTAGGACAAGCAAATAAAGTCACCTACAGCAGTTTAATATGCATTAGCTCAAGCTCCATATGTAGGAGGCTTTTCTTTAGAAATTAATAAATCAAATACTGTTTATTGGTTTAAAGCACAGGCTTTTTTCTTGAAAATGAGCATCTTTTTTCTGCTTCTTTAACTATTGTGTCTTGCAGCGCTTAGTGTGGACTGTTTCAGTTCATGGTTGTAACAACCAGAATGCCATACGGTTGTAGCTGAACCATAGAGCTCTTGAGGACAGGCAGATTTGAGTTTTGTAGCAAGAACTACAGAAAAATGGACTAGTGTCAAGCCAGTTTGAGTCCTTTATTGCACTCAGCTTTCTAGAGGTCAGGCAAGGGCCAAAAGCTGCAGTGAGCAGGATGAAGTTCCAGATACTCACAGGCCCTACGTGACTTAGCAAGGGGCAGATCAGACAGATCCCAGACAGAATTGTTCTTATTGCAGATGAGGCTTTGGAGATGAAAGCCAAGTAGGTGATGCCTAACATTTGAGAGGTCTGTATCTTAACTGAAAAGCATTTCTTTAACTAGACTGCTTCTTGCCTAAGGCTGGACTGGATATCCCTTAGGCATTGTGGGCTGTTGTAGTGGTACACTGTAAGACAACAAAGCAGCTTGTCAGAGAAGGGCATGGGGGTTCTGGTGTTCACAAAGTTGAACATGAGCCAGCACTGTGTCCTTGCAACAAAGAAGGCTAATAGTGTCCTGGGCTGTACAAGGAGTGTTGCCAGCAAGTTGAGGGAGGGAATTCTTCCCCTCTGCTCAGCACTGGTGAGGCCACATCTGAACCAGTTCTTGGTTCCTCAGTACAAGAGGGATGGTGACATACTGGAGAGTCCAGCAAAGGGCTGCCAAGATGATTAAAGGACTGGAACATCTCTTCTACAAGGAAAGACTAAGAGAGCTAGGACTCTGAGGAGAATAGGCTCAGGGGAATCTTAATGTATGTAAATACCTTAAAGAAGCTTGCAAAGAGAATGGAGCCCAGGCTGTTTTCAGTGGTGCCCAGTGAGAGAGGCAATGGAGACAAACAGGAGGTGCTCCTTCTGAACATCAGGGAACTGTTAGGCTGACCAAGCACTGGTACAGTTTGTCCAGAGGTGATTTGGAGTCTCCCTGTTTGGAGATTTTTAAAGGCAGTCAGGATATGGTCCTAGGCAGCCAGATCTAGGTGACCAGATGGCCTTAGCCATTCTGTAAAGATCTGCTGCTGCCCAATAAACTAAATCTTTATCAAAGTTGAACTTGATGCTGCCATTTTATAATGTGTAAGCATAAATTTGCAAAGTTCTTTTGCAGGAGTGGGTACTTAATTTGGTGGAGGGGAGGATTTTGATTTTTTTTTTTTTTTTGATTGTGTGACTTTATATAGCTGGCTATGTGTTTTTATAGCCTGGCCATCAACTTGTATATACTTTAACTACTTTGCAGAATTGTTTTAAGGTAAAGAGAGTGTTCCAGGCCACATTAAAACTACAAGATACAAAGAAATAATCCACACTTTACGGGAGTCTCAGTTTGGGATTGATTTGAGAACTTCATGGTTAGTTTCTTTTTTTTTGCTAAGTTGGCTTGAATTCTCCCCTTTGAACTTTCTTGTAAAGAAGAAAAGCACAATATACAGTCTTGTGACCTTCCTTACGGCCTTTGCAGAGAGGCAAAAGAGCTCATTTGTCAAATAGGCAATAGAATTGGCTTGACAGCCAGTCAGCCAGTCCTAAACAAAAACTGGGCAATTAGCATTCTGAGTCATGAACCTGAAAGAGAGCTGGGGGTGGGTGGGTGCAATAAACTCAGAGGATGAATAAAGCTATCTATACATGGACGTATTGTATAGCTCACAGTCTCACTGTTTTTAGGCATGCTAGACTACTTGGGCTTGTACCATAAATTATTTCATCCGTGGCAGCTGATTTCCACCCTCCTCCCCACAACAGTGGTATGAACATTTTTAACACATAAAGAGTCTGTACAAAGCCGCAGCAACTTACCCGACCTTTGCTCAGCAGTAGGGGAAAACATTTTTGTTTCACTGGGGTTTTTTAACCACTTCAAGTTATGTCTTCTTCTTGCCTTGAAGTGAAAACCACAGTTGTTTTCAGGAAAAAATTCTCACCTCTCTTACTGTCCTAGGGAGTGGTAGACATCAAGAAGGAGTGATACACTAGTCACTCCATCATTGTTGTGCATACATATCTATCACACAGTTCTTCTAAAAATTATTGCCAACAAGGAAACTGCACATATTGCGTGGTTCCTTATGGGCTGAATGATATCCAAAACATCTTGCCCCAAGTCAGGGTTGTGTGTAGATTTTGCAGGACTGGGGAGGAGAGTGGGGGATACTACTATTATATTTAGTTTAAATTTCAGTACATAAAGGTGCATAATCTAAGCAGGGGCTTAAATCATTTACTAGTGTTCCGACACTTTATAGCTCTTAATCTTGAAAAATGTAAAAATGTATTTCTTGTAATGTATTTATGCCAGTTATTTGCCTGTTGAACTCTGCTTTGTCAGGACAAGAAAACTAGACTAGTTCTCCTTCATTAGACACTGCTACTATTACTGTTTGCTGTGGGAAGTGCAAAACCAACAAAAATCAAGGAAATAAGATTTGTAAACATCCCCCACCTAGTTTCTTGCTTGCAGAAACAAAATTCTGAAGTAGAATTAATTTGGCATGCTTCAATGACTATTGTTCTGTTCCCCATTCTCATTCAGATGCACAGCATGGAGAAACTGCATGGATTTTATGACTAACAAAGCAGAGAGGCATTTTTCCATTGTAAAATTATGCATTTGGAAATACTTTTATTTACCATCATCCCCACGTGTTCCTGTTTGCCAGTGATTCTAAGTCCTGCCAACAAGCCTGTGAAAAGGCTAAACCTCTGTTTGCAAAGAGGAAATATTTCAAAAGATCTTATTGATGAATCTATTTTTCAGTCTTCAGAGGGTTTTTTTGTCCTCCCAGTAACGGGATTCTGCTGCAGAGGGGGTTTTTTCCCCTATCTTGGAGGAAATGGAAAATAAAAAAATAGCTTATTTTCCCATCCTACTGTTGTGTTGAGTCTTATTCTTTTACATGCATTCCTGTGGGCCAAATTCCATGTGTTCTCACAGTGTATTACCCAGTTGTTCCCTAGGATGGTGATTCTCCTAAGGTGTCTCTGACTCAGTATGCCTTGAATTTTCATTACTACTGGGTCAGCTTTTCAAAATTGCTGCTGCCTGGTGTTTTCAGTTGGTGCTGTTCTCTTGCCCTGCATTATAGTACTGTGCCTGTTAAATCAGCAGCTGTTCACAACAGATGATCTGGAAATCTCACTCGTTTGTTAATGCACTTGTGACTCCCTTCTCTTTGGCTTCATTAGGAACCCAGATTGTATCGGTATGATAACACTGGGGCACTGCTCTAGCCAAAGGTGTCTGTCTTGCTTTGGGTTTAGTGTGCAGAGCTGGTGTCTGCTAAATGCAGATTGTGTGGACCAGTAGGAGAGGAAATGGTGCTGAAGATCCAGCTTGCATACTCCACACATTTTGAAACGTTTTGAGTTCTCTTCAGCTTAGTTCTATCGTGGTCTCATGAACTGAATGCCTGCTAGTAGCTAGAGCATGTCATGTTTCAGAGGCATGTCTTCATTTGCAAGTAATTTAGTTTGTGTGCTCTGAGACTGTTGCCTGGTGTGAACTGAAGCATGGCTTGTATGTGATCATTTCAAATGGACTGCTGGATCTGACCTGAAATATTAATGTAGATGTGCACCAAAGGTGGGAGCTGAAGTCAGGGACCTGTCTCTGAAAAGTAGTACAAGTTACTCTTATGATCTTAAAGAGTGCAAAATGGAGAAAGGGGTGAGGTGTGCACCCTTGTTGCTTTTGCACGTGACTGTTGCTTTCTTATTCTTTATTAATGGAATACAGCTGCACAGCTGTGTACCTTTAATACCAGGAGGGGCATTCATGAGTTCCTGTGTTCAGGACCAGCAGTTTCCTTTGCCTTGTTCTCCCTTGAGCTATACATGAGATCCTATTTTTAGTAGTAGTGTAGGGCCCTGGCCATGGGGAAAATGTGATATGACAACAGAGAATCTGTCAGGCATTTCTCAGACTGTTTTTCTGTCTGTGCTTACATACCATACGGAGAAGACTCAGTTCTGCAGGAGCATCTGTCCTGCCTGGCCTGGTTGTCTCATATTTCTTTGTGGGTTGGAAGGCACCCTTTTGTTGCAGAAAAGAGCAGGTCCTACTGTTTGATTTGACTTCCTCTCCTAAATTTGGGTGGGGTAGAACTATGATGTCAGTCTTTCGTGTTCTGTCTATGCATTATTGCATCCTAGTGATTGAAGTGAAATACATTTCACAAATAAAGGAACTTTTTTCACAACTTCACCATTATTTATTTTAGTTCATTTATGGATGATGCTTTTGTTGTTTCACTACTCCAAACAAATTTTGACTTCTGTTGGAATAAAAGATTAATTAGCAACTCATGCACTGTTATGTACAGCAGGCTGTAGAGGGTGGAGGAACAGAACAGATGAGTTGGAGATCAGCCAGGGAACATGTCCTGCTGGCTCTCCTTGTGGGACTACAGCAGAACCCTGAGTTGACACCATAAGGAGAAGTAAAAGAGTATATAACTTTGTACAAACTAAGCATTTCCTGCCAAATACAGATTGCACATGTGCCTAAACTACCAAGAAAGTAATGTGCATGTACCTCAAAAATAACTATACTTCCAAAAAGAGAATGTGGGTTTAGAGGAAAAAAAATAGTTTCTCCTTTTAGATGTTAAAGTATCAGAGTACCTGCAACTATTTAACAGTAAAGGTTGAAGTGGGCAACTGCAGTAGTGTTGCTACAGAAAAATACCTTGCATTTGTAGAAAGCCTGACGCTAAAATATTTACAGGTGGCTTGTTTAGATCTTGCACTGATGAAAGAGAGAAATCAACAGTCACCATATATTCCATGACTGACTGCTCAGCCTGAGGATTCAGAGCATGTCACTGGAGGATGCAGTGTTAGAATATGAGACTCTTGATCCTCTGCTCAAGCACCTCTGGAAATATTACCTTCTGCTTTTGGCTAAAGATGGGGTGAAGACAGAATTGGTCACTACTAAGTATTTTTACATCTCTGTCAAACTTTCCCTAGCAGTATCCATTGCAACCAAGAAGTACTGAATAGTGTGGTAGTAGGTACAGCAGCAGGCATTATAGAAATATGTGGTGGATAGGAAGTGTATGTGTCTAGAGGACTGTACATTTAGTTGTTCTTAACAGTATAAAGCGAGATAATACTCCCCGGTCATTGCCCTGCTGCTTGAAGCAAAATTTGCTTTTCTCCAGGGTATTGCACTGCTGTGTCTTCAGAGAGCTTATCTGTAAGTGTCCAGAAAACAAGACTGGAAAACTGTATTTCAAACAGTAAGCAGTAATCTTCTATCAGACTACCTCTGTGCATCTCTAGTTGTTACCACAGAGCATTGTCTGTGTTTCTCATTCCCACTGCAGGCTATTGGTTTATTGCCAAAGCCTCTCTGAAGATTATATATCCTGAGATGTCCCTCCAGAATACTGATAACTTGGGGTTCATATGCAGAGAGCATATGGAGTACAAATGAGAATTATGCAGTGTCTGTTTTGCATTGTCAGAATATATGATTTGGGATTTATCCAAGCAAGGCTTATGATAGCCATGTGTGCACTAGCAACAGATGCATGTGAAGGTGCTTTTCAAGGACAGCAAACAATGGCAGATAAAGCTTGTGTTGTTCTATTTCAGTACATGTCAGATCATAGCTACCCCAAGGAGCTGGAGCCTGGAAGAGATGAGAGATGGGATAAGTAACTTGTGCCAGATGACCAGCCAAGATGTGGCATGCAAGTGTGCTAAGAGCCTGGTGGTGCTAGAAAAGCAAGTAAAGTAGGAAAGAGCATGATCAGAAAAACTGTATAAAACTGGTTCAATAAATTTTCTTGCCATTGACTTTCACGGGAGTGTGGCAAAAATGCAAAGTGGTGTGTTTCTTACTAACACTTCTTTATGCAATGACTAGCTTCTCTAATAGTAGTGTCTGCAAATATGAGCTGAATTTCACTTGGATTTCTTTTAATTTGAATTTTACTACTTT
Organism: Xenops minutus; assembly: GCA_035221455.1. Classification (NCBI taxonomy): domain Eukaryota; kingdom Metazoa; phylum Chordata; class Aves; order Passeriformes; family Furnariidae; genus Xenops; species Xenops minutus. The sequence goes on along the minus strand of JAWWEE010000122.1, from coordinate 23,162,342 downwards.
CATATGGAAAGGGGTTGATTTGACATAATAATTTGCTTTGTGTTTTTTGATGATTTATTTGGTGTTGTTTTGTGTGCTTTTAAAGAAAGACAAAACATTTTATGAAAAGAGACTCAAATGACTGTTCATATATCTTGGATTTTTTTTGAAGTAAATACGAAAAATACAAAGTCAACATCCTTTCTCCAGTGGCTGTTTTTTCGCTTTACTAGGCTGCGGTCCATCAATTTCCAAATCAACTAAAATTAAAAGAGTAGTGGTGCTTGTTATAAGGCAGAATTTATTCTCTTCTTATGTTAACTATATAGGTACAGAAGAAGGGACTTTAAAACTTTGTGAAGAAGTCATTTCAGTAGTTTTTTTCCCCTTGAGATAGAGCTCATGCTTCCAGACTTGTGTATGGCCAAGGCCATAATTTTTTCAAAGGTTTTGTGTGTTTTTGGATTATACTTTTTATAGTGCTTGTTATTCTTAGTCAGAAAGTTGTCTTGGATTTCTTTTCTATGACAAATATAATGAAGCAAAAGTAGCGGGAGACTGTTACACTAGTTGGTGTAAGTATTAATGACAGGTAAGTGTTCATTCCGTCCCGATGTGTGCCATCCCTTCACTGAAATAGTCCCAGAAAACAGGACGGGCCAACTGGTCCACTTTGATAGTAATGCTGACTTTGAGTTGTGTTATATAGTTCCTTAAATCTATTTTTGTCTTTTTAATGAATGACAGTAAGGCTAGTACTATATGTAATGTAGGAGGAAAGTGATGAATGTGATTTTTTTAAAAAATTTTTTTCATCCTTCTCTGTCAGGCAGTAGCCTTCTGTAGTAGGAGGAAGAAGAATCCGGTTTGAGAATGTCATTCATGCTATTGGATTATTGTTCGTGTTTTAGGGTTGGATTGTAGTCAGATTTTTCTTTTGCTTTTAGCATACTGGCCTTTTGTAAGGTTCCTTGGTGTGTGCATTGGGGAAATTCACTTACATGTTTTATGTAGTCTGTCCTTACCTGCAGAATTAAAAAGCTTGGACTACCGTCTTCATTTACTACTTGCCCAATGTCAGTTTTGCTTGGGAGACTATGAAAGTGGTTGCAGACTACATGAAGTAATGTATTAGAGGTATTGGCAACATGACAATTGATGTGTTTTGAGTGGCCCAAAATGAGTGTATGTATATATATGTATTTATATATATAAAATAATCAAAAGTCTAAAGCAACAGTTGTGAACAGTCATCCATTAACAATGTTATTATCAGCTTCTGGAAAAGTTATAATAACGTCCTTCTAAATTATTGCTGTTTCGGGACTATTTCAAAGAAACTAAGGGGATATGAACAGGAAAAAGGAAAAGGATGAAGCACCTAATAGTTCTCCAAATAAGGAGCTATAGATTTAAAGATCTATATTGCTGCTTTTCAAGCCACAGCGTTATTCAGAAGTTAGTAGAGGAAGCAGTAGTCCAAAGAGCTCAGACTGGGTTCAGGCTTCTTTGAGGAAACACTGCAGTGTGCTTTGCATTGACCTACAGCACCAGCGAGGTGAATGAAGAAATAGTAACATTTCAGGTGTTGTTGTGTTTTTTTTTTTGTTTTTTTTTTTTTTTTTTTTTTTTTTTTTTCCCTGCCAGAAGGCCTTAGGAAACTGTAACTGTTCCTGTGCAAACACACTAGAGTAAGGGAGACTTTGTACTTTCTTCTTGATATGACCCATCTGTTCAGCATCAGCCAAACTCTGGTTAAAATGTGTTCAAAAAAGTAAAATAGCTCCTCAGGATTACTGGCATCGGAACCCAAGCCCTGCTTCTAAGGCAGAAATGGCATTACAAGCAGACTGTGCTGACTGTCGTATCTAAAATGCAGCATATGTGGTTTAACATGTGATAGGTCTAACCTACATTAGTGTAAACCATATCCCAAGACAAGTCCCTCAACTGTTTTATGTCCCCCTAAGAGACTTTGCATTATTTACAAAATTTTCCTGCTAACTAATTAGACAGCAGCCACTTTATTTCTGGAATGATGTTTTGGCCTCAACTGCAGATGCCTGAAGTTGAATCAGCCAGGTGTGTAGTTTGTCAAAATTGGGTGTAAAATTTTTTTTTCAAGATGCTGCAACTCTGGACCTCAGTTGTAATTTCTGACAATTGTACGTACTGAGCATAAATGCTAAATTCAAGGTGGTTTTATTGCTATTGACTGCCTTTTCTGTCATAGCACGTGTAACTGTGTGCCTACATAAATGATGCCTATGATATGTAAAATGCACCTCAACATGGGTAGTAAGAGTGAGTTAAGTTTTGTTCAGATATCTATTTTGACTTTCTGGCAGGCTACTTCTTATAGCTACAGAAGCAGAAAATGCCATGTGGGTTTCTCATAGGAGACTCTAAAAGTACATTTTGTTGTTCTTTCATGTGTCGATTCAGAAACATTGGACATAATTGCAACATTGCAATATTGTAATATTTATCTCTTGGAATGCAAAGATTTTCTTAATTGTTTTCTTGCTGTAATTTGGAACATTTATTTTGCTGTAGTATTTTACCTTTTGAAAAAGAAAAATGCAGGCAAGAATGTGTACAACTGAAAGCTGAATATACTCACTATCCCTTGGCATTGTCTCTTTCCCAGGGAGTGCTGTCCAATATCTCCTCCATCACCGACCTGGGAGGCTTTGATCCTGTTTGGCTCTTCCTAGTGGTGGGAGGAGTTATGTTCATTTTGGGATTTGCAGGATGCATTGGAGCTTTACGAGAAAATACTTTTCTCCTCAAATTTGTAAGTAGCCTTTGCAACTCATTCATTCATCTGTTACATAGTGTGTCATGTTATCTGTTCTGTTTAACTGTGTAAAGCTTTTAAAATATATTTTGGGCAAGAAGGTGTTGTCCCATGTGGGAGTATCACAAAAACACTTAAATTTTAAAACTTTACAGCTCTTCAGTCTACAGTGCTTACTGGTTGTGTTTTCTTATGGCTCAAAATTATTGGTGGTAAGAATCATAACATGGATTGCTGCTTTCCCTATGGAATATAGCCTAACATTTTGCTTTCCTGTCAGAAAATGAGAGAAATTTTTGCTGAGAATCTGTGTGTTGAACTTGGAGCCCATAATAAGCTGCCTGTGAAATATGAGAGATATAGATACAGTCCTGAATGTGACCCGTGTGGTTTCTGCTGTGCAAGTGCCCCCCATGGTACAGTGGAGATAGGGCTGTTATGTGTGACTGTTTGCTGGTATCTTCAGTTTGTGCCTTTGAAAAGGCTTCATTGCATACTTTCAGTGCTGGGGCCTGAGAAGGAGAAAGGAAGCAGAATGTACCCAAGATGCGTAAAGAAAATGCATCTTGTCTTCTTGAACTCTGGGCTGGACTGTTGGTCATGAAAGGAGTTGCTGATATGCAAATGTATCTCAGTGTGCAGATACTCCTTTAGCTGAGTGGCCTGGTTCTGTTTTTTGAAAGTCTGTGAGCTTTGAAGAAGAAGATAACAGTGTCATGTTCCATTTTAGATCAGTTGAAGATCTATAATGTAAGATTCTTTCCTCCATGACTCCCACTTCCAGAGGTGGGCACAGCCTGGGTGATAGTTGTGTTTCTATAACCATTAACAGTTAATATATACATGAAAAGGCTTCCAGTTAAATAACTGCCTCCAAACGACACATTTGGCTCCCACAGACATGTATAAGGAGGGGAGGAGGCAATTGAGAGTTACAGTTCTTGAGGCATTTATAAAGCAGCTTGTAACACTTTTTTTTCTCTTCTTCTTTGCTTCTCTTAGCTTGCCTAAAATGAACTCATCTGCTGTACCAGAAATAGCTTCCCATACAGCAGCTGCAGGAGTAATTAAAAATGCATCTGAACACACACACAGAGCATATTAAAATGAAATTCAAAAGCATAGTTGCTAAAGGGATGGGCTTCCAGTGTACCAGGACCCCCTGTGTGTTTTAAAACAGTGTAGACTCAGTGGAAATGCTTAGAGAAAGTGGCAGATCGTTAGTAATGCCTTTGGCATCCATTGCATTTGCATTAATCACAGCAGCCTCATTTGGTTTTAATGTGGACGTGAGTCATTTCATAGACATTCTGCTCCAACTTAGTCATTAATTAAGTTTTGCTGTTACCAATTTTTGCTTTGTCTGCTTAGGCGAAGCTTTGCCAGTGAGAGTAGCTAAAGAAAAAGTCATGTAGAAAGCATTTTACTGGCACAATTGGTTGTTCATGCCTTTGAAAACTTAAGTGCCTGTGTAGAAATTTAAGATGGGTTTTCAAGGACCCTACACATGATGACTAGCTATTTCTTGAAACTTAGAGTGAATTCTCTTGGATCTCTTTGAAAATCCTCATGAAATGTCCAAGGTTTGAATTTTTGGCATGTTTATTATTTGTTAGAATAGAATTCTTCTCCATGGACACCCCCTTGTCGTGGGGGAGAAGCTTGCGTGCCCTTATGAGGTTGTGAGCTGTGCTGGCGGTG
>JAWWEE010000122.1:23051084-23157762 GCA_035221455.1 Xenops minutus | reverse complement strand
TAGCCACCAGCGTGCTTGTAGCAAGCGTGGGTAGAGCCCTTGTAAATCTTCGTTCGCGAAGCCTAGCCATGATGATGGAGAATAGAATTAAGATTTCAGTACTACATACCTAATAAAAAATGGTTGATTTTTAATTTAAAATTTCCTGTGTGCTAGAATGGCTTGAACTTGCATTGAAACAAAGTCTTGTCACTGGATATAATTGTGAGCCTTGAAAAAGTTTTTGGTCATAAAGGAAAATATTTTTAACCTTTTTTTATTTTCTTCATAGTTTTCTGTATTTCTTGGGATTATTTTCTTCTTGGAGCTCACTGCTGGTGTTCTAGCATTTGTTTTCAAAGACTGGATAAAGGACCAGCTGTATTTCTTTATAAACAACAACATCAGAGCATACCGAGATGACATTGATTTGCAAAACCTCATAGACTTCACACAGGAATATGTAAGTTGGACTATGTTTATTTATTTTGTAAAGCTTACTTTGAAGAAATACCTAGTCTTTCTTACTTCCCATATGTTTTGGGTCTTCAAGAAGCAACGGAAATATTACAGCATATAATAATTTTGAATATATTTATACACATATATTTGTCTTTACAGAACTTCTACAAACACACAGCACCTGTGAAATATGGCTTACTTGTGTTGATACATGACCAAGTAAAACAAGGTGGAGGGTTGAGCTGACTTATGCTTGAAGACTTAGTGTGTCAAATGCACCAAGTTAAAATAATTTATTGTAGGAGCCATCACATCTGTTTAAAAATTATTCTTTTTCTAAGCTTAATTTGGTCCTAAGATGAATGTTGGGGTACTTGTAGCAACATTAGAGGTGCTACACCACACTGCAGAGATATTTGGTTGGTCCAAATGAAAATGCAATGTTATTTCTTTTGAAGTAGACTTGATGGAATTGGGCCACTCATAGAGTTCTTGTGACTCTTAAGTTCTCTATGTGATGCTACATCTGCACTTGGGAGGGAAGCGTGAAGCCAGAGATGCACCTGTTTGTGTGGGTTAAGCTCTGTGGTTTATCAGTGTGTGTAAAGGAGTCTTGCACTGGCTGTTGCACACAGGTTATTCTGCCAGTACGTTCTTCCTCTAGTACTCTGTTCTGGCCTGGTTTGTTGAACTCCTTTTTGAATTTGGCCCTGTGTGGATAAGATGGTCAAGTGCTGCTTGAATTCATGTTTACTTACTTTTGTATGTTCTGCAATTATAATAGTTTCAAGATTTGATTTGCTTCTATATGCCTGGGGGGAAAATGGCGAGTAACAGGATGTGGATCCTCGCACTGGTTTAAATCTTGTTCAGCTGGGAGAAGGTCAGAGGTCACTGCAGTCAGAAAGCAGTGGTCCATTTGTATGCAGCCAGTAGCCTATGGCCCAACTCTGCAGTCACTACGTAAAGTTTTCTCTCCTAGCTGGATTAGCACTCTTAGCAGATAAAGCCAGGGACAGCATGAGTCTGGAGCTACTTTTTCACCTAGTAGAGATAGTGCTTGAAGACAACATGTTCAGGTATTGCAAAGAGAACTGTGCTACATCTAGAAAGAAAGAATTGCTATTCCACTGTTTCTAAAAATGTGGTTTATTTGTGGGGTTTTGCATTTTAAAATTTTTTTTAACACATGTGGGTTCATTGGGCTAGCTTCTTAAGTGCTGTAAACCATCAGTGCTCCACTGATCTCCGGTCCATTCTTTGTAGTTCAGCAGAATACACCAGTTCTTTGTGTGTTCAACATGTTTTGCCAGAGACTAAGCCTGCCTTGTGGCAAAAGTACTGTTTGAAGGATTCAGTAAAGATGTTATTTGTGCAGTGTGTGATGTTCAGGAAACAATGTGTTCATACAGTCTGATGTATAGACAAGCAAAGTTCCCCCAAACTGGCAAAAGGAGTAGCTGTATCAGTGTAGCCCTCAGAGCTGTGTAGTTTTGTTGAGAATCCAAAACATATTAGATTGGACCGAATGTCATACTCTTGGCTCTACTGGGCCTCGGGCTTGAGCTTGTAGGCCTGTGCAACTCTGTGGTGTTGTGTAGGCTTATCAGCTCCATGGTTTTCTCTCCAGGTAGCAGCATAGCAGGGTGTGAACATTAATCACATGATTACTTTAGAACAACTTACAGGTTTGGAATTGTATTTTAAAGAAACCTCACAAAACAAAACAAAAACCCAACCAAACAAAAAGCTAGAGGGAGTCTCAAATTCTGTTTTGAAAGCTAGAGGGGCAACTGGCAACAGCGATGTGTGTTACTAATGCTGAAATTTATGTTCTGAAAATTAAGAAGCTCTCTTTTCTTTGTTCTAGTGGCAGTGCTGTGGGGCTTTTGGAGCTGATGACTGGAACCTTAATATTTACTTCAATTGCACAGATTCCAATGCAAGTCGAGAGCGCTGTGGTGTGCCATTCTCTTGCTGTACTAAAGACCCTGCTGTAAGTCACAGTCAGGAGGGTAGGATGGGTCTGCGGTTTCAATCATAAATCACTCTTCAAGATTTTTGGGGTTTTTTTGTGTCTGAAAATCATGCATAATCGTTACCTTCTCACCAACTTGTATTCTTTATGTTCTTGCAGCTCAGCTTAACCACTAGCTTTTCTGCAGACAGCAAAAATCCTAAGCTATTTAAGTCTGCATTGTTTGTTTTCTGTTGCTTTTCATTAGAATGAGAAAACCATGGGCTTGGCTGAACATAAATATTAATTTTAGCAAGTATGAAAAGCAGAAGTTCTTAATGAGTTGAAGGATATGAGCTTCCATTGAAAATCATCAGAATAGCAACTTTAAGATCAGACACTCTGAAAGAGGTATTATTCATTATTTAATGCAGTGTCTTGAGGCTGCAGCCACTTTGACCCAGTTTGTTCCAGGTACAGTAATGAGTGTTGGTCTGTGCCCTGAAGGACTGACATGTTTGCATTAGAGTCTGGAGTTGGATATGGACATATTTACATGCTCTTTTTTCCCTTTTAAAATTACTGTCTGTGCTGCAGGCACCTGAAATCAGACTTGAAAAGTCAGAAATTGTTTGAGGGAGTAGCTTTTTGGTAAATTTTCATATCTTTTAAAACAGTTATAGTTCTTGATTGTCAAGCAGAAAATGTTGGAGCCATGCACTGCTAGTATGGACATGATCAAGAATGAGGGAAGCAGTTCACTAACAGTGAGAGGTTTGGAACAGGGTTGAGTGTATACATGGGGACTGTTACGTGCCTAACACTGTATACATTTGACTTCCATATACCTTGAAAGAAGCTGGCTTTGAGTGTTTGTATTATCTAGCAATTCAGCTGTGGCTTTTTCTCCAGCTGGAATGACTTAGAGTTCCTTGAATGTATGAGTCTAGCACTGACTAAGTTAGGCAAGTTGCCAAGGGGCACCTCAGGTGCTTCCTGCCTTGCTAATGCAATGCAGTTGCTGCTCCCAGCATCCACTCACTGCTGCTGCTCTCTTCTCTCCTGATAAGGCACTGCCATTTGCACAAACTGGTTCTGGTTCCTCTGCAGTGAATGTGTCTTCACAGTAGTTTGAATCTTTCTCACAAATATGGGTGAAAATGTTTCAATGGGATATTGAAATAAAATGTAGGTTAGGCTCAAGCATTACATTATGCTTTGGATTCCCTCTACTGTTTGCCTGTCTGTCTACCCATCCACACAGAGAGGTTATCACAGCCTCTGTGTTGTTATAAAATCAAACCAGTGACAACAGTACAAGGTAATCCTATAAACACATAATCGACCCGAAAGTTCTCTCTCTCTTTGTTGTGTGTATGGCTATGCAGTTTCTTAGGGCATGCTGCAGCAACCAGAAATTTAAAGATAAATCTCATTCATTGTAAGGAAGCAACACACTTAATTGCCTTTAAATGAAGACTAAAAATATTGGAAGTCCTGCATTTAACAGATACAATTGTAACCAACTGTAACTGGTTCAGTTGCATTGATAAATAGTTTATTCTGTGGGAAAGTGAATTTGTCCCTTTTGGAATTAGGATTCAATGTTGAACTGATGCAAAGTTATGTGGATGCTTTATTGAACAGAACTTGCTTTTAGTTTAGCTTGAATCAGGAAGTGGTAAGTTTAAGGTAGACTAAAATAAGTCTATCAAAACAAAGTTTGACTCCTGTAGTTCACTTTGCTATAGTTTAGCAGGTTGAAATGTTCCCAATTCCTGAAGAGGCAAGTGTGATAAAGTTTATTTCTATTGCATTCTTCATACCTTCTTTTGGTTAACAAATTCCAAGGCTAAAGGGAGAAGACATTAATGATGAAGCAAGTAGGCATTCAGTACAAGGAAGACAGCTTAAAATCCTTCTGTCAGAATCTTAGGTGCTTTTACAGCATTGAAGTGTTTGGCATTTAGATCCTGCAACAGAAGCATTCATCTCACTAAAACATACAAGTTGCTCAAATCTTAAAGGTCCATTAAGGGAATCCAATTTGGGCTATTGACAGAATGCAACCTGTTGTACTTCCTGCAAAGTGAGGAAACAGGAACTTTGAGTGCTGATAGGAGATACTTTTTTTCCATATGGCTGCTTTTTAAAATCCATTTCTCCACTGCCTGCCTTTCTCACTTCACTCCCACAGTTTGATTACATTGTGGTGTTTAGTACATGTAGCTAAGATTGGCTGATTTTATCACTTTCTTGAGTAGTTCCTTCTTCTGTTCACTATTATTATATCATAAGCCAGGAACTTAATATTTTGCTGCCATTGTGGCTGACACCAAAAGTACTTGCTCCATCTTATTGCCATGAAATAACTGTATATAAAGTAAAAATGCATCTTCAGCTGTCAATGAATAACACTTCTTCACTAGGGAAAGTCTGCCGGAGCCTGTTTTATTATCTGTGCTTTGGGAGTACTAAAGGAAAGGCAGTAGGAAAAAAACCCCTTCTTTCCCATTGGCATCAAACTCCTGTAAGAATGAACAGGCAGTGAGAACACGTTATTCCATCTGTTCTTTTTTCTTTCTGGTTTTTGGGAAGGAAGTAGATACTACATATATTTCTAGAGACATTCCTGAAAAGAACTTGCAACTTCTGCAAGAGAACTGCCCCTTATCACCTCTGCATTCTGCACAGACTGAACCCTGAAAATGTTAACAGCGCTCTTGGCATATATTTTTTAGCACAGACAAAACCTTTTCAGCAGAAGGTTCTTCCACTTAAAATAGATGTTCCCTAGTCCCTTTACTTTGACTTCTGAATGCTTGTATCTGAAACATGTGGTGCACCAAGGTGGAGGGCTGGTCTTCTCAGCTTGCTGACTGAATTATGAAAACATTTTTCGACCATGTGCTTTTGTTTGTTGCAAATAATTAATAGCACTGAGTGGAAGAGGAAGGTTTTGTTTTGAAGCAATATGCTAATCAAAGCTAGAGTGATTGTCTTATTTATATACAGGGAACTGGGAGAGGGTATTTGGAAGACATTTCACTGATTGCCTCTTCTTTCTCTCTCTCTGTCTCCTCTCTAGGAAGATGTTATTAATACTCAGTGTGGCTACGATGCAAGGCAAAAACCTGTAAGCTTTTTTCTTTTTAACGTGGTGTGTTAAGGATCTGAATCTCTGTCACAAGAGCAGGTTATTCTACTGATGGGATAGTTGAATGTAATTATCTGTTTTCTTCCCTCTTCTCCTTGGCAGGAAGTTGATCAGCAGGCTGTTATCTACACTAAAGGCTGTGTCCCTCAGTTTGAGAAATGGTTGCAGGACAACCTTACCATAGTTGCTGGTATATTCATTGGGATAGCATTACTGCAGGTAAACATCACGCTTCTTGTAATGAGTTACACAGAGGAATAACTGATGAAGTGAATATGTGAGGGGGGAAACTGTGTGTGAGAACTGGAAATGCAATGTCAGTTGCCCTTGGAAATATAACGTTCTGGGTTTAGTGAGGGGAACTAAATGTATGAGGCTTTCTTTGTGTTAAGGAGTATTTAATTTTTATCTGTAGGGATGCATTTTTTTCTTTTCAACTCTCTGTAGATCAAAACTAACACTCTGTTAGATAAAGCTTAGGTAGAGATTTTTAAGCCTGTACAGACCTAATGTTTCTGATGATATTTAAATGAACAGCAGAAAACCTGCAGAGTTGATTTTGTTGAAGTAAGACTAGAACTGTTCAGTTTCCTGGAAACCAGTGGCACTATAAAAGGACTAGGGTTACAGGAGTTTTGTGATATTCTTCATTCTTCCAGTTTACTGTTTGTTTGATTTCTAACTCTCTGTTGCCTGTTTTCATACCTAAGTTCCGTATAACCTAAGGAGTTGGACTTTATGAAGAGTTGTTTGATGCTCCAAATGAATAAACTGTTGTCTCTTCCAGATATTTGGGATATGCTTAGCCCAGAATTTGGTTAGTGACATTGAGGCTGTCAGAGCCAGCTGGTAAAACTGCTGAAGTAACCACAACAAGACACTGGACAACTGAAACCCTCTGAAACCTCCAGTGTGTCACTCCGACACCAAGCTGTATGGACATGGGTGACAGGGAAGCCTTCTCTCCAAAGTAGTCTCAAGTCTTAAGTTCCTGATATTGCAGTGAACTCGTGTTTCTTTGGGGTGGGGGAGAGAAGAGTGGGCTATTGAAAATCTGCTGCTCACTGACAATTTTTCTTTTCTTTTAAACCACCACTTTGAAAGCTGTTGAGCTGTGAATCTCTACTGTATTCTTGATTTTGAGTAACAAGTGGACACTTTTTTAAATTGGTGTATTCAGTGAGACAGAGTTGCATCATTGTAGTCTGTGGATATGCTGTTTATTCTTTATGTCATGAGCTCTTTGATAGCTGCCAAATATTCTTCAGATGGTCTATCTCCTCACCACTCTGTAAAGGAACAATCTTCTTGTTTTCACAGCTAAACAAAGCTACAGGCATAAACCCATGAAGCAGGAAGCAACTTTCTATGCATCTATTGTACAGTAAAAGAAATTGTTTTTAAAACAAGGGAAATTTTTTTTTATGCAAGCTTCCAACCATCTCCCTGTAGTACTTTGAGGTTGGAATCAGCAAGGTCACAGGGAGAATTGCCTACTTTTATCAAGATCTTTCTTCCTTCTCCACCCTTGTATGAAGGGAAAGAAGTTTTATATTTGACAAGCAAGGGTTGTAGGGCCTTTGGTTGCTGCCATACCTTTGGTAATCAGTTTTTTAAGGCAAGGATGGGATGTAACTGTATAAATGTGTGAAAGCAGTGTGGATGTTGGGTCTAAGTGAAGAATAATATTCAAAGAATGATTTATATATTAACTTAAAAAAAATCAAAACATATGTATCTGATATGGCAAAATCTTCTGTTTCTCTGAAATATAGTGTAACCTAATGTATTTAGGGATCCCGCTAATATTGATGCTTTGACATACTCCTGCAAAACTTTTCTTGGTCTGTTCCTAACTGAGGCTTTGGTCCTTCTTTTTTTTCTTTTTCTTTTCACTTGCATGAGCTGTGGAGTAAGAATCTGTGACACTCCAGTGCTTTTAAATACATGCATATGTTTTAATACAGTCTAATCCAAACTTACTTATTGGTAAATGCATGTGATTATGGAAAGATCATATCCCATTCTCTTGGAAGTTGGAGAGAACAGTTTTTGCCAGAGTAAATGCTTACCTCCAATGAACAATCCTTGCTATGGAGATGTCTCCCTTTCTTGCTCTAAATGCAACAAAAAGCTTTCTTGAAGCAATGGAATAAAAGTTTTAAAATAAAAGTGTTTATTAGGATCAGCCAAGACAGACTGTTTTGAATTGGACAAAAGAGAGAAGAATTTGGAATAAAGCACAAGCAGTGGGAGAAGACTTATATCAGGCTCCATCCAGCTTAGTGTTTATGATTTGTTCTTCTTCACTAATAATAGTGAACTTACAGACCTGACCATGGCTTGACTAGTTTTATTGCACTTTCTATGAATTTAGCTTGTTGTATGACCCTGCTCAGTATCTGCAGAACCAGTCCTGAAAGCTGCGAGTTCTTAGCTCCTGTTTTGGTCAGACAGTGTCAAAGGGTATGTAGCACCTCTGTGTAAGAACTTAGCATCTTTCTGAGTTGTTTCCTAAAATATGAAGTATGTGGAGTAGAAGAGAGGAATGCATTGCTTTCAAAGCTTCTGTGTTCTTGGGTATAGATGGATAGAAGGCTGATCTGGTGACCTATTAAGGCCCTTTCTGGTCCTGTGACTCTTAAAAAATGAGTACATGTCCCTTTGCACATTTTGCCTTTCTGTGCTTTAGTTGGCCATGTTTTTCTTCCCCTCTGAAGGCTGGTGATAGGCACACCGGTGCTTCACAGATGCTGCAGACAGACTTGTTGTCCTCCTGTCTTCGAGCATTACCTCATCCTCTTCTGGTTAACTCCCACAAACTGGCTCTGAATCAGGCAGTCTCCATATCCCTTGCTATCTGCTGTTAAAGGCCTGCCATGACTCAGAGTATTTTTTAAAGCCTTTGAAAGCAATTATAATTCACTGTCCTTAATAAAGTTGGTTCCACCTCACCACAGTGTTATGTTTTTCTTAGCCACTCCTCAGTTTGAGATGTTAATGGTGTTTGTTTTCCCCCATAGGGACACACCATTTTGCCTGATAGCAGCAGGACAGACAGGTCATCAGCACCAGTATTGCTGCACTGAGACAAAATGGTGCAGGGAGGAATCAGGGAAGTGGGGTTGAGGAAGAAATGCTTCCACCGAAGAGCCTTGATTGTGACCCAGGGCTTTGGTTTGGAGGGAAAAAAAAAGCCTAATTACACAAACATTCCTTGTTGCCACTGATCTTGAATATTGCTGTTGCTGCTCTGGGCTTCTGAAGGCAGCTTCATTCTTCTACTTGAATTTCTGCAGTTGTACTCTATTGGCCTTCTGTCTTGTCATGCTGTTCTCTCAATTCCAATCTGCTGAGTGTGCTGTTGGCAGTGTCAGACTGATAATAGGGTAAATGCTCTGAGGTGAGCAAATCTTGTTCTCACTACTTGCATGCGTACACACAGATGTGCAACACTTCTGCTGAATCCCGGAATGACTGACTGTTCTTAAAAAAACCACTAAATAACTTATTTTTCTAGAGTTTGTCTGTATTGCTGCAGATGTTGATCCTCCTCCCTTCCCCACTCCCAAGAGATACTTATTTTCCTCATTTTTGCAGTTGTTTGATGGATGTGTACTGAATGTTCAAGATGAGCTGTCTATATTGCATATTTAAATCCCACATTTTTTTGTCTACAGGTCAGGTAAGATGTCCTAGTAATGCCCCATCAGCAGCTGGGCTACTCAGAATCTTAGGTGTCCAGTTTGGATAGCTTGTGGAGGCCTTGGAAATCAATGTATTATTGTCAGAGCCTGCCAAATACAAGCAAGCTTTCTTCCAGAAAACTTTGAAAAGTTCAGGTGAGCTGCAACTAAAGTGCAACTGCTGGCTATGTGGGCTCGGTGTCTAAAGCAATAAGATACAGTAGGTGCTAGGACTCCTTGGCAATTTCTAGCCTGCCGGGTGTGGTGATGGGGTGGATGTGAGGTCAAAGGTCAGTCTAGTTATCTTTAATGTGAAGTAGTTGTTCAGAAATTTGTTGTCAGTCTTATGGCCCTTTTAGAGTGTGAAACAGCTTTGTTTGCTGGGCAATTCCTGTGGGATGGTGGCATTGCTAGCAAGGAGTCTGGTAGCTTCAGCAGAAGCACTGGCTCTAAAGTTATTTCCATGTACCCCATTGAGCCCTGCCAAAGGGCATCACAGTCCTTGCTCCTCTGCTTTCTAAATACTCTCGGTGTTCACAGGCCTTTCTGTTGTTTGATTTTTATTTTTTTTTAATTAATAGCCTAACAGACAAATGTTTGATTCATCTTTGTGTGACTCTTTCAGTAGCAGTAGGATCTCTTTGCTTCAAAATCCATAATTTTGATTGTGCCCCTCAGAGTTTGAAGCTGAGGCGATGCTTGCTCAAGTGTGCTCTGTCCTGAAACCTTTCTTCTTTCCCCTTTGAGAGAGATGCTCATTGTAGTTCTGGTGTGTAAATAGTGTTTGAAATGTAAATAGTAGCATGCAGATTAAGTGATTCTTGCACATGACTGCTTTTCACCCTGAAAGTGTTTGTTGTGGATAGGAAAGGTGTCCACTGTGAGAGTTTGCTGGTGAGTCCCACATGGTGGTCCGGGCTGTCCCTCATGCCGGTGGTGCGGCCGGAGCACCTCAGCTGCCTGCCCTTGCGTGTCTGCCCAGCGGTTGGGTGGCAGCACCTTGGAAAGGTGAAGCCCTGGCCATCCCTTTGGGCTCTGGGCAGTGGCAGGACCTCCCTTGCCTTCTCCCTTTGCTGCCTGGCATTAGACTGTAAAGTGGAGGGTTGGTGTCAGCACTCTCTACCATGAGGGGTTGCCATCAATTTGTGGCAGGACTGAACATGGTGCTATAAGAACTGTCCTGGATGTCAATCTGTGTTTTTACTACTTTAGAGACGCCCTTGTTAAAATTGGTTCTGATAAATATGGTTGGTAACAAGAGAAACTATCGTGTGTTTTTGATTCTGTTTCCCTTCTTGCTCTGTGTGCCTTTTGGGTGCATTGAAATGGCAGTTCTGCAAAGACTTAGGAAGGAAATTAGACCTCAGAAGGTGTCAAGCACTCCTGAGGGTTCAAATTCCTCCCTCCCATTTTTGTTTTCTCTCTGAATCTTTTTCAGATACCTGTAATAGGTGGTGAAACAGTCTAAAGCAAACAAAACAATACTACCCTCATCCGTTAGCTCCCAAATTATGCCACTTGAACAAAAGAAATAAAAAATCAGTCTCCCTTAACATGCAGGACAAAAAGAAGTGTTGTGACTGCTACCGTGCACCAGGCAGCACTGCTAGCTGTCCTTTGTGTTTTGGCAATATAAATGTGTTAATAAAAAGCTCTATCCATACGTATCTTCATGTTCACACTGTGTATGTAGTAGAGATGGACCTGAATACTACCTTGAGCTCTGGGCAGATTGGGGTTTGGGTTTTGTGACTCAGACCCATTTCTGGTATGTATATTCCAGATTAGTTTCAGCTGAATCTCTCTGTCTGGTTCATCCTAAGGTGTACGGCAAGCTGTCGATATTTACCCTTTGTGTATCATTCCTTTTTATACGAATGTATTCTCTTGTGTTCCTTTTTTTATCAGTTGTAAAATTGATTGTAAAAGCCAACTACACTTACCAATTGAAAGTATTGCTATAACAGATCTGCATGCCCAGTAGAGTTTGACTTGAGCTTTAGTTTTCTGATTTCAGATTGGTTCCCTTCAGTCTAGGAGAAAAGCATAGATCAGGTGCATAATGTATTACTTGTCATCTTTAGCATTAGACTGTGGTATTGTATCACATGCTGATCTCAATGGATGTAACTGGAGTCTACTTAGGAAGTTAATGCAACTTCCTGGTAATTCATTTTAAGCTATTGAAAGTGGTCTTGGTCATGCTACTTGTGTTCTTGGGTTTTTGTTTTTTAATAGAGGCATTTTTTAGGAATGTTTTAATACACTTACGATGGACAATACAATAGTTTTAATAGTCGTGCAGTATTCTGTATTTACTTGAAGTAAATCATTTTATATGCAATTTGTTAGATAATTACAATTTTATAAATAAAACTGTGTGAAATATGATGTTGTGAATGTGTACTCTTGATGTAGCACTTAACAATACAAAGATGCATTTGTGCAAAATTCCTCCAGGAAAAGACCCTTTACCTCCCTTCTTTCAAACAGGGGAAATAAATCCCCAAGTCTCTCATCTATGGTGTAGGGTACGGTGTTCTAATTAAGTCACAAAACACATTATCACACCACCAGTGGCTGCCCTTAAATTAATAATACGCTAATATGTGAAGAGCATGTCCCCACATGAAGAGATCCCGTATCTGCTGTCAGGTGTTGTTGAACTCTTTGGCTAATGAACATGCTCTGCTTCTTTCCAACAGGTTGTTGGTGTTCCTCAGGCTGTTGTGGCTGCTCTCTCTCCAGAATCACATTGGTGACCCTGAAGTGTTGATAAGTTTCTGCTTTGCAGGAAGCAGCACAAAGGGGATTTGTCATGACTTAATTAAACCTCTGAAAAGGGATGTGGGAATTTTATTTAAGTGCAACATGTCTGTAAACAGATGTAGTGAGAGCTGGCTTATTTTGTTTGTGCAGGTAAAACCGAGTAATGATTTCTTAAGTTTCTTTGGACAGAGGAGGAAGCAGCCTTCTTTTTTTTTTTTTTTTTTTAGTATTTAAAAAAGTGTATATTTTGTACACAGATCACCACCATGACCAATCTAAAAGCATGTCTCTATATCCAGATTGAAGTCCAATGGCTTTTACACTTTTACATATTTCAGGCATATTTCAGACATTTATCTGTAGGTAAGGAAATGCATTGGCAAAGAAAGAATGTAAATGTGGATGCGTTGGGGTGGTGGGGGCAGATGACCAGGAATGGCACAGTAATGACCAAGTCAACCAAAAGAAAGAAAAGCCAAGGGTACTGGCTAATAGATGTGACACAGTTGGATAAGCCATGATGGAGTGGCTACCTGCCATCTGTCAGGCTCTTAACAGACTTGCACTGTTTCTTGAAGTTGAGGCTGGTTACTGCTTTTTGGACTTCTGAAACAAATGACCTTTCTGGGTCTCATGGTCTCAAATGACCAGTGGGTGCTCTGGATCCAAGGATCCATACTGTTGGGATTTTTGCCTTACCCAAAGTGAAACTTCTCCTTGTAATAGGGGACACTGTGAAATGTAAAAACATACGAATGTTTTTTATCTTCCTGACTTGTGTGATGCTAGGTCTTGCAAAATTCATACAGATGCAGACAGGCTTAACACACGAGGCAAATACTGTGGCAACAGGGAATGTTTTAGAAAAGGACCAATGTCTGGCATTACCATCCTAAAAAGTCAGATGAGCAGCAGATGTCAAGCTCTGTGGAAATGTAATCAAACTAGTAAACATACAATTGGAATTATTGTCAGCAGTTTCACTTCAGTTGCCTCCAGTCAAGTAGTGAAATACATGTGATAGTAACATCCTTAGATCCCATTTCTGTTTTTAAAGGTGCTGAGAGGATAAGTGATTAACCAGCTACATAGAAAGAACCTGCAGACTGCAGCATGCCTCAGGACAGTGCAGTGTGTGTGTGGCCAGATATTGTCCCTTCAGTTACCTCCTCCCACTGTGACATACACCCATATCTTTGCCCTTATGCAGACTTTTCTTCTTAGGCATAGTACAGATTTTATCTAGGAATATAAGTAATTTGATATTCCATCCAGGGAAACCATCTGAAGGTAGGGTATCACTGTTGACCTGTGTTTGTGCTTGCTGTTAACTGGTATCCCTGCTGAACGTTTGGTGATGAGAATATGGCTAATGCTTAACAGCAGCTCCAGTCAGAAAGCCAGGCTAATGGGAATTTTGTCTCAACTTTGTCGATTGCAACCAGCTAGTGTGAGCACTTCCAGCTTATGCCAATGTCAAAAGGAATAGTCTCTGTCTAGAACTAGGTAGGTCATTGATAACTGGCTTTTCAAATGTATTTTGGGATCTAAGTCAATTTCTGTACATGAGAAAACTTGGGCTTCTGAGGGCCTATGAGCTGTGACTGTAAACACGCTGGTTAGGTTCAGCCGCAGGGCAAAGGTTCTGTGTTATTTGGAGCCTGATGTCACCAGGTCCTGGTCTCTGTTCACAGCTCTGCACTCTTGTCAGTGGCTTTGTTGCACTGTTGCTAGCAAATGCCTTTTTGAAGGCATTTGGGTTTGGGTTCTTTTGTTTTTGTACAGCTTGGTATTAGAGGCTTTTCTGGATGTTTCTGGTACTGGATTAAATGATTAAATGGATGTGGAATCACTGCAGTGTGAAAACTCCTGTAGCATCTGCTGTGTTTTCCCAGGTACCTGGCATGGGATCACATGGGTACTCGAACTTTAGGTTTCCTGCCTCTGCTGATAAAAAGAGAGCCTGAAACTTCTGAAAATGCTGAATTGCACTTGAAATGCTGAATTCACTTCAAAATGTTACAGCTTTTATGACCTTCGTGCATGGTGGGCTTGATCAAGGTAGGCAATGGTATCACACTGTCCAAAACAACATCTGCTGGCTTGCTGGAAACTACTATCCCAACTGCTCCTTGTTTTGCCAAAGTGTTGTTCTGCTGGTTTGCTCATGGGCATGTTACAAACCTACAAAAGAGCAGCTGTGAGATACGATGCTCAAACTGGCAATTTTCCATCTCCCTTACCTAGGAAAGGAGAAAAAGGAAGTCTCTTGCATCCTCTATTTTTCACTCGATGGGCTTCTGTTGAAAAGCTGCTGCAAGATACACCCTTAAAACGCCGTCTACAAAAGACCCCTAGCAAACAAAGAAGCAATCCCAAGCAAGCCCAAGAGCACTCACACGCACATGGCTTCATAGGATAAGGATTGTATCATGCACTGCTGCTAAAACACGATTGTTACACCACACAGTGCCTCTGTGTGAGCACACACAGTGAAAGTGGCTGGAACAGTTTCCTTTGTATCTACTCAGCTGAAAGGCAGTGATTGCATCGGGCCAGAGCCAGGAACAAACCCAACTCCTCACCAGCGCACGGCGGTGCAGTCGTGGCTTCTGCGTGGCATTAACAAAGGAGGACAAACCACAGGGTAAAGTGAGAGCACTGAAATTTTTATTTGTTACCTCTAGGTACCACGAGTTTGACATTAATTGGCAAGACCAGTGAATGAGCAGCAGTACATTGCATTCAAACCTGAATCTCTGAAGCACCAAAATTTGAGCTAAATTTACTTCTTAATCCTATAGTCAGCACACTAGTCTGGACTTGCTGCATCTCGTATTGTCCCTAATTTAGTAGTACATTGTTATGCAGTTAGGGGGCATGAGGAAAGAGTCAGTTGTGTAGTACCACTTCTACATCATCATAGGACTACAACATGCACATTCTACTATGTGGCCCAAGCAACAAGAATACAAGTAGAACAGTTACGGGTGGAGACAGGTTCATGTTAACACCACCTATGAATTTGTAGAAACCTTTTTGGACTGGTACCTACAGCAGTTCATCAATTTGTGTGGGAACGTTACACGCATGCACGAGTGATACAGTGGAAAACATAGCAGGAGCGGCAGCAGGACGGAGGACAAAGGTGAAATCTGTGATGGGATGCACTGGAAACAAGACCTTCCTCAGCTTTCTACAGCAAGTCTCTGCTCTGTTAGCAAGGCCTGCTGGGCAACAGTTTTGTTCTCATGGCTGCGGAGTTTTGATATGACTTCTAGAAATGCCATGCTCTGCACTTCTTTTTGGAGAGGCTCTGGAAAAGGAAATATTAAAAGGAAATATTATTTCTGTGCAGGTGACTGAGCATTGGTTACCCAGGGAGGCTGTAGAGTCTCCCTCACTGGAGATACTCAACAACTGTCTGGACACGATCCTGTGCCATGTGCTCTGGGATGACTCTGTGATTCTGTGAACACAGAGTTGTTGGCAATATCAAGTTAAATATGACACCAGATACACCCTGTAACAAAGCACAGTAACAAAAGCAGTCACTGGAGAATTAAACTGATCAGTAATTAAACCAGTGGAACTGCTTCTAGTCTTTGTGGAACTATACTGGGGTCAATTACTTTAAAATGAATACACAGATCTGTTTACAGTAGAATGCAGAACATGTAAATACTCACTGTGTGGAGACAGTAATGGAAATAGTTTAGAGGCAACAGAACTGGGAGAGGTGTACTTTAGTATTTTCCCATGTAAATAACATGGCTCTTTGATCCTCCCCTCCTAAAAAATCAAACTTCAAAATTAATTCCAGGGTTGCTCAGTTGTTATTCTTGTGTCCTCCCTGATTTTACACAGGTCTGTTCATTAGGAAGGAGGGCAGAACACTGAGTCAGTCAAGTGCTGGGCCTACACTTCACAGCTGCATAGTGCAGTAAGATGCTGTCTGTTCTCTGGGAGCAGGGTAAGGAGCCTCATGTCTAGGCAGAGCTTATAGTCTGGTGGCAGACTCTGATGGTCAGATAACCCTAAAGAACCTTCCCTAAGATAAGACTGGTCCGTACTCTGATGGATTAGAGAGACAGGTATTTGACTTTAAATAACCCTGTCAGTCTTGCAGGTGACAAGACTCAAGGAAGAGAAAATGCAACTGTCGGGCGGAGAATTTCTGAAGATGAGTATTTCAGTTGGTAGCAGGTAGGAATACACACAGAAATGTCACAGTGAGGCTGAGTGGGAACCTTTGGCAAAAGAATTCTGCTCTACAATGGATGGATAATTCCAACCCTGAAATGGGTCTAGAAGGTTGTGAGTAACAACTAAATTTACGTGTCTTAACATTAAAGTGAATGCTTACTGGAAGCTGAGGCTTGTTAGCAAATTTTGTGAGCACAATCTTTGCACACTGTGGTGTGCATACTCTCTAAAACCAAGTATTTGTTCCTATAAGCTGGCAATAATACAGCATTCACATGCACAGATGTGCAGGTCACCAGAATTACACTTGCCTGAGGCCCAGTGAACTGTTTAAGAAGCATCTCTGTTTACAGAGACAGCACATGCTTACCCATGGTAACTTTTAATCAATTAAACTGCATTGCTGTAAACTCATCTCTGGAGAACCTTCAAATATTTCACACTTGGCAAGTCATGTGCAGACAGGCTCTGCATTTCCATCTTTCTGTACTCAATCCAGTTCTTTGTAATCTTAGTAGTCTGTAAATGCCTGAAACCTTTATGAAAGGAAATTTGTTCTCCTTTCACAGACTAAATACTTCTTAAAGAACTGAAGAAATGCAATAACTTCTTGAAACCTCAGGTGGGAATCACATTTCCTCCCATGCTACCTTGCTCTTTTGTGGTTTGTTTTTGTTTGTTTGTTTGCCCACACACAGGTGGGAAGTTGCAATATCAAACCACAGCCTGCTACAGCACCCTGAAAACAGCCTGGCCTTTAGCAGAGGTTGAGCTCAGAGAGATGAGAGTTTACAGTGTCCAGCACTGCTGTGTGTTAATGCACATCCTGTTCATCTTTCAAAGCAACCTGAGCAGTTGTGCCTGGTGGGCTGAGCACACAAGGGCTGCCAAGGGAAGGACTCTTCCTAGTGAGGATCCTTCCCAAAGCCCCATCACATGTCAATTGCAGGGAACTTGCAGCTAAAGATGAAAATAAAGTTCTTGTTATCTGTAAGACAACCTGATATTGTACAGTTTTAAATGCCTTTCATTTTTTTCCTATCAAAGTTTGAGCTAGCCGCACTCTGCAGAAGCCGGAGTCCAATTTCTGCAGTTAATATCCAAAACTAATATAATGGCCTCTTCCTTGACACTATAAATAAAACAATATAAATTACAGTGTCATAGTAAATTGAACCTTTCTGTGTACATTCTTTGTGAACAGAAAACCAGTCTCACTGTGCTTGCACTTGCTCTATATTCAGGCTCTAGGAAGGAACTAAGTTTGCATACATAAATCTCAGAAAGCAGCCTCCCCGGAATACTCACCAGATCCTATAAGAGCACAGATCAGCACCATGGAGTTGTATTTTATTTCTGGAGCACTCCTGCCGTCTGAGAGCAGTCTGTGTAGAATCTGAACAAGCTGAGCATTTTCAAGGTCCTTTTCAGCAGTGACTGGAAAAAAACGAAAAGTTTTAAGTCTGTAAGTGCTGCTTGCTTTGATGCTTCAGTGTGTTAGCTGTTTACTAAAACATGGAACTCTCACTGGAGTGAAAGTGGTGCTGTGGTACATAACTCATTGGTATAAAACGGAAGCACATATCTGATGGTATGATGACAGGAATCACAGCTCTTGCTATAAAAATGTTAAGTTGCCTGACTGCTTGAAAGGAGAGTCAGAGAGTTTCATGACAAAATCCAGTCTTAAATGTGCAGTGAGCTGATGGAAAAGCCACCAGGCTTTCTACTTATTTAGGCAGACACTTGCAATATTTCAGTTGTCAAGACTTCCACTGCCTGAATTTGCTTTTGGGAATCTTGTCTGAGTAAACACGTGATAGTGCAGTTCTCAATTCCATGGCAGAGGGAGCTCAGGGTCCATTATAAATGCAGTGAAAAACTTTTTAAGATCACAGTGTGAGTTATTACCTATGTAGCTTTCTAAGAAACATTAGGTATTGAATTTGGGCTTAGCCTTTAAAAGCCTGAAGACAACAAAAAAATACTTAGATGATTCATGTGAATGGGAACATGTTTCCTTTTAGTTATAACAATTCCCTGATGTATTGGCAGTGATTTTGAAGTTGAACAGAGCATTTCTGCATCACACGTGTGGTGGCAAGAGATGCAATCAAGAGCAAAAATAAGTGATGTTGTTTGTTTAGTTCCCTAGTTAATACGCAAGGATAAACAAAATCTCTGTTGGACATTTACCTTTCTGTTTGGAAAGCTGAAGTACTGCAAATGCAGGTCAAGCCATGTAATCATCTCTGCCTTCATATGGCAACTCTTGCACCTATTTCTGTGGAACTTAATGAAGACAATTTTGGGGACATTATCCACATCTGTGCATTCTCTGACCCTTTAGCTCAGGTGGTTAGGGCACGGTGCTGGTAGTGGAGAGGTTCTGTTCAATCCCTGTATGGGCCACTCACTGAAGAGCTGGACTCAATCCTTGTGGGGCCCTTCCAACTCAGAATATTCTGTGATTCTGTGACCAGTGTAGGAACGTAGTCAGGTCACATCTTCTCTGTTGTAAAGTATGTTCACCTTCTTTTGGGTTTTATCCAAAATCTGAAAGTTAAGTTGAAGGGCCTTTCTAGCTCATGCCATCACCCAACAGAACGATGGAGCAGATACTGTGTAACCAGCAGTCCCCAGTTTTCTGCATAACATGTCCTTGCTGTGTCTGCATGAACCACCATGCATTGCTGTGCTGCCCAAAGGCAGTGGAAGGAGGAGGCTGTTCCACACTGCCAAAGAAACCTGCACAGCTCTCCCTCTATGGCTTCTCTTGGGCACAGACTGGAAAGGACAGAGGTGCAGTGAGCTGCTGGGATACTCACCTAACTCTAACGCCGCTATTAATGCCAGTGCAACGAGAGCTTCATTTTGCATTATTACATGTTCACTGGTCGCCATGGTTACTAAATGCTTGATGCCACCACTCTGTACAATGGTCCTAATTACATCCTAAAATAAATAACACAAAGATAAAAAAAATTCTGCATTGCATACAAACTGTATCAAATAAGGAAATTGTCATGGAGGCCATGTTATCTTTGGGTAAGGATACTCATTGGCTTTATGCACATAGAATGACTTTACACATCAAATGTACGCATGTAGGCCTACTGTCTGCTGCTATGCTGCAGCTGTAAGATACAGTGTGTTAAACCAAGCCAGGTAACCCCATGACTCAGTTAAGACACACATAACTAACTTTTCCAGTTTATAAGGTGTAATCCAACTTCTCACGATATGCCATCAATTACCAAACAATGAGATGTTCAAAGTACCCAGTGAACCACATATTTGGGATAAGGAAACACAAGAACATACTTTTAATAAAGTTATTAAATCCATTATCTCCGTGAATTTTCAGAGTTTCTTCAAAATGTTCAGAGAGGTGAGATCATAACTATTACACCTTACTAAGTAACAGAAATGGTGTACTTTAAAAGATGTATTTAGAAATGAGCAGGAAAATGAGCAGCAGACTCTTAAATATTGTGGAATTCTCCTTCAAATACAAAGCAGGTAAGGAAAGGGTAGGTATGGGATACCAAAGTGCTGGTTTCTGTTCTAAAGCACCCATTAAAATTAATTGCTGCCCAGCATACAGGAAATGAAAATGTTGACTAGGTTAAATGTCCCTAAAGCAGTTAAAAAATACAAGTTTTCAAGTCCAAAATTTGATCCAGCTTACTTATGTGACAAAGGATGAATAAAGATTTCTGCTCTCTGCAGATCCTTGCTATTTATAATTTAAAAAGTGATTTTACATCTAATGTTTTCATCATTTTATGTCCCAGAAATACTTGCAAAATGTTTGCCTGAAAAATCAGGTAACTTGGCATGCTAAAAAGGAACTGTTCAAGGAAATATGGTTTAGGTTTTATTATTTTTAATTTGTTCTGTGGGTGCACAAAGTTTTGAAATAGCATTTATTTCCTGAAACAAGAATCTGATTTAAATATTTAATCCATCTGTTGAATTTCCATTTAAAGCACACATCCCTTTCTAGCTCCAGCCACAAGCCAAAATTGAACACCTGACACATGTACTGGGAATGAATTAAGTTTCAGTGCTTGCACAGACTTTGCAGTTGCATTGTTTATGCAAGGAAACAGATACAATATAGTTATAATCCTTGAAAACTGAAATATTTTTAGATAACCATACTGATAATGCTAGTGCCACAAGTTGCAGCCTAATAACTCAAGAGTATCACATTTAAACCCTTTCAGTTTTTTTTCCTGAATGGCATCATTTATGCAAGCATTTAAGTGTTTTTATATTTTTTCCACACTTGCAATGATGTATTTTATTATTTGTGATTTTCTGGAACTCCAAAGTAGTTTTGAGACTTTGAGACACTCCAGGAACTGCTAAGTTCTGTCTGAATTGGGAATTTTGGCTATATAAGCCTTAAGAATCAATCAGCAATTTTGACAGCACAATTTTTTATTTTGTAGGTGAATGTCAGTATTTAAAAGGCAAAATAGATGACAGCCAACTGGTCTGGTGCTAGTGTGGCTGAAATCACAAGTACCTATTCTATTTTTTTTTTTTGGAATGACTAAAACTAAACTACTAAACTCCTGTTGCCTTTGTAAATATTACCACAAATCCTTTAAAGTTAAAAGCCAAATCCAAATCTGGCATGCTGCAAAGAACCATATAGTTATACTCATATTCAAACCTAGAGGGCAGCAAAAGCTTAAAAAACCCAACCCCTCAGCTCTGTTTTCTTCTTCCTGTCGAGTTTAATCTATGTGTACATAAACCACACACAAATTAATTCACCTGTGAGAATTCTCTTAACTTCTGTACTAATATCTATTTGATGCCCTCAGTAGTGTCTCTGTATTTAGAACTGAATTCCGTTTTGCTGTAGGGAGTATTGATAAAATAGTGCATCTGTGGCAGCGTTTGCCATCCATGCATGTTGGGGATTGTTGGGTGGGGGGTGTAGAAAAAAATGAGGACCCAGAGATTTGAAACCTGATCAGTTTTAGAGGCTGAACATAAAATGAAGAATGGGTATTAGACAGAGACAGTAATATTGGAGACCAGGAAAGATTTAAATCCCTGTAAAGCCTGTTGATTTGTTCTTGGAGAGGCTGAGTATAGATTGGGCCCACACTATGGTTATTCACTCTGTAAATGCCATGCATGAATGAAGAGGTCACTGTTACACTCAGAGTTCTCCAAATCTCACTGGCTATTTAAGCTCAGTAATGCAGCCTGGGTTCATGTCGGTAAACAGGTTAAAGGAAGTCTGAGCCTGAAATAGCTTGTCTCCAGAGGAGATGCATTTGCCCCTTCTAAGACTATGCTTTGCCTAATACTCTCCTGAACAAGGACTTGGACTGCTTAAATAAAGATATCTGATTGAAAACTACTGAAAGTCATGGGATGGACAGACAAGTTTCTCTTAGTATCATACTTTTTGCCATGTACAAGCAAGCTGTTTTTAGAATCTGGGATAAATTACCATTTATAATGATCCATCAGAATCTTCTGACTCTGAAATATGCAGAGCAGAAATATGAAGAGCAGGGGGACAGACTATTTCTGGATCTCATTTTTATATAAATATATAGCAAATTCATAGCAACTGAGGTCAATGATTCTTCATATATAACATCATTAAAACATGGAAAATATGGCATGCTGAACTTCTGCAGGATCCATCAAAGATAAAAATAAGTCAAGACTTGGGCAGAGAAGTAACACACAAATACCCAACCTGGCTCTCTAGAAGGATTGCATACTGGAGGATCAGCTACTGACAGCAAGTGCAGAGGTAACTCTTAGTCGTTGCAAGCTGAACTTTTTCACCACTAACTTACTTTTGATTTGCTGTGTCGTATAAGTGCAGAAAGTAGTCTGTTGGACTCTCCCATCACACCTGCGTGATCCTTCGCTTCACACCACTCCACCAACCGTTCCACAAGTTTTACGTTTTTGCCCAGCTGTTCAGCTGCTTCTGCTACACGATGCCGGAGCCAACAACACAACAAAAAAGTTGTCACTTTTTTTAAGCAAGTGCTAGAAAAACAAGCTGAAAGTTACTAACTGGAAGGCGTTAGTAGAACTTCACTAGCTTGCACTAAAACAGTGGGAGAAGTCTAGATTGTGTTGAAGCAAGTAAAGCCAGTAAAAATGGAAACAAAATACATAAATCATTCATAATCCAGTTTTTGAAAACACCTTCTCAACCCAGTTAATGAGGCTCAGGCATTGATTAAGAGCAGGGAAATGCAGGTGATGTCATCCTGCCAGGTGAGCTGTGAGCTAACTCAAAAATTTAAAACCAGGAGGGACCTCTGCCAGAAGGGAGCTCTGTGGTCAGTCAGATTAGGTTTGATAAACTAAGTCATGTAAGTTCCTTTAATGAATTTCTGTTTCACATCTAATAGCTTTGCTAGAACTAGAATGGATCTTAAGAAAAAATTTGCAGGACTGGGTCAAAAATATATCAGCAGCTGATTTACCTTATTAACTACTTCTAGTTTTCAGTAGACTTCTGATTTTATAAATACTCATCTTGGAATGAGCTGTCAACTAAAAGGTGCTTGTTCTGCAGTCTATCAATTAATAGAGTATTAGCCTGTTCCAAGGAATGAGGTATAGTGAGGAAATGTGGTAAGTGAACAGCAAAACAGGAGTGGTTGCTTAAAACACTCACACCTCAATACATACTTGCAATGTGACAGTCTAAAGAAGCTCAAAAGTAAATAAGCATTTGACACTTATTTGGAGGGTCCCTAGTAGTCAGGTTAGGAGTTCTGAAAAAAACCAAAAAACAACCCACATTCCTCTCCCTGTGCATATGCAGCAGATTTATTCCAAGACTTCAGGAATAAAATTTAAAAAAACTATCTGCTTCTCTCTTTTAAGAATCTTGGCAGCTTATCACAGACTCAACCAAAGAGAATCACTTAACATAGAGAACAGTTTATTTTTACCTTGTGCATCTATTAACATTCTTAATGTTCCCAGCAGCTTGAACTGAACAGGGGGCATCTCCGATCTGAGAAATTTCAATACAGCTTCTGCAACACCAGCTGAAAGCATCTTAGCCTTATTTACAACTGCATGAATAAAGAACAGGGATTGATCTCAAGAACATTTCTGGAGGATGCAGTTTATTTCTAAGATGGTCTTGAAGCAAATTTTCAGATATGGTTTGAAAAATAGGTTGTGAGCACAGACTTCAGGAGCACGAGCGCATACTGGTGATACTGTGTTATGGAAAAATGTCACAGTTCCTAAGGCACAGCTGTGAAATTAAGTGCTTATTCCTACCATGCATGTCTAACTTTTAGTGTTCAGCCTCAACACAAACTCAGGGCCAGACTTCTCCACTTGGTCTAGAAAAGGCGTCTTCCACAAAATGCATCAGGTAGAAGATCATGCTAATACTTGCACTCCAAATTATGAGGAAACTTCCCTGAGTCCAAACAACACTCCTCTGTTTGTCACAGCCAAAGCAATTAAAGCATCTAATTAGCAGAATAACCTCTTAGCCGGTTCCAATACTTTATAAAAAACAACACTGGTCTGACATATCTGGAGCCTGTAGTCCTTTTACTGCCATCCACCCTCTCTCAACCTCTCTTTTATCCTCTCCAGTAGTCTACGTCCTCTGCTTTCACAGAGCTCTCTGAAATGTATTTAAACAAACCTTGCCCAATAGTATTTTGAAAAAAGTACTTATTTGATATTCAAAATAGTATTTTAACAAGCAACTCATCACTGAGGTCAGTTATTACTTGCTCCCTTTCCTGTAACAATATACGTAGGTGTCTGGCAGACACCCTTGAGTACAGGCTACAGGGAAGCTGACTGATGGAAGTGAGAAGAATGACCCACCTGAGAACGGCAAGCAAACCACAGACCACTAAAGCTGAGTGGGTTTAGTTATGTATGCATGATCATTTCTAAAACGTTACAGTCTGTCAAAACGGAAAACAGTAAAATGAGCTTAAATGGATGAAAGACTTATTTTTGGCTTGGCACAAGAAAGCATACACAAGTATTACAAATTTTCCTTGTTTTTAATGTGTGTGTGCTCTACCTTTTATACTTGGGTAATCAAAACTCACACCCATTAAGCTATTAAAAATTACAAAATTAGCATTCAGTTCACTGCCTACAAACAGTAACTAATTGCAATAGGCTGGCTATTCTAAAAGTCTACCTTCAACTCTAATTTGGCTGTTTTCAAAGCCTCATAAATTTACAGTAAGATGCATTGTTTCAACAAAGGGGGCACTGTTCCCTGGTGGGGACCCTCAGCTGTCATACAAATCCCAAAAGAAGCAACAAATAAAACTATAATGCAGTGCTCTGGACAAAAAGGATTGAGAAATCATATCCAAGGCTTCCTCACCTCCCTGCCTTTTACAAAGCTGCCCTTTCCTTGGTGGGGGATACTGTGGGATCAAAGAGGCAAAGGACGGTCGCTAGGCCTGTGATGTATTTTGAACTGCTGTGCAACAGACACAAAAGCAATGATAGGCCAGTGTGACCTGCCTCTCGGCCTGTCAGTCAGTTCTCACTCCATCATTCCCTGGGAGGTGCTGTGGGAGACCAGAATTTCACCTTGGGGTAGTTAGCAATGCAAAGAGAGGCTCACCAGGAATAGCCAGGTTTCTGAGTGCGCTCAGTGCAGCGTGCTGCACGGTTACATTTCCATCCTCCACATGTCTGTCTAGCAGATCCATCAGCTTTTGAACTATGCCATTATCCACCATATGGATGCAGTTTCCGTCTGCGCGAGATGAGACAAGTCACTTGTGAATGGAAGATTATTACTGAGATTTTTATGATAGTGTCTTACGAACGGAAGGGTTATTTCCTTGCTCCTTTCCAGATTTCATCATTTAGAATTTGACCACCATCATCAATGGGAGTTTTGCAGTGCTCATGAAAAACAGAAGAGTGACAGAAGAAATACTGAAGAAGGCAGAAATCCCCTATGCCTCTCTACAAATGCGAAACAGTATTTTTAAAGTAAACTTAATGCTTTTTAGGATTGTAAAGTATAAAACTACTGATGTTGCTGTATAAACACCAGCTTTACTGTGACAGAGTTTTTTGTTTGTAGCTGTATAGACAGAGCATGATAGAAGGGCAGACATAAATTTGCATAAGCTAATATGGCATGTTCTTACCATTTCTGGCAAAATTTGCAATAGCCAGTGCTCCTGCAAGCTGTAGCTGATGACTATTGGAAGGAATCCATGAAAGCACTCTTTGGAACACACTGCCTTTTCCTCCTTCAAATAACTTTTGCATGGATTCATCTGGGGGAAAAAGCACAGACAGTCAGGAAACCAAAAAAGTGTTAGGAAGACTTCTCTTTATATTCATATAGCTCTGGTGGTTCCACTACAATTAATCCAGTCCGGCAGTGGGATGAGGGACAAAATCTGCCCTGTTAAACGTTTGCCTGGCAGGCAGCTGGTCGTCTAGGTTATTTAGGAAAGTAATAAATAGTGAAATTTGGAAGCCAAACAGCATTACAAGTATCTGCTATTGCTTTGCAGAAGACAGAGACAGTCCATACGTACCTCCAAGCAATAACAGAACCATAAGATCAGAAGCTGTTTTGAGCTCTGCAATATCTTCCTCTTTGTCACTGTCCACAGTTTTCTGGACGATCTCAAGTAAGCACTCCACCAAGCCTGCTTCAACCAGCTGCAGCTTAATGACATCTGAAGAATAGCATTGATAATAGGAGTCAGAATCAGGATTTTAAATTTATTGCACACACACGCAGGACAGACTGTGAGAAGAAGTAGCAATGTCAGTGGTTTCACTGAGAGCTTGTGTACGTTAACCTGCAACTTCTTTATTTGCAATTCTTAGGGCCAACTTCTGTTGTCAGTCACCCAACAGGCGGTCCCTGGACTGCTTTAGAGCACAACCATACACTGAAGCCATATGGAGCTCTTCACTTCTCAAAAATGAGGATATTTCCCTACAGCAAACTTCTGGCATCTCAGTCGTGACACAACAGACTCATATGGACTGCACTGTGTTCATGCGTTCCAGAGACTTTGGACTGTGCTGCAGATCAAACTTAGGGTTTCTTACTCTATTTCATGTACAGAAGCGCTACTGACTTCACTGAGATAAGTATAAAATACAGAACTTTTTGCTGAAATCTTAGAGCAAGCAATTTCTTTTAGCTGAGACAGTATTTTGGCCGTTCACCAAAGAGCTGCAGGAGAAGTACAGTAAGGCCAAATCCAAAAGGCTGGGTCTGGAGGGAAGTTTATTGTCATTGAAGCAAAACTGGAAATTGATGAGGCAAACTCATTTCTTAGTTGTTATTGGAAACAAGGCTCAAAAAGATAATAAATATGTTTTTCAGGTGGTGGCATAGAACCTAGGAACAATATTTTTGCTCTTGTGTCTACAACAAAATCTTCAACAGATACTTCCCTATGAACTTGGAGCTGGGAATTTCCTTTACATGTCTAAACTTCCTTTCTGTTAAGAGGGAATGGCAGGTTGTCTGAAGCTGTTCTTAGGTCTTTTCATACACGAAAGTGATCCTGGTAGCTTTTACGTGCTGGTTTTGGAAAACACAGTCACAAAGCTCTGCAGAAGTTTACAAAGAAATGGATTTCTCTCAGGATTCTACATGAAATGGTGTTTTAATAATAAGCTGTTTAACCCACCCAAGTTAAAGTATTTGAAAAGGCGAAAGCTTTGAAAATATTTTTTTCATATAGTCTACAAGCCATATACAGGAGAGGAAGTGTGTTCTACCTCTGGTGAAGGACATGTCTGACTCTCAATTTCCTGGTGTCACTAGGCTTCTTGCCTGAGTAAAATTCATTGTTCCTCTAAGAGCAGCTGACCTCATGAACTTTGTTAGGGAATGCAAAATATCCAGCTGGGACTTTTTTTAGATAGGCACTTTTGCACTGAGGTGCTTTAAAAAAAATAGAGAATTCCCTTAGTTCCAGAATACTGATTTAAGATGTTCTGTGATTTGAAATTGCTGCACCAGTGTGCTTAATCAACAACTAAATGAAAAAAAAAAGGCTTAAAACACCCTGACCACCAAAATCCAGACTCAGCAAATACTTCATTTACAAGTTTTTTCCTTCTGACCTATTGCTAATTATCTACAATCAAAAGCACCTAAATAGTACCAGCACAGTGAACTCATTTAAGTATGTCTTGAATTCACAGTGGAAATGTTCAGTTGACTACATCTTAACATGAAGCACCTGGGTTATGGTCAGAGCAGAGAACTTCTCAAATCTTATTGCAACTAAAAAACATAGTCTAAGAAAAACTAAGCATTTGAACTGAACTATGTCAAACACACAAAAAGTTCAACACTATTCCAGGTCAATCTCTGAGAATAGAATATCTGAGAGCAATTAGCTAGTTACTATATAATAATTGAATATATTTTGGAAGAATGTGCGGGTTTAGAACTGAAAAAAGGATTTATTTCCCATACTACTTAAAAGTCAAAATAACTTTTTAAATTAAAAATTTATCTTAATTTATACAATGAAAAACAGATACACACTGAGTGTGTATGTACAACAGAGTAGAATGAAACCTAAATCATTAAGAGTTTGCAATTCTACCTAATAATTTATTCGAGTCAAACAAACTTCAATGCTGAGGTGATTAAAACAAGGTTATAGAACCTTCATATACTGTGATGTCTTCCATACCCAGAACTATTTTCCACTTTGGTCCAGTTCCATCTGTTAACTCATTTCTGTATTTCCACTGAGGGCAGATGATAGATCATACAAACTCCCCTCGTAGGATCCTTTGTTCCTTTGGGAGGAACATCCCAGAGGGCTGACCAGGCATACATCACTTCCTGCTCTGTCTTGAGCAGTGACTGAAACTCCTGGAGCTACCATAATATATGCCACCAAACACTCAAATTAAATTCCAATGATCTCTCAATGAACAGTAAGGGGAGAGTGTCCAGCTCTTAGCTCTGCAATTAACATGCCCCTAGCAAAAATAATGTCCATAGGAAATGGAACTGTCAGTGGCTCTGTGATTCCAAGAAATGATGTCCTGGTGCTGCAATTGTCTATGAATGCTTGAGCCAGCATTTGCAGACAAATGTTGTAAAGCCCTCTAAAAAGCAGCTTTTGATATTCCCACTGTGGGCACAGGGAAATAAAATACAACATAATCGTATACAGAGTGAATCAGAGATGGAATTAGCATCAGCAATTTGTTGTCTCCTGTCATATGCTTGACAATTAAGACCTATTCACTTCGCATGAAACTACCATCACAAGGATCAGCCATGGTGGCTTCTGAACAAGGCAGCCAGTTACTCTGCATTCAGTCCCTGAAAAAGACACTGATATACCATAATACACAAAATGGGATGAGTAAAAGACAGTGTAAGAAAAATAAATTCTCACCATTTTCTGCCAAGGGAGCCAAAACTTCAAAAATCATCTCTTTTTTGTCATGCTCTATTTGCTTCTTGAACAGTTTCACAAGCTCTTCAGCAATGTTTGTGTAGGCAAACTGCTCCTTACTTGACTCTGTGAAGCAAAAAGAATAATTCAGTATGAAGTAAAAACAAACCACATCAGAAGTAGGACTATTTCTTTTCTTTTTGTTACCAGGTTTATTCAGTACGATGACTAATGGTGCTCTTCACAGGCAAGAACAATAGACTCGTGCTTGTCACAAAATGAAAAGATAAATGTCTAACCCTTTCTTATGTGCTGACCTGAATTTATTATGATTAAGGCTGTTAAAACTATATAAATATATGTTCAAGGCTGTTTGGGCTGGTTTTGCTCAACAAAATGTAAAGGTAGCTATAGAAACAGTAACAGAAGAAAAATATATATTGTCTTTGATTTCCCTCATCTTAACAGGAAGAAGAGCAGGTTATAGTCTGCATTTTCTGTGGGAGAGATGAAGATTCGCACTGACTCCCTTAATATTGACACATTTTCACAATGGTGACATTTCTCTTGAAATCTGTGAGTGGCTGTTGCTGGGCTATCTCACACTGCACAGAGAGCATAAAGCAGCTTTACAGATGGGCGAGCTTCCTACCAGGAGATTAGCCAGCAGATCTTCAAATGTACGTTCAACAAAAGCACCTCTTACTCCCTTGCCTGGATCATATTCCTCCTCACTGGCAGTATTACAAGGGATGCAGGTGGTAGGGCTGGTGTTCTGCATTCTCCAGTTGCCACCTCCTGAGGGCCATCTGTAGTTAGAAAACCTTCCAGCACCTTTGCTATTGCTCTGTTGGATGGTTAGGGCTTATTTTAATACAGAACTGACTCCAAGGACTTGGGAAAAGTATGAACTGCAGACCTAGACCCTTTTGTGCACATCCCATTATTTTTTCTCTCACTACACACAGTTGCATAGCATATTCTAAGTGGATCTTTAATCTTTTCAGTATTTTAAAAAGCACACTCATCACTCTCTATTGTTTTTTGTCCTGCTTTGACACAGAATAAGAGTCATATAGTGCTTTTCAAGGCATCTGGGCAATGCAGTTGTCTCTTAAGAGATGAAAAATCACAACCACATAAAAAAATTCCCTGAAGTTACAAGGCAAAAATAAAATAATACAGTTACAAGAGACTGACTAAGGTATTGCTTACGGGAGATTGTAGTATTACAAACTGAATTAATTTTGTGCCAGTCTTAAAGAACAAGCACCTTTTCAGCATATACGAACAGGAAGGGAAGAAGCTGCTGTTAAGCTTCTTTCCTATGGTTCTGGTTACTCAACTGGACAGAGCTGGGTCTTTCCAAAGAGGGAAAGGAAATGTAGTTCTCAATGAGGTTACAATTTATTATATTTAATATCCTTATGGTTTTATTTGCATTTAAGCACCAGAACTTTCAGCGTATGACTCTTACTATACTTTCTGCTGTGCAGACAGTACATAGTGCCCATCTTGAAGATCTCTGATCTATTAACTTCTTTAGTGCTACTTTGATGGCTCTTTCTGTCATTGAGTTGTTAAGAAGACTTGTCTGCTGTAATTAAAGGTTTTATGTGTACAATCAGACTACACTAGATAACATGGTATTCTGTCTGGCCTTGAAACCTATGAGCTCAGGCCACTGAATACTACAAACTCAGAGATATATTTTTCATGTTTTGAACTGCTGAATATTCTTAGAAATACAGGATGATATCATAAGTGTTGTATTATTACACTCCAGTGCCAAAAAACCTCCAACACATAACACTAAAATTCCACCAAACAGGTTAGCAAAAGAACAGCCATGTAAAACCCAAGTGGTGATAAAACACAGGCTGTAACAACCTGTTGATTTGCACTTGGTTGAATTTCAGTGAAAACTAATCCACTTGCAAAGACATTGGATCAAAGCAAAACTTCAATTTAAATGTTAAATGTTAAAACTCTATACCTAAAAGAAAATTGTATAGGCAGATTAATGAACTGTGCATGTCTCAGTTTCATTCAGAGATTTTCATGAGCAATATTTAATCCTGATAAAACTTTGTGGACCTACACAAGGATACAATATTTATATTATTAATAAATAATTCACAGTAAGTAGCAGTGCTATGGAAATACTGTTCAGATGATTTAAAACCTGCTTAGATGCACTGAAGAACATTAACATAAAACATAACATTGTAATAAGTACTCAAATAAATTTCAGTTACTAAAGGGGGGAAAAAAAGACAACTATAGATTCTACAGAAAATAAGCAGAAATTGCTTGTCTATTATTGTAGAATGTACCAAAAGGAATGGAACAAGCATCAGTGCAAGGCTTTTGTTAATCTTTAACTAATTAAGATTTAACTTTACTTGATGTAAATTTGAGATTAATACTGTGGACTTACCGAGTTCCGCTAAATTGCCAAATGCAACAAGGCACATTTCTGTCAGAGCTGCATTTTGGCAATGAATACCCAGCAATTTCACTAATGTAGGAATAACACCCATATTGATAAGTTGTGACTGCAACGTATCTACATAAAAAGAAAGTACAACAGCGAGTTAGCACTTCTGTTCATAGTACCATTCTTTTAACCAAAAAAACATTTTTCACACAAGGCAACTTCTAGGCTAAACAGCATTAAAATGCCTGTCTCCTCTACCCTGCTATGCTACGATCAGGTCCAGACTTGGTATGGACTCATAATTCCCTTTGTCCCTGGCAATGGGATGTATTACCAGAAATATTCCTTCCTGATCAGGTCATAGAATATAGTGAGTTTGCAGGTACTGACAATTTTGTGGTTATCAGGCTCCTAATACATGTCAGGTTTGATTCTGAGCTCACTGAGACTAGCTGACTGAAATCAACCTAAACTAGGTCAGTGAAATAATTATTTCTCTGAGAGCTTTTTCTACATACTCTTTTATTATTAAAGATCAAAACTGGAAAATTAAAATTAGAATGAATATATCTGGCACTGAAATAAACATGAAAAGTTTTATAAACACAGGAAGTCACAATGTAGATTATGAGGAGCTTGAGAAAAAAGAAAGTTTAATAAAGACAAAAAATGGAAGGTTTAAGAAAAGTCCTTAGAAGCCATTCTGATAATTTCTTGCATAGGATGAAAGTTTATAGTATTTACAAGTAAGAAAGTTATTGCTCCTAGATGTCTGCAAATAGAAAGATGCTTTGATGGTTAGGCAGAAACATGATCGTTTTAAAAGATTATTTATAACGATATTTTCTCTTACACATTTTACCTATAACATAGCAAAGAAGAAAAACATTTTTTCACAGTTGAATAGAATGAAGCAGACATAAATAAACACACCAGATGTTGTTTAGTAATTTTCCTAAGCATCTTTTTTCCTTTGTTTCTAAGCACTTTGACTATGTTTAAATGTTACAGACTCAAAAGACAAGGATCCAAAGCCCAGTGAAGTCAAGAGAATTGTAATACTTCATTTAACTTTGGGTCAAGCCCTACAGGGGAATTCTGGGGTTATTTTGTGATTTTCTCTTTTAAAGAATTTATTCTAGGAAACTGAAATCAGCTGGAGTTTTTATATCTGTGGGATCAGAGTCATAAAAAATTGCAGATTCTTACAGGGACATAAAAACATATTACATCTTAAGATTAGCAAAATTTAGTACCATCTCATGCTCTTGAAAAACTCTTTGCCCTCAAAATTCTGCCAAGTGTGTTTGAAATTTTCATATTATAAAAATTACTAAGATTCCAAAATGTTTAGCTCATTTTTATTCAGTAAAATACTTTTGTAATAATTATCAATTTGGTACACTAAATAAGTAAATGCCATGGTTATTATAGGTTACTGGGGATTAGCAGGAATCCTTATGACTTGACATCTTTAATAATACTGCATTACTTACCAGTAACTGAATTTCCTTTTTTGGGGGGGAGGGATTACCTCTTCCACAGATTCTTTAGTGAAATTTATGAGAACGCCATGTCAGACACCAAAGAGCTGTTGAAGTTGTCAAATTTCAGGTAAGTACAAATTGTACTAGCGCATGCATTGAATGCCATTTTACCTCTGGCAGATGTGTGAGTCACTACTACACCCTCCTACTTCATTTCAAACTGGCTGCAAAATTCTGTCTCTGAATAGGAGAACTGGGGCGGGAGGAGATGGAATGGTTCTGTGGAGAAAATTATTGTGTAGGAGAACTCAAGTTACTGGTAAATAATCTGTTTTTGTCCTCGTTTTGTGATTGTCCCCTGCAGACACTTAAAAATTCTGAAGGAAAACTGGTAGTCATGGAGAGTGGGAGAACAAAGACACAAACCACAAATGCCATAGAAAATTATGTGGAAAGAAATTGCTTTGTTACTAGACTGTACCTTTAGTCATTCTAAAAATCACTTTATCCAGCTGTAATGGACAAAGAGACAATCTCTATGGACTTCATTCTGACATCAGAAGCATAAACTCTCCATTTTGAGCAGGGTTTTTTTCCTGCTGTCTCTTTCTTAATACAAAATATATAAAAAGCATGAAAGAGAAAGTGAGTGGAAAAAGGGAAACCATATCCATCTTTGAAAGGGAACAGGAGTTTTTAGAGCCAAATAGAAAGATATATTGTTGTTCAAGAGAGCATGGAGTGCACTGACTAAAGGGCTTCTAGAATTTCCAAGTAAGAAAAAATGCCATATACTGGGAAAGAACAATTGTATTGGGTCAAAAGTCAGATATTATACCAGATTCCATACCAGCCTCATTTCCCTGCAGTAGAAGGATGGAACCTGAGTACAGGAATTGTCTCCAGTGGTAAGAATGGCATTACCAGAATTGTCAATAAGGTAACCATTGCCTTAACAGCAGTAAGTAAAAGGATAAATTCTCTTCTTTGACAAAGACAGGACAACTCTGTGAGTCATAAAGCTGCATAGGAGGCAAAATCTTTGAAAATAAAAGGCTGCCAGCAGCTATTTGCTATGTTTATACTTAAGCCTGGGCTTGCCATACATATTCTGGACTTGACATTTACATCTGTCATTAGCACCAACAGGAGGCTCTTTCTCTAGAAAAGTCTATTATGCAGTTTAAGAGAAAAGTGTTACCCATCTCACTGGTATGGAGACCTACAGCACTTTTTAGTTCAGAGAAATTAAAAACATCTGAGTGTTTCAGTCTTAGCTGAAGGGACTGCCAGCAGTTCTCTGTCCTAGCAAAGACCTCAGACTATGTAGCTTGGACTGACTGCGTATCTTGGCTTTTCACTGCAGGAAGTGTTAATGCCCTACCAGAGCAGGAGACAAATTCAGGGGACACATGCATCTATCCTACAAGCAGTTGCCTGACACAGGACTAAAGCGAGCCATGAAGCCAGGCAACATTGTGTCTCAGGATGAAACAGCACTTCCGTCAGCTTCCTAAGCAGAACTTTATGCACAGTGAGCAGGAAGCATGAAAAACTGAATGCCTCTTCTGAATTTATGACTTTAAGCCACATTTTGCACTGCTATCACATGTTGCACTAGTAAAACGCCTCTGTGTTCTTTTGGGGTGAAAAGCACTGACAGTGATGCTGTACAGATGCATATACAGGTAGATAAAAGGCAATCAATACATGCGCCAGCACAAAGAATTACCTACCTAAAACTTGAATTTCAATGGCTCCATTTCCTTCGGTGACACACATGGAAACTCCAAAGAGTAAGATCTGGGGAGAATATCCCAAATTGAGAACTTTATTGGGGGCATTTTAGTTAAATAACGCTGAATTAGGCTAGTTCATGAATTTGAAAAGAATTTCAGAAAACAACTCATCATTTGTGTCCCATAAGTAACTCTGATTATAATGCTGAAGGACAATTAGTTTTGTACAAATTGGCGTTATCATTTCGTACCCTCGAGAAACCTGCTTGCAATCCCCACAGCTATGTTAAATTATCACATAACACAAAAGTGGCTGTATTGATTATCTCACTATTGTGAGGAACATACTTGTTATCTGCTTTTACATACTTTAGTTTACTTTGCATTTAAGTATACTTAGGTCTTGAAAGCATGCTAGACATCTTTAGCTGTGATGTAAATGAAACAAAAACCACAGCAAGCATGAAAATTAGCAAAGGTAAATCTTAGGAGGAAGCATTACTGAAATATTGCTGTTAGACGATAATAATGATGCCATAAATTTCCCTTTCATTTCTTGTGTATTTACATAGCTTATGCAGATGGTCAACAGAGCACATCAGTCCCCAACATTCATTCCAGTCGCTAAGAGGATTGTGAGAGTAAGAAAGGCTTGGCACTTGTATGATTTAACATCAGGTTATCACATTTTACAAAGGAGCTGAAGGAAAGACAACCTTGACAGACTGAAGTTTAGTATGAAATGAAATTATGAAGGAATCTATAATTTTTTAAAATCTACATATATATGCCCATATATATAAATGTATGTATATTTTCACAAATGCATCCTGTATCCAGCTAATTTCTGATCTCCAATCTGACTACCTACCAAGCCAGCTGGACTACTTCTAGCATAACTTCTGCATTTCTTTAAAAAGGCTTTCATGGTTTGTTTTAGAGATCTCAAGAGACAATTAGTTACCTTATAGACTAATGCCATTAACTTGCAAATCGTCTTGGCTCACAGGATTATGAGATTTGCAGATGAACTACTCATGTTTCTAACTCTTTTACTTGTGTGTTTGCATATGATTATTAGTTTTATTAGTTTAGTTACTAGTTTCCCCCTCTTTATGCAAGCCTGCTTTGCTTCTTGCTCTTAAGCAGATTCATAGCTACACAGACACTAATAATGGAAAGCAGGAATGAGCTATTTGTGTCTGATTGAATTTGGGTAGTAAAATAGGATTACGACAAGAGGGTCAAGATAACCTGGGCTGAAGGCAAAGGGATGTTTTCCATCAGAAAAAAACCCTCTGATTTGTAGCAATGCATTTAAATACCAACACTTTTTTTTAAGCTTGAAAGAACTGCAAGAGATGCCAAAATTGAGTTTGTTCTCTTAACACTGTAGTTACTAATGAAAATTATAAGATACCAAGGAAGTAAAAAAAGAATTGAGAGACGGTAGGTAAAAATAATTCCTGAACACAAGTAGATGACACAAGAACCTTGCAAAAGGCATCTTAGTTTAAAAACTTAGACAACGGTGTTATGAATGGAGTTACAACTGCAAGCTGAGTGTCCAGATTCAGGATGAGATACAAGAATGCACCATTAATTTGCTCTATTTAGGAACAGAAAATCTTACTTGTAGATGCTCTTTTTAGTTGCCTTTTTGTAAAACTCATGTGTGATATATCCCTTAAAGTACTCAAGAATGATTCCCTCATGTTAAAAAAACCCGAGGTAGTTGATGGCTACTACTAATAAAGTAGTGGCTATTGGAAAAAGAGGGCAATTAGCTGACTGGGAATGATGAACTGTTAGAATCAAATAAAACAATTTATATACTCTTTGTTCCTAAAATGCTAATAATTAGAAAGCATTAGGACATTTACAGATAATTATAGATTCAACTAAGAACCAACTTTGTTATAATGGTCCTTATCTGGATAGCTAGTGTAACTTAAAAGAGTGCAAGTCATTAAGAGCAGTGAAGAAATCTTCAAAGTTCCCACTTGTAGTTTTGTGACATAGCATGGTAAACTGGAAAAGATTACAGAAACATGAAAAGAGAAGGTAGAAGTACTATTTCAAAGACTGAAACACCTCCTCCTTACCTAATATTTTTTCTTTTACTTTACTCCAATTGGTTTCCATAACTACAAAGAATGTCTGTGACTCTAGACTGCAATCCCATCGTGCTCATCCTTCAACAAAACCAATGCAGTGTTTTTCTTCATAAGTAACTGGGATGAAGCCTTTGCAAGTAAATCCCCAAAACAGTATTCACTAATCTGTGAGCACAATTAACTGTCAGGGCAATCTCAGTTTTGATGTTTACCGGGTCAGCAAAGAGCTGCATTTAGTCAGAATATTATCCACCTGATGCTGCAATGCATGGAAGTAAGTGGTGGTCTCAGGCTCCTAATTGACACTGACTGCTCTCCTGAAAATTTATGATGGTCGACAGGTGATATTTTTAGATCAGTTCACAACTATGGTCCAATTGTACTTGTGGCTCTCATAACAAAACTGGCACAACAGGTCAACTATGCATTGCTTCATGCACATGCTACAGGTATAGTCACTGAGTTTTCTTCTAAAAATTTAGTCCTCTAAAAATACTTTTTTATTATTATTATTTTTTTTTAATTTTGATTTGGCCTATTATTTGGGGTTTAATTCAATGGTTCAGTCAGTGAGCAAAGTCACTAGAGGACACAAATTTTACACAGTATACCCATGGGTGCTGGGCCAAACACGAGCTGGGTTCCTACCAAAAGGGACCCTTCCTCACAGAGACCACCAGGTATGTTGGGTAAGATGAGAGCTTGGTAAGCCCCCAGCACTCCTTCCTGATGTGGTGGTAGAACAAGGTGGTGGTATGCACCCTGATCCAGGAGCTGGGAATACTCCTGCATTTTCCACTTCTGACACTGCTTGAGCAGCTGCTGTGAATATTGTGTCAGTGCGTGAGATGAAAGATGTCCTTTAGCAGAGAGGAGAGGTAGTGAATCCTCACAGTTGTCACTGAACTACACAACTGCTTTCCTGATTGCATCAGAATAAGCTATCTTACTAGATGGACTGAGTCATTTATTCAACATTCATAATAGTTAAGCTGTTCAGAAGCTGCTTGTCTGAGATTTATCTCATAATTAGTTTTCATAGGGAAGATCTGCTGGGAGCTTGGTCACTGAAGCAAAACTGGTAACAGTATCTCTAGACATCCCTTTTGGACTGTCCGTCTTATGCTGCCAAGTATACTCTATGCTCATTAGTCTTAATTAATACAGAGGATTCTGATAGCTTAGAGGTGAGAATATCTATTTGCTCCAAATATTTTAACAAAGCAAATACAGAGTTACCACTATGAAATGTAATAAATGTGACACTCATGCAGACATCAAGCAAAAATAGTTCCTGAAGACTATATGAAATAAAGGAACTAGAAAGCTGATACATACAGAAGATGGAAGTAGTACTGGAAACAAGAATTCTTTGATAATACAAAGAAAAGAGGAGAAAAAAAAGAATGTAAGAACAAGAGAAAGATGAGACACATACAACAGCTGATTTGGAGCTGGGTGAGAAACACCAAGAGATGAGACCTCCACAGAGATTGCA
The DNA here is from genome assembly GCA_035221455.1 of Xenops minutus. Taxonomy (NCBI): domain Eukaryota; kingdom Metazoa; phylum Chordata; class Aves; order Passeriformes; family Furnariidae; genus Xenops; species Xenops minutus. The sequence goes on along the minus strand of JAWWEE010000122.1, from coordinate 23,119,840 downwards.
CAGAAAACACACAGGGAAACTATGCTAGAAGAGATGACAAAGCAGATGAATACACATGGAAACTGCTAGAAGAGATGATAAAGCAGATTAAGAATGTATACAGTAAAGCCTATGGACCACTGTGAAAAGTAGAAGAGTTTTGGTGACATGGGACTGAGTTACAGCAAGTGATATCTTTCAGGATATCTTTTCCTAAGGTAAAACACTGCAATTCAAAAAATGGGCATCAGCAAAGAAACAATGTGATTACTAACTACATTTGCAATCTGTGCCATTCCAAGTCAGGTGAACAGCTCTATCTATCCTTCCTCATTTATCCCACATTTCTTCAAATTTTGAAAGCTTGAAACTGTGTGAACACTGTAAATAGGCTTTGGCATATTAACACAGTAGCGTGCAGAAGCAAAGGAGGTACTAGTCTGTGCAACTAATATAGCACCCTGTTTTGTTACACTGGTCAAGAGTTTTTGTCCCAGCCACTAAACACCCCCAATAACTGGATAAAGAACAAAAATTTACAATTTTTAGACACAGAACAGTATTGAACATACCCATAAATGATTCCACAATTATCTTAGAAGAACATAACATACTGTTTTATGTACATTTGACAAGGAGAAAAATTATTAACTGTTTGGCATTCATACCCCCAAATCATTAACAACATTGCATGTCTGCAACAAATTAATCTTACAATGTTATTTGACACTAAATGAAAAAGAGCGGACTTAATGTAGCCTTCTAATTAATTTCTGTAAATCTATTTTTTCCTAAGGTGTATGATACATCTCCATTCATTGCTTTTAGACAAAGAAATACATTCCAGATGTTAATCTTAAAACTTCATACAATATGCTATATGCAATTGTGTCAGGAGTATATCTAGTATTTTTGAGAACATAATTTTACTGAAACAGAAGAAAATTTCATATGTGAATGGAGCTCCTTAATCTTTTCAGAGTAGCTTAGTGTTAGTATCGACAATATAAACCTACAGATGACTTTAACTTTTTATCTTTTTTTGTTGGAGTTGTTCTCCTGATAGACATAAAGCAAATTTTTGGTGTTGTTTACCATTCTCATTGCTATAGTTCATCAGCATGCCACAAAAGACAGTCAAGAGCTTCTCACTGGCTGGATCTGTTTTACTGCACAGTGACCTTAAATGGTCTACTACAATATGTGCACCACCTGCATGGTCAACTGCGTTCCTGCCCTCATCTGTAAAACAAAGAGTTACATTAAAAAAAAATGAAACCAAAACCCACCAACGAATCCCAAACATAACAGTAATCATACAAAATGAAGTTTTTAAACAGAGTGAAGTCATTCTTCCAGTGTTGTCAAATTCATCTAGAGGGATGCTTGAGGGCCAACTCAACAGAGTGCAACAGAGCTAGGAAAATGAAAACACCTACAAGAAAAGGGATTAACCACCTGGCACTTATACCTTTGTGAAGAAGTTCAGTGTTTGAGGCAGAGCTGCTGAAGCTGATAAAGAAAATTCTGAAGATACATTCAGTTTTGCCAGAGGGAGGTTCTGAGCACTTTACAAAGCCTAGTCCATATACAGGTAAATTCCTCTTCCCATTATGCAACTTGAGAAATTGAAATACAGAAAATAAATTGCTTGTGTTGCTTAAAAGCAAAACGGGGAATAAACGGGACAAAGCAGACAGAAATACGAGTTTCCAGTGACAAACTCTGTTCATGCACTCACTCTGCCACACGGCATGTACTTTGTGCTTCTGTAGCTGAAATCTGATACCACTATCAGATTCTTTTTGTATGGCTAAAAGAAAAAATTGGCTCTGCTTCTATAAAAGGTTACAATGTTCTGAAGTGTTGTAAATAACACATCACAATCTTTGTGTGGAACTCTTCCTATATAAAAAAAATCAGAATTTGATGCATCAATGTGGTAATAAAGGAAAAATTTGCCTTCTATTACATTAATCATCAATACCGCTTTTTTTCTCAGCACACAATCAGCAATAGAGAACACTCAATAACCTAAATTCCAGAGCTTCCAAAAGGAAAAATTCCATGTGAGCTACAGTTGGAATCAACTGGAAAATCTGGACGAAAACAAAACCTTGTGGGGGAAAAGCACTAAAGCAAAAGTTTTGCAAAATAAGAAAAAAAACCCCACCCTTTCCTTAATTTTGTAATGGCCCCAAAGCAAATCCCCTCTTTTCCTCGTTATTCACCACTCTACCATCACTCCTCTCTCTCCCCACCATATACAGAGGTCAAGCAACCAAGTTTTCATCATTCAGCTATGTGTTCAGCATGAAAACCAAGGCTGCACACATTTATAATATGATCTTCCACTATAAAGAGTTCCAGAGCTCTGAAAAAATAAGTTTCTAAATCTTCCAGTTCTTGTTAATACTATTTATGAGACATATATACCCCTTATGCTAGACATAAAAACCAGGATTATAAGTATTGTGTATAGGGATCTCAGATAATTTGCTGAGTGGAGTTGAAAGAAGAGTAATTCTTGGTGGATCTTAACTATTAAAACTATTAGCAAAGTAGTAAGTGTTCTGCAGAATAACTGAGATAAATGCAACAGAGAAAAAACATCACTGCCATGACTGTTTCCACCTTGGACAGGATCAGGGTATCAGATGACTGTGTTTCCCTGCAGGCATGTATGTTCCATTTTGAAAAAGAAGAAATTGTAATCTATTTACAGTCGAACAAATTTAAGGTAAGATTCTGTATCAAGAAAGGACTAAAAAAACCCAAAACCACCGATAAATACAAAAGAAATCTTTCACAAATTTGATGCCATAACGAACGTCACCATAATGCTGAAATGAAGTCCTCCATTAAAATTTAGTGAAACAGTACAGTCCAGTGTTCAGGTTCAGTGCTTACATTTACCAAAAGTGCAGGGAATAAAATCAAATTTTGATGGAATATTCCAGTGTTATGCTTTATGTACCCTCTTCTGGTATTTTTTATTACAAAATTTATGCAAAATCATGTTTTTGTATTTGACTCACCTGTTTTGTGAGTCAAAACAAGAGTGCAAAATGAAATTGAATCACTGATTCTGGATCAGATGGACTGAATGTGGTCCTCAAAATTACTATAATGCAATTAAAATCAACAAACTAAAACCTTAATGAAGTTAAGCTTTAGATAAGAATCACATCAAGCTCGTTCCTGTATCATGATATGGAACTACATGTAAAATGTGCAAGCAAAGAATAATGTAAAGGTAGAGCCAGGTGAGAGTTTGGAAGCAAGGGTTAAATAACCAACAAAAGGTTACAAGCCAAATGCCTTACCTGGATGGAATTTGGCAGAACTCCACTGAAAATAAGTGTGTAGTAATATCTTAGAATTAATGAAAATCTAAGTCATATATCCTTTAACTTCCATTTTCTCTGGTTTGTAAAAGTTGTGATATATTAAAAACTGCTGTTTAATCTCTCAATTCAAATCCATGATAAAATTCTCATCAACACAACATTTTTGTTAGGTAGATAGATAATCAGCTTCCACTGTATAGTCAGCAAAAGTAAAACAGAAAGATACAGAAACAAATCTCACTCCACAAAATGTTTCTGTCTCTATAGTATACTCAAAAAGTTATGTACAAATGAACTTCAGGATCCCTCCCGACAAGGTGGCAGGCTGTAAGTGCCAGACCTTGCCAGGACTACATAGGCTGGTAGGATTGGAAAAGAGACACCTTAATTGAGTTTGTTGCTCTACCTCTTTCCCATCCTAGAACTCACCCTGTGTGGCTGCTTCTCTGCCCCAGGCAGCTGAGTGAAGACCAGACCTGGGCTAGTGCCATAATTAAGGTCTCCCAGTGCTGCCTTCTTTGCCCAAGAGGATTAACTCAGCTCATTAGTGCAGGGCCACAAAGAATCCTGTGCCATATATGGGAGGAAAATTCTGAAGGTCCTGACTAGCCACTGCAAACACTGCTAGGACACCCCGCTGCATCCACAGGCAAAAAGCTACTTCTGACTCAGATGCTTCATGTACATGTTACCAACTCACTTCTCACTACTCCGTCGCTAAGAAACAGATCTTGCACACAAGAATACTCATCAGAGTCCAAATCATTTACAGTCAAAACAAGCCCACAGCATGTTGCCGTGTCTTGTTCTCAATCCAGCTATTACCTTGCAGTTCAGCAGCTCTATGAACTCCCACACTTAACGTGCTTCCAGCCTCCCAGAAGCTGTGTTGAATTTTTTGCCTGTGACATTTTAAATAAACATTTGCTATTCCTAAGAGAACAGTGATTGAACAGTTTAATGAGAGCATTCACATTTCTGCTTAAAAATGCTTCACTACAGCTCACAAAGGGCAATGCTGTTGTATAGCTTTTTTTTAAAGTACATGCAATATTGTCTTAAAGATGCCAGAATGACAATCCAAGAGACCAGAGGGATTTTTATCCTGTAAAATATACAGTAAGATTTATTACAGAATGAGTTATTACTTCCACAATGTTCTTTAGACCAATTCAACACGTCTCTAAGAATGAGTAGTTTTTCTCTATCATGAGTTGCTCAAAGGAGTTTTATGCAAAAAGGGGTTTTGATGTGGATTATCAAATTACTGTGACTGCTCACGTTCCCTCTATGAACAGTCTTGTCAAATTTTCCCATAGCTCAGCCATGCCTATTCCAATGGTTGCTCAAGTCAACAAACTTTTTGCAATGTGTATGCTGGTTGGATCTTTAAAATGCAGCACTTAAAGTAGTTGTGATTTGCTTTTCCCAAGATGTGTTTGCATAATTTTCCCTTGAGTTTTTGCCCCTAGTTCACTAAGCCCTAAACCAAATCACTAAGTCATAAAACGTTAACAAGAAAACAAGAATTAAAGTGCTTAAAGAATGAAAACAATGTAGCATGTAAGCTATATACAGCCAGTGAGTTATTTCTAAACCACATGCACCAATACTTTGATTTTTGCCAGCACTGAAAGCTTATTACTTCTGGAAATACAGCTAAATCAGGAAAAAGGGCTGTGCCAAAGTACATGCATATACTGGAAAATTTTGGGGCTTAAAAAATACCTATTTCTCAGACAATCAGCTAGAAAACTATTGCAACAGTCTTGCAACTGGAAACTTGAATTGTGCTTTCCCCAATTCATGTTCTGCAAAAGTTCATTGGTGTAAATAATTGCTCTGGTATAAATGGCAGCAGTCAGTGAGGGAAAGGATGATTTGTTATGATCAAGGCCCCTGATTTGTATAAACCAAGCTGTCAAGAGAGCAAGTTTTGATAACATGGAAAAAAATATAGTATTTATTTTAAAATTCTTTTACTCTGCAATTGGGTCACCATTTAGGTGACATACTTCCATTTTGCTTTAATTACTTCATCTTTATTGCATTTGACTACAATCCTGCATTTTTTTGGACCAAAATATTGCTTAGTCCTGTAGTAAGTTCATCTTAAAATGCTGGCAGCTATCCATAACCCTAAGGCTAAGTCTCATAAGTTATTCCTTTAGAATAATTGCTAAAATAATAAATATGTAAACAGTAAACTAGAAATGCTAGCAGAATGTTGTCTTTTTATACAGGCTCTTCAGGAACTGAAAATAGGTAGTGTTGATCCTCCTGGATAAAACTGTTGCCAGCAACTTTGTTGGCTAATGACAACTGATGCAGCAGCATACTGGCCCTCTTATGCAACTCGTTTATTCTAACAAACAAATACAATTTTTAAACACTGTATCCAAATAGAGATCTAGGGGTGTTTTCGGTAGATTCCTCATAATGTTTAATGTGTGATCCACAGGGTATCAATGCCAACAAGCCTTAACCTCTTTCATAATTTTTTTTGTCTTCAGAATGAGGAGTTTGGTAGAACATTTGAAGGGAAAGGTAAACGTGCCAGTATCACAATCTCCCTAATGTTATGCTGAGGCAGCAGTCAAACGCAAGCCAGATTCAACTCCACAATTTAATCTCAATAAAATTTGCTTCTTTGTCATATTCATCTTATGTCACATAAATACAAGAAAAATCCCATGTTTCTGATTTCAGACAAAAGAACAGTGATGAGTTTACTGTTCAAGACTTCAATACTTCATTTCTAGTCAAATTCTACTAGTGGACCTGAGATTTCAATAGAGCAGCAGCAATGTTTTTATCAACAATGAGACATACTACTAGTCTCAGTATAGGCAACTCATTTGTTCTGGATTCCAAGGATACTTCAGTGTGTAATTAAAATGTAGTGATTACTGCTACTGAATTCTACTGGAAATTAAAGAAGCCAACTAGTGTGAGAATGTTCTACTTCAATAAAAACAGAGGTAAAACTCAGGTAAAGGCCTTCAGTGCTGAATGCAGTACTTCCCTTTGCCTTCCTTTTCATGTGCAATATGCTTACAGCACTCTTCAGCTGATTTTATAACTCTATGAAACTCCTTAGTAATTCCACTGCAGTCAAATAAATTACTCCAGGTTTATGGGAGCATAAGTCAGAGCTGAAGCCAGCCCAAGTAAGAGCCAGCCTATGCTTATTATTTCATATATCGTGAAATAAATAATGGAATCCAATTATATACTAAAACAGCAGGCAATTTTTCTATACTAGTAAATAGGAATTTATAGCATCTCATACTATTAACAGAATAAACCTGCACACCACAATCAATGTAGAATTCTTACTCTCAGGTCTGCAGTGCAATATTGTGTCTCAGCTTCAAACTCTTCAAGAACAAGGGTGTGAAGTGAGCGTGGCACGGTCACAGTCTGGTGCAGAACAGGGGCGTGCTGCTGAAAGGAGCTTGGCAAGAGGCTTAGTTTGGAACTGTGTGACAGTGCTGCTGCTCTCTGAAGGAGCTAAAAGAAACTATGGGTCTCCACCAAAGCAGCCAGAGAGCAGTTGCAGAAAGTGTGTAACCCATGGGGATTTGGAGTAGGTCAGGAAAAGCCCAAGGAGGAAAAAGCAAAACCAAACCAAAAGAATCAACCATAAAGCATATTTATGAATCCTACTAGGCCCTGGGAAGAAAGAAAATTATTCAAATAAGTGAAAAAGTAATAAATGGACCTGGGATCTAGGAAAAGGTGGGGCAAGTCTTGCATTTGGGGTCAGTGCTATTTGCCCCAAATCATGAAGCCTAGAGGACCAGGCCTTACAAAGCAACTCCAAGCAGCAGCATGTGGTCTGATGCTCCTTAGTGTGCAGCCTGCACAGAGGAGCTGACCTGTAGAAGATTCTTGTATCTGAAAGGCTGCAGGATACAGCCTGAGAAACACCAGCAAAATGTCTTGGTTTAGGAAGCCTTTTACTTAGCAGAAGGCAACCCACTGATTTCACCGTAGGGAACTGGCAATAGATACACTGACTGCAGAACAGCCTGAGCTCAAGAGGCCAGTGGTATCAAACAGGGTTGAAAGAGTGGACACTGTCTTAGGTAAGTGACTTTTTCAAGGGGAATAGGAATGTTGCTGTAGGCAGGGTATTCAAAGCATCTACCCTGACTCCTCAGGCCATCCTGCTGGCTGGACAACTAACTAAACATACGGCAGTTTCAGGATCAAGGAGACTGAAAGACCAACTTTGCTCACACACACTGAGACCTCATGTGTTCCTAATGCTAACCACCTTGCCAGTATGTGTAGCACTAACTCTTTCCTCACCATTTTTTGCCAAAGGTTGCAACTTCCTCTGGTGGGCACTGTCTCTTGATTATATTACTGTACAAACAGTATTATTAGAACCCTCTACCTAAACAGAGTCCTGGTCCTCTGGCTGAGGCATTTAAGAGCTCCACTGCATTAAGGGATAGATTTTACTAGGATAGTTCTTCCACAATAATGTCCAGTTTCTGGTTTGGAGAGTTACACAGTATTCCTTCAATAGGAACACAACAAATGTAACTGCATTTAAGGGGTTTGGATGCAATATGCTATCTATATATATATATCTATATATATGCTATACACCATATTACACCATATGAAATGCTGTATAAAACCAGATGCCTGTGTAGCTATCATATGAACCATTAAAAGGCTTGGCCAATGCAATATATGCATGGTGCACAATGCCACAAAAATCTGCAGAAGTGGATCTGACAGTACAATAAAACTATATTCTCCAGTATTATTTACAAAGCTATCATGTAATTAGCCTGTATTAAAACAAAGTTAAAAGGAGAACAACGATGGCTGCAAGCTTTTAAAAAAATAAATTAATAAACACTTACTTCCCAATATATAAGCAATGCTTAGCAAGATACTAACAGATTCTTTCTTCTGTTTCCCACAGTAATTCAGTTGTTGTTTTCTACCATTACTGATTCAGTAACAGCTGATATTTCTAGTCACATGGTGCCTACTTTTCTAAATAAGGTAGAGTAAGCTAGACACTTTGCCCATGTGGAGACACTCAGCTAACAGGATTTGTTTTCTGAGGGGCTTGAAATCAACAAGCTGACTGTGCAGTTATCTAAAAATATGAAAAATTTCAAGTATCTTAAAAGACAAAGTGAAAAATAACACGAAAAGGGAGGTTAAATTGAAAGGAGAAGTGGGAATTACCTATTTTGTGTTGTTCATGTAGTTACTGAAATTCTGAATGCTTTTCTTCCGAATATGAAATTTTTTTGTCATCATAAATATTAGGGGAACTCCAAGCTTTTGCTTTTCTACTTTGTTTAGCTCTGAAGCATGAAGAAATAGCTCAGTCTCTAACCAAAGTTTGAATCTTAAATTTGCTTTTAAGCTGGCAGCAAGATCTAGGGTTTCTTTTCAAGTCTGCTCATGACCTTTTTTAAGACCCTGGAAACATCTTCCATAATTTTTTTCCTTGTTGCCTGTGGCTTCTGTGTTGACTGTTAAAGAAGCAGGTGCCTCTGGTCTTGTTGTAATATAAGCAATACACAGACTTTACAGACTATGGATTAAATTCTGGAGGGGAAAAAAGTAAGGAATCAGAAAAACTCTGCTTTGTTTTCTAGACAGTATTTTCTTTGTATCTATATTGACAGAAGTGCTATTCACTTATACTACTTATTCAATTCATCTTCCTGGAAAAAAAATAGGAAAAGTATTTGCCCTGCAGAAAATAAACAGGACCTATAATACTTACGCACTTTAAAAAAACCCAGAAAATCAGACCTCATACCTTCATCTTAAAAAAAGTTGCAGATCTATAGCAATTTGGGTTGGCTTCTCACACATACACACTCCAGCTGTGGGCTTCTGCTAAGTTTTGGCCTAAGTCATGATAATTTCACCACTTGTTTCAGTAGAGGTAATACTTAGAGTGTAAATTTTAAAAAGAATAACAGCCTGAGAATGAGAATTCATGGGGTGTTTATCACTGCTCAAATAGCTTTTTTCTGATCTTCTAGGAAGATTTCCTCATCATTCTGATTCCATTTAGGTTAGCTATAAAATAACTAAATGAGAATAATATTGTTTATTAGCTTCTTAAGAACATTTATGATTAATTGCTGTTAAGGACTAAATATTAATGAGAAAGTATGTGTTGGCATACATATGGTATGCTTAGTTTCCAGCTGATGCAATACTTGTGTGCAGAGTCTTGGAAAAAAGTACTGCACTCTTAAGGACTCCTAACCTCAAATTGCTATAATTTTCTAAGACTGTGACACTCCTCAAAGAGGACAGATCTAAAGGTAAAACTCTATTACTGTAGAATCGAAACCCAGAACTTCAATTCTCTGCAAGCAAAACACTCAGTTTTCAAGCAACAATTTAAGGACTGGTCTCAATTTCATGGTATTTCTTGGGAAACAGCTTAGTAGGTGGCATTTGCATTGGGTAGGATCTAGCACAATGGTAAGTGAAAAATCGTGGTAAGATGCTGCCTGGTTGCATGAATCAGGGTGACCTTCATAAAAACGATTAGCCAGTAATGTGCCATTATCAACACCAGTTGTGTTCTAGCATTCTGCTGGTTTTCCAGATGGTAATGAAAAAGGTTATGCCATTTTCTAAAGAAAACCGAATTTGACTTCTTTCCAGTATGCTTAATTTCTAAAATGACTGGCTTTCTGCTTTAGATCCTGAAATTAATCTTGTCTCCTGAGAGATGGACAACACTCAGCAATTGAGTAGTTTCTTATTTTTGTACTTACCCTTTCTCAGTAGATCTCTGCAAGAGGCCTGTACATCTTTATAAGATAGGCAGCTGAGTTTATAGAATGTATAGCATATGTAAGGTCATTTTAACAAGAAGTGATATAATATTCATGTTCTGGTGTTGAGATGAAGAGAGATCTGGTTTTATGTGAAAGGCCACACAGCTGAAATTCAGCTGGGAGTCTTGCCATCAATAGAAGTAAGTCTGCACAGACAGCTAAGAAACATACAGTTTGGGAAATGAGAAAAGGATCCAGTAAATTTCCTGCTGAGAAAGGTAGATAAGCAGATGTCAGAGAAGAGCCTTTACAGAATGAGTTGGCATTTCTAGCTTCTTCCCAGCTCTCTAGTTGTTTATACCATGAAGAATGGTTGCTGAGAACATGTACCCAAGCTGGTGGTTTCATGGAGAAACAAGGTGGTGGAGCAAAACGAAATAGCTTTGAGATTCCCCAAGGAGGTCTCTACACACTACCATGAATATTATCGAAGGGCAGAATGAGAAATTTTTCACTTCCATTACAAGACATATGGAGACCTTACTTCCCTTTGCCAGCTTCCAGAATGTGTATATGCTCTAAACAGTAAAAAGAACTTACTTTCTAATGGGTAAGAGTCTAACCTAATCTCAACTGAAGTCAATCATCTAGTCTGTATGGCTACTGAATCAGGCTCTAAATATCCCAGCCTTTCACTTCCTCTTAGAATTATCACTTTCACAATGTAATTACGGTAGCCTCTATCATGTGCACAATGCTGCATAAAGACACAGGAAAGTAGTTTGTCAATCAGTGCAGAACAAACATATGTAACAAACTACCAGTGGAAAGATCACTGAGATTAAGATAGCACATGCACCACAAACTTAATGGTAAAAAATATTGTGAGGCTATTATTAGTTAAAAAAAATAATATTAATTTAATATAGCAACATCTTCCATTAAAGTTCTTGATAAAATTTATATGGTTGGCCTGATCTTTCATCTCTACAAACTGTATTGGTGTGGGTGGTGTCAGAGTTGGTCCAAGACCTGGCTACAGGCAGGTTTTGTCTTTCTCCCACATTGTCATGTAGGTCTTGAAAGAAGGCAGGCCTAACCTGGGAACTGTGTCTGTCTCCCTGTCCCCCAAGCACTCAATCAGCCATGAGTCAAGTCACCAGAGAAAGAAGACAACAGTGAGAGCAGAGGTGTGTACAAGCCACCAGATTATTCATTAAGTGATCAGAAGCTGCAATTTGGAAAATGTTTTTCTTTAACTTAATAGCCCAGCTGCTAGAGCTGATGGTAGCAAATAATTTTTAGGCTTCATCTACAGCAGAATTATTCATTCTGCTCTGACTTAAGACATTGCTTTTTGTAGCAAGAACCATGTTATTTTAAACATAACCTTCTCCAAACAATGAAGATGAGATCTAAGTTCACGTGGAGCTGAGCTGCAGGGAGAACTTAGAAGACAGGTACCCCTTATTTGTAACATCTGTACATCTGTAACAACCCATAATGAACAAAGTTCCTAAAGAAACAGCACTGGGGAAAATGACAGGAGGGGCTGGAAAGACATAGTCGTAAGGCAGCTATACTTTGATTATGCATAAAGAGTGGTGAAGCAGTTAGAAGGACAGCTCTTATGCTCTGACTGAACAATGAATTTAGCTTTGGTAATAAGCAAAAAACCATAACTGGTGGTTAAAAGGAAAGAGTAGGCTAGGAGCTTCACATCTAGTAATATAGCTCAGATACAATTCTGTCCCTGAGCGAGGCTGGGGAATTGGTTGTCTGGGGATATGGGAGTACCAGCAGCTGTACTGGGCACAGGCTGTATATACAGTGTGGGAAAGGCAGAGAGATCACGTCTCCATTTCTTTACTTTGCCCTTTCTGCTTTGACAAAAATTTGGGGGTTGAGGTGTATGTGGCATTTACTAGATAAAGCATGTAAAGCAATTACAGGCTGTGCAAGAGCATGCAGCAATGTATCTGATTTTAAATTGTAGGGCTGCACTGAACAGTCTGCGTACTTTGCTTCTACACAGTCTGCAATTCATTGCTTCTGACTGAAAATCTTTTTATCTGCCTCAATTGTTTCTTTCATCCCTGCATACAAGAGGAAGGCTAGGTAACTAGAAGACTCATCAGTGCTAAAAAGCTTCCTTCTACTCTGCTTTGCAATATGTATTTGCCTGTATTCTTGATGTTCAGAAATTCTCATAAGGCAGATCTCTTCACAACATACTTGAAAAAGGATGTTCTCAAGGCTGTTTGTATAAATTTGACCTATTTTTAATTCTTTAACTGTTTATGAAACACATTTAATTCTCTGTATTTTCTTCCATGCTCAAATAGGTGATTCAATAAAATAGTATTATTTTAGAAGACTAACACTGGTGACAACCCAGACAATAACACTATGCATGTGTAGCTCAAACTTCATAGAGCAGAAAATCTGTCAGTAAGTCAACAGGTTTTCATTTCATGTTTTCTGTGAGGAGATGAATCTGTTCAGTGAGGTCTGTGGCCAGCAAGGGAGTAATTCCCCTTGTACCCTGTCTTTCAGTGTTGGGACTTAGTCATGAATTACCCTTCCACAGCAGCTGTGTTCCAGGAGTAGCCTCTCCTGAGCTTATGTGGAAATGGTCTTGCCTTCATGCCAGCAGCTCTGGGATCTGTGAACACTGAGAAACCACTGCAATTTTCCTTTAATCAAGAAAGAAATTTCAGGCAATCTTTCTCTTCAAGGCCACTTTTAAGGGGCCTTCCCTGCAGAAAAAGCCATTTGTCCCACAACTTTCATCCTGCACCACGCCAAGTTCTCTCCAAAACAGAGTCCAAATTAACTCAGTTTTGCAGAAACTGCCACTAAACAGTGATGCATGCTTGCTGGGATGAAATATAGGACAACTGGGGTTTTCAGTAAATAGAAATGTTGCTATGAGCCATTCACTATGGGCTTTATTTCATAGTTTAAACATAGCATTGATTTAAGACTTAGAGACATTCCTCGTTACTGCACGTTATAATTGCTCAAGCAGCGTAAGTGAAAAAATGCTTATGTATTTGGTAAAATATAGTTAGAGATGTATTTGGGTTCTTATATGAGTCCCAATGACCAGAAGGGTAACACTGCATTTGTCTCAATTGAAAAGAAAAAATACTATCAATATATAACATATTTAATTAGAACTGCTGGCCTCCACATCTTGTCTTTGTTATACTTTATAGCTCCTTTTTAGGGAAAAACAACAGTAATAAATTGAAATACATTAAATTTTCTAGTAATAAGCATAGTGAAAGTATTTGTCCTAAATAAGAATTTAGGATAGGGCACATAACTGTGTAATAATTAAGCTTAATGTAAACAATAAGCTAACATACAAAATAATGTCAGATAGGGTAGATAATGCTTGGTGATAACTAAGAACTGTAAATAGCCTCTTCCACTTAAATCCAATATGCTAATCTTGCTTTTTGTAACATTTTATTACATTGTATTCATTACTCTTATTCAGATACAGAGGGAAGGTAGTGACTGTCCTCCCACAGGGGCACAGCAACACATGGCACACAGAACACATCACTGCGTACTGCAGATATTGTCAGAGCCAGCTTTGCTCCACAGCAGGGCAACACAAGGCAAGCAATACAGTTTTTCAGGACAGGATAAATCCTGCACTGTAAAAGTCAGCAGTAGTCCACAACACCTGATACTACAAGACCATTTTTGTGTGTCCTTATTGCATTTCATGAAAAGATGTGCATTGAACAACAATGACATAGTTGCATAGATTTTACTTATATGAAATAAACCAGTGCACCTGAGAGTAACCTTTGTATCACACATGATCCTGAAATAAAATACAGTAATTAAATTATGTTATAGAAAGCTCAACAGCTTCTACTTGAAGTTTCCATGGAGAAGCAGCTGTTCAGTGATTGGTCACCTTAAAGAAAATCCTAAATGAAAGAATTCTATATTAACATCCTCAAGAGTAGTCTGTAAATGGAAATGTCAGCATGGAAAACATGATTAACTTCCCTGAGGTCAAAGGCAAGGCAATACAATATAAAATGTAAATTTTCAGACTTCGATGAAAAAAAAAGAGCTAGGAGAAAAGCTACAAATAATTCATTCTTTGTTCAAGTGACAATATTCAGAACAGCAAATTCTTTACTAACTACAACACAGTACACAGAAAAATTCTTGCCATGTGAAATAAGACACTGAATCTCAAGATAACAAAATCCTTTTACAATTTCATCTCACTTCCCATCTGCAGATATCCACAGGCTTCTAAATCCCTCATGTACATGAAAAGATGTTCTTGGTGTCTCTGTTTCTGCACCATAATTATTGTGCACTGGCTTTTATGAAAATATTTAAAGTAAGGGATAATGAGGCCACATTTTTGAAGCACTGCAATCACTGGTTTGGTTTCCCAGATGACATATCCATGCATGTAATCAGCATGTGGAGTCACAACTGCATTTCAAAACTCAATTGCTTCTCACTGTAAAAATTTATTGTGCCCATTAAAAGCTAAAAACCCTCATCAACCTTCCCCCTCCATCACCTCTGACTACCAAAAATACCAAATATGTAATCCTGGAGCAACTGGTTGGCCACACAAGAATACTGAGAATCAGCAACATAGCTCAAGCATCATTTCAGCCACATATGAAGCTCTACACAGCCTTGAGACTGGCAGAATATGAATATTCCCTTCTGACTCTTGTCCCTTTCAAGACATTCTGTTTGAGGAAAAATTAACTGTTCAGGCCTCTGCATATGTAGCACCTGCTCCTTGAAAACCTAGTTCATCATGTTTAAAAATCCCACAAATCCAGGATCACAAATCTTTTCTGTTCTTATATCCAGTTGTATCACAATATTGGAACAGGTTTTTCAGTCTTTCTGTCACAAAAGCATAATGCAAGTGTGACATTCAATTTTCCCATACAATCAGAAGAGTCATGGGGGAAACAAAAATCAAGAAAAGAGGACCCCACCCCCCCTGAACACAACCTACAGAACACATCAAAACACTCCCCTCCCTTCTGCAAGAGAATCTACAAAATACGGCGTATTTCAACACTCACGGCTATCGTAGCATATATTGCCCAGGGCACGTCCTGTTTGAAGCAACACTTCCTGGTCTTTGCAGTTTAACAGCTGCACCAAAGGAGGGATCAGCCCAGCTTCCACACAGGGGTTCCGCATAAATTCTGCAAGGAACACAAAGCCTGTTAAAGCAAACCAGCTGTTTTCTCAGTTTCATCAGTTCTAGATACACTGGTGTGGCAACTGGGCCTTCTGACTGACTATAAGCACATGCATAGACAATGTAACTACTCATGCAAGTTTCTAGACAATAACCCCATGTCAGTATTTGGGCTTAGTTCTTTCCATTATTTGCTAATTTAGAAGGAATTAAAAGTATTTAATTGACTTCCATGGAAACTAATTTAACATAGTTCAGACTGAGCATATTTTAACATCACAAAGAAGTGCTGAAAAGAACAGTGAATTCACAACAAATTTCACATAAATTAGAAATTATTAAATAACACAAAAGATGACTTAAAACTAGTATTCTAAAGCAACATTTTTCACTCTCTATTCGCTTAATCAGAATTCCTAAAAAACTTTTGCTTTAAAAGAATTTTTCAAAAAATGATGCTCAGTAACAGGCTCTTTGTCTGGAAGGAAAGGAACAGAAAACAAAAGAATGAGAAATACAAGACTATGTGAGCCTAGAGCCCTGCATCTTTCCACAACCTAACTGACACCCATCACGGGAGGAAAGGTTGAGGACCTATCCCTTGGGAAGCTCTCTTCCCTTCTGTCTTTTCTTCCTGCTGTGTCACAGAGAACCAAAGTACTGTTTCACACCCATACAAATCACAGGGAACGATCCTGCTGTCATAGAGAGATAAAGGGCTGGTCTCCAGAAGGAGCTATAATTAGGCAGGCACTGTGCTGCACATTTTAAAAAGGAAATTTATAGAAGGACCCACCTGATACGCCAGTAAGTGTTACTTCATAGTTTACCACAGAGCACCGTTTAGAGATGTAGTATTGTAATAGGCAAATGGTCAATATGTTTTTGATTTCTTGTGAATTGCAAATGATCACAGAATCACAGAATGGGTAAGGCTACAAGGGACCACAGTGGGTCATCTGGCTCAACCTCCCTGCTCGAGCAGGCTCATCCTAGAGCACATGGCACAGGACTGAATCCAGAGAGTTCTTGAATATCTCTAGTGAGGCAGACTCCACAACCTCTCTGGGCAACCTGTTCCAGTGCTCAGTCATCTACCCACGAAAGCAGTTCTTCCTCATAGATTGATGAGGCCCCCGATGAGTTGTCTCTTCTTGAGGCAGAACATGCCCAGCTCCCTCAGCCTTTCCTCATCTGAGAAATGCTCCAGTCCCTTCAGCATATTCACAGCCCTCTGCTGGACCTGCTCCAGGAGCTCCACGTCTCTCTTGTACTGAGAAGCCCAGAACTGGACACAGTAATCAAGATGCAACCTCACTAAGGATGAGTGTGGGGCAAATGATGTCTCTTCCTGATCCCAGACAACGTTGGATCTTGCCAAATCAGCCTGCCTTTGTGTTACTTAGTAATTTGTACAACAGAACAAACGACAGTGCACAGTCCCCTTAAAAACAGATGAGAAAGTTTTTCTGATTCTGGATCACTAGAATTCCTCATGCCAATAATTTAAAGATTTGATACAATGCTTGAAGTACAACTACTTCTTAAATACTCCCTTGTTGCACCCATTACAATTTTCATTGAATGCAGAAACCTAGTTTCTTTTGTAGTTAATCTTGCAGTGTTACTTCAGGTAAAGAATTGTCATAAACAAGCCTCATGTGATGATAAACTTTGATATATCAACAAGGAGATTAAAAAGAATCAGCAATATCTATACACTTGCATAAGTACAACAGAAGATAGTTGTGGGCACAATTAACATGCCTTCCTAAGGTACTGTAACATTTTAAAACTGTGGCCAGATGCTCCAGTGTGATAAATGGTGATGGTAGCGATCATAATGAACGTAACAAATATCAGACACATCTGTTCTTTAAAATTGGTCTTGACATGTCTATGTAATATTCGGTCTTTATCACCCACTTTCATCTTCACTGCAATGTTTATTTACTAAACGTATAAAGTTTCTTCCTGTCTCCTGTCCCCTCAGCCTCTTCCTCTCAATTGCTTGTAAAACCTTTTCTTTGTTCCTCAGCTATCCCTGAAGCACTTTCTTTTACATGCATGAATCTATCATAGTCTCTACATCATCAAAGTCAGATTTTTTTTTTCCTAGTCAGTAACAGGAAATGAAATTTGTTCTCTCCTAAAAGATTGAGATGTCTCAGTCTGTTCTGCTGTTTGTTTAGGTTCCTCCTCACATGGTGAAAAGGAGTAAGAAACCCTTCTTCCATCCTCCCTCCATTTGGAGTGAGCAGAAGCTTTCAGTCTCCCACTCAGCAACATGCAGAGCAAAATTGTATTTATCAAGGTCATGTAAGGGCAAGAAGTAAAGAAATGGTGCCACATATAGCAAAATAGATCTGTAAAACAGGAGCAAAAGTGTGATAGCTGCAACTACATTTGCAGTTGATACTACACCGAAGAAGAAAGAGCAAGTTCTACTCTGAGAACAGAGTAATTTAGAAGGTTTCCACTAATCTGGCAGGGAAACTAAGCAGATACAGTGAAGCAAACAGTAAAGAATTGCTTAAGAAGTTACGAGGAGAACCACCAAGAACACAGTAACACAAAGCAAAGGAGGACAAGATTTTGAAAAAAGAAATGATTGTGTTCCAGTATTACAGACTGTGAAGATGATGTTCTCATTCTTACACCTGGCAAAGAAGATGAGACTAAAGACCTTGGAAGAGGGTTTAAAATGTCCATAGTGGGGAGAGAAACTCCATGTAACAAGTGTACCTGGATCCTTCAGTATGCTCACCATTGAAAGGGAAATACTTTTAGTTGGAGAGACAAGAGTGACTAAAGGGAGTTTTGTGTGTTTGGATATTCAAAATAGGAGAGACTAACATGAGCTCGTGTTGGGAGGAGGAAGAGTCATGCAAGCTGAAGAGGTGAAACAGAGCAAGAGCACAAAGAGATGAAACACGATAAAACCACTAAGGTAAGTAGCTATTAAGCAGCTATTTCAACAGTTAGAATCCAATGAGAAATACCCAGATAATCTCAGCCTTAAAAGCTCTGGCTACCTTAAATAACTTCTGAATACTTTCATTTTAACCTTGGCTGACAGAAGTCCCAGTTACACCCGTGAATGACTCTAAGAGAAAGACAACTCATATTTTTTATGATGAACCAAATAAAATGCCAGCTTTTCTGAAAAGTGTATGTATAACACCAGTTTAAAATCTGGAAAAATCAGGAAAAATGATACATTAGAAACAATTCAGACATTTCATGTATTATTTCTTATTTGAAAGATACTGGCTAAAATGCTCTGTAAGAGAATATTTCATGAAACAACACATAGTAATCAGTTTAGCTATTGTAAACATTGATTTTATTCTTAACTTTCCTCTCCTCAGGCAGGAGCTATAAGGATTAACTGTGAGGATACACAGTTGATTGTGATATTCTAAATACACTTATTATGAATGCAGTAATTACAGGAAAAAAATGTAATACTGTTTCATAAATAGAATTCTGAAACATTTCTAAGTTACTATGTTTACACTTTTATTGACTACTTCTCTAAATAATTTTAACACTTAAAAACTAAACATATATATCTTCTTTTCTCGATAAAGTTGTTTCTGAATGTCCACATACAGCATTGTCTTAAACCCAGTAAATTGGGTGGAGAAGGTCACTCAGGGGTTACCAATAAGAAGCTGTAGTATTGTGATTCCAAAGAAAAGGTGGAAATGGAATGTGTAAATAGCAATAAAGTAGCTCTTCCTCTGAAGAGGCATCAGCATGAGAGTTTACAAACAGAGAGATAAAGCTGCCAGGACAGCAGTTAGGAGGCATTCTACTTTTCTCTGCCAGGCCTCTGGGGAAGGAAAATCCAAAACGCATCTCTGCCTCTTTGGCTGGGATAGCAGCAAGTCCAGGAGTGAGAAAAGTCATCCACAAACTTCCTCTACCCTAATCACAGAGTCTGCCCATAGTGCCTGCCTGCAGATATGAGGCCATTCTTTTGAGCTTAAGGTATGCAGTGTATTGGGTGAGCTTTAAGATAATTCACTCTAAAGAAAAATTTAAATAGTTTTTTGTTATCTCCTACATTATATCATATACTATATGTATCTAATACATACCAAAATGGACTCCTGATTCTCACTTGGGACACTGGACTCAAACACATTTAATGGTCTTCAGGTAGGACTAACTGGTTTTGGTGTGGTATCAAAGGCCTCATAATGGTAATAACCTTATCACAAATCTCAGACCGAAGAAATGATCTTCTGTTCCTTAACTACCTATATACATGCTACAGCTGTAACTACATGCACTGTGCATAACTGGCTGCACAAATGGTGCATCTCTTTTTGTTGTTACATGTATTTCATATAGAACTGCATTTCATCTGTGGTGCACTATTTCTGCTTAATAAATTGCACTACTGTCTTAAAAACTAAATACCATGAAAGTAAGAGCTAAAAAAAAAATATCCCAGAGCCAAACGATCTTTTGATTGTATTTAAAAATAGAGCAAAAAAATTGACAAAACAAAAATAGTGAAAGGGAAAGACATGAAAGGTGTCTAATCTATAAAATGAAAACATAAATGAAGTAAAACATACTGACAAGTGAGGTGAAAAACTGAAGATGTTCCAGCAGAAAAGTTCTTGTAGAAAACCTCACCATTTCTGGCTACTTCTGCTATGATGTTAGCTACTTTTGCTGTACAGGAAGATTGTGGCGTCAACAGACTCGCGAACACCTGAAGAACTCCACTTTTCTGGATTTTTTCACTTGTCTCCATATCTGAAAAACAAATCACACAAAAATTACTTGTGCATCAACTTGCTTTGGGGAAGAAAGAAAAGCAGAAAGAAAGTTAAGTCTTCTCAAAAGTAATTATTAAAGTCATTATTTTCCCATATAAGAAGCCAACTCATTTCAATGACCATATTTATTTTATCTGAGGTGCTCATAGACTTAATACGTTGCTATTCCCAGACAATTGGCCTTTATAAGGTGACTGCTACATAAGTAAATACAGATACATACTTAGGCATACATGGAGAAAATACTGGAGAGACTGGCAGAAAGGCTAAAGGTCATGAAGTGATATGCAGCAGACTAAGGTACTATGAAAAGTCAAGGAATGATACCCTGATGTGATGAACTACTGGAAATGGTTAAGGAATGATAGTGGAAGTCCTTACAGCTGAAGGTACAGCTTAATGCAGAAGGAATCGGAAATTGGAGAAGAGGGAGAGCTAAGATGATCCTGGTCTAGGCTCCTCAGATACTCAGCCTTCTCTCATCCTCCTCCCTTTCCCCACTCTCAGGGCTGAAATGGATTTTTGACCAGGACCATCCTGCTGCCTCTCAGCATGGGATAGATCCACTCAAGCTGAGCCCGAACAGAAGCCAGTACAAGCCTGCAGAGGTGACTCACATGGATTTTGTGGCTCACATACAGTATGTGCATGTCTCAGCAGCTAGGAGCTGGTTATGTCTAGGTGACAGAAAACAGACTAAAAAGAGAGAACTTCAAGTCTGGATTGCAGCTATACCTCCTAGTTCTGCATTCAGTTCCAACTCGGGATGTTGGTGTTCGGCTAGAACTACTCATCTACAATATGTCATCTGATTACAAACAGATTAGGTATCAATAGAGATTAATTTCAACACCTCATGCATAATATAAGTGCTAATTATTATTAACCTTTTTGCAATTCACTTAACTGCAATTTTTGAAATACACTGAGAAAGCCTATCAAAAGATACAATGTAAAGGAGCTTATGGCTTCTTTGGAAGCTTTTATAAATTCTGACATATAGCATATCCCTAGTAGCTTTATTCTCCTGTGGATCTATACAGATAAAAGAAAGGTTGAATTAAGAGAAAATCATATCAGGACTAAAGACTGGTCTAGACATCTTAGCTGACTGTTAAGTTCTCCCTTAAGTTCAAAACTCAAAGTACAGAACTCAAAATTCAAAATGTAGATATCTGTGAACCCATATTACTAGGCAGGAGACACTACTACATTTTCTCCTGTCATGCTGCTGAGATATACAGTATCTGTCTTATTTTTATAATCTGTAGTTTGATGGACTCATTACTGTGCAAAGCATAAATTACATAAGTGGAACTAAATATATCCTGCAAGAAATGGGAAAATGAAATTAAATGCTTCTCCAGTCAAGCTGTGTGTAGCAGATACATCCAGATTTATTTTCTTAAGATAAGCAAGTGAGCACCAATAAAAGGACAGGCCTTAACAAGCCTGTCAGAAATTGGGAGCTAGCTGGGGTCACATAAATGGAAACCAATCAGTGAATTTTTTCTTGCTCTTAAGCAGTAGAGGAGGCACGCCTGCATACACTTCTTCCCTTCAAACCAATATCCTAATGTTTCTTATTACCTAAGTTCAGTATAAATGTCACACTTTTGCTAGTGATAAAAGACTGATTAACTTGAGCAGCAGTGAGTGAGTGTGCCTGTCACTGGGCAGGGAAACTCCTACCTCTGCTCTATCCTGGGTGCGAGCTCAAGCATAATTATTCTGGGGAAAAGCACATTACTCTGGCATCAAGCAGAAGAATTGCTACAAACTATGCAGCCCACAGTGCTCTCTGAGGCGTTTTTGCCACTAACTGCCTTAGGTGTAAAAATAAAAAGCCACAGGGTGCTTCAGCTTGTCTACGTAAGCCCTGTTCTTCCTCTGCAGAACACATACAATTTATACTTGGTGTAATATACAAATTAATCCAGTTTCAAAGCAGAGAGATGACAGTATGACATTAAATCTTTGCAAGTATTTTATAGTAGAACCTTCATATAAGGCATCCTAAGGGAATGTGCCAAGAAAATTACCGTTACATCTTCATGCATAATACTCTGTTTTTGTATCTGCATAATAGATCCTTTTTTGTCCCAGGGATTCTGTGTTCATCACATGAAAGTTTTCTTAAAGAAGGTGGAAAAAAAAGACTGTGCTGAAATATATAAATTAATTTCTTAAGTCACATACAATTTAATTATAGTAAATATATAACTTTAAGTTGTAGTCATATATAGTTATAGTTACATATAACTTTAGTTATAGTAAACCAATCTTTCTGGAGTTTTGAAATGCTTACACAGGGAAGGGTATTTTAATTGGAACAAGATGTCTTTTATATAAACCCCATTAAATTTTTATTTAAATTGTTAATTGCCCTGCTAAGTATAGCATTTTTGCTTCATATTTTTTATATTCTTTTAAAGAAGGAAGAAAACAGGAAAGCGATGCACAGGGCTGCCCTATGAAGTCCAGAGAAAGATCTTCAAGCACCATTCAATTGTCTGAGGAGTCAACTGTGCATGCAATTCAGGGACTAAGTGATAAAAAGCATGTCTGTAGAAGAAAATACCAGGTTGGAGGTTTTGAGGATGGCTTCAGCACAGCTGTAGGTATATAAGCATTTCTTAGAAGTGCCCAAATGCGACAGGTACTTCACAGCTACTTGCAAAACATGAGCTAGCAGTCCAGTGTGTGACTCTGTGCACATGTATGCGTGCAGTTCTCAGCTCTGTTCTGCGGGATGCACTGAAGGCGTAACTGTGCTAGGAGGGGACTGCAGCTGCAGACAGCACTGCAAAGCAAATAACTTCCCTAAACCAAATAAAGCCTTTTTACTCTTTTGGGTTTTTTCTACACTTGAACTAGAGAGTGGCATAGTTGTCAATGCAGGGGCTGCTCACCCATTAAGGCACATGCACCTCTGCCTCCTTTTTGCTCAGCTTCATATAACACGAGTCCTCTATAAATACATAAAACATAAAGGGACACAAACAGGGGCATAAATGAAGGAAAGTGTGTGTGGTATTATTCTTTGGGGTGGACAGTGAAGGGTCATGTTTATATAGCAGTATTTTCACTGTGACTGTAAAAATCATGAGTTAGTGTTTCTTCTGGAGAACCTGAGACTGAAAGACCACACACCAATACTGTCAAAGCCCATAGCCCTAGCAGAAATACTGTTAGGTTTGCTGAGAATTAGAAATTGCTAGTGACTTTAGCATAGGCAACCCTCAATTCTTGCCTTTAATTGTTCTCTTCAGAGGCTGGAGAAGGCCTGCCTGGCTCCCTGTCTCTGTGCGTGTATACATGAAAGAGGCATTTATTAGGGATATGAATCTTCTGCACACTACCTTTATTCTGGGCTTCCTAATAATTTACTAGAGGCTAAATTATTTTGAAAACTTATTTCAGTTCTGGTCTTTTGAATTATTATCTCAATGTATTGTCCACCATAGCTAGAACACATAAAACCAAAAAATTTCTCTAGAAGCAAGAATGATTCAGGCAAAATTCTCCTGCTGTGCTTTCTATGCTGGGAAATTATATCCAACATTCCTTTAGCAGAATTGCATCATCCCCTTTCAAATCTGTTAAATTTGTGTCTGAGAGAAACCTAGCAGTCTAGTAGCCTGACATTAGGGTGCTACACCTCAAAATCCTTTTGTTGTATGTGATGTCCAGATTTCAAATGTGTTTCTTTAAAGCCTGGTCTTCTGTCTGCCTGCACAGCCCACCCACAGAGCACCCGCTGGCCCCTATCTTACAGCAAAGAAATTGTGAGATTGTAATAATGTTGCTTTAGAAACAGTCCTTTTGCACACAATATAACAGTGATGTGCCACAGCAGCATAATTGGGGGAAAAACCCTCTAAGGTTAAACCCGCAGCCTTAGACATCTCTATATCACTACATATCAAGACAAAGGGTATATTAGATCACATGGTGTCAAAATCTTAGTAATGTCATAGCTGGGTGATTAAAATGTCAATAACCTTGCTTTTCGTGGTTTTTGCAGTGCCTGGAGTCAGAATAATAAAGCATGTGGGCAGGAAATTCTTTAATGCCATAGATCAGAGTAGGAGAGCTGAGCACCGTGGCTATCAAACTGCTTAATTAAGCAGCAGAAATCACTCTAGGAAAAGAATCCATTGAGTGTCCCAAATTAAATTCTACACTTTACCCCCTCTCAGCTCTATTTCCTCTGAAATTTCACTTCCCTCTATTTAGTCTTTTCTGCTCTCTGTATTATTTTGTCCAATTCTAAGCAAAAGAAAAGGCAGAAATGGGGAAGGGAAAGGCCAGGCATATCTGTCAAAAGTGCTACTACTTTGCCCTTGCTAGCAGCAGAAAGCTAGAGGTTCACCATTCCTACTCACTATAAACAGTAAGTTTCACTATTGTTAGTAATCCAAGAGTACTGATGGCTAGCACTGCAATAATTCCCATGTTGTGGAGCTTCACATCACAAATGAGGCACACCACAGCTTACTGAGTGTCCTCTTTATTAAGAAAAACATGTTTGCCATGTACTCTTTTGAAAAATGTGTCTTTCTAGCTGCAAAGATATTCTATAAACCTACTGAAACCACTGAAGAAAATTACCTTGGCTTTATAATGTTCCTCCTACATGTACTCTCATCAGAAAGATGAACACATGAATAAATGATGAACCACATATATCATGAAAGGAACCTTCCATCTGCACTTTCAGGAGGCAGAAGGGAAGAGAATAAAGAGAACAAGGACTATCTTTCTAACTGGCACATCCTCCTAACCACCAAGGATGCTCTCTCCATATACAGCCTCCCTCAAGAAACATCATCTCTCTCTCCATAGCCTCCTACCGTATTTTTCAAACCACAAAATGAAGATTTTAGTCTGACTATAAGAGCACAAAAAGTGAGATGTAAAGAATCTCAGTAAACCAAATTTTGTGCTCTCATGCAACAAAGAATGCACCACTGAAAAGGAGGTTTTCACAGCATACCTTAGCCAAAAAGACTGCTCCAGTTATCAAGAGTTAGCTTGACAGGAAAAAAAAAGTCCTTTAATAATAATTTACATATAAAAATAACTGTATAAATTTAATTTCTTTTTGGCACACTCCTCTTCACATGGGAAAATCCCCAAAACCACAATCTGCTTTCTCCCTTATCCTTCAAATTAGACACCTATGAGGCAGAGAGGGAGGATTCTACCTTAGCTGTGCAAATGCTTCCATCATGGTGTTTGCTCTGTTCTGTCTCTGTCAGCAGCCACAGGCCAACTTCAATTCCTATTTTTAATGAAGAAACAGAGACAGTACACAGATGTTTGTAATTAAAATCTCAGTTCTAACACGGAAGGAAGGGCAGATGGAGAGACAGATTCATCAATCAACTAGCTGCAGGATTCCCACTGATTAACGTCTCTAAAAGCTACATCCAAAGGACAGAAGTGAATTTCAGGATGAAATTCCACCCCTTGAATAGCCTGTTGCAGGTACCAAAGAATTAAGTTAATAAATATACATGCCATCTCTGCCTTCAGTGAGGAAATATACACATCAGTACTTGCACAAATAAATCACAGCCCAAGGCAGAATATTAAAGTTAGGCAGCTTGGAACCCCTGAGTTCCCGAACTGGGTCCAGTTTAGCGCCCTGACACAGTTTGGTGGGTTTATCCAAGCTGTTCCCCTGCTCCCCCTTTCTGACTCACCCTCTCCAGGACGTAACCATTTCAGTAGCAAAGTTGTTGGAAAAGTTTGGCATTACTGTCTCGGCATATTCATGTTTTATATTCAGCCTGTGTGGACAATTTCACCTGCCTCCTCTGTTACTTGTATTGACCAGACTTGCTATAGGCTCCCGGGTAAAGGGTATCATCGTGCTTTAGTTTTTCAAACTGTGTAACAGAAATACTAGGCCTATAGTGTAAAATCCTTTTTCCAAGTTTGATTTAAACATCAAATCAAACTTGAAAGCTGAGCATTATATATGCAGGAAATGTTTCATGGTTTGTTCAAGCAATCTCTTAAGAGTACTATTAAGAGAGCTGAATGCCTGCTGTGAAATTCCACCCTTTGCTTATTGAAAAAGTACATCTACATACAAAGCACTTTTTTAGCTACTGATATTTTTAATAAGTTCTGCTGTCAAAGTAGCTGAAGGAAAGCCAAATCTAAAAAAGATCACATTTATAAGTGACTGGGGCAAAGCTAAGAATGAAATTTCAGACCTGAAATTGTGAATAGTTATGTCTAAATATAACTTTTTTTTTGTAAAAAGTAGGTTTTGCTTCTGTATTGCATTTCAAAAATGCAACCTAAAAAAAAGATGCGTCAATTCTATTATTTGGAACTGCTATTTGCTGATGCCTTTTGCAAAGAAAAAATACATAATAGTTAATCTTTATTTGGCACATTGTGTATTTAATGAATAGTGCTTGGAATTTAACACTTGGATAAACATTTAACTATCTGGCACTAACTAAATACATCACAATTAAAGGGAATTTATGTAAAATATAATCCCACTAAGCAGAGACGATTACCATTCAGTATCATTAGGGTAAGCCAGTTTACTGGGAAACAGGCCAATAAAAAGCAGTCACCTTCATTTAGTATAGTTACACTGTAATAATATAGTACATACAGAACTCAGGATAAAACATTTCTGGGTTGTGTGTATACAGCGCCATGACAAGGCAACTCCATGAGTTAAGATGCAAGAAACATCCTTCTTCAGCAAAAAGACGGAACACAGTACTAGAGCCAAAACTCCCTCTTAACAAAATTTCCATCAGGATGCTCAACTTTTAGCAGGTCATTCGAAGAGAAGTGTTCTCAGGTAAGCTTAATGGCATGCAATGAACTTGATTGACTGAGCTGGCCTAATTGAGTTTGAACCCCTGGCTCTGCTACATGAGCCTATATGCATCAGAGGTAGACTAGAAATTCTTGCTTGTATGAGTACACTGGACTAAGATGTGGGGTTTTGATTTGATGGCTTCCTACCAGCAAACCCTTACTGGCGGTGCAGTTGTACTGACAAAACCCACAAAAATAATAGAAGCCTGTTTTGTTGATAATGTTCTTTCTGAGGAATGTGGCGTAAGGTACTGCAGCAAAGCAATATTTTAGCCTGTAGAAAGTGCCACTTATAAAAGGCAGTGGGAATTACGGAGATATGGCATCCATCACCACTTAGGTACCCGCATTTAGCTTGGATTTTTTTTTCTTTCAAGAATGTTATCTTTAAATCTTTCTCCCTTCTCCCATTTCTCTCATTCCTCTAAAAAAATCTTACACTCTGATCCTTGTTACTCAGCTCTTTAATTTAATTTCTTTTTCATTTCTACTCCCTCTCCTCCCTTGGTCTGAACAGACATTAAATGCATTATCCCCACACCACTGAAGACCAAAGAAGCTGGATCAAGATTTAGTAGTAGCTAAACAGACACTGTTTCATGCCTCCAATATGCAAAGAAAACCGTACAAGCTACTCTGGATAGCTTAGTCTCGCTCTTAATATTTTTGTAGTTTCCAAGACAAACTAGGAATAATAAACAATAGTACAATCTTTGTCATGGACTAAGGTCACCTTCTTCCTAAAGAGTATTTTAATCTCACAGATAACTATAAGTTTCAGCAGACAGTTAGCAATAGTACTGCTTTGTTTTTATCTTTTTGGAGGAGGATGTTCTAGCTTTCTTCTGCATAATTCCTTTTTGTGGATATACACTGTAAGTGTTGGCTGTCTGATTGTTCAAGCTGGGACACTTAGGTGTCAGGACTAACATGCAGGCATGTGTTTGCTGTGTCTGAGTGTACATTCATGGGGGCCTCCTTCTCCTTCTAAGATCACAGGTGATGACACACTAGGGATCACCGGAGGGCAGACCTAAGGAGGATCAGAAAGTCCATCTGGAAGAGGGATTACTG
The DNA here is from genome assembly GCA_035221455.1 of Xenops minutus. NCBI lineage: Eukaryota > Metazoa > Chordata > Aves > Passeriformes > Furnariidae > Xenops > Xenops minutus. Next base: position 23,091,771 of record JAWWEE010000122.1, on the reverse strand, counting down.
TTAAGAAGAAAGGGAGATGCTGAAGCTCAAAGAGGACTATGAAAACAGGGAAATGCTACTTGTCAATGAATTTAATTCTACTAGCTATCAGTTGTTTTAACATGCCACTAATCCAATTAGTACCACTGTCTACCCACTTCCTTGTGCTAAGCTATCTCAATGTGCTTCTGCATTGGCTGTGTTGTCACAGTCTATGTGTTAGTAAAGTATTAAAGCTGTGGGGATGCTGAAAGTTCATTTTTTATTTCTATGAAACAACTGTAGCCAGAAGTCAATCCTACATGTGAAGGTCAGAATAGAACCTAAGACAGTTATGGTTTTAAGCTGTAAAGCCATGCAAGCATTCACAATCCCAAAAGCATTGTTCCTTGGCCATGATCTGCACGAAATGATGGTCACCTCATTTTACTCTTATTCTGCCCAAACAGTCTCTTCAAAACAGAGAAAGGTTAATTTGGTGATGTTTAAGGATATGTTTGCTCAAGCAAGCTGTGAAATATGGAGTTTCTAATCCATATTCCATTCCATGACAGGGAATGGAGAAAGCTTAAAATGCCTAGCCAATGAGAAAAAATGAAAGTGATTTCAGGAATGTCTGGCCTTAGAATAACTCTGCTAAGATCAAAGTTTCTACAACTTAATTTTTCCTATTTTTGGGGTGGGAGAAAGCATGTCTTTTACTTTCATGCTAATGAAAGAGGACTGTGGAAATAAAAGATGAAGTGACTATTGCTTAATCCTATGTGCACTTAAGATGTAGAGGGTTTCATTGAAATCAGATGGCACTTTTGTGTTAAAAGTTAAGCAGATAGCTTCAATGAAAAAATAAGAACTATCACAAATGTCCAAAAAGGAAATAGATAAAAACAGGTAAAGCTCACTTTTTTCCTTTTACAAATCAAAGGCATTAAAAGCAACAGTAATTTTAAAGTTTTTGTTTCATTAGTTGAGCCCCAAATTAAAGAATTACACAACATTATCCCTAAATTCTTCGTGATTTTTCTGCTCCAACAGAAGAATTGTTCTATCTTGCAATCATCTTCACCGGCCATAGAAGATCAGAGAATTACAAAATTCTGTCATCTTCTATGGCCAGTGAAGATGAGAAAAAGGAACATCAAGTATAGAAAGTACATGAGTACTAACTACATTCAACAACATATGGAAGCCACAACTATAAAGAAGAGAATAAAATGAAGAATTTCCAGCTCAAATATAACCTCAGTGTTAACATATGGTTGTGAGAACTGGAAATCCACCAAAACATTAAAGAAAGGAAACTAGATGTCTTTCAAAGCAGATGCCTACAGAGGATTCAGGGCATTGGATGCAAAATTTCATCACTGATGAAAGAGTGTACGAAATCTGCAGTCTCTGTAGAAATCCTACATTTTCTTAAGGAGTCCAGATGCTAACACATCCTCCTCTGTGATGCCATCAAATAGAAATGAACTCATTTCAGAAAAGCCACTGGTGACTTTCAAGAGAACACCTGAACAAGAGGGTTAAGGTGGAAGGGTTGAGCCCATGACCCCAACACCACAAAGCTGGAACAGCAGGAATTGATGGCAAAGGCTTACTAGAAGTTGCTCAGGGAGTTTGCCACAATGTTATTTCCTCTGATACAACAATGAGTATACTCAAACCAAAATGGGGCTGCAGCATACAGCCAGAATACATTTTGGGGCAAGACAAAATACCACTAAGAAACTGTGTTCATTATGGGGACATAAATGTCATACTAAAGTAGCCTTGGAATAATGCTGAGATTTCTGGTCTCAAAAGTAGATTTAAAATTTTCATGTGTCATGTGATGGTTCCTTGAGCTACCAGGTATGAGCACAGCTCAACAAGTAGGAAATAGGGCATCTCAGCCAAGCACATCTTCAAGGAAAAGAACATTATTTTAAAGCTTTCCAACATTTCTAAATCCCCCTCAAAATTGGGGCCCTGCCTTCTCACTTAAGCCTATCTTTATTGGTGTGATTTTGCTTAACTATTTTTACACACAGCATGCAAACTCATACTCTTAGTCTCCCAGAAAGTATAAATAAAAAAATGTTTCAAATGCATGTGCCAACCTTTGCACTTCAATTCCATGTCAGACAGTTCCAGAGCCAGGTGCTGAAGGCTGGGATTAGCAGGCGTTTTCAGCCTCTTACACTGAGTACATCAGAGCCAAAAATAACATTCTCAGCAGATTTTTTCAGATTTCTCATTTATCAAAACTGGGTTATTTATGTCTGCTATAACTTCATGTATCTGAAACACAGCATGCCTGGACTAGCAATAACCTTTTTTTTGTTGTTACTGCAATAATTATGTCCCAGAGAATCTGTGGTTCAATATAAAACCTCTGTTTCATCTTTGTTTTCCTTTTCTCAGGCAGTCCTTTCTTGTAGACCCCTATTTGGGGATCTCAGGATAACTGCATTTTTTTGATAAGCACAGTATTTATGAAATGACTCTTACTAGGTATAAATTTGTATATATATATTTGTTGATATAAAATTATGGCCAAAATTTTCCATTGTATTTAGACAATTAACCAATTGTTCCTAATATCCAATAGTACATACCCATATTTTTCTTTGGGTGTGAGATACAAAATAAAGCATTTACATCACTCTACACCCCATATCACCGTAAACAGTCTACTTCCAGAACAGGAGAATTCTTTCATTACAGTAACATATCAAACCACGTCCATAGAGAAGAAAGCCAGATTCTGTGGAGCAGACAATGGAGTTATTTATTTTAATATACAGTTGTTAAAACACACGCAATATATGAATTTCACCTCGATTCAGTAGAAGCCAGTATTTCATTCAGTGCATGGTTGACTGTTTTTTTGCTGTTAATATTGCTTATGTAACAGGTACTCCAGCCTTCTCTTAAAAATCTGAGTTTAGCAATCTAGAGATGGTGAGCACTAGCAGGTGGAGAGAGATCAAGCATTCCTGTTTTCAGAAGCAAGGTGGACAGAATTTCAGTTCATGTGAAGGAAGAAGAGCCACAGAGGTGAAAGGAGCCGTGCCAACTTACATTACCTGGGAATCTGGACTAATGTTACTGCAGCCTTATGGCTGCTAAGTCCCTGGAAATGCCAGTTAACTTCACTGCAAATGCTGAAGGAACTTCACACAAAATAAGATACGTTCTTGTTATTCTAAAGCATTTCTAATGCTTCTTACTCTTCTGTCATTTTTGCTTCTTTCATCTTGAACTCCTCAGATTTACCTAGTGCTGCAAGCTAGGCCATGTATGACTGGCCTCAGCCAGAAGTGCTGGTGACAGGTAAGAACTAAAATATCTGCATAAATGGGAATATACATATTTCCAAACAATGTCTCCTAAGGAAACCATCTGTGCAGGTTTTTCAGACCTGGGCCTCCGATGTGAAGGGCTATAAAACCATCCCTCTAGACAAACAGTAGCTAAAAGAAATTGAATTTGGCTTGCCCAATATTACCAACAGCTATCACACTCAGCTAATTTGACTCACCCTTGTGTACACCTTAATTTGATTGGTGTGACAAATAGCATAATAGCTCGTAAAGTCAGACAGGAGGTACCCATGTTAGGGCACTACACCTGTCTAGGATTATCAAAACATCAGATTTGAGAAGGAACATGAAAAACAAAAGGAAAAGCAGCAGATTACATAGAAAGAAATGAAAAGTTAAAATATTTATCATAATTTTGCCATCTCTTTCTACACAGTAGACAATACGAGAAGAAAGTAATGTTTTAACACAGTGAAAATTTAAAAGATTTTATGCCAAGTAAATGGAACTATAATTGTATTGTTAGAGACTAGGGAACTTAAATTTGGTTTCTGCAGCAACCACAACCCTATGCTGCAGGCATACAGTTAGCAATTAAAAGCAGCGTAATGGTCACTGAAATGTTCATATGTACATGCAATATGCCAGAACTGAAGCTGCGGACATAATCCTTTCCTCTGCTGAAAATCTCAGTGTTATATTAAAACTGGGTTTAACTGCCCATCTTGGCTGCCAGTAGATGGGAGTGAGTTGCATTAGTATATTAGTAATATACTACATTTTATATAACATAATACTTTTATCTCCAAGTCTTAATGATGTGAGTAAAACAAAATTCTGTGACTTACAATACCACCATGAACTCCCAAGGAAATCACAATCCTATAAAATTCTCTTGAAATAAACTCTTCCTTGCATGGCTTATTTCTCTAGCAATACTCTAATATGATGATTTACTAAACTATAATCAGATTGTATACTTCATTAATATAATCATCCACATGGAAATGTACTAAAAGAGGGATATAACTATTTGATAAATCTTATTTGAATTATTTCTGCATTACAATTAAGATACTTTTATATAAGAATATTATTTCTAATTATTATACAGATGCAAAAGTACAGAGTATCTCATATCTAGATATATATGATAATAACAACTGTAACTAAAAATCAATCAATCAAATCCATATTAAGATGTTAACTGGATGGCTGAGAACTATGAGGAAGTGTTTAGAAAGCTGATTCTGTACCTATTTGTTGAACTAATCTATTACATGCAATTTACCCCACAATCTATGAAGTGTTTTGAATGTACTGCTGTTCTCACAAAATTATCTCCAACCAGAAGTTTGTCTTCTATGAGGACATTTTTTCCCCACCCAAATCATCAGACTGTCCTGAGAACTAATGCCTGTTGTCCACAGAGAGTTGGCAAAGCTTAAGTATTGAAGTGTCCTGAGCCCTTGAAAGGGCATTGATATACTGGTTACTAAATTACCAGCAAGTTGTTGGCAAAACTATCCTATCTAACCCATCTAGTTTTCAGAGTGAGTTATTTTAGTTGCCCTCAATCTTGGGCAACTGAAAATACGTGGAGATGTGTATCATCTGGCAGCTCAACAGGATTAAATTCATGTTACTCACTTATATGCAAAGAGCCTGGTAAATGATGGAGGTATTAAATTTTCTAAAACTACCCAAAAGAGAGACATAAAAATACTAATAATCTGTTTATCTGATCTGGAAGCTACAAGACTAGAAGAGAAAAGATTCTGGAAGGAAGAACAAAGCCCTAGACTGACAGGGAAGAAAGTCATCTGGTTGCAAAGAAGCAACAGTAAATTTTCCATACATTAGTCAAAATTATTTAGCATCTGTCAAACTTTTTCTGTGACACATCTATGTGACCTTCATAGGCAAAATGGTGAACTCTGCTATTTACACAAGCATGTTGTCACTTTTCATACCATCCTCTTTTTAGTACTTATTATTCAAGTATTAGACTTAAAAGTACTGGAAATACCAAATTCAACTGGAGGTTGGATTCAAAGATTGGAGATACCTTTATATAAATGCATAAGAAAAATGATTCAGCATCTTCAAAAAATGGGTTGATCTAAACCCCAAGTATTTTATTACTTCCTGGCTGATATCTCCTTCCAAAATAATCAGAATTAAAAACTAACTATTATTAAATGCAGAGGTTGTTATAATCTATTTTTGACATGATATGGATGGTGCTTATATTCAGTTGTGGAAAACCTCATGAAGTGTTTTACACCAACTAAGCTAAACGGCTGTGATTTGTAGAATACCACTATGGGAAAAAAACCCAAGACTTGTTAACAGTATGTACTTTTCAGTGTATTGATATTTCCAAAGGACTAACTTTTCTTAAATAAAGAATTTTTAGTCATGGCTTGTACCTATCCTGGGAAGTTTTTCAACCTGAAATTGTACACGTATTTTTCTTCTGCCACAATCCGAAGCACTAAGAAAGTTGAACTCAGAAAAGTTTTATAAACTGTCATCTTCATTTACCTTACCTTTATGTCTACTGGAAGTGGGGACATGCATTCTACAGTTTTAAGTGAAAAAAACATCTTGTTCCATTCTGATGTTATTTTTGTTATCATACTACGTATCAAATTTGCACCATCTTTGGACATCCACTCTAGTTCTGCTAACTGAAACTCCTGGAAACAAGAAATGTGTGATCAGAAGTATGAGGAAAAATGCATTGTAACTAGGAAATTATGCTCTTCCAAACAGAATTAGCAAGCAGCTCCCTCGTCCCACCAGGTTTATTTCTCCATCTCTGTTCCTTTTTTCTTGAGCAATCAAGAAAGTAATTGTGCTACTTCATTGTATTGGAAAAGGACTGGACTACAGCTGTTCCAAATACTCAGGTATTATCTGTCACTTTCTTCGTTGCTACCCAAATGTTAGATATATGGGTTAAAAACCCCCCCTCAGAACAGCCAATCCAGCAGCTTACTGCTTGAGTCAGTTTTTCTGCCATGTTTTAATACCTCCACTTAAATTCAGTGGTCTCATATGATTTAAAGTTTGAAAGGTCCATACAACTTACTGTTTTGTGCCAGAGCTTGAAGCAGACAGTCCAAGCATCCCTCCAAGCTATCTGCTGTGCTGTCAGTGGTTGTTATCTTCAGCTTTTTCAGAGCATCACTTAAATTATCTGCTTGGCAAACACAAAGAAAGGAGAAATCAGTGTCCTCATCAATTTGGTAACAGCACTATAGCCTTGAATGTACATAAATATTTTGTATAAAACAAACAATTCCTGCATCAATGAAGAAGGTGTGTATAGTCTCTGTTCTTAGGATATAAAAAGCCAGGAGAGAAAGATTATAGGTGAAATTAAACTTGTCAAATTTATATATACATTTATCATTCTGCATCTGAGAAAAGGATGTCAGCAGGCACTTTATAAAATGCCACCAAACAGCAATTTAGCCATCAGTATTTTCTAAGCCTACCTGATGCAGAAAACAAGCAGCCATTCCTTTGCTTCTATCCTTGCATGTAGAAATAAAATAGACCGAAAATAAGCATATCTTGATTTTTTTCATCAATAAAGGGAAAGTAATTCAAAATGCCTGTTTCTTCAAGCTGTGTAGGCTTCTGTCTTCACTATACATTCACAGAAGCCTACTGTTAAGCCCTATTTTAAGTATTACACCATTTTCCACCACAATGCTACAAGCATTATTGTTTATATTTGTGTTTTACTGTGCTAACTCTTTAAATTCAACTCATCCCTAGAAACAGATGGAATCTTCTTGAAATAAGAAAGTCCTGTTGTGGACTTCAGATAATTAACTCTTCCCTCTTTAAAAAAAACACCACCACCAAAACGCGAATAGCATAGTATCATTCTCAAAAGATGCACATTTTTCCCATAAAGATTGGGGTAGTAGGACTGTCACCATTTTGAATATTCTGTCTATTCACGAGCAAGGTTGAAGTGCTGGCAGCTGCAGTCTGAGTCTCTTTAGTAAGCCTGCTGATGACTAACCTCACTCTGAATGGACTATTCTTTTAAAAATGGGTGCTGATTCAGTTTCCATGCCAACTCTGACAGTAAATAGAAAGTGTTACTCAAAACAAATAATGTTAAATAGTGTCTTGTTCCCCAGTGGCTAATCCAAGAGCCTTGACCCAAACCCAACAGAACCATAGGTGCAGTTTCTTTGCAATACATCACTTGTATCTTCTGAGCCTGAATGGCAGCCAGTGCTGCCTTAGAGCTTCACACCACCGTAGGAAGCCCTCTTCATAGGTTGGCACCTGCTGTGCTTTGCCTCCTCTTCACTTGCCTACGTATGGGATGGTGCAAAGGAAAGGACTGGAAACATAGCAGGCACCCTGGGAAGAGGGTGGAATCTCACTCCTGGAGCTGCTCTGCTCCTCAGCCAAAGCTGTGGCTTTTGTTCCACGTCCATTTTTAATTAGCACATGCTTTTGTATTTCAATATCCTATACAGATAAAGGGAAGATACTGAGCACTTCAATATTTAAGTATTTATATATGAAACTGTTTATATGTTTCTATGATCAGGCAGTTAGATTGTCTATTCAGTAATGAACATGTTCTTAGCAATGCTATAGCCAGGACTCCCACTACTCCTAAATGCAGCGAGCCAGCAGTGTGCCAGCAACTCTGCAAAAGCCTTTGGGGCAACCACATTTGGTTATGCTCCTTGAGATCTTAAACCTGTCTCCCAACCACCTCTCCTTGCTGTGCTGAACTCCCACCTCCTGGATCAAGCTAGCAGGGAAAAACCCCTACATTTCATTTTCCTTTGTACTCACATTACTCTCTAGCTGGCTTACTGCAGCACCTTTCTTGAATGACATTTAACCAACAGTAAGGTTGAACATGCACTGCACAATCTCACGGGTTAAATATGTTACTCAGGAAACAACAGTGGAATTTGTCAAGAGACACAGGTATATAGTACTCAATGACCAGCTTCAGTACTAAAACTTAACATTGTGCTCCCCACCTCCTCTTATACTTTCTTCACCTGCCTCCATCTCATATACTTCTCTTCAGTTTTCTGCTAATGCAGTACTAATTCTCTTCCCTCCTTATAGGCATCTCACCTCCCTGTGTATTCACACATTTAACTTTGAAACTGTAGCAACATTTACAGTAAGAGGACTAAACCTACTATATATATAAAAACCAGAGGGTTCTACAATCTGGGGAAGAAGAAAATGCACAGGTAAGAAATCCACCTTCACACCAGATTTTGCAGACTATGAAGAGAGGCTATTGTAATCAGAGCACACACAGACTTGATTTTTCTCTTACAGCCTCTTCTACCTCACGTGCTCAATAAATCACAAGATCCCCCTTACTGTTTCATTTTTCTTTGCAGAGATGAGTGCTTTATCTCAAATACTTGTAATTTCTTCCACTCCATGCCACATCAGAACCTGCAATAGAGTTAGGAGTGTCTCCCCGGTCTTTTTTGCTACCTCCTCTTTCTGCTCAGTGCCACGTTAAGTTTCTCTGGGTGAAGTTCACTATCTAAATACTATACATTTACATATTATATGCAGAATGACCCATTTGGGGCAATATTGTCAAATGTGACTATCCAAATATTTCATTCCCTAGGACAAACAACTCATTTTTTCATGATACCAAGCATATGCGCATCCCACTGACATACACAAACATTTAACTGCAAATTAAGACACACTTCAAGTATCAGTAGACACTTGTGGCAATGGTATGCCATATTACTTTTAAAATAATCTACAAAACCATGTTGCACTATGTGCCAAATTGCCATTTCACTAGGTATACTTGGATGCTATAAGTACTTTAAAAATAATAACAGAAATGAATTTGTAAGCCATGTGCACAAAGTGTGTTTCTAAAATAAATTACGATAATCCTTACTTTTTTAATAAGCCTATGACTCTAAGCTTCCTGCTGCTTGAGACTTACTCACTCTGTGCTAAAGAAGAAAACCTAAGTAGGAATACTGTAGAAACAACATATCTTTTGATACAATGTCAGAAGGCCAAGAGCACAGAGGGAAGAAAACCATCCTTCAAGAATTAATTTGCTCACTTTGATTCTTTCTGTCATAGCCAGTTTTCTTTTTAAAGAGTCAATACCTTGAAAGATACAGTTACTTTTGAAGCCTGAGAATCTTGGACATATGCAAATACACCTTAAAAGATTCAGAGGTTTTGTTATTTAATTTTTGTTTCTGTTGTTCTGAAAAGAACAAACCCTTACAGTCCGATATGACACTGACAGGGATATTCAGAGAGAAAGGGCTGTTGTGTTACAGAATGCTCTCACCATATAATCACACAAGGCTTCCTGACTTCTGCAGTTTCACAATTGCTCTAAACCTGTCATTTAGGCAAGAAGCTGCAGATGCTTTTCTTCCAGGTACAAAACCCCTGTTGTTTTCTTGTGATCATCTCCTGCCTACTTTAGTCTCTCTTCCTCTCTGTTTCCAGTGGGCTTGTTACTGCACAGGCTGATCAGATTCTCAGTGATAAAATGCCATGGAGAAAAACGATACAAAGAATATGTTTTGCTGAGTATCAGAGAAACGCGAATAAGTAGATTTTGCCAATATGCAAGATCATGTGAAAGCTCATTTTAGGAAAATCTAAGGGGGCAAGAATAGGATGATGAAGGTAAAAATAGCCTAGTAATGTTCCCTGTGGCACAGTTGCTCAGTAATGTGGTATCAGATTGTGAATTTGTGAGGCATCAAGTCTGAAGTTTAACAGAAGTTACCAACCATTTTGTTGATGACCCCAAGCACAGGGAGCCTCTCATACTCACATCAGCTTACCTTACTGCTTTCTGAAGAAATAGTTATCTTATCTGGACAAAAAGCTCTGAATCCCGCAGACCTTAATCCTACATATCCTAATGATACAAACTGGTAAGTGAGGAAGTGGAGACTGTCAAGAGCTGTCAGACCTGTCTGGTCCGTTCCACCAGCTGTTGCATTTTTCTCCCTGATAACCACTGCAAAAACACCCATAAAAAATGAGGTGGTTTAAATACTATGGTTGCCCACATTACTTTCAGTGCCACAGTATTACTACTATTAGTACTGTCTCTTCCAAACTATTGCTATCTCTTGTGCAGGCATTTTTACAGAAAAAATGAGTCAGAAACTAACATAAGTGAATGTTTTAATATTCCATTTCATTTCACAATACTCTTTTATTCTGAGAGCTTTTCTGTGACTCATTGCCATTTTCAATCACTAACTTGTTTTATACAGAAAAACTATTCTTTCATCTTGTAAAAACTTCATAGTCAGTCAACCTTGTTTAGGGTCAGGACCATAGGAGTGCTGGTTGGACCACAAAGTTTGGCAAGGTACCCAACAGTCTATCTAGGGATGCACCTTCTGTGAGCAAGAACCAACTCACTAATTTCACCCAGATCACAGAAAAAGCCCTCTTCCAAGATTAATTTTAAAAAAACTACTTAGAATGTCTTAGTTGAGTGTTTAGATGGGCAGCTTTTGTCTGGACTGTTTTTCACCAATTTGTATTACTTTTCCAGTATAGATGTTTTCTCTAAAAAATGAAGAATTTGAACATATCATTAGCAGTGCCTGTATCTTTTGATTGACACTTATTATATTGTTGCTATTATTAAAGAGACTATTACATTATACAAGCAACTGATAAGGAATTCAAAACTAAGAGACTGAAATGGGCTGATTAGGCAAGAAAAGATAGTCAAGCAGTTCTCTTATAGGAATGGTGGCTGTATTAACGTCAGAGCCTTCTGAGTCTGTTTCACTGCCTTTCAGGAAACAATGACATCAAACTGAGCAGAAGAAATGTGCCATTTTATGGGCCTCCTTGTGTTACAATAGCATAAATCTCTTAAAAATTTAAGTGCATATATCCATAGGGACTTGGCTTCAGAAACTACTTCCTTTTCTCGTACAGACTTTAACTTACTAGAATTTCAGTACAAACTAACCTATATGGGCAATTCAACCTAGACTCACCACAGTTGTTTTTGACAAAAAGTGTATTCTGAGGTTATATTATTTGAGAACCTAGGAACTGACACAAAGATCAGACACATAATCCATTTAGGCGAGCATCCAGCTTCCAAGCCATCATTATCCCAAGCTCTTCCCTTCCAATATCATCAGTGTTTCTACTCTAATGCAGACCCTACACCACTGGCAGACCCCCCCACACTAAAACATATTCCGCGGTGCTTGAGGTGCTCTGTGGTGTGTAACACCTCCCTGACAAGTGCCCCAACCCTGATAACCTCCCACCGGGTGGTGGTGGCAGGTTATTGATCCTGAAGAATAGGCATATTTGGACCAACTTACTTTTTGCAGCAGAAAGCCCAGCAACTGGAGAGATCTGTAACATGCCTTTGGTCTTCAAAGACCCCAGGTGCCACTTCTTCTTCTCCAAAGAAAAGAGAAGACTGGCCGAAAATTATGACAGCCCCTTAGTTCCCAGAACATTGAATAAGCTGATAGAAATGTATGGGATGAGTCCTTTTTGAATCTATATAAGGAAGAACTAAGAGACTTTGCCCTGGATAATTTATCAGAAGACACTTAGTCCCACATAATCGTTCATCGACCTACACATGCAAAATACACCCATTGCAGAATTTACTGAGGACAAAAGAATTTTGTTCTCATGTTTAGTCCACTGCCAAAAAATGCTCCATCCTCTCCTGTCTTTGAAGCAGCTGCCCTCAAGTGCTCCCAAGTGTATGGTGTTTTCTGTCAAACCACGAAAATCCATAATTAGAAACAACTCTTTCTTCTTAGTCCATCCAGGAAATTTCTAAACTTGGCATCTAATCAGGAGGTACCTATACACTGTCAGAGGGCAGTGGTAGAGGTAAAGACTTAGTTTTTTATAAGTGATGCCAAGAGAGCTGTTAAGGACAGACAAGACCAAATGGTTTTTGACAATGCAAAGGTCAACAGCATTTTTAGGGAAACCAACAGGAAGTAGAAAACTATTTTGCCACTGTTAAGTGATTAATTATGCACCCACAACCCACACTTTTAATACTGCATATATCTCCTGGCAGCTCAAGCTGCAAATGACATGCTGGAGAAAAGGCTGAGCAAAGGTAAGGAACAACTGCTTCTCAAGAAGTTAAACAGACAAGAGGACTCTTAATAACGGAAAAAAAAGATAACAGGGAAAAATTATGTAGATATGTAAAATCAGAAATAGGAGAAAGGTAATGAAAAGAGAGCTAACAATTACTGTTTCTTCTAACACAACTAAAATACCAGAACTAAATTATCAAGCAACAAACTCAAAAAGGATACAGTATATTTTCACACCACACATAATGAAAGTACGGAGCTGTTAAAAGGCTGGAATTATAAACAGATTAATTTAATTTACTCAATTAGAAAAAAAAAGATGAGAAAACTAAAGTCCATACATGACTACTAATACTATCATATGCATAATAATTCTGGATTAGGAAATTCCTAAATTCCAGATTACAGGAAATTGGGTAATACCTCCCTGTACTTGTGCTACTCCTGTCCCTGCTCTGCCCTGCTCACTGTTTTCCCAGACATGAGCTACTGGTCCTTCATTGTCAGAAGCAGAACAACTGGGTGCACTGACTTTTGGCTACAGGTGGGCTACGTGGCATTTGCATCGACACACTGCACCTCAGTGCTCTGGTTCACTGAGAGAAGAAGCTGATCAAGCACATCTACCCAGATATGTTTGGACTTTATTGGGCCATCTGCTTGGATCCAGCAAGCTGGTAAAGATTTTGGGTTCTGTGGTTTCTCCACAGCCACTAAGATAAGTCCCATGTTATCAGCTGTACCTTCGTGCTGAGCAGGTTCTGGGGCTGATCCTGGCCCTCAACCAGATTAAAACATAAATCCATGAATCCAAACATCTTAATTAGGGAGGAACCTTGTTTTTTTAAAAAAAAAACCAAAACAGAAATCCTGTTCGTTTATTTGTTTCTGGCCTACCCTGTTCATTGAAGTGGGTTAATGCGTTTTTCCCAATGTATTTTTTAGTTCAAGGCATATACTGATAGACCATTAACTGCGGGGCTCCAGCAGCGACCTGTCTTTAACTTAGGTACATTTGCTCTGCTTTTCTAGCATAGTAACTAATTTTAATGAGAGTGCCTATTTTTGTCAACAGTTCAGCTGCTTCATTCTTAAACACTTTCTGAATCTTAGATATGTACCATCTGGTCTTAGAGACTTGTTACTCTTTCATTTATCCACTTGCTTCTGCATCTGTTTTTCTGACACAGGGTTTCATTTTTATTACCTGAAAACACTGACAGGCAATGACTCATTGCCACCTGAGCACTAAGATGCCTAATTATTTTTTCTAATTATCAGCTCAGCCTATACACACTGATTTTGTATTCAAAATCAGGATGGAAACCTGAAAAAAGTGGCATTAGCCAGCATTCAGTTCACTTGGAATATTTTAGCAATGCAAAATTTCATTTTGCTGTAGAATTTGGGTTATTTTTTAAAAAAAATAGTGGTGTGGTCTTTTTACTAATTCTGAACTCCCTCAATAACATGCTCATGAGTAAAATTAAAATTATCAACCCCAATGATAACCAGTAACAGGGATTAGCTGAAATTACTTTTTCATTTGTTTTCTGGGGGTTTTTTTGCATTGCAGAAAATTTTATATCTTTGAAAATAATTTCATGTATTATTTTTTCTGCAGTCACAGATAAACAATAGATACTAATACAAACATATTTACACTATGGCAAGGTATATTGACCTGTAGCTGCTCTAATTGGTTTCTGCACACTAATCATCCTTTCCCTACTACTTAAATCATGAGTTGCAAAGGCTAGGCTGTAAGAATGACATTTCAGAAGATTTTGCAGAATCTTGGAAGATTTTTGTCTCTTTCCTAGGAAAAATGTGGTACAGATTTAGGTATCTTTATATTTCATAATTAAACACTGAAGTCTGGAATTATCTTAAGGTCCCAAGAAGATGATCAAAATTCAGTGAAATCAACATAACAACTTTTACTGGTTTACAAAATGCCCTGAAAGATCTTGCTTAAAAATCAGTCTTAAACGAAGACAGTAAAAAGATTTTTTTCATTTAATAAAAAATTGTTTGATTAAGGGAATCTGTACTGGATAAATTTCATTTTAAAAACAGCTAATGATACAAAAAGTAATTATTTCAAATAAGAAAACATTCAGTTCTCAGTTTATGGAAAGATCTTTTCTGGAAGTCTATTACTAAGAGTAGTAGTAGTAAAAATCATACACAGGATGGCTGACAATTGGTAAAGAATTACATTTACTTGACAGATAACTGCACATTTTATTTTCATATAGTCTGTTTTCTCCAAGTGCCTGATCTTCACTGAGTCACATTATGAAAACCCAGGAGACATGCAGGGCATAAAAGAAAACACTAATTGGGACTTTTAATAGACACAAGACTAAGTTCTCACTGGGGCCTTAGTGAGCAAGAAACACACAACATCATCTGCAATCAACATTGAATCCACTTCAGCGGCTTTATCCAACACTCTGATAATAAAGAAGGTAGGTGCCTGTTTTATCCTGTGATGTGTTCTATCATGATTAGCCAAATCTGAAGTGGTTTGGGTGCTGAATGGAAGAAAAATGTCTTATTGTCTCCATCTGAAGTAATAATTTTTTTTTTCTATGTCCTCTGGTTTAATTCTCATGTGTTCATATGGCTCTTTTAATAAATACATTAATTTCATCAATTAATGCATATCACTTATCTTCTTCAGAGTCACCCCACTGCCAAGATCTTGCCCTTTCCCTTTACTTTATAGAAAGTTTTATAAAAACAACCTTTATGTGAACACACCATCATCAGAATGGTACAGATTTATGTCAAAACCAAAAGAAAAGTACAAAATGTGTATCACAACCTAAGCCTTCAAATAGCAAATTCTGTTAGGGCTCATTTTTTTAATACCTTGAGAATATAGCTAATGCAGGCAACAAATATCTGTGCATCATGGTGTATGCAGATTTTCCTGACTCTGTGTAACTGGCTAACAAGAACACAATGTTATTTAATGGACAAAGCATTCTCATACTGATGAATTGTGTCAAAACCTATGCTACTAGCCAGGTTGTGAAGAAGCACTAAGGTCAGGGGCTCTGCTGTCTCTAGAAAAAAACTAAATCAACCCACATATACTTCACAATGAAAAATATTTACCATGCAACACGGAGCATGTCAAAATGTACACATGAAGAACACTGTTCTACCCAAGGGACACCTATCTCAGGACAAATGTTCTGTCAAAGAAGAGCTACTTAATATCTTCTCATATCCTCCTTCTTGACAAGAGGTTCTGGTTTTATTTACCAGATGCTACTAAAATATCCTATTCTGAAGGATCACTTCCTTTCTCACTGGTAGTTATAAAGTTAGTATCATTACATTATGTCATTGTGTTTCAAGGATATTGATATGATTGCTTTCACAGAGTATTTATAAGGTAAGAGGGAATCAATATCCTGTGTGAGTGAATGGGAGAACTGAAACTTGAAAAATACAAGGTCAAAAGTAGATGTGTGGAAATTTGGGGGTTTCAACATGAGATAGCTCCTGATTTGCAGGTTCTGGAATTACTACACATTGTAGATTCTTTAGCAGTCTTCAGATGGCAGGCACAGATTACCCTCAGCACTAAGGATAGCAGATTACCAGGGATATATTTTTTAAAATTGCCTACTATATTTTCCTACAGGAATTTCTACAGGAATTATGCACCATGGGGCAGAAGGGGATCCAGTTCTTTGTCGGAACATTCAGCTATAAACTGTCAGACCAATGCTTCTCTATACATGCCTACCCCTCTTTAATTTATGACATGGCTTCAGAGTACTGCAACATAAAAAGCAACAGAAGGTCTCCATCACCAGAGTATTCTGGATTACTGCCCACCCTATGCAGAGAATGAAAAAAATTTAGGAGGGAAAAAACAACAGGACCAAAATGGCCTCTTACATGATTACTGATACTTCAAACAATAGTGCAAACCTGTTTCTTGTTCATGCTAGAATAAAACTCCACCAAGTAAATTAAAATGGACAGTCTGAAGTAGACACTTGGCATGGCATATAGCTGCTCCTGAAGAGTCAGAAAATGATTGAAACAGGATTTTGTAAATAAAGTGGTAACCTTAATAATAATCAAATCTATCATTTCCTACAATGCTCTATTACAAATAAATAGGCAACCATACAGAGCAGTATAGAAAAGACAAGCTGTGTGGGTGCATGAATCTATGCACACACCACACATACAACTAGCAAGGCTTGCATCTCTCTACTAGGTCTTTTTTTTTCATTCATCTTAGGTGTTTTTTATGTTCTTTCGTCTTTGTCTTCTGCTTCTCCAGATGATTTCTGCCTGAAGCACTTTTAATCTAGCAAGCAAGAGTCACTTTGTCAAGTCAAGATAGCAAGAACAGAGAACAGGTGATAAAAAAAAAAAACATAAGAAAATTAAACTACAGAAACAGTACAGTCTAGAAACGCACATTTAAAACTTATAGCTCTTTCAGCTTTACCTTTTCTTTGGGATAATTTTTGCCTGTGCTGACTGTAACCTACTCTAACAATCCTAACGGGATTCAACTTAGCTGACTACAAATGCCAATACAGACACTACACAAACCAGTAAGAGGAAGACACTTTCCTACAGTTTTTTAATTTTTTTTGTTAAATTATCTTCCTTAGTTTATTAGAACAAATGTTGATTTTTATTGATACATGTTATATTAGAACAAACACTGATTTTTTTTTTCTTGCATTATGTAATGGGGCTGTCAATTCGCTACACTGTTTCCAAGTTCTGTACAATATATGGCTTCTTAATCAACAAAATAGCACATATGTAATGCTAGATGTTAGTCTGATTATACATTTGTAGGATGCTATAATGTGGGACAACAATTTAGACTTGAAGTATATGTTCCTAATCAATTTTAAAAGGTTATTCTACTTATAGCTTTTTCAATAAACAAGTTAAAATTACTATTTCTTCTTACAAGGCCTAAAAAGAAATAAATAAATGAAAATCAGGCAATACAAAGCTGAGGATACAAAGTTTCAGGACTGTCAGTACTGAAGAAGAAGCTGAAACTTCAGACTTCAACAAGCTCTGGTTCTGGCCTCTGGCCTACACTATGCAAGTAAGTACATATAAATTGTACAATATATGTACACAGTACAATATCTATCATTACTATAGTTAGGCTACCAGCTTGAGTTACTGAACAAATATGGGATCTGATGCTGTATAGAGCCCTCAGGCACATATTTCACCAGCAACAGTGAGAATTTTGCCCGAATAAGACACACAGGCTCAAAATTGGTACTGTTAGCCCTAATTGTATGTCACATCAGTGTTCTTCTGTCATATGTTATGAAATACTGATCTGTAACGCAGCATTTTTCTAGCTATCATGAGTTCCCTGAAAACCCTAAATATAGAAAGGCGGCACTTGAAAAGAACAGGGCTAACCACGAGTCCACAGTGTGTTCCAGATTTTGTTTCTTTGCTTCTTAAACTGTCTGGTTTGAAGGTATAGAATCATGGGATCGTTAAGGCTTATAGAAACCTCCAAGATCATTGAGTCCAACTTTTGACCAAACACCACCATGCCCACTAAACAATATCACAAAGTGCCATGTCCACTCATTTTTTGAACACTTCCAGGGTGACTTTACCCCTTCTCTGGGGAGCCTGTTCCTGCTTTTAGGGAAGACATTTTACCCAATATCCAACTCGAACCTCCTCAAGCACAACTTGAGGCCATTTCCCCTTGTCTTATCCCTAGTTACCTGGGAGAAGAAGCCAACCCACACCTCACTACAACCTCATTGTAGGCAGTTGTAGAGAGTGATAAGGTCTCCTCTGAGCATTCTTTCTCCCTCAGCTGCTACCCCCAGGACTAATCATCATCCTGCAATTCACTAAAGACAATAAAAATTTCCATTTTTAAGGTATTCTTACTAACAATAAGACCCATGATGATGCTAGAAAGGGAGAAAACACAAATTTGTATGGTCTTACATGTTCACCAGAATTCTTAAATGGAAATCTGACATCACAACTATCAGTGGTTACTGATGTCAGAAATCAAGTTTATTTTAATACTTACGTACTTTTTGTTTTCTTATAAAAATGCTTAAGTCTGTTTCTTTAAAATCCTGTTCCTAAATTCTGCTTTTAATAGGACCACAAACTGTGTGTATACAACTGACTTTTTAAAATTCACTAAAAGGCTGTGATACTTAAATCACCATGCATCTCATAACTCTTTTCTTACCCACCTTACAGAAGTGACAACCTCTGAAGCAGCCATCATCTTTGCATTAAGGGAAGGTATATGTGTAATTTTGCGTAGTAGGAAAACACATCAAGCTTTCTGACACATCCTCTACAAGCATTTCAAATATAGTAAGTTAAGAAACAAAATCTGAGCCCTTGTCCTCTTGGGTGTTAATAAAATTCCATCTGGTCACTTAGGAGCTGTGCCAACATTACCACACAGAGAGCCTTTAAGCTGTTTTAATGTTCAAGAGTCATTTAACAGCTTTTTTATTTACCTTTTTTTTGTCAAATACACACCTAATAGTGCACAGATGGCTAGGTTCTAACAAGTTTACTTGTATGTAAACATGAAACTAACCTTGAAAGTAAACTGCTGAGGTTTTGCTTTGCGTTGTTGCTTGGGTTACATGTTTTTTTCTAACATTTAGGATTGTTCAGTCTACTGCTGCTCCAAGTTCCTTATTAGGCAAATACAAAGCAAAAGTGAAAATTCGGTGCACAGTTCTTTTAAAACTGCAAACACAGTAAGAGTCTGCTCAGCCTGCTCTGAGCCAACAGAACGTGAGCAGGTACAGGGAGCTGAAGTCTCAGTAGACAGCAAGTTAAAGGAATGTTCACTGATACAAATCTTCACAGGGAAACAAATCTCAAGAACCGCTCTGGGCAATGAGAGAGATTTCAGCAGCAGATGGATACTACGCTCAGTGTATATGAAGTACATATCTTTCAGTGCCAAAATCAGCTCTAGATTTATTCTCTAGTCACTGTGATAAAACATGTGTGTTTAATATGGAAAAATAAATTTCACACTGTAATTTATATTCAAACTTGTATTGGAAAAATAAAATTGGTTTGCCAAAAGAACCCCACCCTGCATTTGAAAAAACACATTCTGAGGGACCTGATTGAGCTTCAGTTACCCAGCTTGGCACGGGAGGCTGTAATAGGTGGTGTCCCCAGAGACTCCATTTTTTGTGTGAAGCTCTTAGTCCATGTGATGAGGTTGTACACATCATAAACACAGAGCACTGAATTTGCTGTTGCCTTCAATAATCAATCAAAATAGCCAAATTATCAAGGAAGATTCAAAATGTTGCAAGACTGGCAGAGGTAATCTAGGTCATCCTCTTCTGCACTATACTAAGCCAAAAGAGACAGGTAAAACAACACAGAATTGTTCATCAGACTCTCAGGTAGAGGATCAATTGCCTGCGATGCAAGAAATACACAGTGAGACAAAAATGGCATTTCGGTTACAAGAAGTGGTTTAGTAACACTCCCTCCTCATTCCTATCCCTCAACACCATTTAATGGAATCAAGTTAAAACCTGTTAATTAATAGATTTAATTTATATCTTAAATCTCTGTAAGATAAACACTCTGAATACAGATAAGGGTCCAACTCTGTCACTATTTATCGGTGGGTAACTCATTCTTACTGGAGTATTTTGTAAGGATTCTTACATGTCTGCATAAGGATGTGAACAAAAAGATCTTGGCTTTGACATTCTTTTCCAGCTCTTGACCGTGAACTTAATTAAAACCAGCTACTCCTGTCTTCAAAGCCTTAACATATATGATTAGGATCCAAAGAGCAATCTACTACAGAAAATGGGTTTGAACAGTGGAAAATACAGACTAATCTAGGAAAAGCTGTGAAGTTTTAAGGAAATACTATAAAAGACCTAATAACAGAACATAATGATGCTTCTACACACATTCTATAGTTACATAGTGCTATATTTTTAAAGGTATCTTGGCACCTTAAATGAAGACATCATTGAAATAAATGATTTATGCAATCTGCTTTTGTACTCCTGTTCCAAAATCTTACAGTTTTATCAACTAATAGCTTTTCTTTGTTTTGCTACTGGTTTGTTTTGGTTTTTTTGCATGTGATTATGAGATAAAAATTGTACCTGCCTGCAAATGCATACCATTCTAGAAGCAAGTTTGGACTTTGAGTATTTTTCTGAATTGTAAGCCCTTTTAAAAGCTCTTAAAATATGGAAATTTCCCAGTCCTTTTCGAAGAAAAGAAATTGCTTCATTTGTTGGATCTTCAAGCAGCTCATGTTAAATTCAAGGTTCATCAGAGCACTCTAGCAACCCCTTTGCTCCTGGTCCAGCCATCAACTTCAGTTTCTCTGTGGCAATTGCTACCACAGTGTGCTGTGCTGACATAGTTCCCGCAGCATGTTAGTTCTATGAGAAACCTCTCTGACACCTGACACAGAACAAATATCAAATATTGAAAGGCTGAGGGCTCACACAACACACTTCCAACAAAATCTCAGCAAGGAAAAGTAAATATTTACCCTGATATAAAGGTCATTTTGTATTCTATTATTTTGCATTTAATATAGAGATACAAATATAACAAATAAAAAAGGTAATAAATTAGGGTTAGGGTTCCTGATTAAAAAGACATAAAGCATTCTGTTATGCAACAACATTCATGCAAGTTCCATTTTCCTTCTTGACAAGATACATATCCTAAACCAGCTGATCTACTACACTCATCCCTGCAGTTATCTTTTTATGGAAACATACAGTTTTCCCCCAGTTCTCCATCCCAGCAGAAGGCTGAGAGTTGCAGCCTCTGCATCTTGTCAGACTGGGGGACTTCACAATGATGTTCCAAAGCACACATACTCCTTAGATACGAAATCTTAATGGTGGTTTATTTTGTTCTCCAGAAGACTTTAAAATTTGCTTTTATTTATTTTTCCCCCAAACTACAAAAAAAGGTCTCTATGTTCAATTGCAAGCTACAGGATAATTACAAACCATGCATGAAAGCTTTCAGCCCTGAAAATATACTGTTTGAATTTGATGAGTGTGCGCAAACAAGCTCATAATGGAAATGACCCGCCATTTGTTATTGCTTGGTTTTCAGTAAAAGTTTCTTAGAAATAGGTTGACTGCAATCTTAATAAGTGACTCTAAACCCCCTTATTTACAAATGACTTGCAATTAAAAATTCCAATGGTTCTAAGTACTTGTTTGCCTGTATTCTCCCACTAACATCACTTTCATCAAAGCATTTTTGTCCCAAGGAGGGAAGAGAGGGAAAGACTATCACATAAAAATGCACCTTTCCAGCAGAAGACACAACCGTTAAAACCTGTAATTAAAAAATTTCCTTTAACCACAGAAGGACTAATAGAAGTGTGACAGCCTCCTCATGCTATGGAGAAAAAGGCTTTTAATATTCTCTAGAGCAAATAACAGATACAAATGACATTAAGCCAGTTGTGGAAAGCACTGCCTCTAGGCTGGTGAGATTTTGTGATGCCACTGGATTGAGCAGTTTAGAAAAAATTCCTAAAATGCCCCCCAAATCAATATGCACTTTGTAGGCAGATTGTAGTGCCCACATATCACAAATTGAAGACTAGGTAGCCAGCATTGTTTATACACTTTTAAAGCCAAAATGTACTCTAGAGTTAGCTTGTTTTCACACGTATCATGTACAGCTTTAAACCTGGTGTTACTAAGATTAGTAGACATCTGTGGTTAATCCCTCTAGTGATAAATATTTACCTATTAACACAGCTATTTGTTTTCACTTAGGAATGCATAGGACGTAGAACACAATAAAAACAGTGCAGTGACAGGATCAGCTCAGATCCTCTCCAAAGGAAAAGGATTCGACTGAGTTTTCATGCAAGTCTGACATAAAACTACAGAATTGGATGGCAAAATTAAAATGGTGCACAAACTGCTCAACACAACCCTATTTCAAAGAAAGATTTCCACAAAATCTATTAGTATTCTGCATGACTGCTGCAGTTACAAGTGATCATTAACCTGTGTGCAGCATTTAAAAACTTTATTTAGTAAAAATTATACAACAATGACAATGCAGTAAACATGATACTGATGTTCTGAGGCAGCACATTACTGTGCCTATGCACAGCTGGGTAAATACCAATCTGAATGTTACAGTCCTCAAGTATTACGTCAAATCACTATGATGAACATTTGAATAAGTCAGACAGGGCAATATGTATCCACTGAAAATATGTTTCTGGAGACAGAAAGCCTGACAATACAAATCGAGGTAAAAAAAAAAATCTCCAAAAGGAAAGGCCACTTTTTATGTCCTAAATCTCAGAACTCTTAACTAAACTATTAATCTCCCATTCAATCAGCTATGTTTGGATAACATCCCAAAAACAAGTGAAATGCTCCCAAGAGACACATATTTACAGGAAGCTCAATAAAAAAGGCAACCAGGACTTTTTTCTTTTCAAAAAGAAATCTATCTTTTAAAGACAAAAGGTTTCTGTGAAATGCCACTTGCTACATCGAATTGAAAGTCATTTGCTTCCCCCACAAGCAGGATCTGAGTGTGTTGCAAAGTGGAGGAGTGATTTGCTTTCACTGCTTAATAACCACCTCTCAGACTAAGTAAAGAATCATATTGACAGAAACTGAAAGGGGTCAGGCTCTGCATACAATCTGCAGGTCTCAAGGATGAAGGGCAGAGCTAAGAGCAGATGGTGAGGACAAACAAGTCCTCGCATTTCACAAGGGATGCAAGGATGGATGACAATTGGATACAGTTGCATGTTTTGCCCCCAAATCAAGAATGCCTACTGTACTCTCAAAGACATTTATCCCTCTGATGACCAAGCAGATCTTGACTAACCCTTAAATAACATGGGAGGAAAAAAGGAAGCCTACCTCCCATGGTCCCATTCACTGGACACTAAATTCTAGAGAAATCTAACTCTTTTTTTTCCTTTTAAGTTCTACATGCATTCAGCTTAAGCCCAAATCCAGAACTCTCCTCCTCCTCTTAGGCAGCTTAATAACCAAATTCATACATTAGTCTTACTGAGATCTCTAAGGGTGCGGCTCTTGTTGGCCCTATTTTGAATGTGCCCCTTACACACAGGCAACAGGAATTCCTGGAGAAAGGCACCAGCATCCAAAAGAAAGCACATGGCAAAAATGTCAAAGTACCTTTTGCATATTAGTCTAAACATGAATATAAACCAAATGCTATTGTCTACCTGAAAGGATTTAAACATAATTTCTCAAAAACATACTTGGATAACATTTTTATATTTTTCATGTGAGGACTGAAACACCTCTTACCTCTTCTGTTGAGATATATTTTATATTGGATGGGGCTCTGAGCAACCTGTTCTAGTGGAAGGTGTTCCTGCCCATGGCAGGGGGGTTAGAACTAGATGATCTTTAGTGTCCCTTTCAACCCAGTCCATTCTATTCTATATTAAGCAATCATGGCATTAAAAAAAAAAAAAAAAAAGAAAAAAAGAAAGAGTAGTCACAGGAAAAATGGCTGGAACAAAAAATCTGCACCTTTTAAAAAATATGCCTTAGCTAATAGGCTATGAACACACACTACTATTAGGCCTGATACTGTGGTCTGTTTGAAGGTATAGCAGAGAAAAAGCTTGGACTTTTGGAGCTATTTGGACTTTTGGGGCTTTCTGGCAGAAACATGTGCCTACCCAAGGAAGGTGATGGTGGAAACTCACTTGTGCCTCTTCTTCCATTTCCATTTGAAAAGAAGGTTTCAAGCTTTCTTAGAAACATCCACCTCTAAGAAATAATTGCAGGCCCTGGGCTTAAGGCAGAAATCATGCTGATCAGAAAATGATATGCATATTAACTATGGGTGGTTTCCTGCTGAGCCCGGTAGCTGATCCTACTCTCAACTCTTCAGGCACTTTTTATTTAAACAATGAAAACTCCTGGCTCAGGTTTCTGAATGCCACACTGGAAACCAGCACCTCAAAAACAGAGTGTATATGTAATGCAGTCTGTCCCTAACCATGCCTCTAGAGAGAAACTGCCACTGCAGTAAGCCAGTAGGTATTTCAGGATATTCATGTTATTTATTTTATAGGGTCTTAGAAGGATGAGCGACTGATCAACTGCCAGTCCTTTTGCCATTAGGGATGAAAGAAGTGACACTCCAGAAGGCTGAGACACAGAGAACAGAAGTCAAAACTCAGCATGATTTTCTGAGGCAATTCCTGACCAGCTCCTGCATGTAAGCAGGATGCTGCAGCCTTCAGCATAACTGAGTGCACTGAGGAGTTATTTATGGGCTGCCTAACAGTCAAGAGACACTAAGAATCTTTACAATGGTCTGTCAATAGTCTGAAAAACTTCAACAATGTGCCCTAGCCCACCCCCTGCTAGGCAACTTGTGCCAACATTAAGGAACAGTCCAGTCCTCTCTATATTATATGTTTATAGTGTTTACATCAAGGAAATTCCTCTTGGTCAGCATATATAACTCCCACAGATGCCAGCCACAAAGAGACCACAGTAGAGAAAAGAATCTTTCTCCTGTTAAGTTTTCTGATTATGTTGGGGTTTTTTCCTGAAACTTTATTTTCTCAATTATAACTGGTCTCTTGAAAGAAAGGGGAAGTGGATAAAATAATAGCTCAAAAGTTGTCACATGTTACAGGGGTAAAGATTAGTGACATTTCATGGAGTAAGTGTGTGGCAGCCAAAAGCTGCTGTCAGTTTTTACCACTGTTGATACGCTGAGGTTTTAATGAAAGGAATAAAAGACCACGATTCTTCTGGATCAGCAGGCATCAAACAGTACATCTTTGTTGCTGACCACATTCCACTTATCCCCAGAAGCTGCATATGAGAATAAAAATTTAAAAGAGCATTATATATGTTCTTCCTCTCCATTTTATTAACACACAAAAGCCTCATAGGGAATGTTATTGAGGTAATATTAATTAATACAATCAGCAAGTGATCCATAAAGCATTATTTATCAGGAACACTGTTAATGTTTCAGCACAAGACAAAAAGCAGCCTTTCTCCTTCATGTCCCATTGGAACAGGAAGCCAGGCACAATGAACAGTAGTTTAGTTACTGCTAGTAATTTCAAATCTGCTATAAATGCAGCAGAAGACAGGACACACATAGCTCCTTCCAAATATCATCTAGATATCAGACCTGCTCAGACTAAGCACTCCCCTCCTCTACAAGAGCACTTTCATGCGTAATCAGAGCTGGACTCCTCTGTGTAGAAGATTACAGGAAGGCCCAGAGGGAGAGAACTAAAACCTCTACTCTACACTGAAGAATCTAAAATACCCCAGGATAGACATTTCTGTTTATCATCACTCTTTTATACTGAAGTTTGTCTTTCCTTTGAGTAGGATGCTCTGTCATAATTGCTCAAAAAACAGTGCAGTTATGTCCCACTAGAGAAGTATTAAATGCCTCTGTCAGAAGGAATTATTCTCTGATCTAGCTGAGCAGAAGTTTTGATTGTCCCAACAGGTCTACACACATACATGGGTGCTACAGAAGGATAAAAACTGTGGAAGATGCTACCAAATAAACCTGTTTGGACAGACTCATCTATCTTAAAAAAGCTTCCTTTTGCTCCAGGTTGATAAAAAATTATTACCAAAGGTGAAAAAAAATAGTAATAATATACAAGTAAAATACAGTGTGTTAGGATAAATGAACCTAATTTAGGTAGAGGCGTTTATCTCTATAGTTAATATCAATATGGGCCAAGACAGACAGATATGACTAAACTGCAGGACCCAAGAGAGCTTCTAAGTATGCCTTCTGCCTAATCAGAAACCTCAAGGTACATACTCTCCTGTGCTTAGCTGGAAAGGAATATGCACGTCATAAAATCCCAGACCCAGTATTGAAATCCAAAAAGATTACATCAACAACATGTAGAGAAGGTGGGAGCTATGGCATGATCAGCAGGGCTTTCACACAAATCAGTGGGAGATCTGCACCCACTGGTTTGCCATAATCGCTGCTGCATCTCAATGCATTTGTCACCATCTAAATAAGCAATGCAGCACAGAAAGAGCTGAAATCCTATTTAGGCTACACTTGATAATCCATCTTTTATCCCCAGTGTGATTCTGCAGAATTAAGTCTGTTGGCTGCGTACAAATTAAGATTTGCCATCCTCTATTCACTTGCATTAACTTGCAGTAACTCGTTTACTTGTAACTGGAGTTACTACAAGACACAGTTACTTGTAGTCTAACAAAATCTCCAAGGCAATTTTTTAAGTATACAGACTTTAATTTTCCTTTATAAATAGATAAAAATAAATAACTTTTACACTGTATAAAATAAATAAATAAACTTAAATTTTCCTAGAGTCACAGTTACGAAGGGTTTATCATTGCTTTACTTATTAACAAGAAGTCAAATATAAGTCTACCAGCCCTATTCAGACTATTAAAACACAGACTTCAAGTATGCAGTTTGTGCTTGAAACCAGTATAGTCTGAAGGTGGATATGTATTTGGAATCTTTGCAGACAACACTAAATTCGGGGGAACAGCTGGTATACCAAATAGGAATTCAGAGACACTGAATTCCTGAATTTCTGACACAGTCCAGAAACCTGGGGGCTGGATCAGCAGAAGTTTCCTGAAGTTCAACAAGGGTAAGTGTTGAGTTCTGCACTTAAAGCAGAACAATCCGAAGCAGCAATGCAGGCTGGGAACAAACTGTTGTAAAGACCCAGGGATACAGCGGATGCCAAGTAAAACATGAGGCAGCAGCATGCTCCCAAAGTAAATAAAGCAAACTGTACACTGGTTACATTAGGAGCGTGACCAGCAGACCGAGGCTCTGCTCGATGCCTGCAAGGATTTGTGTCTCCCACAATTCTTTATTTGGTTCCATATGTCCCAGATCAAGAAGGATACTGAAAAAACTAGAAAGTCTAAAGCAGGGTTATCAAGATGGGCACGTTCCCACAACTCATGATGTTGTAAGAGGAGATTGGGGGCTTCTTCAGTCTGGCAAAGAGGAGGCTAAGGTGGGGTGAGGGGGCCCTGAAGCTACCTGAATAGATGTTACAGCGGCTTCAAGTTGTAGCTGCACAAAGTCTGACCTGGTTCAAGTGTTGCCAACAGCCCTGCTTCAAAATCCTTCCAAATGACTTTGTATCTCTTCTATGAATCTATTCAAATTTCATCTCAAAATACCTTCACTCTTTCTACCATAGGACTTACTACAGTGCCTCCAAGTAGGACATACTTATTACAGGTACACCTAAGTCCTGCTGTGTGACAAATATAACTGCTTAGTCTTACTAAAAATTAGCAGAACACAGATTGGAAAATTCCTGATGTGATTATTCCTGCCATCTACCTCTCAAATAACAAATATTTTCCTTTTCTTTTCAAACAGGTTAAGTACCCTTTTGTTCTACAAAATAGGCAGTGGTTTGAGGCTCAGGAAGAAAAAGTCTCAAACATAAGTAAAAACTACTCCTTCTACATCTAAAATGATTCCATTTCACTTTCTAACAGACTTAATTTTTATTATGAAATTCTTGTATTGCATTTATTCAACAGTGTATGTATTTTTGGTATTGCTTGAAACCTCACATATATGAAGACAGTCTGCAATTATAAAATACCATGGAAGCTAAGTCTTACTATTGGGAAAAAGCAACCTGCTGAGTATGCTGTAAAATTATCTTGACTTGGTAAGTACTTCATGATACTCCAGAAGGATTTGAGCACAACTTTGAAGAAAAAGAAATGGGCTCCCTTTCACTGTGGACTTCAGTTGTAAAGGCAAAATAAAAGGGGCCTGAATAAGGCTTGCTTTCTGTAATAATATCTTAATACTGAGGCAATATTTTTTTTCTATCTCAAAGAAAAAAAGAAAGCATTAAAAATGTGATTTCTGCTTAAAAAACCCTTCAAAATATGAGATGACAGTATACATGACATAAATGGAACACACACTCTGTGGATGCACCACAGAGATGATTTTGTAAACTGTTACTAGTGAAGCTGAAAAGTGTATTAACTCTGCACATTCCTAATAAAGCAAGCACTTAGAAATTTCCCAGCCTATTAATTGTTAGGAGGTGTTACGCCTATAATGAAATAATTATCAAAATACCTACAAGTTTTGCATTTTTAAGTGAATAAGGAGTTTTGGTCTGAACACGGGTCTTTGAAAATGCTGGTGTCATAACACATTTTGCACCTTGGTATCTCTTTTAATGGTACAATATTACACTAGAAACTCCATATTTTAAAAGGAGCAAATGTTTTCACATAAGCCACTATTTTTTTTTTTTTTGCACAGCATGCCTTTCATTAGTTATGCTACTTGTTTACTTTCACATTTCAGAGTTCAAGGTAAAAAATATCCTGCAATACATTAACTTTACATCTTGCATGAAGATGGGAGTAGAGAGGAAGGCAACTTTTTACACGCCACTCTCTTGATCTTGCTGTTTTCACTTTTTAAAAGAAACAGGAAGGGGCTAAACTGGAGCTTGGTCTTATTTACCTGCTTCACTTTTCATGTAGTTAAACTTTATATTACCTTCACTCTTCCTCTTAAAAGGCTATTTAGATGAATTAATGTTTACAGATACCTCTGAAAAGGATTTTTTTAATGACAGAGCTCAGTGTTCTTATCTTTTCAGTAACTGTTTGTCACCCATTGATGGCTCATTTACCTTTTCTTTCTAATGCATGAGAAGTCAGACTTTTTCATCTTTATCTGACATCATAGTCTTTTGAGAATACAACCCCTAATTCCCTTGTGCCACAAATTCTCCAGTGTACTAAATATATGCAACTTTTTCTGGCTTCCACAGATGTGACTCACTGCAAAAAAACCCACCTTGCATGCATATCTTAAAGCCATTAATTCTACTAAACCATGATGAGTATTTAAACATAAGACTTCGTCAAGTCATCTCAAATATGAAGGCATCATTTTATAACACATCACTTTATTACCTATTATCCTATGGTCATTTGTGCCCAGGCAGAATATAAAAGCTACAATTTGGGCCCAATTACCATCTTAAATCAAATCTGCAGCCTCTTTATGGATAATACAGGGCAAAGGGGAACTGAGGCTACAATCTGACTACACAGAGGCTTCAGCAGCAAAGCTGGTTTCAACAGATTACCTTTCCTAAATGCCTTGCAACGAGGTCACTTAAAGCACTGCAATACAGCGTCATTTAAGCCTACAACACACACTTAAACCTGTCATTTTTTGGAGTTTGCTGTACTCAATTTAAAGAAGTCATGTCTCAGCACTGAATAAAAAGTTTTAGTTTCATTAAATTAATGCCTCAGTGACTCTTTATAAGTTATGTTGAGCATGCAGATCTTTCATGTCAAAGCAACCAGACTCTCTTGTCTGATGCTTTTATGTTAACCTTAGATTGCACTAGATGAAGCAGCAGAAACATCTACAATGAAAATGTTCAGATGATATGCTGAATTCTGCGGACAAGCTAGTTCCTCGAACACAGAGCAGAACAGTATGCTCATCTAAACAGGCAGAAGTGGTCTTCTAAACTTGACCTGACCCTTAGAAAGTTAGAAAGTAACACGAAAGTCCAACATATACTATAAGCTCAAAGCCAATTAGTACAGAATTGGCTACATAACCACAATCACAGTGGACATCCAAACCCTATTCTGACTGTTCTTTGAGCAACTAAGTGTTGAGACAAACATTGTTAAAACATGAATATTTTCCTTCCAAACTATGATCAAACTCAGAAAAGGCATTTTGTTATAAAAGCTGCTTTCTCAAGAAGTCAGGGAGCAAAAAGAAAGAAAAAAAATCAAGAGCTTGCAAGAATTCCCAAGTTTTCAAGTTTCATATCTACTCAACCTCAGATTTACATCTCTGTGCAAAGAGTTCAATCTGAAACTGCAAGCAGGATCCCCAGCATATTTCTGATTGTAAGAAATAAATTTATGGCAATGGGAAAAAAAATAGGCTTATCTATTATTTTTTAAGAAATAAAAAGGGTCAAACAGAAAAGCCTGTATTTCAAAAAACCTGCCAGAGATTAAGTAATTTTTTTAAAATGTGTCTATTGACCAGCTTTCAAAAAATCCAGCAAGTTCTTTGTGTACAGCCAAAGATGCTCTTTTGTTGATGACCACTTTTGATTTGAGAAATAAAGCACTTTAGTTTAAACAGTTGCTACGTATTCCAAGAGCTACCTCATTGTGATCACTAAAGCACAGAAAACTGTTCAGAACTGGAACAGCTAAAAGCAGGCTAAAAACAATCTGGTAGTCCACAGCTGTTGCTTTTTATCAGAAAGCCTATTTAATATCAATTTAAAGAAAAAAAGAAACATAAAACACATCACTCCTTGCTAACGTGATGTGCTATATTATCTAGGGCATTTCTCTCTCCAGCCATCTGTTTTGAGCTGGGTACATGCACTGAACTCAAATTTTACGTTCACAAGACAACTCTACTGGTCTCTTCCAGAAACTGTATGAGGAGTCTTAAAGTCCATCTTGTTCTCCACAGCCAAAAAAAGAACAGTGATACCTTGTCAAGGAGAAGTTATAGCGTTCAAAAAAATAAGCAAACCTGTAAGATCATCTCTGGGATGAAGTTGCCTTACAAAGAAGTGTATTGAATTGCTTTTTGTTTCTTTCCATATTCTTACCTTGGGAGAATTAAGTGTTCACACTAATATATGTGTGATTAGAAGCATAATGTGTAAAAGTCTTGCAAAAAGGATTTCCTGTCATTTTTCAGGAATATCAGAAAGCATCAAAGGCCATCATCTAATGGCTACGAGATGAGTTTCTGAAGTGGAGTTTTGAAAATGTAATTTTTGCTTTTTCCCTATGCTGCTACAAGATAGAACAAAGGTCACTGTATATATATTAACAGTTTATGGCACTGTGCTGACTATTCCTTTTATAGAATGAAGTTCTAACATGATGATCTCCACATTAAATTATTTTCTTCTTTGATACAACAAATTACATAATTCGACAAATTTGTAAGAAAAAAACAAGTTTACCAAATCATTTTCTGTATCATAGATTATAGCTATTTCTTAATTTAGCAAATTTCTTCAGATGCTATGTATTGGTATAGCATCATACCTAGGAATAAAAGACGTGTTTACAGTGCTTCTGATGGTAAAAATCAGTCCAATGTCTGCCATTCTTTCCCCAGCTGCATAAACTAGAGAGGGAGTACTACTACACCTTGAAAGGATGGAATGACACATGCCATTTTACATGGCTTCACCAAAACAGGACAGTTTAAGCTGTACTACAGCTGAGTCAGAAAAGGAGGAACCCAGTGACTTCAGCGGTACTCAGTGTGGGCTTTGTGTGGGTACAAGAATGCTGTATAAATAGCATTTACACAAATAGGGCTCAATTCTGTACAGTTTCTTTCCTCCAAGATGCATTCTTTCATATATTCTCACTATACACTAGGCAAAACTGAAGCACGATTTTAAACTGGCTGTAAATAACTTGAGACTTAACTGAAGAGAAGAACAAAAAGAAAACCACTTCAGCTCTTGAAAACTGAGCACCAGTTTTTCAAATCTTTCCCTAACAAAGATGGTGAAAAAGGCAGATAATAAAATAAGCTGTCATATATTTAACTAATAAAGACAGAATCTGAGGAGAACAGAGTGTGAGATGGGAGGAAAGATGGAAAAGAACTGGTAACTGAAGCACTTGTAGATAACTGGGCAAAGAAATAAAAAAGTCTGAAGACACAGGACACCTGTGAGAGGGTGGAAAGAGTAAGAAAGGATCACTAGGCAAAAGAGAAAATACTTTAAGAAAATAAGTACATTGTGACATCAGATAGAGAAGTGTGGGTTTTGCCTGGAAAGTACCTACTGTATTTTGGGCACTACTGTATTGATTAGTATCTTTAATTGGACTAAACCACCATCAAGCTGTAAATGGATGATGGGATTTTTATTGTAAAAGCTTAAAAAGAAGCCAACCCCCCACCCTGAATCTGTTTGGTTCCTGTGAACAATCCCTTATGTACATGTTCCTTCTCTTTCCCTCAATCACCAATGTTTCCCTGCTTTCCCCCTAATTCCATATGGCAGGATGCCTGTATAGTCTCACTGAGCTTTGCAGAGAACCAAGTACAAAAGTCCGACAGGTTTTGCAGGATGAGAGCAAACATACTCGTATAAAGTGTATTAATGGACTTCTAAATTAATTTGATCATACCAGACATTTCTACAATGAATGTGTTCACAGACCAGTTTTCTGTTGGGGTTGTCCTTTTTGTTTTCCCCCACAGAACAACATCCTGATCCTAAAATCAGTTTGATGCATAAGCAAGGTAGAAGAATAAGGAAAAATAATGGCTACTAGTTACTTAGGAAAGAAGGAAAAGATACGGAGAATTGCAGGTATGAAAATGCCTCACAAGTGTTTGCTGCTGCTGCCTCTCCTCTTGATGGTCATGTTCACCCACTGCACTTCCCCTTAAATTGCTCTCTGAAGTTCAGGCAGGGTGTCTTTGGTATGTGCACAACAGGGTTCTAACGTGACCAGCAATCCAGTGATGCCCAGTGTGCACATTGAAAGATTGCTGAAGGAAGCGGCCAGATATGCAAGATGCTTTTACCAAGTACAGCAGTCTTGGAAAACCGACTTCAGTCAGTTCCTCCAGAGGCCCAGGAAAGGTAAGTTAAACATTCTGTGGACAGGGAGGATTTAGATAAGAAAGATGCTTTAGTTTTAAAACCCTTTTCTCTTCCCATGCTTTGTTCCTGCTGTCAAGATAAAACAGTGTTTCAATTTAAGGAAATCTTTCCAAAGCCTTCATGTAGCACAAGTAGCTATTTGGCAGTACTGAACTCAAGTTTTGCCTGCAGGGTACTGGGTGCTGTCGACGGTGAGCATGATGGGATTTCACCACAGAGAAGGGAATGAACTTAGCAAGGCTAGAGAAGGGAAGAGTTATGCTACTGGTCCTGTAAATAGTAGCATGTACTTGTAAGGCTGCATTTAAGGCTAGAAAAGTTAAAATAGTTCAATTAATTTCAGTCACTGGACTGTCATATCCAACATCAAAGACAGGAAGCATTTCTAAATATGCTCCCAAGAGGATTTCCTAGTTGCAAGAGAGCAGGCCACGCTCATCAATGGGCAGACTTCCCCAGGCAAACACTTCACTGATCCCAGAGATTATAAAGGTTTGCAGATGTCTACATTGTAGGTTTTGACATTTATGAAATAAGAGCGAGGCTAGCAGTTTTTTCAGCTTCCATACACAAAATATTGTCATAGAATTAATCCATACGGTATAATGCCATTTCAGTTTCCAGCCTGGGTAATGAAGGGCAAAAGGGGCAGAACAGAGTTTGTAAAGTGTTGGGTATGAGAGTTGTCTTCCAACTGCAAACCTCTACTGTACAGAAGACAGAATGAGAGAAAGATGACTATTCCATTACATCCGCTGTTATTTTTGGACTGGTATATTCTAGAGGTAAAGACAATTACTGAAAGGTAAAGAATGCAATGAGGACAGGGTTTTCAATTGCAGGTTTTGTTCCCTGATACTCCATACATCAGAAAGGCCATACACACACAGGCAGCTGACAGTGTGTATGAGAACTCAAGGCTACCAGGAGATGTTAAGTTGTCACCTCCACAGGTCTCCCAAACACAGGCCTGTTCCCCACAGGCTCACTGGCAGCCTTGACATATTTCTCAAAGGTGTTGTTCTTTCTCTTCACATCATCTATCCTATACTGCTTACCTGCTCTCCTTCATGAATCCCAGTCTTCTCACTCAGTCTCCATCTCTCAGTCCAGTATTACTCCCAAATACATTTGCAGAGTACAGGCAGTAAGCCTGAAAGAAAGGCTGCTACTCACCATGTGAGTTTCAGGACCTGCTTAACTGAATTTAATCAGATACTGAAATGACTTGTCAAACCTGAGCCAACTGATAGGAAGAGTCAACAAAAAATTAAAGTATACATAAGTTTTGCATATGTCTTCAAAATTACTGTGTCCATGAGCTGGTAACTATCAGTGGACAGAACCAGATGATGAATTCAAACCAATAAACTTTCATGAACCTTCCTCACTTATCACTAACACAAATTAATAGCTCAGTGTTTTTGTAAAAGCTCAGAGTTGACTTATGCATCAGATGTTGCTAAAATACATAACTAAGAAACATTAAGCTTGTAAGAGCTGTCAAATATGAGGAAAATGGGACCTAATATTGAAATGAAGCTATTTCCTTTACAAGAGTGTGATTCCCCCTCCCCCTGCCCCGATATTTTAAATGTGTAAACGTGATTTTTGTAAGAGGTTTCTGTCTGACCTAGAAATGGAAATCATGAAAGCATTTCAATTATTTTAAAGTGAAAAGTTTAACACAACTTTAAACGTGCATCTTGTCTCAATGCATATTGTTAATTCCACCTACTTCAGATGCACACATATTTGCTCCTTGACATTTCTTATCATAATTTGTGAAGATATATCTGAAAGTGTTTCAAGTCAGAGATATTTCTAAGACACATGCCTTGCCCACACTTACACTTGTACAGTTAAGGCACGCTGTAATTATTTGCAAGTCCCACACCATCACACACTAAATTCTGTCCTTTATCTGGAGTCAAATGAACAGCAGTTATCTGGTTTATAGATTTGACAAATTCTTTTGGATATCTGCCAACTTTATAATCTACTTGAACTGTAGCTTAAGAATCATATGAGATCACCAGGGTTTCTGCACAACTTCAAAGCTCCCTAAGCTAAAGCTGTGCAGATCTCAGGCTGAAAAAACATAACCAGACTACATGCACAGCTTTGAGGCTCCTTGAACCACAGCCATTTGTTACAGAGGGTTTACAAATTCTATTAGGCATATCTGGAGCGCATGTAAATTTTAATATACATCAGCTATTTTTTTGCACTAAAGGGAACTCCAACATTCAGAAATACAGGGCTTTTAACTATCATTTTACTCTGCCAAAACAAATTTCATTTGGTTGCCATTAAAACAAAATTTGTAAATAGAAACAATTTTCTACACCATATTTAACAAAAAGACGCCCTGGGAGATTGTCCTTTCAATGAAAGCTGCTACTTACAAAATTCCTTATTAGGAAAAACTCCCCGTCTAATTAAAATTCAAACTGCCATTAAAGAAAAAAATCTCCATTAGCTGGAGAACACATATTAACATTTTAAGACATCTAATTTCTAGAAGCTTAGATGGAGTTCCTAATCTATTTTAATCTGGAAACAAGTTAGAACCCGAAACATAATGCCTTCAACAGTACCCAGACAGCAGGAATGCTCTTCTTCTCTAACACATTGTGTGAGCAGACCCAGGTGAACTAGTCAACAGTGAAAAGTGGGTTTTTTCTTATGTAAGTAACTGGGTCATTGTCTAATGTCCCTTTGTTATCCTAAAACATGAACTTCATCCTGTGATAGACTTAAGATGGGATAATGATCAACCTCCTTGACAGATGCCACAAATGACTCTCCATAGCTTTCTCTCCTATCAAATGGTAATGACTTTATTTGCCCCCTTTAATGAACAAATGCTAGTTTATGCTAATCTTTTTGGTTTACATATTTATAAATAATTAAGTTCTGAGAACTTCCAGAAACAATTCAGCTTCACTTGAGGAAGATGGAAAATTACAATGAGTCTTCTCAAGGGCTGTCAGAACAAAGCAACTGTCACAACAACAAAAAAACTCCAAAAAAACCCAAACCAACCAAACAAAAAATTATCCGATTTTATTTATATTACCCCAGCTATTTTCCTAATACTGGGGAGAGGGGCACAGAGTAGAACTCCTGCTTTTTTTCCTCCTATTTCTGTTCTCTGCTGTTCTATTCATCCATCTTTCCTCTACTTCTAGTATTTCTCTCCCTTCACATGTTTCCCTTAAGGGATTTTTGTTCCCTTCTATTCTTGCCTTGTTAGCTTTCTCGTTTCCATTATGACCACTTTGTTTTCATCAGGTTTCAGCTGTTCTTTTGCCCTTTCTCTTTTCACTTTTAGTTTGATGCTACAGATGTTCCTCACAGACTTCTGAAACTACCTCTGAATATTCCGTTCCCAGGAAACATACTTCTGAATGAATCCTTTAACCTAAAGCTAAAGACAAAATTTGTTAGTTTCAGTCTCACATAATAGAAGATCACAAACCTTGGCCTGAACACAGGAACAGTTATTCATTGTGGAAGGTCAGTCAGAAATAACCTAACATCTCTGCTGCTTCAGAAGTACACTTCAAAGATCATTACTGAAGTAAGAAAGATGCACTCTAAAAGCAGTTTCCTCCATGTTTATGTTTTAAAAAGAAGACTTTTGCCAAAATCAGCCTCGTTTTGTCAGAAATGTCAGCACCACAGTTATACTGGCTTAAATTGGTGTATTCTGGCTGGCTAGAAGTAATAGACAGGTGGTGTTAGAAGCTTCATTGTTTTAGCAAAAACTTTAAAAGAATTACAAATTATCTTTTTGTGCAATTGACATACCTCTTCTCCAAGCAGTTTATTAGTTGGACTTGCATTTCTTGTAGGAAAACTAGGAAAAGAGTTCTCATGGTGGAAGATCTTTTTTCATTAGCTTTCATTTCTCTCATCTGAGGCTACTGATTACAATTTTCTAATCAAAAGTATGCTTGTTTATCCCTATCTCCCCAAAAGCATTACTGCACACAGCCATACTTGAAATTTCACACCCTCCTGCCTCCTCTATTTTATGAGCCAACATCCTGAAGACAGGCCGTGGTTTGTTACACCCTGCTCTGTGGCTCAGTTTGAATTTAGTGTTTGACAACCACCAGGCTTGTTGCATATGCTAATTCTTACGGGAAACTGGGAAAGAAAATTGGGTATATCTGGAGAAGAGGGGCAATATAAATCTTTGTTCTGACAACAGTGTAGCTAAATGGACAGTAAAACAGATCCATCTAAACTATAGACTGGGAATCTTATTGTTGCACTCTTAATGCTAGGTATTGTAAAGAGAGTCTAGCAGGCTGCTTTCAGAGTTTGTTGCCCAACTAGACACCTAAGTTAGAGCACAGGCTGCCTTCCATTTCCTGTTAACAAAACCAGTAATCTCAAAATGGAAGAATATTTCTATGAGCTTTCACTATTACAGACTGTAACTGACACTTCACGCAAAGTGATAAGTGCCATGAAAAAAATTGTGTTCTGTATTTGTATTCTGCATACAAACTCTCGTGGCGTTTCCCCACCTTTTGGGCTCAATGGATTACTGTTGAGTGGTCAAACCGTAATTGAGATCCTAATTTTTATTTTATTAATTTATGCTCATGGAATAATTTCAGTCTGCTTACAATAACCTCCACAGGCCACTGCTCGAAAACAGAAAGATCTCCTCGGACTCAGTGTGTTTGTATGAGTATACCAGTTGTGTTTTTCGAGGTTAGGAGTAAGAATTGACTGAGGAAAGGGAACATTCATTGTGAAACTGAAGCATTACACTAATAAATGAAAAGTAAAATCCTGTAATTGTTTTTACAAAAACAGAACTAAAGTAGTGGTGGTGCACGTCATCTGAAGTATTCAAAGTTCTCTACCGAGAGGAGTACTTGAGGCAACTTGCCTCTCAAAGCTAGAAGGTGAATACTCAGACACAGCTTTAAAAACTACGAAGGCAAGCAACTAAAGTTACAACTTCGGAAAGAACCGGTAGTAGTGAGAGGAAATAGCTATCCTTTAGCAGGAAACAACTCCCATGATAACGTCTTCAGAGGACCATACACTTGGAAACAA
Organism: Xenops minutus; assembly: GCA_035221455.1. Classification (NCBI taxonomy): domain Eukaryota; kingdom Metazoa; phylum Chordata; class Aves; order Passeriformes; family Furnariidae; genus Xenops; species Xenops minutus. The sequence goes on along the minus strand of JAWWEE010000122.1, from coordinate 23,053,495 downwards.
TGTAGCAGAAGAGATATTCCTATACTGCAAAGATAATGCAGATCCACAAGTATTTTTAACTACAGAAATCTTTTGATTGGAGTTAAAATATACCTGCTTGGGCTTCCATGTTGTATCTCCAGTACAGAAACCAGTTAATACTACACCAACCTTCATAAATACAGAGTGGGCCACATATTTTATCGTAAGACATTAGTGCACTCTCTGCCACAAACACCTTGTTTGCTGACCATGATTTCAGGAAAGATATAAAAGCTACTGAAAAAACAAACTCATGCTTGATTTAATTCTAAGGATTTTCAGCTTTTATGTAATGTGCTACCAAAAAGAAAGCTATAGGATGAATGGGGAAATCTAGTGCGTTGATTGTATAAGCTTAAACACAGATCTTCAACATGAAAAGTCACTATATAGTTGCTAGCCAAGGTGAAACTGTTCCAGACTTGCCACTCAAGAGCTGCTGCAGAGGCTACTTAGAGTTTGCTTTGATTTTAAAGACAGTGGAATCAGGCCCTGATATGTGAAGAAGGAAGGAGGGTTCTTCAGTATTCTCACAAGCAATATCTCTGGGCAGTTATGGACGGGTGCCGACAGATTCTACAGGAAAATTATTTCAGTCTTCCTGAAAACAATTATAACTACTCTTACTTTTGCAGTAAGCTGTAGCAGATTCTCAAGCTGTTTACAAACTTGCCTGCAAATCATCTAAAGAGGAGTGCTGCACTCATTCTGCACCAGTTTTTCTGAACCAGGTTTTAGCTGATGCCCTGAAGTTATTCTTTTTGGAAGCCAAATAGCTACAACTAGACTTTGGTCAGAATGAAGAGATTAATAGTCTCACTCTGTGTATGGAGACAGTAAACATATGCCAACTAAATCTTGGTGTCCTGTCTTTTCCACCCTGATGAGAAAGAGATTTTCACTACATGGTTACAGTTTTACCCAATTCTGATGAAATCTGACAATTATCCCTCATCCCTGATCCTGGCAGCTTACAGTTTGAATCATTCGCCAAAGGTTCTCTGTTGCTTTCAAGGAGTTAAATAAGTATTTAACCTCATTTCACAAACAGCAAAACTGAGGCACTGCAACTGCTTCTTTCCATAGAAACTTCTAGTTAAAAGCGAAGGATGCATGTGATTTGCAAAATAACTACTGATACACCTCGGGCCCCAGGAAGTGCTGATGTCAAAGCCCCGAGCCGAATTCAGGAACTGCCACCTCCTTACGCTGGTTGCGAACCACTGATCCTTGCCTTCCTGGACCTGCAGCCTTGATCCCACCATCACATCTGGCACACTGGCTGGGTCTTTGGCAGCTCAATGTGGGCACCCCCTACCTATGCCTGGGATCTACACTACTGCCAGATTCCTGAAAAATCCGTTTTATTGTGGCTGTTTCATCCCGGCAGAGCTGTAGCTTTGTACGAGAGAACGAGGTGGAGAAGGCGAGAGAAATTCGCCAACAGCTCTGCAAAGAAAACCCAAATACCACACTTCCTAGACTCGTGTGGCATTTGTTGGACACTCCATACAAGTGTCTGTGTGAAACTACCTAATTTACAATCTTATGATAAAAAAAAAAAAAAGGAAGAGGTAACATGGCTGCATTTCTAAGCACGATTAATGCTTACAAGCCGGAGAAATACGAGGACCCTCGTCTCCCACAAACAAGTAGCAGAGAGATTATAAAACAACCTAAACGTGCTACCCCAACTTGTCTCCATTATGCAAACAGTAACCGGGAAAGCGTCCTGGGGGTGCCTTATATAACTCCTTGCTCCGAGTCCCCCCCGGCCCCCGGGCCATGCACCACGGCCCCGGGGAGCGGGGCGGGGAGCGGTGCGGGGAGCGGTGCGGGGAGCGGTGCGGGGAGCGGTGCGGGGAGCCGGGCGGGGAGCCGGGCGGGGAGCCGGGCGGGGAGCCGGGCACGCCGCGAACTTGGCGCCGCAGGGGCCGGGCGGCGGCCAAGGCAGCGCCCGCGGGGCTCGGAGCCGCCTCCGGGGCGGTGGGAAGGGAGGCGGCCGACGGCGAAGTTGCCGCAGGCAGGCGCCTCTGGCCGCCCGCCGGGGAGGAGCGGGCCGCGGCCTCCCGGGGCAGAGGGGCGGCGGCAGCGGCTGCACGGCGCGGCGCGGGGGCGGCTTACCCATGGTGGTGGTGCCGGCGCGGCCTCCTCCTCCTCCTCCTCCTCCTGCTGCTGCTGCTGCTCCTCTTGCCGCTGCCGCTCCCGCAGCCGCCGCCTCTCGGCCGGCGCGGGGGGAGGCGCGCGGGGCGTGTGCGCGGAACGGAGCGGGGCGCGGCGGGGCCTGCGAGCGGCGGGCTATGAGTCAGGGCAGCACATCCGGGCACGGCCCGCCACACACCCCGCCCGCCCGCCCGGCCGGCAGCACCGAGACACCGCTGCCGGGGAAC